>JADLZK010007604.1:0-652347 GCA_015847255.1 Hyparrhenia diplandra | reverse complement strand
TGTAGTATCAAATTATTGTGTGTGCCGATTTGTATAAGAAACAAATGGAAAATATACCAAAAGGCTCCACTGAAGGCATTCTAAGAAACATCAAAGCCCAAGGAGAAGGAGGAAAATGCCCATAAATATGAATATCAACATCTATACATAAGCCCAAAATTCGAGGGCCCAAATCAACATGAAATCATCAGGGCCCCGAGGACATGGAGTTTAGTATTTTTAGGCATAACTTTACCTCTGAGAAATCAGTTCGATGATCAACAGTCAAAGCAGAAGCTTACTCCGGGCCACGCACTCCTACAAAATTTCAGGCCAAATGGCCCATATCTTGGTACGGGCGCACCAATTGGTGCAGCGCACCACAGCGGCCTTACTGTAGGGCCCGGCTTTCTTGAAGTTCATTACTTTTTCAAAAGTGTGTTGCCGATGTTGGTTGGTCCCGGTTTTGGGCTGGGTAGGAAAGAAGGCATTCAAAGGCCCGGTTTGCTCCTTCCATGTGAGGATGGTAATCTTCCGAGCCCCCTCCTCCTCTACCCTATAAAGAGGCTCTCTCCCTCATTCAACACACACCGAATTCCAGGAAAAGTCCTCCTCCCTCCTCCTCCACGAGAGCTCTCCCTCTACTCTACCCCTTCACTCCCGATGGGCTTAGGCCCTCATTAGTAGTAGAAGATGTCGGTAGGAGGAAGATGTGAAGAATTTGAGGCGGGCTTGGCCGGACTTGTCGGTGTCTCCCCAACGCCCAGCCTTTCCGGTGGATTCAGACTTAGCTCCTGCGGGATCTTGGCTAAGAAAGCTTCCCGCGATTTACGATAATCTTTATTGTCTTTTGTTTATCCACGATTTATCTACTTGTTTTGCGGGATGCGATAGTACCGTCCTTTTGGGGACTCTGATGGTGGAACCCTTTGACACAGGAACACGGCAAACAACTTTGGAAGTAATAATCACTAAGCGTGAAGCGTGGTGTTTGGGACTGGCGGTTTTTCTATCTTTTTGCGGTGCATCCGCGGTTGAGGGGGTAGGCAGTGGTCGTGACAAGCCTTGACCGTCCGCAAAATCCCCGTTAATTTGTGTCGTGGAAGCTAGTGCGGACAACGTCCTTTGGTGGGCGGTGCCGAAGTGAACAAGTAGCTCACGGGTGGCTAACCTGGGCCTTAAAGGTGTATGAATCCCTTCTCCGCTAATCCTCCCCATCTTTGGTCGTGTGTCACGGGCGAACTAGTTAGGAGAGTACCTCTGTTCCACATGGAAAATACGATACCGAATATTTAGGGTTTGGCTACAGCGGCGATTCGTGCGGCTTGCGGTTTATGCGTAATGGGTTAAAGCGTCAACAAACTTTACGGCGCCCGTTCTTAGAGAGCGGTTGCTATTATCTTCGAACTTAGTGAGTCCTCGTATCTATCTATTTAAAACCCAAAATAGTTATTTTATTTTCTTTTTACTAAAATGAAGCCATCAAATCAATTTCAAAATCTTTACGCTTCAATGGAGAATTCCCGCGAGCCACATTCTTTTTCAAAACCAAAACTTTCATGCACTCACGAACTTCATCCATATTTCAAATCCATTGTTAGGGCGAACCCCGCTTTCTCGCTACCTGCTTTGAAAACCCATGTAGCCACCTCGGTTTTAGAGGAAATATGTAATGCCCTAAGCATTCACAGCGCGACACAAGAAAATATCATGTGGGCGTTGTTTTTCGTTTTCCCTCTTAGGGAGGAGCGGAAACAATGGTACCGCGGAATGTCGTAGGAAGTTTGAATGGGGATTGGAAAGAACTCAAAAGAAAATTTTTGTCTAGCATTTTTCCCCATCAACACCCTACCAAGGACATTCCTCGTTCGGCGGGATGAAAAGGAGTCCATAGGTTATCGGCTGGGCGGTTTACAATGTTGATACATACTAGCCAGAGTTGTCATTGCCCGATAGTGTGCTTTTGCATATCTTACGTTGGTCTTAACATAAACGCTGCCCTATGCCTTGACATGACCTTGGGAGGTTAGTTTTCCACGCAAACCTACAGCGGAACAAAGGAAAATCCTTGATCACATCCTAGAAAACATAAGCTACTCCGTTGTAGAACCTACTCCCCTCCACAACAAGGGCATGTCAAGGTTTTGAGCCCTCATCGGTCGAACCATACCACGTATCACCAATAGAACCAACTGTTGAGCCCTCACCGAACCACGAACACGAAGGAAGGGATGCTTTATCCTTGAGTTCCCGATCAAAATTCGAGGATCATGGGAGAACCTTGGACCTTCTATGGCACAAATGGAGCGAATGGAGCCTGACTCAGCTAAAATCTTCCTCTAACATGAAACCTTCAAAAAGAATGGTTGAAGGAGGTGAAACGTTCTTCTAAAGCAATTGATTCTTTCACCTTCCACGACCATACCTTGTTCATTACAAGGAAATTCCTTAGATGCCCTACACAACCCCATAGTTGAGGCAAATATCATGTCACAATTTCTTGCGGAAACCCTTTTTGGGTAATATGCGTAGCCTCGTGAAACCAGACTTTTTTCAAAAGGGATTCGGCCTTATCTTTGCATGTTGTGGGATTTGCTAGGGCGTGCCAATAAAATTCCGCGAAACCAAGGTTCATAGACTTCTACATCTATCCCATCCTAAACTTTGATCTTCTCATAAACTACCCTCTTGAAAAGATTTTCATGAAAAACCTATAGAAGGAAACCATGATGAGAAGTTGGGAAAAATGCTTGTACTATACCTAGAAATCCCAAAGGCAAAGCATCTTCCCAACAAAACCTTCAAAGGAAGCGGCGTTCATTAACTCCATTGATTCCACCCTAAGTTGCTTTAGCATCTTAGTGAAGCGAAAACACCATCGCCCTCCTTTCGAACACACAAGACATGTCGCTACGGCCAACAAAGCGTTGCTCTTGACAATGAGGTAAGATTCAGCGTTAAGTTCTTCATGACATATCTTTTAAGGATAAGAACTCAAGTGCCATGGACATGCGAAACAACAACTCTTGAGACCAAGCATGAACACGCTTTTTGAGCATGTCGAGTTTTTCATTTGAAACTTCTCATGATACATGCTCACCTCTTTTGGATCTCTAGGGTTGTCTTGCTTCTCCACCACGTGCCTACGGACCCCAACCTTCTCTTAATCACCGTTCACAAACTTTTTCAAGAGGATGGTTGTGGATGTCTTAGGTATCACAAGTTTTGTCGATATGCGTAGTGGCACGATGAAGCAACCTAACGACTTAAAGCGTAGCGCTAACTTCTTAGTAGTGAAGGCTGGGAACTTCACCACCGTTCATAGCTGCAAGATGAAATTCCCATGGTCAAGCTTCGACCATAAACAAAACACCTTTGCCGGAATAACCGGATCATAGAAAAAAAAGATGAATAAATCTCTCTTGAAAAAAAAGAGAGTTTTTCCCTTTGTTCTTATTAATAAAGCAGAACAAGCATGCATTTATCAAGTTAGTATGCACCTTGGGTATTCTTGTAAGCTAACCATTTGGTGAAGGGGCATGCTGCGATGCTTGAAAACATGGGGCCGGTATCGGCACAAAAAAACTTTGATGCTCATGGATGATGGAACGGCTCAAAAGGACCCAGGACTTTGCACTTGACTTTTTGCCTGAAGTCCTAGTGTGGGGAAAATAAATTTAGAGACTCTCAGCTCCATACACCCAAAGGTCTCCATACAAAAAAAAAAATTATTATAATTGAATAAAAGATGATAAGCCGGGGCACGCCTTGCTAAAAATTAGTAAGAAAAAAAGAGGGGAAAAAAAGAAAGTGTTGTTGAAAAAAAAATATATATAATAGAATAGAAAAAAAATCAATAAAAAAAAGAGGGAGTAGGTTGGCCCCACATGGTCAAGGTATATACCAAAAGTCTTGCTGACTCCACTCATCATTGCTTCCACAAGCAAGATGGGTTTATCTCTCTCATCACATACCATCAAGACCCATGGCGGTGCACACAAATTTGTGTGTGTGTGGCCTAGTCTTATGGTACACACGGACAAAAAGCCATCCACGCCACCCAGCGGCAACAACCCCGATGCTTCATCCGTGAATCTTTGCCGTGGAAGTATATCTAGGTATGCAAAAGGAAATAAATGTTCTAACACCCTTACTCATGTTTGTCTCCATGAATATAAAACTCCATAAGCTTCATTGTTATGACATATGCTTTGAGTTTGGGTGCATTTATATGAAATACATCCATAGGTCTTTTTACATTGAGCATGGTGCTTGGGTAAAATGATCTCCTTTAATCAAACCTTGACATGGTGTTAGGGGTTTGGTTAATGAACTTAAACTTTATTTGTCATGATTTATGAAAAGTATTTTATGTTGGAGATGAATCAAGGCTATCTTACCTTGCCTCTTTTATGAGCCTTTGCTTGAGTCATGATAAAGGTGAACAAATAAAAAAATAGAAAATAAAATAAATAAAATAAAGTTCTCATAATAAAAGCTCCTTTGTATTCTTTGGCGATAGAGCCATGTTGTTATTTTTGTTTTTGTTTTCTTTGTTTAAAACAAAGCAGTACAAGAATAAGTGTAGGGAGGTCTCTTAGGCATACGAGCACACCCCATCACGAGATCTCCCCAACACAAATGCCGCGAACAAAGAGCAATTCATGATGGAGGAAAGGATGAAGCGAACAACGCTACCATTTAACTCCTTCCTCTTCTTCCAGGTGGTTTGTGCAAAACTCTCAACTCTCACATTTTCATAACAATAATAAAAGAAAGGGAGAAGAATGAGGAAGAAATGAGAGAAGAGGAGATAAACCTTTCAACCCCAAGTTCTTTGTCCTATTTTTTGTGATGATATCAAAAGACAAGCTTGGGAACCTCTAAAACTCAAATCATTACTGCACAAGCTAGCTATACGACCATGAAAGGTAAGTAAAAGAGCTTTGCTTTGGGAGGACTCCAAGAAAGGTAGCGTGTATCTCACATTTTGATTATAATCTCTATGTTACAAAATGATGAGTTATGCTAAAAAACAATTCATTCCTATACATATGAGATATGAAAATGTTTAGATTTATTCCCTTGTTGAGCCCGATGAATAGTTGCTCTGTCTTATACTTTTACACATTTTAGTTTATAATTCGATTTCTCTAAAGTTTGGGTTTAGTGGCTAATTCTAAAAACTCATCCTCAAAAAGCGATTCATGTGGGTTGCATAGGCTCTATCCGGTCTAAGTTGTTGCCAAGTATGATATGGTACAAATGGATTTTGCTATGATTTAGTCCAAAAAGACTTGACATCCGGGGAATCTACTTTTGAAAAAAAAGAGAGAAAAAGATATGGGCTGATGCTAAAAAAAGAAAGGAAAATGATGAGATGAAAAATGGACAAATTAAGAGGGGCGAGTAGAGCCCACATCTCTAAAAAAAGAAAGAGAGGAAATAAAAGACAAAAGTCTAGAGGGCGAGAGTAGAGCCCACCTCTCCAAAAAAAAAAAAAAAAAAAAAAAAATATATATATAGCAAAAAAGCCCATATATAGGGGAAAAAAATATATATCTAATAAATAAATCCAGGATAGAAAAGTTGATCAAAAGGATGAATGATAAGTATTTTACGGTATAACCATTCTATCGGCAACAGCCCAAGACTTTGAGAAAAGCTAGAAAGCCCTTCTGATGAAAGGTAATAAAGGGGTGGAAAAAAAAAAAGAGATGTGCCATTTATTCAAACTCTAGTAGAAAATCTTATTATAACCACGGCACTTGAAAAAAATATAATCGGCATAGTAGCAACTCACGATCAACAACCAAGTATTTATCTTTTGCTCGAGGGCCTTGAGAGGGTAAGCTTGGGGAGTTTGTTGACGGTCACCAATGACATATTTTTTCCGTCAACTTACTACCATAAAGGGAGTGAAACTATACCTTTTATACTCATATACATTTAATACTAACATATTTCCACTTGTAGTATCAAAAATTATTATTGTACTTGATTTGTATAAGAAACAAGTGGAAAATATATAAAAAAGGCGCCTCCACAGGCGCATTCCTGAAAAAGAACATCAAGCCCAAAAGAAGGGGAGAAATGCCCATAAATATGAATATCAACATCTATACATAAGCCCAAGAATTGAGGCCCAAATCAACATGAAATCATCTTTTAGGACATGCGGGATATGGGTTTAGTATTTTGGGCATAACTTTCTCATCTGGCTCGGTTTGATGATCAATAGTCAAAAGCGAAGCTTACTCGAGGCCACGCACTCCTACAAAATTTCAGGCCAAATGGCCCATATCTTAGTGCAGGCGCACCAAGTGGTCTCTGTAGCGCACCTGGCAGTATAGCCAGGGCTGACTTTCTCGAGGCGGTTCATTACTTTCCAAAAAGTGTGTTGCCAACGTTGGTTGGTTGGTTTGAAAAGGCTGATTAGGAAGGCATTCCAAGATCGGTTTTGCTCCTTCCATGTGGGGATGGCAATCTTCCAAGAGCCCCTCTCCTCTACCTATAAAAGGAGGCTCTCTCCCCTCATTCAACACACACCCATTCAAAGGGAAGGAGTCTCTCCCTCTCCTCTAGAGCTCTCCCCTCTACTCTACCCCTTCACTCCAATGGGCTTAGGCCCTCATTAGTAGTAGAGAGTCGGCGGAGGAGATGTGAAGGGCGGGAGCGGGGGCGCCGGACTTGTCGGTGTCTCCCCAACCTTGTACCTCGGTGGATTCGGACTTGGCTCCTTAACGGGATCTTGGCTAAGTAAGCTTCCACGGTTCGATAATCTTTATTGTCTTTTGTTTATCCCGATTTATCCTACTTGTTTGCGGGATCGATGAATAGGTCGCCCGGGGCGGGACTCTAGTGGTGGAACCCTTTTGGCCGGGAACTGGCAAACCTTTGGAGTAATAATCACTAAGCGTGTGGCGTGGTGTTTTGGGCTAGCGGTTTTCTATCTTTTTGCGGTGCATCCGCGGTTGAAGGGGTAAAGGCGGCTTGAGTAAGTGACAAGCCTTGACCATCCCTTGAAATCCCCACGTTTGGGCGTGTCGTAGAGCTAATTGGGACAACGTCCTTTTGGCGTGGGCCGTGCAAGTGAACAAGTAGCTGCAGGCCGGCCCAACCATAGACCTTAAAGGTGTATGAATCCTTCTAAGCTAATCCTCCCCATCTTTGGTAGGTCGTGTGTCCTTGAAGAACTAGTTAGGAAAAGTACCTCCGTTCCACGTGGAAAATCGATACCTAAATATTTCTGGGTGAAAGCTACAGCGGCGATTCCGTGCGGCTTGCGGATTTATGTACGTGTGCGTTAAGAAACATCAACACAAATCTTGAAGGTGGAGAAGCGACTATAATTGAAGGCAATTTAGATGAACTTATAAAGAAACCGCAGCGATTGACTTCAATCTACAAGATAGTGATGATGAAGAGGAGGATGATACAATACTACGGTATTGTAGTGATGGTGGCGATGATAACAACGATGACATGGGCGATGAAGATTTCTAGGATCGATAGTAAATCATAGTCTTTTTATTTATTTGAGTTTAGTTTTTTTTCAAATAATTGTAGTGGACATCGGCATCCGCAATTAAACTTGAGTACAAATTATGTCATCCGCAGTTTTAGTTTAGTAGAGTTTATTTTCCATCCAGATTTTGTGTATGTCATCATGGTTTTTAAAAATTTGAGAGTTTTTTTTCATAGAATTCTGATTCAGTTTATTTGGCATCAATAAACTTATGTATAAATTATGTCATCACATATTTCACTAGGTTTTTCAACGAAATGTGAAAGTCATCCGGATTCAAAATTGTCCATCCGCAGGATCTTTGGCATCCGCCGTTTTTAGTTTAGTAGAGTTTATTTTCCATCACAGTTTTGTGTATGTCATCATAGTTTTTTTAAAAATTTGAGTTTTTTTTCATAGAATTCTAGTTAGGTTTATTTGGCATCCACGAAATAAACTTATGTACAAAAATGTCATCCGCAGTTCCAGGGTTTTTTTCAGAAATGTGAAAGTCATCCGCAATTCAAAATTGTCCATCCGCGGATCTTTGGCATCACAGATTTTTTCCATCCTGAGACGAGGATTATCACGGGATTCATATATAGAAATATCATAACACCATGTATTTCACGGGACACCATATAATGTCATCATGCAGTTCAAAAGTCATCACTAGATGTTCCTTTAGCTGCCACCGACTCTTGCTAATAGATGTTCCACCCAAGGTTCAAAAGTGCCACGGGTGGCATAACTAAGCATTCTACTATATATTCAACCACTTGCCAAAGGTTGCACAAGGCACCGACTACATACTATATGTACATATATGTATACGCTCCCGACATTCTACTATATATATATATGGTTACGCTCCACCATCTAATTACTTGGTCGGCTCCTTGATCCAGAGTCTTCGGCTTGTGGATGACCTTGTCCTTCTTCGCCAAAGTAGCGCGCGTGATGCCATCTCGTCCTTGAAAATTTGCACCTTGGCGCAAAATTTGAAAACATGGAAAAAAACATTTCGGTCGGTTTTCGGATCTCGGGAAGCCAATATCAATGGTCCAACACCTTTGGAGATTCTCACATCCTTCTCAGCGAGTTGCGACTCTCGGCGTAGGAGCTCCACGACATGTTCTTTTTCTTCCTCGGCTTCTCTTTCGATGAGTCTACGCATGTCTCAACGTTTGAGGAATCTCGCGGGATCACGAAATTTCATCCGGTGCGGCAAGTCGGGAAGAATAATATAGATATATCATAGCAATTTATACAATACAATGGCTTCTAGATAGATATATCTCTACAATTTTCTTAAACACATAATCGAAGCCCGTTCCCAAAACAAAAAAAAAAGAACATGACTAAGTGATGTTTGTTAAGCAATCCAATAGAGATGTGAGAAGCGCCACTCTAAAATTTTGATAAGTGATCTTTGAAAAGTACCATATCATTCCTAAAGCGACACTACCACTCTAAGATGATAAGCTCACCTATAATACTAAAGGATGCTTGTAACATAGCTAAAAACAAAAAACAGTAAAAAGCACCTATCAGTTCCTCTAATATCAACTCTCGATCATACATTGAACCCGATTCTTTGAACGATAATAAGTACACATAAAGCAGCGGGGAGGACAAATGCATGCTATTAACTAACGGACATCAAGCAACACATTCTAACAAATGCATGTATTGTTCTCCCTGACATAAAGCACCTACAAAGCGAGAAATGAGGAATATGCGTTATCTTTGCTTGTGAACATACACAAAAAGAGTTATTGGGAGGCGAAAGGCGAAAATCAATTGGTAGAGAAATAAGTATCGAAGGTGGTCGAGGGGAACTAAATGAACAAGTTGCTCAAGTGACATGAAAAGAAGAAAAGCTGGAGGAAGAGGGAAAAATGTATGGCTCCCCATTGCTATTAGTTCTACTTTTTTATTGTCCATATCTTCTCTATTCTTTGTATCACACATATCCGGATAGTTTGTGGATTATATTTCATAGTCTTGCAAATAATGAATTATTTACCAATAGTTGTCTTTTGTACTTATTTCCCTATAGAATCTTGGCCAAAATGATTCGGCAGCGAGAAAAGTTGATGATTCCATTCCATTACACCACCACATAGTTACTTTGCATCACCGACAAATGTTTCCAACAATCAAATTACATTTATGAAGCGATGCGGTAGGTTTTAGTGAGGAGGAAAGGGGGGAGTTACATATACATCGATGGTATAATCATACCTAACCACATTTCTAAATCATACCTAATGGTTGCTCGGCCGATGATTGGTGGATGCATGAGGTGCTGGCAGTCGACTTAACCCCTAGGCACGAATACGTCTTGGCCGGCCTTAGTCATCATATCACCGTCTTCATTGCTTTGCGAGGTCCCCGTCGACTTTGTCCATGTGGCGTCATTTTGGCGTGGGAGTCTTGAGGTGAAGCGGCGGCGGCCCGATGGGATTCTTGGTGAGGCGGCGTGGCGAAAAGAAAAGAAATAGAATCTTGGGGGATTAGGAATGGGGAGGAGGGATTAGTAGGGATTAGAATGGTAGAAAGTAGTATAAGCGGTAAATGGAATTCCGCTCAACCTATGTCGAACATCACTCGATAGCACAATGGTAAAGCACCGCTGCGTTGTCTAGAGAACCTCCGGAGTTCAAACCACTTTCGGGGAGGCAAATTTTTTAAAAATTTCACCATTTTGTCCTTTTTTTAAACTTATTGCCATTATAAAAAAATGGTTGTTTACTAAATTTTTTTAACTTACATCATTTATTACGTAGTTTTTAAAATTTGTTTACCTCTCTTTTCTAAACTTAGCACTTGTTCCAAATATGCTTCACATTATTTTTATTACTTAGTTTACTAAAGAATAAATGTAATAGAACCCTATGGTACCTAGAAAAATCCAAAACCTTACACGGGCACTTCATTTTGGTTTACAATGGTGTGAAAAAAAAAATTCAAATCATTTGGAGGAAGTTGATGATACCCATCATCACACACTCACCCATCACTCACATATGTCCATGTCACTTTGTGAGAGATGATGAACCTTAATGAGAGATGTATACTACCACATGCTCCAAATCATTTCCAATTTTTTTGGAGGTGTCAATGGAGGTCTACAATGATGATGTGTGCATTTTTCAAATTTTTAGACCCTGTTTTCCATTTATTGTAATTATTTCTTCGTTTACTAAAGAGTAAATGATATAAAAACCCTATGGTACCTAGAAAATTCCAAAAACTTGCAGGCACTTCATTTTGGTTTACATTGGTGTGAAAAAAATTCAAATCATTTGGAGGAAGTTGATGATACCCATCATCACACACTCACCCATCACTCACACATGTCCATGTCACTTTGTGAGAATGATGAACCTTGTGAGAGATGTATACTACCACATGCTCCAAATCATTCCAAATTTTTTTGGGAGGTGTCAACGGGAGGTCTACAATGATGATGTGTGCATTTTTCAAATTTTTAGACCCGTTTTTTCCATTTATTGTAATTATTTCTTTGTTTACTAAAGAATAAATGATATAAAACCCTATTGGTACCTAGAAAATTCCAAAAACTTTACACGGGCACTTCATTTTGGTTTACATTGGTGTGAAAAAAATTCAAATCATTTGGAGGAAGTTGATGATGCCCATCATCATACACTCACCCATCACTCACACATGTCCATGTCACTTTGTGAGAGATGATGAACCTGAGAGAGATGTATACTACCACATGCTCCAAATCATTCCAAATCTTTTTTGGAGGTGTCAATGGAGGTCTACAATGATGATGTGTGCATTTTCAAATTTTTAGACCCGATTTTCCATTTATTGTAATTATTTCTTTGTTTACTAAAGAATAAATGATATAAAACCCTCGGGTACATAGAAAAATCCAAAACCTTGCAAAGGAACTTCATATTGGTTTACAATGGTGTGAAAAATTTTTGAACTCATTTGGAGGAAGTTTGTGATGCATAACAAACAAATTTCTACTACCACTTTATCCTAAAACCAATAACAAATTATCTAATTTATTTCTACTTTTCAATTATACGAAAAAAATAAGCGCCAAAAGTGGCGCCATCCAAAAACAACAACAAAAAAGAGCGCCAAACCCAGACCTACTCCCGAAAACCATTTGCCATTTTCTCCTTTAACCTGATCAAACCCCTCCCACTCCTCTCTTTCTCCCCATTTCTCCAACCTAGCCGCGAGGGCAAAACCGCCGCCGATCAGGGAGCTCTTAGTCGACCACGCCGCCCGACCAGTACCTCATCGCCCACCGACATCGCCCAGGGTGAGCAGCGTCGCGACCATGTTGGTATGAATATCCCTACCTTGGCGTAGGGGAAGGAGGAGGAGCAGCATGAGAGCATGCCCAAGCGGCCCGGGCGGCGCTGGCCGGAGGCGGCGGGGCTTCCCCGCGCCTCTGGCGCCACGGCGCTAGCAGCGTGTGCGTGTGCGGCGGCGGGCGCCCGCACCAGCGGCAACAGCGTGGGTGGGGAGGTGGGGAGGGAGGAACCAGCGGCTGCACGCTAGGAGGAGGCGCGCCGGCCGAAGACCGGCAATGGAGGCAATAGTGGCGAAGAGGAAAGGGGATGCGGGATACGGATTACGTGGGATTTGGGTGGTTTTTGTGGGTCAGGCGACGAAGGCACGGGGATGGGCCACCGTGGTTGGGGCGGAGCCGGAGGAAAGAGGCGGCGCCGCCGTGGTGGCGAGGCTTTGTAGGATGGGTGCTCCCCGGCGCGCGCATGAGCGTCGCGTAGCCACGCCGGCGGCCAGCCCTGCCAAGCCTGCGCCTGCGTGGCCTTGCCGGCTGGAAGCGGCGGCGCCCCCCCTCGCCCCGCCCTGCCCCCACCACCGTGCCTCGCCGGATTTAGCGGCTTGTGCACGGCCGTGGGGGCGAAGAAAAGCGATCTTCTTTCTCTTTTGTTGGAGCGATCGACCCTAACTCATTCTCGTTGCACGGGTCTTCTTTCTCTTTTTAGCGACCTCGATGGTGGCAACAAGGCGAAAAGTAAGCAAAAGCACAAGAAGAAGAAGAAGGTAAAAAACAACATCCTCTTGTAAACCTGAATGCGATTTTAAAACATTGATAATGGTAACCTAAAAAAATTGTTTGCCGGCATTATGAATGGCCATGCCATCTTGTTTCATGTCTAGTGTTTGATCCTATTGTATGCACGCATGAGAACAATTCATTGTTGCTACATCGGCTTGTGATGGTATTAAACTATACACCTTTGTTGGATTTCATGTGTATATATGGGTGTTACCACTTACGTAAAGGTCACAGCGATCGGTGCTCATCTTACATTAGTATTTTTTTGACCATCTAATAAAATGTACTAGGGGTTCGGGTAGGCATGTTAGGTATCTACCTTATAGAACGAAGGATTAGTGTGATGTATTTATATATAGTAGTCATATAAGCCAATGACTTATTTAAACTCAGGGATGCCATTTGATCTGCATTTTTGTTTTTAAATTGGTTATTTTCTATTTATGTACAATTGTCCTTTCAGGATGTGTTTGGCTCGGGGGGATATCTTGGGTGGGTAGGGGGTCATCCCATTTAGAGGTGTTTGGTTGCATCACCCCACCCCCACCACACACACACACACACACACACACAAGGCTGCGAGGGCCGATCTGCTGAAAGCTGGGCGGATTCCACCATGGCACCATCTCATTATGTTGATATGGAGAAAGTAGTCATGTTAGATCTAGTAAAGGGCTAACCTAATAGCGGGATGGTCCTATCCATCCCGGATTATCCCCAAATCAAACACATCCTTTTGGTTGGTATGAGCATATTAGGTTGAGTATGGATAAAGTAGTCATGTTGGATCTAGTCAAGGGGTAATTAGTTAGATGACCTTTGTCAAGTTTGTGGGATATATAAGTAATGATGTTTTCACGATATTTATGGGTGTTCTATTAGTAGCTAGTGCATCTTTTTTTTTTATTTGCTTGCCTTTTATTTAACAAAACCGAATTTGTATTTGATGAACTACCGTAACTAAACTTATCACCTCTTCTCTCGCACATGTGCTAAAAACTTTACCATATCACCTCTTACCTATTTCCTCTATTTATCTTGCAAGTACCACAACCTCCAATAACCAAATATGAGAGACTCAGGGGGTAAATGTGTGGCAGAGAATAAGAAGCTAGAAGCATTGGGATTTGAAGAAAATAGCTTCGAATTTAATAATTCTTTACCGCCACCAACAAAGGGAAAAATCGGGGACACAAGAACACAAGTAGTGCAGTTCAAAACATCCGAGTATCTCCTTGAAGAAGATCATCGGGGAGATACCGATGATGATGACTCTGAATCTGTTGGCAGCCACAACCACTTGCAAATGAAGGTAGTGGATGGGAACTATTTGCATTGCATTTGGTCCGATCGTAATTAGTGATGTTGCTTTTAGAATCATCTTTTTTATTTCATACCACTAATTACATTTATTTAGCGTATGGTATTGCTTACTATTTATCATGGCTTCATTTTGTGGTGAACAGGTTCCAGGAGGAGGGAGGATGAAAACCATCGTTTCAATCAAGAGTAGGAAAACAAACATGGCTCCAGTGGGTAGAGGAAAGAGAGTGGGGCATCGAACAATCAAAGGACCAGCTGCTTGCGGCCCACTAAGATCTTCAAAAAGGCTTCAAACTCAAGACAAAGTCGGGCACAATGATGACCATCCTCAAGCTGATGATTCTAACATAGCACAAAACGATTCCTCTGGCCGCTCATGACACTAAAGCGGTATTGGCCATGACGGTGTAGCGGCAGAGGGAAGATAGTGGATTTGGTGCCACCGATATATTAGAGATCTTTGATGACAATGTAGCGCAAAGGAAGGCAAGTAATAGTGTTTCTTGTCATTTCAATTACCATATATCTTCTGCTGATATTGCATGAAACTAAACCATTACATAAAATCTGAATTGAGTTTTGTAGGTCCCGCAGAGTGAGCACCAAGAAACCCGGTGTCCAACTAAGGGAAAATAGTTGGACAAGATGACTAAAAACAATGCGAATGAGGTTGCCCATACATGTTGAAGAAGGCAATAAAAGGCCACATGATCCTGTTCAATCTGCCAAGTTTGCATCGAAGTCAAGGCGTCATCATTCGGGAAACGATGCCTATCCTTACTCATTGGAAGGAATACAAGAAAAAAACCAAAAATACTACGACACCTTTGTGGGAGAGCTCTCTATAAGTGCATTATTGTTTGTTTGTTTACATATTGCGGTGATTAACATGAATTGACAATCTAACTATGGATTCCACATGTACCTAGGGCGCTTGGCCGTCAAACAAAAACACGAGCCAACAAAAGAAGCTTGCACCGATGTGATGCGCACTACCATAAAAAACCAAATCATGAGGCTAAAGAAACAATACTTCAATGGTGTACACGCTAATGAGGTTAGGACAACTTCTCCTGTGGATTTCATGGTGATGAAGAGTGGAGGGTACTAGTTGTAAAGTGGTCGATCCAAAGAACATGGTATGTTCTCTTTTCATATACCCATGTTTCTATAAAAGTTTGCAAATGATCTTCTCATATTGAACATTGTATGGTTTGATTTTCATACCTTGATATTCTTGTAGGAAACATGTCAAAGAACAAAATTTGAACCGCATGCGGGTCCAAAGTACCATTAGGCTACGGGTTCTCGCCCTATGTGGCACATCTACATGCATATGTAAGTGTAGATTCCCCTCTTCTCCTACCTGAACATTTCAATCAACTTCTCATATTGAATGTCTTTGTGATTGTGTATCCACAATACTGAAGAAAAAAAGAGAGCGAGGGAAGAACCCGGCTTAGAAGAGGATGATGAATTAGATGTGGTGGAGGCCTTCAAGAGCTGCCATACCAGCTCCAAACATGGCTCGAGTGAACAAGCAAAAAAGCTCTTGTAAGATCATTTGTTTGCTTTATTCAATGTATTATTATCTCGATCATATGATGCAAGTTCACTAATCATGTGTCCTGTATATACATTTAACTATTGAATTGAATGGAGAGGCTATTAGATTGCACTATTCTTTTCTAAAACATTCCATGGCTAATGGAAACTTATGGTCTTACATTCAAAACTGGTTTTCTCTTAAGGTTAGACACCTCATGTTATCTACCAATTGACAAGGGTAGATCTTCTAATGCCTTTTTGATAAAAAAACAATTATTGCATACAAAGCATGTGGGGCTTCTGATCTTTTTCACATATCTAATATCATTATACTACGAATGCTCATGTCATATTCTGGCTTACTAACGAGAAGAGTGGTAGAAACCATCATATTTTCTTCCCAAACTGTTCACAATCATATATCCGCTTGCTTAACGTAGTACTATTTATGAACATTGCATCGTTTTTTGTCGGATATAGTACAAGGTTGGACTTCTAAATTTGTAGTACAAATGGAATGACACGAAGACACGGTTTTCCCAATGTTGGATTATTTGTAAAGATGAATTATTGGACTTCGAAATTTGAAGTATAAATGTAAATGACATAATTTTACATTCAATTCAAATTTCAGATTGGTGTTCTTTTGGCTATTAATGTTTGCTAACAAAGTTATCACCCGGTTGTATGCTTTATAACACTCATTTCGGTCATGATCACAATTGTCCATGTGTTTTCTCGCCCTTGTTTTTTCAAATCGAAATGGAGGCTATGAGCGAGGACCTTAAGGATGCGAGCTATACAACGGGAGGCGGTGTGACCGTCTTTGTCCCTTTGTTCTCCCCAAGGGCAGCTCTCAACAATTCCTCAAGAGTGTTGGCCTCAAAACACCTACATCGTCCAAGTCAACATCAACAAATGAAACCGAAAGCCGGGGAACAACTTGGCGGCTGAAGCAAGGGCTGGCTGTTCAAGGTGAAGTTGAGGACCTCAAGAAGAAAAGTCGCGAAAAGCCGAGGAAAGGAAGGAGAGGCAACAAAAAGAGCTGGAGCAAGACAAGTAGGCGGTAGAGAAGAACACCAAGGAGATGGAGAAGAACGAGGGGAGGAGATGGAGGAGAACGAGGGGTGCTCCTCGGGGGGCTATCAAGATCTATGCGACTTCTTCTTCGACATGAAGTGTGCTCTTGTGTTTATCATGGTTTATTTTGGCTACTTTCGAAAACTTAAGTTGCCTCGTGGCTAGCAACTTTTAGTATTTGTTTCTTATGTGTCTTTGTGAACTAAGTTTTAGGCTCTAGTGGTAGTGCTGTGCACTGAGCTGTATGCTTTCGATTGAATACTACTTTATATTTTGAGCATGGAATTATGTGGTCTTGCTACTATCAATTGCTTGATTATATGGTTGTGTGACCAAATTATGATGTATTTGTTGACGATTCGACATTACATCTGTGACCAAAAAGTTGAGTCTTTGTTGGCGATTTTGTAAAAATAATCTGTGACCAAAATTCTAAAGCCACGTGGCAGATTGTAATTGCTCCGCGTGGGGCTACGAAAAACAACCGACCGAGCTGCCACGTCCACGCCGCCATGTCATGTCGCCCGCGTCATCCGCCACATCACACGCCCACGTCGGGGGCGCGGCTTGGCGTTAACGGCGCTTGGCGCACGGAGGGTTCTCGACAAAAATGGAGGCATAGCCATGACCAAAGCCAATGGTCATAGAAGGAGAGAGCTTTTCTATGACCGTAAACATTTGGTCATGGATTGGGAGCACTACGTGACCAAAAGTGTCACCGTCACTCATTACACAATGTGACGCGATCTCGATGATATCAATTTCGTCAAAAGTTCGTCAAAGATTTATGTGCATGACCAATTTGGCATCTTCAGTGACGAAGGATGAAGGCCATCAATGAGCACATCCCTAGTAGTGTCTATAGATATCATCTACTAACGGGTGCTAGCTTAGAGCCACCACAATCTTCAAAGCCCATCCTGTCACCTGGCTATGAGCTGCCCCCAGACTTTATAAACATGGTTCAAAAATTATCCTTCTTGGGAGAAGGCGACACCAACCCGTTCTCACACCTACGAGAATTTTATCATATCTATGGATGCCTACGCATCGTCGGTATGTCGGATGAAACCTTATGATGGAAGGCCTTTTCCGTTCTCTTTAACGGAAGCGCTAAACATTGGTACAATCGGATTGTAGGAAAATTACATGGAGATTGGGGAACCTTGTGTGAAGAATTCCAGTTAAAATTCTTTCCCTTCACCGAAGTGGTTAGCCTTCGACTACAAGTCTTAAAATTCAAACAATTAAAAGAAGAATCCCTTGGTGCAGCCTGGGATCATTTCGATGATCTCCTTATCATTGGCCCACACAATGAAGTTGAAGGCTTTGTGCTTCTTCAACACTTTTATATAGGCCTTGATAGGAAATCTACAAAACCCTAGATGCCGCCCTCGAATGGAGCTTTTATCACGTCTAATCGCTAGCAAAGCGTGGGCTACCCTCGACCATATTAGTGGACATCCCACTTGGGCTAGCAATCTTTACAAAATCTTTGAGGAAGAGAAGGAATCACCCTCTAATCTAGGAGAGGAAATTATGATAGCTAATTCACAACAATTCCAATCCCAAGACTTAGCTATCCATCCTGAACCATCAACATCCCAAAATCCCCCAAAGGAAGAAGAAATTCCACCTTTGGAAGACCCTTATGAATTCAGCTTTAGTGATTTTGGGAGAACAATAGTCTCATCCATTCAAGAGACCTCTAAGTGACCACAATTCAGATTCTTGTGAGGAGGATTCTCTTAGGAAACGTCCTTATTCTTATAAGGGACATTGGGAAGAACTTCGAGGATGGCATGTCTAGTGATGCTATAGAAGAAGAGCAAAGCTATTCGGAAGACAATCTTATCTTCTCCCCTTCTATGCCTAGACAAGATGACTACTTTGAACCCATCTCTAAACCCATCCTTAACCCCAATGAATCCATATATGCTTTCTTCTTTGAGACTCATGATGATCCTAGAAATTCACCAAAACAATCTAAGCATAGGAATCATCAAGACCACCAAGAAGACCCACAACAATGGCTTGAGAGTATTAATAACCTATGTGCCACGACCATTGATTGGACAGATGAGATCTTAGACATTATCAGCCCAAGAGACACAAACCCAAGGGATCCCTTAAACAGCCATGATGAATTAACCTTGGAGTTCGAGAAGGAAGACAACATCACTGAGTATGAGAGCTGCTTCATAGACACTTCATCTAGTCCATGTTCACATGATCACCTTCCTGAATCACCTAGTCTCTCTATCACTACCCCACACGAGATCTTCAACCCCCTCATTCTCTCTCCTCCTATAGATTTTGAAAGGGTGGTTGTAGATGCATACATCTATAATAAATATTCTAGATCTCGTTGGCATAAAATCTTGAGGTAGATTGATGTTGGAAGGGAATTCACTTCATCATCATGAATCATAATTCAATAGGTTTCCCAAGGACGACCTTGTTGTCCATAAACAAGCATTTCTTGAGAAATAACATGAGTGTTTTCCTTATTGCTATAGTACCCTTGTGAAATAAGCATAGAGATATAATTGAGGAAATATTCCTTCGGGTAATTTGGTTGCTAACCATTTCAGGTCTAGAGCAAAAGAGCGGGGATGACAATGTAAGGTATGTCCAACCAATCACTGTGCAACATGAAATCACATATATAGATATTACTTGCCACATTGCTACACTATCTTGGTTGCCTCTACCTTTTGAAACATGCTCAATCTGTAAAACAACTCTCATGCTTTTCATCTCCCTGTTTGAGTCAATCCCTATAGTGCCTTCATGCTACCCTTTTGTCTACTAAAGTATGTTTTGGTTTGGGAATGCTCTAGGGTGTTTCCAAAGGCTTTTAAATTAAGCGTGGTGCTTAGGTTAGAACGCCTTCCTTAATTAAAATTAGACATGGAGTCTAGTTTGGTTATTGAACTAAAATTGTTTGTGTAGACATTGGTATATTTTGTTGGACTAAGCCTTAGAAGAAACTCTCAAATAAGCTTAGGGAAGAGGTCCCGAGATGAACTCACGGTGAGAAGAAGCAAGATACAACAAACCTTTCACAAGGAGGGCACGCCCATACATAGAAGAACCTTATGGAATAAAGAGAAAGAAGACAAGTTAGGAAAAGATACACAAGAGGCCAAATCAAGAAAGCTTCAAGCGGAATGGAAAACACCACTACAAGTTGCTACAGTGCTAACATGCTCTAATAATAAGGTAACATCTTGAGGTGAGTTGTCATTAAATAAAGCTTTCCTTAATTATGGCATGTTCATAAATAAAGAACCAAACATGTTATAGTAACACTCAAGCTTGATCCAACTTTATTAGCTCAACATGTTTCATTTTACTGTTGACATTTGTTCCTAACACTACCCTCTTGATCTCATAGTCCTAATCATACTAGCAAATATATTGCAACATTCATTCTTCATCCCCTGATCTTATCACCCTTGGTATAGAAAATGAAACATGTAAACATTAACTTTATCATGTTTGATGTGCCCGAGGTTTTAGAGAAGAATGAACTTTTTGGTTCTCGTTGGTGTTTTCCCACCAACAAAAGGCCTATGCACTTGATCTCTACCTTGTCTTTGCATGCAGGACACACTTTGAGCAAAAAGCGGAGAAGACTTCACTCCCTCGAAATTCTACAAGTGAATGTCTTGAACCCACAAAGCATACACATGAAACAAGAGGCTGCTAATCCCCACTATCGAATTTTCATTCATAATGTTGGATCAGCAAAAGAACATGGGTGACACCATTACCAAGATCGATGAAACACTTAAGGAGTAACCAAGGTAAGTAGTCTTGTTCAAAGGACTTAAAACATTGAACCCTCGCCGAAAGGTAACTTCGGTAATTATCCACATTTAATTCCTAGCATTGCATATCATATTTATCTTTCTCGCAACTTGCATTAGCATATTTACTTCTTTGCATAATCATTTTTCTTTAGCATATTTAATTTATGCATTAACATTGCATTGAAAAATTTTAAAGCCCCATGTGAATAATTTTGTGGTGTGTAATAACCCATAAGGATATTCACCGTGGTGGCATAAATATAATTATTCATTCATCTAGTTGCATTTGCATCATAGTTCTTTGCATGCATATAAATTTATAAAAGCTCCAAAAATATTTTCTGCTGAAGTTTTACTTAGAATAATCATGATCCATCTCTAGGAATATGAAGCTAATGTGGCTAACCCCTAATGCTTAATCAAGTTCCACTAGCTTTGTTGTCTATTTGAGTTCACAGATTTGAAGGGAGAGAGACATGATAGGTCAACATCATCATCGCCCTCTATCTCAACTCCTCATCATCAACAATCCTACACTTCAATCTAGCTTGGGGAGAGCACCCCCGTTATCCCGATAAGTATCTCTACTCTACTATATTATTAGCTAAATATTTGATTTGTTTGGTTTGCTAAAGAGTTTGCTAAAAGTCTAGTTTTATAAAAGTCTATTCGTTTAAAGAATCTTTGCTAGGATCAGTGTACGGAGAGGTTGCTTTTCCACCAACATAAAATGAACTCTAAAGCTAATTCTCATGCATGGAAATGATGAATAGTTGCTCCGTCGTAATTCCTTTTCAGTACCTAGCTTTCAAGCTTAATTTCTCTTGAGCCTTAAATGCCTTTGAACCTGAAACCTATGGGTTGCAAATTGCTTGCTCTAAAGTCTAGGTTATTGACGGATATGATATATGAGAGTGCTGTTGATCTTACTCCTAGTGATACTAGATTTCTGAAGATTTATTTTTAAAAATTTAAAATGCACATGATAAGTTCTGTGTGACAGAGTGTTGAACCTCCTACCACAGCCATATATACATGCTCCCTAGATTAGGTAAACTCTTTTGACATATATATATGCTACTTGCTTTGCATTGAGTTTGTTCAATCTTGGTCGACCCTTAGAAACTTGTCATGTTGATCATGTACACTTCACCACCATTCCATCTCATTCCACTCCACTCGACTCCATTCATGCATATGCTATTTCCACCCTCGAAGTACACATCCACCACTACACCACCATAAACTTCCATATTACATCCATTATATATCCACCAAAAATGTTCTACTCCTATCCCCGGGATAGAACAACCAAAAATATTCCCTACACCCTTCCACCCATCCATATCTAGCCAATATCTTACAAAGCTCCATTACTCTAGTCTATCTCTCAAAAGTTTATTGCAAAAAGATATTTGGGTTGTAGTAAAAAAAAAAAAGAAGAATAAAGGTGAGTTAAAAATGGACAAGTGTCCGCTGAAAAAAAATAGATACTTTAGATGCCCGCCTCTCCATAAAAAATGAAATAAAAAAATGAGAAAGAAAAAGAGATACAACCCAAGTTCTCACAAATATTCCAAATATTGAAGAGAGATGATTCCTCAAGGAGCAAATGTAGAATTAGGCTTTCCCTCATTCATTAGATACACCTCATCGCATTCACCCTCATTATTCACTTACCACCATATTCATTCCACTATACACATGCACTACTTGATCATGGAGATTTTTGCGATAAAGTAAATGCCATGCAGAACTCTTATACTCTTATATCTAACCACACACACTAATGTGCATGACACACCTTTCAGAAAAAAAATCACGCATGTAACAATAAAAAATATACCACACCACGCTAATCATGCATGACACATACACCACCACGCAATCGTGCATGACACACCACATATCTACTATTATAAGGCAATGAATATCAAGAATAAAATAAAAATAAAAAAGATTTAACATAACATTCAACAGATTAAGCATGCATCAACAAAATGTATAAAAAATATTTTATATTTAAAACTTTCCTTATTCACTCAATTTTGTAAATAAGAATTAAATAAATATTGTTACCTCCTAGGAGGTAATAGATGATTGTGTCCGTTTGATCGGAAAAAAATGGACGGTCCACATTCATTTGGGAGTACTGTAGCAATTGCCATCACGGGAATAGTAGGATCCATCTATCTTGGCGGAAGGATCGTGGCCGATGTGCCGGGCGGCACGCGGGCAGGTGAAGAGCGGCTTTGCTTGACGGAGCTCGCGGCGGGCACCGGGAGGCCAATGAGTAGCGGGCGCTGGCGACATGCCGAAGACCGGCGAGGCGAATCCAGGATCAGGAGGACTGCTCCCTTCCCGGAAGCTGTAAACCCTGATTGACCTTCAGGATGTTGTTGGTTATAGTCTCTGGCATAGGGCAGTTATGGCAAAAGTCAAACAAAATGATCTTTTAGGAGGAATGTCAGTAAGAACCTCACTCCTGGTATTCAGCTGACTGAGGAGGAAGATGAGGATGGCGTAGCAATTTACTTCAAATGACATTTATTCTTCTCAATCCTTATAGAAGATCATTAACTTTCGAGGCATTAAACCTGTGTATGTTTCTGCTATTTGGAGCATCAAGATTCCTGCTAGAGTTCACTTCTTTATGCGGCTGCTTACCAATAATAAAATCCTAACTAGAGATAGTTTGGCCAAAAAGAAGGTAGAAGATACTAGTTGTCTTTTCTGTTTAGAGAAAAAATCAGTCCAGCATTTGGTTTTTGACAGTGTTATTGCAAAACTGTATTGGTTTATGATCTTTGAGTTACTAACATCAAAGTCGTTGACAATTTAGTTGAGAGAGAAAAAAAATTAGGGCTTAGCAATAAGAAACATGGATTGATAAAAACCTTTGTTGTTCTTTGGTGTATTTATAAACTCAGGAATGAGCTTTGTTTTTAGAAAATTGGATGGCTCTTGAAGATAAGTGGTCTTTTGCAGAAGTGGATAGTTTTGTGCTAGCTAGAAAAAAAAAGAGCTGTTGTTGGTGATTCCCAGGAAGATCAAGACAACAACGAAGACAATTCTCTGGCTATGACCTTTTTTCGACCATGAAGACACTTGAAATTTCACTGTGGAGAAGCAGCAAAAGATCTGGATTGGAGAGTCTACAGCTGAAAATATGGAAGTTGGAGAGGTGACTTACTCAGGCCCATGGTGGTGGTTGGTCAATTTTTCTGTGGAAATGGTGTAATGTCAGCTGTTGTTGTTAGGAGTTTGGGTTTTGTGTGTTTGCGTGAGTTTGGAGGACGCAAGGGATGCCTGATCAAGCACCAAGCGTCAGAACAACTGCAAACTGGTGTCTATAATATATGGAACTTTCACAATCTAACCATGGCATTGTTGGTAAGGTATCTGTTACCATGAACTGAACTAAGTTTAGCTCCCAATTCAGTTTGCTTGTTAGTGAAACCGCAACTTCAGACACTTCTATTTGACATAGTTGATTGAAAGGTTCATCAGTCCGCAACCTGTAAAGATAAAGCTGGATTAAACCCCCGTATAAATCTGGAAATTGCGAGTACGACCCAAGATGAATAACTAGAAACAAATCAAGAAACATGTCAGTAAATAAGGTATTGAACTTGTAATACTGAAAGTTCAAAAGGTAAGGGACCAACATCCATAGACAAATCTATGGCCAAAAAAGTAATAGTTAATGGCAAAGCAGGATATACTATGAAGCCCAGTCCTCCATGGTGGTGGCGCTCAAATTGTACAAAACAAGTTTGTTTGTTAATAGCGACCAGATACAGACAGTAAATCACGAAAAGGAACGGCCAGTATTTATGATCAAATTAGCAATACCTTGTTACTTGTGAAAGTAGAAGTATAAATTTGGTACTCATTTAAAAGCTTCACATGCAAATAGTTCAATATTCGTTAGTCCCTATCCAGCTTGACCTCATTTACCCATACCAGAGTGTTAGCTACTAGGTAGGAATCTGGAATTGGGGGAAGGGAAGAACAGAACACACAGGAATGATGAATCATGATGAATGACTCAATAGGAGTTTAGGCCTAATGTTCACTTCTTGTCTCTCACTCCATTCCAACTCTCCTCGCTACAACTCCATACAGTTGTTCCCACCCTTACAACTCTACTGCCACTCGAATCAGCCGTTTGGACTGGCAGCGCACTTGGACCAGAGAAAACTGACCCTCTTCAATAGAGGCATATTTTCCTATTGTTGTATCTGCTACAGTGGAGTGCTCGTCAATAAAGGCATATTTTCCTATTGTTGTATCTGCTACAGTGGAGTGTCATATTTTCCTATTTTCAGATCAGCCTTGCCTAATCAAATTGAAAAAAAAACAGGCAATCGCAAAATGAAACTGTAGCTCTTGTTACAAAGTTTTCACGGATAATTTTACTTGAACAAATATCTAACCAAAATCTAAGTTTGCAGCCCTGTAGTTTAGAAAGAGATAGATAGAGAGGCCAAATCTCTGCCAACACAAAAGCTAGATTCTTGACCATTGTTGAAACAAAATTACTTACCCTATAAACAGATAAGCACTGATTGCCTGAAATTAAGAACTGCTTAAACACAGCACAATCTGACAAAAAAAAATGGCACAATAGCTCAGAAATTCATCTGCTGAAAAGCGGGCCCAACAATACACCTTAGAAATTCGGCTGCTGTATGCTCCAGACCTCTTAACTCACTAAAAAACAATGACCTGAATTTAGCTATTGAGGCTTGTCCAGTAAATGAGTTGTTTCAGGCTTATCCACTAAAAAACAAGCCAAAATTTAAAGATTGCAGGGTTTCAGGCATTTGCTTGCCAACATCCCACAGCCTGACGAAACTGAAAATATTAGTAAATGAGTTTGAAACTGATAGCTTAGTTTTACATTGCGTTTGAAACGATGGAGCACCAGTTTTTTGCGATGTCAGCACCAGTTTTACATTGTCTGATTTCAGCCTCGCCCACCAAATGTATGCCTCCGATTTACACAATGCTAGGGCACCACTGAGAGTTATGTGCTCCTTCCTGATAGCTATGGTGGTGCGCCATTTCCAAATATGTGCCATGAAAAAAGCAGCACGAAGGAGCCGAAGTACCTTTGTGCGATGTGGTCTGGGAAGTGGATCTCTTTTAGCTCCGTTATTGGCCAATCTTTGTTAGTTGCAATGCCAACTGTGTTCCAAAACTGCAGCCAAACATGATGTGTGTTGTGTCTTCTGGCCCAGTATTGCAGATGTCACATGTCTCACTATCAATTATTCAGAGCGTGCCACCTGTCACCATCTTAGATTTACTTGTTGGTATAACTTCAAAACACCAAACACTGAGGCGTCCATTGTCTTTGGTGTCTCAGACGTGATCCCAGGCCACCAGGCTCTTGGCTCATGTTGAAAATCCTATTGCCAGAGTATTGCTAGAGCACACAGATTGTATATTAACTGGCTATCTATAACTGAATTGAGAAGAACAGCATGCCCCATATGATTGAGCAGATTGATCTGCCAAGCTGCTAGGTACTTGTCAGCCTTAATGATCTGCATAGAGAAAGAAGACAGTCGTAGTTTAATAAGTCAATAGAGGAAGACCAAGGTAGGTTTGTGGAAAACCTTCCCTCCTGCATCCAAACCCAAACACGCAATGTTGGACAGTTTCTCCATCCATATGGATAGGCACTGCAGTACTCTTTGCAAAGTTGATCTGTAGACCGGTGGCCTGTGCAAACTGATCCCACAGCGTCACTCATGACAGTATCGCAAGCTTGAATTTTTTTTCTCAACAAACACTACGACAGTTTAAGCTTGCAATCCCTCATGAAGGCATCATGGATTAAATTCTAGAACTAAAACTTTTTTGGTCTTCCTTGGAAGGTAAAGAAAAAACATTAGTAATACTCCACAAATCACTGATGGATACAAACTAGAACTGAAAGAAAGGAAGCCTAACTTATTGAACAGAGAGAGCAGCAACCTAGGCATGGCCTTGCCTAGAACTATCTCTGCTCATTGTTGTCAAACTTTAGCAGCCAAAGTCATGATAGATGATGATATCACACAGACGATAAGAAGTAATTAAAAAAACCAAGCGGTACCTGCTGTAAATCACACATTCATCAGCATGTTGGAACAGAACACAGATCTGGACAAACTGAACCGTCTATATTGGATCCCAGCTTCCCTTGAGAATAATTTCAAAATTAACACACCAGGTTTCCCACCAGGAAGTCATTCTCTAACACAAGATCAAGGATTCAAGGCTACGAAAAATATAAGTGCAGCAATCACCAAAGATACATATATAACCAAAGATAAATAAAGTAGAGTGATACAGATTTATAACATGACAACAATGTGCAAGACCATCAGCTACCAGGTGAATACGGGGAAGGTGATATTCAAAGTTTTTTTTTTTTTTCTTTTTCCACAAACTATGGGGGAAATTAAGCTAACCAGTCATTCCAGGACAAGGCAAGGGAAAGGCACGATGGGATTAACGGTGACAACATCTTAGTAGACAAATCAATCAACTAGCTAGCTGGGTTGTTTAAGATGGAAGATGGAGCTCCTGGAGACATAACGATACCTACTCAGTGATAACTGATAAACAAAGGAACCAAGCTTGGTCAGATGGGCAGAGCATCATCTGCAATGCTGGAGCAGAAAGCAGAGGAGGTTAAGACTGAATGAGTGATGAAAGAAAAATACAGTAACAGAACTTGATAATAAGGTTAAAACATGTAATAATATATATAATAACTCAATAGTACTGATTGCACATAAGTTCGAGACTCAAATGTTACAACACAGACTTTGGTTACTACTATAGACCTGACAAAGTTGCAGTGCAGAGCCAGAGCCCAACAAGGATCGACAGGCAATTTCTTCAGGGTTCAGTTAAGGCATGCTCCTCTTGATCCTCCTCCTCCTCTTGGTCAGAATCAGAATCCAACTCTAACTCAGGGTGCTCCTTGAGATACTCCTCCCGAGCCCGTTCCCAGATGTCATCCAGCTCAGCCTGCAATTCCTCCCGGGGTCCAAGAAGTTCCTCCGGCATCATGATACGGCCGTTCCGCTCGAACACCTCGCGTATCCAGGCCTGGTACTTGAAGAAGTCGTCGTGCGACTCCCCTGAGCAAGACGAAGATTTCGGCGAAGAGCTCCCTCTGAGCGTCCATGTTGGCCTGCGAGAAGACGCCGGTCGGCTCGGGCTCGAGCTCGAGCGTCCTGTAGAACTCGTCGTAGTCCTCGATGCTAGGGGTGGGGTGCATCTCCGGCTTCTGCGCCAGGATCCAGCGCACATGATCCATGGGCATCTCGACCCACTTCCTTTCCAATTCCGACGAATCCGAGGCGTCGCCGGCGCCAGCGCCGGCGGGCGCATCTGCTGCGGAAGCTTCCGCCTTTCCACCCTCGGAGTCGGAGGAAAGGGAAAGGGAGGAGACGGCGGCGGCCACCGCCGCCGCCTCCTCCGCTGCCTCAGCCTCGTGCGTCTTCGCGACGGCGCACGGCGTCTGCGGAGCGCCGGAGACCCTATCATCTGCAGCCACCTCCGTCAGACCTTCACCGACGAAGCTCATCCTCATTGCCCCGCAGAAAGCTCGACTCGCTGTGGCGTGAAGGTGGAAGCCTAAGCTATGGAGGATTGATGGGCGCGATGGGAGGCGAGGTGGCGGTGGTGCCCTCGCTTTTGTAGATGGACGGAGGGAGACCGATCGACCCACCCAAGCCGTCTCCTTCTCGGAGCAGGAAGCCGCGGAATTATTTTCTGCAAAAATAATTTCTGCACATATGCTGACATTATGACGATACAAAAATAGGGAAAAAAAAACTAATTTTCTTTCCTCACCTTTTTTTACTACCGTGTAAGCAGTAAGCACAAAGTAGTTAGGACACCATAGAAATTTCAACACAAATTGCCCAAAGAAACTGCAATTATGAGTTACTTCAATTAATTATAAGATTAGCATAGATCTAAATCTATAACTAAAATTTTGAACTAAAGCATATCATATTATATATTCACTGTGCAGATCTACTCCTTTGGAGTCCAACAAAATTAGTTTTTCCATTTCATGATTTATCTACGATTTTCTATGATTTTCATATATTAAGACAAAATAAATAAAAATATAAAAATGCAAAACTATCTTCAAAACTGGTATATAGAGGTAAAACGCATGGTTTGAAAATTTAAGGGTGGTGATTTGCCTATATTTTGCGGTTTAGGGAGAAAAACAGACTTTTGCAGATGTTAGGAAAAGTGGACTTTTTCCTATGCAGATACTTCCACCATGTTGCTAAAAAAGAAAAAAAAAAAGAAAACTTCCTCCATCATCCTTCGCCACATAATAGTCTATCCATAGTTGTATACCTCTATATACATACACATCACTCCGGCGAGGTAGGTCTGAATGTGAGCCATCCTCCTCCTCCACCTGCTCCTCTGGATCTATGTTTTGCCCCTCCTCAGTATCTGGATCCAACGGACACGGTGGTGGCTAGGGTTGCAGCAGACTCTGTTATAGTTAGCTTGTTTTGTTGTTGCAACAAGTTATTTTACTTTGTTGCATTAGTCTTCTTCCTGATGTTGCATCGCGCATTGTTTTGAAATTTCAACTTTATATTTAGTTTGCTGTTGCAACAAGTAATTTTTCTTAATTGCATTAGTCTTTTTCCTGATGTTGCATCTCGCATCACGCTTTTGTTGTTACAATAGCTTTGGTTTACTTTTTTTAACTATATCTTAGTTGCATTAGTCTTTTTCTAATGCTGCGTATCACATTTTCCTTTTTTTGTTTATTAGTTGCATTAGTCTTTTTTCTAATGCTGCGTATCACATTTTCCTTTTTTGTTTATGTTGTTGCAATGGCATTGCTTTGTTATTGCAATTAGTAATATTTCTTAGTTGTTAACTACAAAATTTTATAACTTTTCAAGAATATATCTTTTTATTTTTTGATGTTTGTCCATTCGAGGTCGTCATTTAAAAATTCAAAAATTCTAAAATTCAAACATAATTTTCAAACAATTTTCAACTACAAAGTTGTACAACTTCAGAATCTACAACTTTTGATTTGGTCTCATTTATTCATCTGACATAGTGATAGTAACATTAATCATATATCTTACATATATCTTTTTGTAGTTTATGAACTATATGAGTGATATGTAATTTTTTGAACAATTGTATTACCACTTTGTTGGATGAAAAAATGACCAAATTGAAGTTGTAGGTTTTGACGAGTTCTGCAACTTTATGCTATTGACTTTTTAGATAAAATCATTTGATGTTTCACAATGTTGTTAGAAGTTGTCATTTTTAAAATTCAAATTTTGAAATATTCACAAGTAAAAATGACGGGAAAAAAAATGGTACCAAAAGCACAATAACTTGATAGAGCATGATTTGAGATTTTTTTAAAGAAAAATTAAGTAATTTGAAATGGAGAAAGACTAGCTGAAGATTAAAACGATAAATAGAGTTCTTTGGCAATTTCAAACAACATTTTCAAGAATCAAATAAATCCAAATGTAAAAGTTGTCGACAATAAAGTTCTATAACTTTTTAAGATCTTCAACTTTTATTTTGGTCATTTTCTATCCAAGATCGATTTGAAATGTTTTAATCTAATATTAGGTGCCTATTTAGAGGCAGCCAAGCCACCCCCAGAAGGGATGGCCCTTTGGGAACCATTTGTATGGCGTGAGCCGCCTCTAAAAAAAGGGCTACAAATTCTTTTGTAGACCCACCTCTAGGTCCAGGGCCCACCTCTATTAGCAACTTTTTCAAAGAATAAAGTTAATCGTCTCCGAAAATTATGGTGTGTTTTAGGAGACATGCATATTGTTTTATCCACCTCTGCTATTCAAAAGGGTTATCCTTTTAAAAAATCAACTTTATAATAGTAGAGCAAAATGATAGATTCTCACAAGACTGAGATCTTAAAATTTTCCTGTTGGAACCCTTTAATTACAAAACGTTCCAAATGAATTCTTATTATCTCAGATGTTTTTCAGAGCTTGTCAGTCGCTTGCAATTCATCCAACCCCACAACTCTCTTCCAAAACCAGTGCTCCCTCCACACCTTCCCAATCTGCTCAATGGGCATCCCCTTCGTCTCCGGCAAGAACAAGTACACGAAGGCCGTCATCACCACGATCCACCCGGCGAAGAAGAAGAACAGCCAGGCCCTCATCCGGCACAGCATGGCGAGGAACCCTTGCGCGATGAAGATGGTGAAGACGAACCCGGACGCCACCGTGATGCTCTGCCCCGCCGACCGGATCTCCAGCGGGAACACCTCGGTGGGCACCAGCCACGTCATGGGGCCCCACGACCAGCTGTACCCGGCCACGTACACGCCCATGAGCACGAACAGCGCCGCCGCGTAGCCGCGCGGCATCCCGCCCTCGTCGCCCAGCTTGGCCGCCATGACCGCGCCGATCAGGACCTCGGCGACCAGCATCTGGAGGCTGCCGGCGATCAGCAGCGTGCGCCGGCCGAACCGGTCGATGACGAACATGAACACGACCGTCGACGCCGTGTAGATGACCACCGTCACCACCGTGGAGAGCAGCGCCAGGCTCTCACCCATCCCCACCGTGCGGAGGAGCACCGGCGCGTAGAACCCGATGGCGTTGATCCCGTTCAGCTGCGTGAACGCCGGCATCAGGATGGCGACCACCAGCTGCGGCCGGTACCTCGGCCGCGAAAGGATGAGCCGCAGGCCGTTGTCTCCGCCGCCGCTACTACTGCCTCGTGCGGCCGCGCTGTTCGCCGCGATGATGTCGTCCAGCTCCGCGTCGACGGCGGCGGCGTCATCCGTGCCTCTGATCTTCTGCAGCAGCGCGCGCCCCTGCCACGGTCCTCGCCCTGCTGCACCAGGCTGTTGGGCGTCTCCGGCAGGAAGACGGCGCCCAGCGTGAAGAGCGCGGCAGGGACGCCGGCTAGGCCCAGCGAGAGCCTCCAGCCCCAGCCGCCGGTGATCTTCTCCCCGCCGTAGTTGATGATGTTCGCGACGAGGGAGCCGAGACACAAGCTGAGCTGGAAGCCGTTGCTGAATGCTCCGCGGTATCGCGCAGGAGCCATTTCAGACAGGTACAAAAGCACAGCCTGCAAAATTTTCGTTGGATTTTCAAGAACAAAAGCCATTCATGCGTTTGAGAGGATTGGATTTTTGAACGAAAATTTAATCTACATGTGGAGAACTTTTCAAATGCGGCCAAAATTAGAATTTGAGAATTCAAATTCAACTGCAAATTTTGCCTGTTTTCAGTTCTTTTCAGCAGTGTTGAATGTTTCTAGACTACAGAATTTCGTCAGATTCATGGGGAATTTGTACTTTGTAGTCAAGAACTCTGACCTGATTCGCGAACCCGAGGCCCACTCCGAGGAGCGCCCTGCCCAAGATGGCCATGTACACGTTAACGGCGCTGCCGCTGACCGCAGCGCCGGCGAGGAACGCCACCCCGCCGATGATCATGGACGGGCGGCGGCCATGCCTAGCCGTGAACCACGACGAGAGGAGCATCGCGGTGAGCAGGCCGGCGATGTAGAGCGACGACGTGAAGAGCGTCAGCAGCTGGCTGTCGAACTTGCAGTAGTTGCTGACGTGCACGTCGCCCTTCATCCGCCGGTACACGTCCGGGAAGAACTCCTCCAGGAACGACCCCATGGACGACACACCACCTGAGCAAAAACTCTTTAAATATGCACTTTCGAAACCCAAATTTGAAGATGTTGTTAGTTGTTCATCACGATGTTATAGAATGTTGGGCAAAAGTTAGTGGTGACTAAAATGTTTCCGGGACATGAATCTGAAAAGTGAGTTCGTATTCATATACCGGAGGTGCCGAGGTCGTAGCCGAAGATGGCGCCGCCCATGGCCGCGGTGACACAGGACAGTGCGACGAACTTGGTGATTCTCCCACCGTACTGATGGCCATCGCCGCCATCGACGAGACCGACGGCCACGGCCATGGTTGGCGGTTAGCTTAGCTGAAGGTGAGAGCTTGGTCAGTGAACCTTGGTGGCCATGCTATTGGGTTGTGTTGACCAGCTGACCCAGCTGTAGCTGCCTGCTGTTGCCATCCGGTAAGCTTCGATGTGATGTGCCTTTTTGGAGCCTTGCAAAGCATGTGCCCACCGTCTGCATCTTGTTTGTTTGTTCAGTTTGGTACAAATTTTCCAAGGCGGCTGTTGACTTATTAGTCACACGAGTTTGCACCATTTAGCCATGTTCACGTCATTGCTGTCCTTGTCCACGTCAAAGATATCTGAAAAGTGAGGACCTCTTATTGCCCTATACTTAGGCTGTCCGCACCGCTAGAACGGTAAAATCATACTCCATACATGGCTGTACCGTGGGTCCCACATGTTTATTTACCGGTTTGCAGCAGCCGTCCATTCTTTATCCCATTCTCTATCCCACCGTGGGACCCGCTTGTCATATTCTTTCCCCTCCCGTCGATTTCTCTCTCTCGGTATCACCCGGTGGCGGCGCCCCGGCCCTGCTGCTTCCCGCCACCCGGCGAAGGAGCCACAACCGCGGCCTCGCCCACGCGCGCGGGAAGCCAGCGTCGGCGCTGATGGCCTCGCCCGCGGGCCGGTGGAGGTACCGCGACCTCGGCCTCGTCCTCACCGCGGAGGCGGCCCGAAAGCGAGTCGTGTGGCGGGGCTTGGTCCGGCGGCGGGCGGCGAACGCGCGGCCGGACCGCGGGGAGTGGCGGGCGGTCGAGCTCTCGATCCCCGCGAGCGACGGAGCCCGCCTTGCCGGCCTCACGCGCTAGGTGAAGGGGGGAGGCCCGCCGGCCTCGCGCCAGCGGACGAGAGCGCGGGCGGCGGCGCCGCCATGGCGCTCCCGGCCACACCTCTCTCCCTCCCGGGAGGACACCTGCCCCTCCTCTCGCTCCACCGATGGCGGCGACCACGTCACGAGCTCCCCTTCTTGCTCTTTCTCTCTCTCCATTCGCACGCCGTCGTGCGCGAGCCCCATGTTAGGCTGGTGTACTTGAAGGAGGCACGGGCAGGCGCTGAGAATAGCAAACCACGCCTTGTCGAGGGCGTACTTGAGTGCAGCGGTGCAGAGGTTTGGTTCGCTACCCGGCTCCTTCAGTTCGGCTATAGAGTACGCGGTGCGGACAGCTTAGATTATCCACAATTTGTCATTTTCCAACGAAGAAGTTATTTTCTTCACCTTGAGATTGTTGCAACCCACATACACAACTAATAAAAAAAACTCTAGATACACAAAAGCAAAAGCTCTAGATTTATTTTTGTTTGAGCGTGGGCAATCGAGAGAACAGAATGAATTCGAACCAGGCTTTTTTCATTGATTGACTTCGATACTTATACAGGATGAAGGGGCGCCATGGGAGCGGAGATGTCCGTTCGGGAACCGCCTATCCGCGTATCCGCGTTCCCCGAACGGATAACCCTCCCGGCGATGTCGGTTTGTACGATAACTACCGTTGTTACAGGGAGATTACATTGATCATTAGATTAGATCTAAAGGTTAGGATTAATCCCCTGTCACTAATCCTATTGGGTGTGATCTCTGTGATCCTATTGGTTCATCTCCCGAGGAACGGATCGCTTCGTAACACTCCCCCGATCGCATCCAATCTTGAGATCAATCAATAGCTTCGGGACCTCCAAAAACCTTGCGGGAAAAATATGAGGTGATAATAATATTATTGATATGTCATTAAACTCCTTAAAACCCAAAGGGGAAAAATAAGGAGAAATGATGTGACATATTTTAGATTATTGTCCATTGTGAAGTTATATGGAAAAACCTTTTATAGGAAAAATCCATAATTTAGTTTAGAGCAATATTATGGTCCTTGGGCCATAATTAATATATCTCCCCCAAACCAAGTTGGAAAATATGAGGAAGAAAAATGTCTTTGGTATTCCCTTGGAAAACCTCTTATGAGGAAAATAGAAAATATGATATGTTTATGAATTTGATATTGTCTCATTAAAAACCTTATTATGAGAAAGTTTATAAAAACTCATAATAGGAAAAAGAGTGCAATATAATATTTAACACAAATGATTATTTTTCGAGAGTATCTCCCCTGAAACTTGCAAGTCTTTAAGTCTTCGCATACCAATACCATGAACAAACTTTTTGGAACATGGGGCCTGGTAATGACTTAGTGAATAAATCTGCAAGATTATCACAAGACTTTGTTTGCAAAATTTTTATTTCTCCATTCTTTTGTAATTCATGCGGGAAAAATAATTTAGGAGAAATATGCTTAGTTATATTGCTTTTAATATAACCGGTTTCCATTTGTGTAATACAAGCGCAATTATCTTCATAGATAATTGTGGGTAATTCAATGGAACCATTCCACTTGATTGTTGTATGTGATTAATCACTCTACGAAGCCATACACATTCGCGTGATGCTTCATATAATGCAACAATTTCAGCATGATTTGCGGAGGTTGTAACAAGAGTCCGTTTAGAAGACTTCCATGATATAGCTTTGTTCCTCCATATAAAAATACAAAACCCGTCTGCAGGATAGGCCATTATAGGGATCGATAAATAGCCAAAGATCGGCATATCCAATCATAGTTGGATCTTGGTTTCTTTGGAAAAATAATCCAAGATCTTTGGTGCCATTGAGATATCTTAAGATATTTTTAGCTCCCGTCCCAATGTCGTTTGGTTGGAGTAGCACTATATCTAGCCAAGAAATTTATCGCGAATGCAATATCAGTGCCGGTTTGATTTGCTAGATACATAAGTGCTCCAATAACACCGAGATATGGAACATCGGGTCCCATTACCTCTTCGTCATCGTCCCACTGGTCTAAATGGATCTTTCTCCATGTCTAGAGATCGAACAATCATGGGAGTTGTAGATGGATGTGATTTATCCATATTAAATTTCTCTAATGTTTTTTTGGATATAGGCGATTGATGCACTAAAATTCTGAGTGAAGGTGCTCGATTTGTAAACCCAAGCAAAATTTAGTTTGACCCAAATCCTTCATCTCAAATTCCGTCTTTAGGAGACTGTGTGCTTCATTGATATCATGTGGGTTGCCAATGATATTTAAATCATCCACATATACGTATATAATGCACGTAATCCATTTTGGGATTTCTTTATGAAGACACATGGGCAATCATTATTATTGGTGTATCCCTTTTGTAAATGTGAATTCACTTTCGGTCGGTTGTACCACATTCGTCCCCGACCGTTTTAAGCCATATAGTGACTTATTAAGTTTTACACAATATATGGCGCGACTTGCTTTAGGATTCGGAGTTGGGATTCCATCGAACCTTCATGTAAATATCGAATCAAGTGACCCATATAAATATCTTTGTCACTAAATCCATCAACCGCATAGATAGATGATTTTGAACCGCCAATGCTATTAAATATCGGAAGGTTATTCCACTCATAATCGGAGAGTATGTTTCATTGAAATCAATGTCGGGTCTTTTGCGTGAACCCTTGTGCTACAAGTCTCGCTTTGTATCTCACCACTTCGTTATTTTCATTCCTTTTACGGACGAAAACCCATTTAAATCCCACAGGGAAGATATTTGAAGGTGTAGGTATTACTGATGAGAATACCTTTCTTTTTGTGAGCGAGGCTAACTCTGCTTCAATTGCTTCTTTCCATTTGTTCCAGTCCGAGCGCTTTTTGCACTCTGCCATGGTCTTGGGATCGGATCACTTTGGATGATTTCGCAAATTGTTTCGCAAAAGTATACGTCGACAATTGTAGTCTTTTCGATCATATGATTCTCCGTAATCAATATAGTTTATGGAAATTTCTTGCACCCCTTGTGACGGTTCGTTATTTCCCAATACGATAGCGTCGGGCGATCCGATGTCCCAACATCGGGTATTGAGTGCACTTGTTGATGTGGGATGTGAATTTTGTATATTCACTTGGTGTTTCACAACTTGTTGTTGTGTCACATTTACTAATTTTGAATTTTTGTTATTCTGTTTCCTTTGGCGTTTAGGAGCCACATCCTGATTAGGGGCCTTACTTCTCCCCCTCTTACCTTGAATCGGTTTCTGAGGTGGAAGCTGAATAGTTTTGTTTGGTACCTCTATTCTTTCAGGCACATTTCTAGCAGGATGGTAGGATTTAGTAACACCTTTATAATCGATAAATGCGTCGGCGGGTTATTTGCAATATTTTGCAAGTTTATAATTTTCTCGGACTTGGAGTTCGATTCTTGTGTACGTGGATCATGAGTTGAGATGTCTTGGGCATCCCAATTTATTTCCGGGCATTCTTTTTGGTACTTGTAATCTCCCCTAATGCCGAAAATGATCTTCGTTGAAGATACGATCGGCGTCGGGCCGTAAATAGGTCCCCCGTAAGGGGTTCAGTATTTAATGATTGACGGTGATTGATACCCGATATAGATCCCTAATTTCCTATGTGGACCCATAGATGTACGCTTGGGCGGTGAGATCGATGCACGTATCTGGTATAACCGAATTTTTCGCGAGATGGGAAATACTTGGTGGATTTCCACGCACGTAGTTGTAGTGGGGAAGCAAAGATGATATGCGCTTGGTCGCAATTGTAGTAAGTCCGCGGCGTGTAAGACCGCATGACCCCAACATGTAGTTGGTAGATTACAATTTTTGCAATAGTGGTCTTGCTATTAGCTTTACTCTTTTGATAAGAGATTACGCTAAACCATTTTGAGTGTGAACATATGGAACGAGTGCTGAAGTTGAATTCCTAGAGCCATACAATATTCATTGAAAGCTTTTGAGAAAAAATTCGGCAAAGCATTGTCCATTCTAATAGATTTTATTTGATGCTCGGGATGATTTGCTCTAAGTCTAATAACTTGTGCTATTAGTTTGGCAAATGCATGGTTACATGTGGATAATAAGCACACATGTGTCCATCGTGTGGATGCATCTATTAGAACCATAAAATATTTGAATGGTCCGGATGATGGCGTAATAGGACCACAAATATCGCCTTGAATTCTTTCAAGGAACTTAAGTGGTTCAGCTTTGATCTTAAGATAAGATGGCCTTAAAATCAATTTTCGATGGCGCATGCGGTGCATGTAAAGTCGAAGTGTCCGGGAATTTAGAATTAGCTAAGTTATGACCATGGGAATTGTTTATAATTTTTCTCATCATCCCTATGCCGGGATGACTAAGGCGGTCGTGCCAAGTCCGGAATGCATCGACATTACGAAAAATTATTTTATAGGCAACATGTGGTACGGGTTTGATGTATGTATAATAAATTCGGATGGTAAAGAGGGAATTTTTTCAAGAAGTTGTTTGCCATATCCAGTATCTTTAATTAAGAGAAGAAATTCCTCTTTATGTTCTTCATGTGTTTCCACGTGAAGTCCATTTTTCCGATATCTCTATAGCTAAGTAAGGTGCGAGTTGAATCGGGATACGATAACGCATCCTCAATGGTAATTTGAGTACCCATGGGAAGTGTGATAGTGGCACAGCCAGAGCCGACTATCGTGGCATCGCGTCCAACGATTGTTAGAACATTTCCTTGTCTCTTAGTTAGAGTTTGGAAATATTTAGTTTCCCTAAGTATAGAATTAGTGGTGCCGCTGTCCACTAGGCACATTTCCTCCTCCATTGGATTAAATCCGTAGAAATCTTTCCGGCGGAAGTCGCCGGCGAGTCGCTCTTCTCGACGAGTTCTCTCTCGGCGAGAGCGAAGGCTGATAACGTGTTTGGCGTGGGCAATCGAGAACAGAATGAATTCGAACCGGGCTTTTTCATTGATTGACTTCGATACTTATACAGGATGAAGGGGCGCCATGGGAGCCGGAGATGTCCGTTCGGGAACCGCCTATCCGCATATCCGCGTTCCCGAGCGGATAACCCTCCCGGCGATGTCGGTTTTATGCGATAACTACCGTTGTTCTGGGGAGATTACATTGATCATTAGATTAGATCTAAAGGTTAGGATTAATCCTTGCCACTAATCCTATTGGGTGTGATCTCTGTGATCCTATTGGTTCATCTCACGAGGAACGGATAAACCCCGTAACAATTTTCTCGAACCAAACACTTTTAGATATCGCGACCATAGAGGAGCTCGGCGAAATCCATGGATTTAAAGGCAGGTCTATAATTTTTGTGGATCACATCAAAAGAATACTCTCAAAACACAAATTTGGTGGAATTAGGGAAACTGTCTAGCACTCTTTCGATCTACTACACCTATATAGAGAACCTCCACTAGAAAGTTCTCTCGACATGCAAACATGCCACCTCAGCTGCCCCACTAAGACCATAACATCTAGTGGTAGGCCCCAATTGTTTGAACTAAGTAAAAATGTTATAACTCACAAACCAAAAAATCAAATTAAATTCGGTTACACCATTGAATTTCTTTTTAATAAATCCTTCAAAACAAGATCTCATATGGATATATTTTGATAAAATTATAGGTGGGCCCCACTAATGGTAGTTGGTATAGAGTTAAGTAAAAAATAAAAAAAAAAAAAATGATTAAAAGGGCTAAAAAGGAAAGAAAAAGAATAGGAGGGTGATAGTAATATTCTAACTCATAGATTTCTCCTTCATACCCACGGCAACGTCCCGGGGATATGACGTGTGAAAAATGATGTTCGAGATTAAACCATCTACCAAGGATTTTCTTAGATAAATTATTATATATATGTTTTATTACATTATCGAGAAGTTGTCACCGTCCAACATATCTAAATATTTATATTCGATATTGGTCAGCTTGGAGTTTAAACATAACATTAAATAATCTTTATGCCAATGAGTATATACATTATTTCAAACATTTAAGTGCTTAGTTACTAACTCTGTTCCTAACTTGCACAAAGTAATTCTGCTCAATAGCAAATTGTGATCAGATTTCTTAGCGATTACATCTTTTTTTTTTTTGAGATTACATAATACAACAACTGAATCCTTTAACAATACACTTTCCTACCAGCGGCAACGCCAAGCAGGGAATTCCGCTAGTTACACAAAAAGTAGAGATTCGTTCTTTTCTTCTTCTCCCATCATCGCTGTTATGAGCTGCATGTCCCTACCTTCGCCGTGTGGCGCCCGCCCGCGACCATGGCCGACCTCCATTGATGGTCGGTGGTCGTGGCCTCGTGAGCTGGCCACTATACCTCCACTCTTGGGTGACGAGACCATTTTTTTAGATAAAGGATAGTTTATATCGGGCTTCATTTATCAACCGATAGAATCAAGCCAGTTATTACAAAGTTTTGCCTATATGCCACACATGAAAGTTCCAACTTTAGCACAAAACTCATGGATAAACTAAACGAGAGTAAAGATCTGACTAATTAGAGCCAATGAATCTAGTTGTCAGCCATCCATTGAAACTGAAGAAATACAAAGTTGATGTCTCGAGGTACCGTCCCTCTTTGAAACAAGTTCATCTCGTAAAATCATCACACCACTGCAATTGTGCCAAGCTGCGGACCCAATGGGTTCCCCTGTAGAGTACCTGTAAAAAAATTTTGGTCTACATTTGTCAAAAACAATCTCATGCCCACCACCCTGATTATGGCCGACCTCGCCTCCATTGTGGCCAGCGAGAGACCCGTGCCCACCATCCTCCATCCTAAGCGGCGTTGCCCAAACCATGCATCTCCTTGATGTCGCGCCCCTAGAACGCCACCCGTGGCCACCGGTCGTAGGGAAGCGGGGCGAGTGCCACGAACTTGGTGATCCTCCTCCAAGAAGAGGTATATCTGACACGCTGTCATGACCACGATCCACCCGACAAAGAAGAAGAAGAGCCAGGCCTTGAGCCGGTAGAGCATGGAGAAAAATTACTGCATGACAAAGATGGTGAACACAAAGCCCGACGCCATAGTGATGCTTTCTTCGGCCAAACAGACGTCCAGCTGGTAGAGCACTGGGGGAACTTCGTCCTATTGTTGAAAACCTTCCGATCATTTATTTGCAAGTGGAACTTCATTGAGGAAGATTTGAGGTAAGGTGGACTTCCTTAGACGATGCCCTTCCCCTTCTGGAACATCTCCCAAAGGCACTTAAGACACGGGAACTTCCCTTTTGGACCCGTGTCGAAAGCCGCCAGTACGGTTCGACGGAACCACGCCATAGGTGAATCAGGTGCGGATTCCTTGTTGCCCTTAGTGCGGTCCGAGCCCTGCGTCCCCATCAGCGCCCTCCTCTATGTACTTCATATCGGTTCCTTCCTGCCACGTGCCTGACATCGGTACGCTCACCATGTGCCTGATGTCGGCACCCCACTCTACGACAAGAGAAGTTGCTTTGATTTCGGTGTGGCTTGAGAAAGGGTGGCAAGGAGAGAAATCATAATAGTTGGGGTTTGCGATTTGGCAAGAGATGCGAGACGAAGGATGATGTGGGATAATTTAAAGGGATTGGGTAGAGAGTACCTCTTCGCTAGAACATCTCACCCCTTCAACCCGACCAAGTAGCACATTATTGTTCGTGGAAAATCAAGAGTGGATTACAGATTGAGGGTTTCCCAATGCAAGATTGAAGTCTCCATGGTATAAAACTGCCTTGATTCTCGTAATGGAAACTCTACCATAGATTCTAGGCCTATCTAATACCTCCATATTTATTGTACTTTGTTGATGTGACACTGATGTTGTAGTAAATATGAAAGACAGAGGCAGAAAAACTAAATATATATTCGATTCCTTCCACTTAGATGTTGCATTGGACGTCTATTAGTTCCTAAAAGGGTTTGAAAATTTTCTAATAAATAAATAAATGTTTGGCCCCTCATATATTAGAGGGTCCGATAAGCAATCTTAGGGATCTAGTTTTCAAGGTAAAAGAGGGTGGAGTGTATCCCTTTGCTAGAATTGCCTATTGATTTAGTGAATCAAGAAACCAGTCTAAGTACAGGAGACAAGGAGAGCGCAAGAGCATCAACCCCCCCTTTCTCTCCCTTCATGTACCCTTTTTATAAGGAAGGTGGGAAGGGTTGTTCTTTTTATTATCCACGGTAGTGCTAGCATTTACAAAAATACCATCAAGAGCTTACAAATGGGCCTAAACATTTTATGACAAACTCCTAATCTATACAGTTGGGCCCGAAACATAAGGATGAGGTTCACCACTATATAGCACACCCCAATAATAGCCCCACAACTATTTGGTCTTCATGGAAGTTACAAAACCTAATAGCTGAATGCAACAAGATGAGGTCTCAATTGTAGCCTGGATTCGGTACACTCTTTTTATTTATACATTGTTAGCTTGAGTACTGCTGTCTCTAGCTAGTCTCTAAATTGTCTTCAGCTAGTCTTCTATGGAGCCCTTTGCTTGTGCTGGCGCCTTTAGCTCTTCTTCTTTGTACCTCCTCGCAACCACAACTTTGGTAGCTTGTTCTTCGCAATGTAGTTGTGGTAGGCGAAGCCGTTGATGTTCGCAAAGTATTCATAGATGATAATGTCGTGTCCTCAAACCTTACATCATCGATGCTAGGAAAAGCTTCTATCATCAGGTGGATTGCTTGTGCAGTGCGCTCTGTGCCAACCCCTTGGCTTGTGCCTGTGATAGGCAGCAATGACGATCGCTTTGTCCCCCAAAATATTGGTGATCGAGAAGTTGAAGATACTGAAGATGGCTCATCAGCCCAGAAGTGTTGATTAGGATGTCGAAGGTGACGATCGAGACCTTCTTCTTGAAATGTTGAATGTTCTTTCCAGAAGTAAAAATTTAACCTACATATAGACAAAATTTCAAATTTAACTGCAAATTCTTCCTGGGTTCAGTTGTTTTCAGAAGTGCTGAATGTTGCAGGACTACCGAATTATATCAAATTCATGGGGAATTTGTAGTCGAGAACTCTGACCTGACTCGTGAACCCGAGGCCCACTCCGAGGAGCGCCCTGCCCAAGATAGCCACGAACACGTTGACAGCGCCCCAACTGACGGCTGCTGCGCTGGCAAGGAACGCTGCCCCGCCGATGATCATGGATGGGCGGCGGCCGCGCCCCGTGAACCCACGATGAGAGGAGCATCGCGGTTTGCAGGCCAGCGGCGTAAGCGACGACATGAAGAGCGTCAGGAGCTGGCTGTCGAACTTCCAATAGTTCCTGACGTGCACGTCGCCCTTCATCCACCGGTACACGTCCAGGAAGAACTCCTCCAGGAACGACCCCATGGATGACACACCACCTGAGCAAAAATTCCTTTAATAAGAACCTCCAAAACCAAAATTCGAAGATGTTGTCAGTTCTTCATCATGATTTTATAGAATGTTCGGCAAAATTTAGTGGTAACTAACATGTTTCCAGGATATGAATCTGAAAACTGAGGTCGTATTCGTACCAGAGGTGCCGAGGTCGTAGCTGAAGATGGTGCCGCCCATGGCCACGGTGACGCAGGACAGTGCCACGAACTTGGTGATTCTCCCACCGTACTGATGGCCACCGCCGCCACCGCCGCCATGGACGAGACTGACGGCCATGGTTGGCGGTTAGCTTAGCTGAAGGTGAGAGCTTGGTCAGTGAACCTTGGTGGCCATGCTGTTGGAATTGTGTTGACCAGCTGACCCAGCTGTTGCTGGCTGCTGTTGCCATCCGGTCAAGCTTCGATGTGATGTGCCCTTTTGGAGTTTTGCAAAGCATGTGCCCGCCGTCTACATCTTGTTTGTTTATGCTTTTGGTACGAATTTTCCAAGGCGGCTCTTGACTTATTAGTCACAAGAGTTTAGACCATTTAGCCATGTTCACGTCATTGTTGTCCACGTCAAAGAGATTTGAAAAGTGAGGAGTTCTTATCGCCCTTATTCGTCGCTTTTCTATGAAGGAGATACTTTCTTTAGAGTAAAATGCACCATGGCTACCTAAACTATTCTGTGGGTATTAGATAGGAACTTCAACTTTAAAACGTAACAGTCGAGGGGGTACCGTATAGGTACTCGAACTTAGAAACGTAACAACCAGGTACTCAAACTATTTACGTTCATTTACTTGTTGCATCGCGAGCAAAGGAATGAGAATTGATCGAGACAATTAGAATAAAGAATTATCATATTTTGGCGTCAAGAAGTTACCATAAATATAATATTTTGAGGTGCACGCCATATAAGCAAAAAAAAAATGTATTGAAGCTGATTTTAGCCTTCACACGGTGCCATGCATGCATTTTGTCTACTAAAACTAGCACGCATTCTATCTACTATAATTAGCACGTTACAACTATGATTTACAAAAATGATTTTGTTACTATAATCATCACACAAATAGTTAGCACGATAGTTTTATAATGTAGTTTTTATTTGTAAATATTTCACGAGAACTTTGCGCTATGAATATTTACGAGAATTTTATACTATGAATATCTCCTATGAATACTATGAAATTTAATAAAACAAGTATGTGTGTGCAGGTTAGCAACAAAGTAAATAACAACTTAGTTATGTTTAAGTTAAATAAAAATAAAAAAAAAAAAGAAAGGAATGAGAAAAAAGAAATTGAATACCTAGATTTTACATTTCTAAGTTGGAGTACCTATTTGGTACCCACAGAATAGTTTGAGTACCTGACCGTTACGTTTTTAAGTTGAAATACCTATCTGGTACCACTTTGAATAGTTTGAGTACCTAAACTGTTACGTTTTTAAGTTAGAGTACCTATCTGGTACCCACTGAATAGTTTAGGTACCCACGGTGCATTTTACTCCTTTTTTTATATAATAGAGATTGTTGCAACTCTAGATACCCAACTGATAAAAAAATCAATTATGCAAAAAATAGCTCGAGTTTTTATTTTCTCAAACCAAACACTTTTAGATGTAGCCAAAGCGACTATAGAGTAGCTCCACAAAAACCATGGCTTTAGGGACATATTTAAAAAAACCTATGGGAATAGGGACATTATCTGGCACTACCATTTATGACACAAAAATTGCCATCAGGTCGGTGCCGGCCCGGCCGGGTGGCATGTTGGGCGGCGCCGTCGTTCCTACACAGGCCGTTGTGTCTCATGGGCCGTGTCATTGCGGGGCTTCATGCCTAGCCTCGTCCCAGGCAAGGCCTATTAGGCCATTGGCTGGACCAACGGGGTCGGCGCTGCCCTCCGGGTGGCGGCCCGAGGCCCGCAAGGGAGGCAAGAATGTCCCGATCCACGCCCGCCGTCACAGCGTCAGCAGCCGCTGGCCACGAGGAATGCTAGATCCCGTCATCGCAACAGCATCAGCTGCCGCTGGCCACGTGGGGCGCTAGGTCCGGCCACACGAAGCAGGCTGCGAGCTTGAGGGGCGACAAAGAAGGCGACAGCCCGGTAACAAGAGATAGAGATAGGCGTTGAGCCAGTGACCACCAATGAGGAAGTATCAGGTTTAATAGCCTCAATCACTAAAGGAAAGCTCTCATCTAGGTATTTGAGAATGGCCTCATCCTCTTTCGTCGACGGGTACATATCTATCAACTTCATCACTCCTTCAAGATATCCTACATTCGACGGAGGCCTAATGTCGTGGCGGTGCCTTTGGCTTTTCATCTTCGCGCCTCCCAAGCACGTCCTTGGTATAGCTTGTTCCTTGCAACATAGTTGTGGTAGGCGAAGCGGTTGATGTTGGCAAAATAGTCGTAGATGATCATGTCGTGACGTCAAACCTTCATTGATGGGCGCTAGGAAAAGCTTATAATCGCTGGGAAGATTGCTTTTCCTGTGCTCTCCGCGCTCAAATCCCCTGTCTAGCACCTGTGATATTTTTCTGAAGGCGGCAACGGTGATCGCTTTGTCCCCAAAATATTAATTGGTGATGCAGAAGTCGGAGATGCTGAAGATGGCTAATTGTCCCCAAAGTGTTGATGAGGGTGTCGAAGGTGCCTATGCAGACCTTCTTCTTCAAAAAGTTGATGACACCGTAGTCCATGTTGGTATTGAAGAATTGCTAGGCTACCTTGTTTTTTGCAAATTAGTAACATCTTCATCATTCATTTTTTATTTTCATCTTCATCCACTACTACAGAATTGAACTTGCGCTGCACTTATTTTTTATTTTCCGTGGCGGGCAAATATAAAACCGCCACGCAAAATAGTCGGCGTGGCAGCCCCCGCGAGGGCAATGCCCGCCACGGTTAATCGATTAACCGTGGCGGGCATTGTAACGCGCTCCGCCACGGTTAATGTCTATTAACGTGGCGGGCGATGTAACATGCCCGCCACGGTTAATGTATATTAACCGTGGCGGTCTTTTAAATGCCGCCCACGGAAAAGTCTGCTCTATAAATACAGCCCCAACCTTCTTCTTCCCCGGGATTTTAAGCCATTTTCTAGGGTTTTGAGCTTCAAAACTCTAGAAATCACCATTTCTGGGGTGGGGGCGGGGAAGGTTTTTGCCCTTGGTTTGATTGAAGTTTGGCAACCGTTAGGGGTATTTGTCCTCTTTCTCCCCTCTTTTCTCTCCCTCTCTCCCTTATTCATGGATGAATTTTGTGTGGTTTGTGCTCTCTCTCTTCCCCCCTCCCTCCCCTTATCTCCCCCCTCCTCTCTCTTTCTCCCCTCTCTCTCTCCCCTCTCTCCCTCTCTTTTTGAGATCTAGTTTTGATCTCTCCCTCTCTCTCTCCCTCTCTCCTCTCCTTCTCTCTCTCCCTCTCTCCCCCTCTCTCTCCCTCTCTCCCTCTTTCTCCTCCCCTCTCTCTCCCTCTCAAGCTAGCTCCTCTCCCCTCTCCCCTCTCTCTCTCTCCCCCCTCTCACTCTCTTTCTCCTCCCCCCTCTCTCCCTCTTAAGCTAGCTAGCTACCTCCTCTCCCTCCCCTAGCTCCTCTCTCTCTCTCCCTCTTTCTCTCCTCCCTCCTCTCTCCCTCTTTCTCCTCCCCTCTCTCCCCTCTCATTTGAAGTGTACGTGCTCTTTTTCATCGATACTTGATCTCTAATCATCGATCGCACTCTTTGTTTTGGTTTAATTAATTTGAGTAGGCCGGCGACACCATGGCTCCGAATAGGGAGTGGATGTACATGCCGTGGATGAGTTTGGAATTCGTTGATCATGTGCGAAAAAGAAGTTTATGCCCGTCGCCTTGACGAAGCATCGAATCGATCGGTTCGAACTAATGGTGTGCCCATGCTATCGATTGCAAGCATCTGTTCTTACACAAGGATGACGATGTCGTGGAGCACTTGTGCGGTATGGTTTCATCGAGGGGCCGAGGTACACCGTGTGGACATATCATGGTGAAAAAGAACCAAGTGTCGCGCCGGTTCATCTAGAGGACCCCGGTCGACCGCAAACGGCAGCGGAAACAACGGTGGTGGACGAAGGGCGAGAACAAGTTGATAATCGTGATTACATCACGTAGATGAGCTGCCGGAAGACATACCGTAAGACAATGCGGGTGGAGATGATGGTGAGCGGTCGAAGAGTTGATGACATGTCGCCGAGGATGCCGCTTTTTTCGAGGAAATTGCTAACCTCAAAGATGAAGATGACGTGTTGTTTGGCAATCCAAGGTGGCTCGAGAATTTTTTGGATGATGAAGCGGCGGCTATTGACCCTCTCTACAAAGACGGCGGCAAATGTCCGGAAGGATTGCACGGTGCTACGTTTTTAACCTAACGATGTTGATGATGAAGGCTCGCCACGGGTGGTCGGAACCACGAGCTTCAATGACCTGTTACAACACCTCGGTGACACCGCTTTTTACCCGAGGGAATAAGGTGCCCGCCAATACCTATCGGGGCGAAGAAGATGATTTCATCCGTGGCGGCGAAGCTTAGGAAGTTTCATCGCGACTTGCACAACCGTCGCGATGCGCGCGCGAGTCGTTACAAGAGGAATCTTTGGGCCGTCGTGCCACCGGCGAGGAGGGACCGTCAAGGGGCCCAAGAAGCAGAAGACGGGCAAGAAGAAGCGGATGCCACCTCCCGAGGGGCGAGGAAGAAGAGGGTTACACCTGCAGGAAGATCCCCGCACTATCGGTGTGGTACCTACCCGCCCTCGATCGCTGCGTGCAATTTTTGGGAACCCGCAGGATGCCAAGCTGATGTCCCGGCATGCATCACCGAATGCACGAAGGGCGATGGCAAGCTGCGACACCCTCGATGCCAAAACGTGGAAACGCATCGATGACATGTTCCGGAGTTTAGGGGCGAGCCGAGGAACGTAAGGTTAAACTTTGAGTACCGACGGGATGAATCCGTTCGGAGACCTCGTACTTCGCATGGACCCTAGCCGGTCACCCTCACCATATACAACCTGCCTCCCCTACGAAATCTGCGAAGCACAAATATCTTCTTCCGGCCATGCTCATTTCGGACCAAAGCAACAACAGGCATTGATATAGATGTGCTCATTGAGCCATCTTTGCAGGAATTGGCGGAACTGTGGAAAGGGGTCAAGGTTATGGATGCGTCAGAGAAGAAGAAGTTCACTCTAAAGGCCATGATAATGGTCACCATCGATGATTACCCTGCTCTCTTTTCATTGTTGGGCGGATTAAGGGGAAGACAAATTTTGCACGGTTTGCATTGAGAATACCGCTCCACTTATCTTAGCGGATCCCAAAAGACGGTGTACATGAAACATCGTAAATTCCTCTCGCAAAGAACACAGTGCACCGGAAACTTCGATGGATGAGTACTTTGACTGGCGAGCGGTCGGTGAAACGGAGGAGCCGGACAGGGGTAAAAAGTACGGGCCAAAGGTGTTTGAAATGGTGAAGAACATAAACCACGAGTTTGGAAAGAAGAAGAAAGCCCGGTGAGCCAAAGGCAAAGAAGAAGCGGAAGGAACAAAAGGCAATGGAAGAAGAAGAAGAAGAAGAAGAAGAAGAAGAACAAGCGAAGTAACCCAATCCCGGCACCGGCCAAAGTCCCATTCAAGAAGCGGTCGATTTTCTTCAAGTACCGCCATACTAGAAGATGCTCCATACACCCCATGCCATCGATAACATGCATCTACGAAGAATGTCTTCGAGAGCTTGGTCGGGGATTTTCCTAGACATCAAGACTAAGATGAAGGGCGGTGTCAAATCACGCCGGGGATCTTGCCGACATGGGCATCAGGCCCGACTTCACTTGACACCCTCGGGGAATAGCGGAAAAGTCGACCTTCCAAACATGAGCTACAATCGACCGGAAGGATGAAAAGAGGGATTTTTGCAAATGGCTTCCGGGGATGTCAAAGTGCCGAATCGGTTTCTATTCCAACCTGAAAAGCATTGTATCAATGAAAGACCTCACACCGTCAAACTTCAAGGCCCATGACTGCCATGTCATCTTGGCGGTGTTCCTTCCAATTGTGATTAGGTGCATCGCCCTGAGTTCGCGTGAAGATGGTCGTTACACGCTTTGTGCTACTTTTTAATCGCATCACGAGAGAAGGTCATCGCTGAAAAAGCGACCTCCCCGCACCGAAAGAGTTCATCGCGAGACTATATGCTAGCTCGAGATGTGCTTACCACCGTCTTTCTTCGATATTATGCCACACCTCATGATACACATGGTCGATCGATAGAAGAACTGGGGCCTCTCTACCCGCACGCGAGATGTGGGACGAACGAAGCGCTTCATGTCCTCTCTTAACGGATCCGTCCTTAACCGTGCATACCCGAGAGGGCTCTATGATCGAGGCATACACAACAATAGAGGTCATTTAATCTGCTGCACTAGATACATCCGGGATGGAAATGCAATCGGCCTTCCCAACCACCCGCGACGAAGGCAGGACCAAGGGCATGGGCTGGCGAGGGGAGGAAAGTACGGACCGATATTGACCAAGAAACAATCGAACAAGCCCATGATACCAACCAGTTAGTATCAATGGAAACGTGGGGTGAGAAGCTTCGAGGAAATTCACAAAGAAGCGTGGCGGCGCCGCGGACGGGTGGGTATCGAGACAACACCGGTTGAATTTCACAACGTGGATCGAGAACAGGGGGATACCCCGAACGCTGAGATCAAGAATCCATGCTTGCATACGGCCCATCTAGCCAAATCATCACATAGCAAGGTTACGACATCAACGGATACGTTTTCACCGCGAAGAAAAGGACAACAAGAGCGTCGCCGCAGAAACGCGTGTGTCGGTATGAGGGCATGGACATGGCCACCCAGAACTCAAGACATACTATGGGCAAATCCAAGAGATTTGGGAACTTGATTATGGCGTAGAGCTTCACGATACCCATTTTCCGGTGCCGATGGGTCAAGCCAACGGCGGTTGGCGTGGACGGGTAGGGTTAACCACCGCTCAGCTCGAAAATACCGGAGATGATGAGTGGGTACTCGCGCGGGTCGCGTGGCCCTGTAGCCTACTACCCGTGCCCCAATCGCGGGGTAAAAAAGCAACTACATGCGGTCGTGGGAGGGAAGCAAAGGATCGTGGGAGCCGATGGAGTGTAGAATCCTGAAGAGTACAACAACTACGCGAGTTTACTCTCTTTACCGATCATCCAACCAAGATCAAGGAAGTCGAGACACGCGTGTGGGGGAATGTCATCAAGAACAAGACAAAGCCCCGGTGTCGCACGCGGACGGTCGAAGAAGACAAAGGTAGCCCCCGCAAAAAAAAAGTCGATCCTTTTGTAATAGAACCAAATATGTAATGGAACCAAATATGTATGTCACATTTTTATGTAATGGAACTAAAATGTATTGGAGATAAAAAAGCCACACTTGCTCGAAAACATCCCCGACTTGTCAATTAAAGACTGTATTTTTAAATCATGCAAGAACTATCCAAAATTCAAGTTTCACATTTTTCATGGGTACACATACTCATAGGGAGCCACACAAAAATTTTGAGAATTTTTGAATGAACATTTGAATTGTTATGAAATTTACAAATTCAATTTTTTGCCTCCCGCTATTTTGCGTGGCAATGCCGCCACGAAAAAATCTATTAACCGTGGCGGGCATTGTAAAAGTGCCCCACGGTTAATCAACGCCTATATATACGTGGGCATAGGCCCGGCGGCGGGCTAAGTCCTTCGTCCCCATTTCATTCGTCCCCGAAGGGCCGGCCGAAATTTTTTCGTGGTTTCCGCCGCCGCCGCCGGCGCCTTCACCTCCCCTCCGTCCTCCCCTCCTCCCTCCGCCGCCGGGATCTCTTCCCCGTCCTTCCCCGTCCGCCCGGCCGGATCTCTTCCCGTCCCTCCCCTCCGCCCCTCCCGTCCCTCCCCATCCTCCACCCGGCCCGGAGAGGGTTCCCAAACCTCCCGCCGGGAGCTCTTCCTCCGAGATCCTCCGGCTTCCTGTCCCCGGCCGGCGAGGCGCGCCGCCGCCGCCTACACAGTTGTGCTGCGCCCCCTCCTCTCCCGTCCGCGAGGCACGCTGTAGAGGCCGCCCGTCCCCGTCATGAGGAGGGCCCGCCGCTACACAGGTCACCTTTGCTGCCGGGAACCCTAAGCGCGCCGGGGATCCGTGGCCAGGCTTTCGCCTCCCCCTCCCTCTCCCGTCGCAGGCATGCCGCGAGGGCCGCCGTCCCGATCTCACAGGGCCACCGCCGCCGCTACCTGGTCACTGCTGCCGGCGGAACCCTAGCTGCGGCCCGCTCCTCTCCCCGTCCGCGCCACGGGAGCTCATCCCCGACCGCCCGGGGTTTTTGCAGCTGTGATGCATCCGTGATGCTACCGTGATGCCATTTTTTTGTTGCTGCCCGTGAATCGACTTTTTTGATGCCAATGATGCTACCGTGATGCCAAATTTTGATAGTCGCACGTGATTCAATTTTTTGTTGCCAATGATGCAAATCGTGATGCGAAATTTGGATAGAGCCGAGCATATGCCACTTTACTGTGATGTTGACTCCGACCAAATTGGGATGAACTTGTTCTTGTCTTTGCTGTTTAGTTCAGAATTTAGCTGAAAAATGGACCTATCTTTGCTACTATCTGGTTGTTTACTTCAAATTTGGGAGCCTTATGGACCACCTTGGTACTTGTCTTGGTGTTTAGATTAAAATTTTGTTGAAAAATGGACCTATCTTGGTACTATCTTGTTGTTTAATTCAAATTTAGCATTTGACATGAATTTGGGAGCCCTTTTGTCGAAATCCTATGTCGTATACCTACTGCTCATATACATGTTGTTTGTTATGATTTGGTAGCCTTTTGTCGAATTTGACATGAATATAGTGCCTATCGCCCCTCTAATACACTTGTCTCCCATGTCCTAGCTAGCTATGGTCCTAGATAACACACAATTATGACCATTTGACATTAACTTGAAATTTGGGAGGTGTTGGTCCTAGCTATTTTGATTTGTGGTTCAAGCATGGACTGTCTTGGTACTATCTTGTTGTTTAATTCAAACTTAGCATTTGACATGAATTTGGGAGCCTTTTATGATGATGGTCCTAGCTATTTTGATTTGTGGTGGCTCTCTGTATGTCTACTCTCTATACTTATATGATGATCGAACTATTTGTATAAATAGTCCCGAGGCGATGGCATTATGCGATGATGTGAATCTTTTGAAAGCCGAGGCAAATGGGCGATGATGAAATGTCCCCCCACACTTGTGAGCGACTAAACGAGGATGGCTTGTATAACATATACAAACAACCAGTTTAGATGCGATGTGATAAGGATAGTTGGGGACTTCTCGAGCCAAATTTTTATTCTTACTCATTTTTTGTATTCTTACACATTTTTTGTATTTTCACATTTTTTTTGTATTTGTAGACATTTTTTGTATTTGTAGAGTATTTTTTGTTTTTTTGCCACTACTCTATATATGTAAAATGGAAAACTATGTAATCATGAGAGGAAATTCAATAAATCTATGTTCCGAGATGACTCTGTGACACTACATACTACTACTACGTACCTTTTCACTATAACAAAATGCTCGTGTGTTCCCTCAGAGAATCCAATGGCATCCGAACCAAGCCAGCAGATCGTGCAATAGGTGGCCGGCGAGGAGGATGTGGCCTCCACGTCCGATTCTTCCTCCGACAAAGGGATACGAGAGCGAACAGCTTGACACCAAGGCCCGCGAGAAGAAACGCGTCTTAGGGAGGAAGAAAATGATCCGACCGGCGGCCAGAGGAGCCCGACACACGGGGTTCTCGTGAGTGGATGAAAACGCAACCAAAAACGTAAGTATACAACTAACACAACGTCGTGGTGCCTCATGTCGAGCACGACTAATTTCAGTTGTTGTCGTGACAGTTACCATTGAAGCCTCTGCGTCTGGAGTTCCATCAAGAGGGATCTCGGTCGGAGGGGCAACAATCCGTCCCACACCCAAAGACTTCCGGCGACCACCACCTCCAAGAAGTCCAAGAAGTCGGCTTGAAAAGAGGCCAGCATGGGAGGCACCGTAAAGGCGAGGTGGTGCGTAATATATTGAGGATAGGCCGAATGGAGATCCCGTGGAGCCGAATCTATCGTGGGGCCATCTATAGCAACCAGATCTCCGTTGTAGCCAAGGAAACTGTGCCCATCACCTACCTAGATCGGAGGACTGTCCCGAAGGCAAGAAGAAGAAGGTGTGGAAAGACGTGCGAGTCCTCGTTCCATTATCCAGGGGCGAGGCGTGGCTTTGACAAAAGAAATGCAAGAAGTATGTGCTAACCGTTGCAAGCAAAGCGCCGCACCTCGCGGAACAATGCGTACACACACTATGTGCGTATGGGCAAGTCACCACTTCAAGCCTACAACTTCTTAAAGCAACCCATCTGGGATGAGTTCGCCGGCTCACGACTAACGAAGACTATGAGGCCAAGTCGAAAATGGGCAAAGAACTCGCAAAGAAGAATCGACCTCAGGGCACAACCTCTCGGCGTGTAGGCTATTTTGGTCATAAGGGAGAATGGCGGTGGAAAGAAAGGGAGGACGCCGAGAAAGGGATACTGTAATCTGTTGCTAGACCTTCCCGAGAGGACACGGGACTTCTTGTATGCCCGTCAGCCCAAGAAGCCAAGAAAGACAACCCGGCCCAAATACAATGACCCAAAGGTCGACGAGGTGGAGAAGAAGGTGATGCTTGTCAAAGAGGCCAAGGCGCCACGGGGAGTTCCAACCTAGGAGGGAGCACGACGAGCCGACCGAGGTAATCGGAAGACCCGAGCACCATGGCCGAAGTTCGGGGCAGGGCTCGAGGTATAGCCGAAGACCGTGGATTCTTGGCAATCCGACGCGGCCGACTACCACACGAGGTAGAGGTACAAGGAAAACCTCAAGATGCAAGGCTATGAGCAAGCCATAAAGGACATAGTCGACAAGAGTATAGAAGAGGCATTAAAGACAAGAGGTCTTTGCAACATCCAAGGAAGCCAAGGTGTGAGTACGAGTGATGTCGCGGAAGAACCCAATCGACGATCTCGCCGAACATGCGTGGGCAAACTCGATATACCCGCTAAGGTGAAGGGGAAGAAGAAGGAGGTGGGCACCGCCGTGGTGTCTCCACCACCACAGGAGATAAGTTGTACAATAACGAGCCGGTCCCACCTGAGTATGCCTTCGTTTATCTGAAATCCGTAGAACCAGGCCTTGGTGATGAGGAGCTCGATATCCCAGGTGAACAAGGAGAAACAGTACTCAAGGACCTTCGGGAGGAGAGAGAGTACCTATGGAACAAGGAAGACATTGTCCCGTGGAAACCGACAACACCACCTCCGACGGTAGCGGCGGCCGCAGCCCTCCTCCTTCTCCCCGGTGGTGGTGGCGATGACGATGATGATAACGACAACGACGATGGTGGCCGAGGTGCCTAAGTCCTCGTCCGAACCCACCGGAAGTACCGAAGGAGAAGACGGTGGCAAGACACCTCCCGAAGGAGAAGACGGTGGCAAGACACCACCTCACGGCTCAAGCAAGAGGACACCTTCTCCTAAGAAGGTTGCTCGCCCCCCACGCCGTTCAAAAGCCCAATGGTCGAGGAGGTTTTAAAAAATGTGACGTGTATAGCAAACAAAAGTATGGCTAATTAACTTGTACTAGGCATTAATTGGTGGCTAATTTAGTTCAATTCGACATGCATAGGATTCTCAACACCGCCCCTCAGCAGTCGGAAGGAGGATGAGGCCGAATGTTCCCCCCAAGCGCCGAGGAAGAAAAAGCTATCAAAAGAAGATAAGGAAATTCTTGCCCCGACCAACAAATACTTAGATGATGAGGCCAGAAGGAGCTAGCGAGAAGGAAAAGGACCTCGATTGGCTAAGTTGAACCGGGGGCCGTGGAGGACCGGCAGCAGAGGTACGCGTATATGCGGGACAATCTCAACCAAACTTGGCGGACATATTACATATGCGTGCGTAGCTAGAAGATGCTAACGCACATCTCCTTCTATATAGGAATTATATACCCCATCGGCGGGGAGAATGGGTCAGCCCGGACGGCCTGCACACCTTTGAGCTTGGCAAGTTCATGGTGCCCAAGGGCCAGCTAATCGAGGATGAGGAGTGGGACACTCGTAGGTTCCACCGATTATATCAAAGATGCGCTTGATCGGGGGTGAGGGAGTTCCATTTCAAGGTTCCTAAAGAGCTCTTTAACTTGGACTTCGATATTTCACCGCCAATAGGCTTCGACGAAAAATGTGGCGGTTGCTACGGCGCCCAGACATCGACCAATCCATTGTCACCCTCTATGCCGCGTGAGTTTGTTTACCGATAATTACACGCCGCATTACCCGCGACTAATTCTAGCTCTCCGATTCTATATATAATGACGTGACCACATGTGCTTGCGGGATGCAAGCATTGATAGCCAAAACGATGGATCAACCGGTTGTGTTTCTATGTCCAAATATATAGACGTGGAGTATTTTTCTCATTTCTGGATGAAGACCCAGAGGAACGATGAAGTCCAGAAGCTGAGCAAGGCCGAACAATATAAACACTTTGAAAATTTATGCAATGCAAAAAAGTTAGAGAGATGGCGACTACATCTCGTAAGTGCATGAAGAAGATCAAAAACGGACGCCGGTTGTGTCATTATGCGCCCAACATATCAAGTAAGTCAAAAAGCAATACTTTTTATTTTTTGAACACTTGGAATCTATATATCTAATCAAATAAAATGGTGTAGCCTTGTAGGTATACAAACAACAGCACACATTGGCCACTGGATTACTTGGGTAATCTTCCCTCAGATGGATGTGCCCTTAGGCCGGGACTCGTTGGATGATACGCCAAAAGGCCTCTACAAACATTTTGAACAGTGCCCCTACTAAGTTGTAAGTCACGACACTTGTATACTATTTCATACCACAAACTTCGTAAGTCATGACACCGTGAGATTTCGCACGGGGCATACAAGGATTACTTGAAAGACCCCGAGTCATACGACGGAGGATGAGCATACGCAAAGAAAAACATGGGGACGAAATGAAGATCGTGCAAGACTTCGAGGTATATGCAAAGATTAATTACTCTCGCTTGCTCGTCCCATATTGAATGGTCTCATAATATTCTAACCATTTTCTCGGTACATTTATCGATGCGTGCAAAGGCGGTAAGCGACCTATCGGCAAAGAACACTGTGGTTTTTATACCATGACGTACATAGCCCCCGCAGCGACGTGTACCGCACTACGTGGCGCGAGCTGACGAAGAAAACCACGCAAGGTTTCTGGCACCAAAACTTGGACGACCTTAAGTTCAAGAAACTGGTTGGCGCCATCTGTAGGGCCGTCGTTGAGGACGTTGTGCTACCTACCGGCCGTTTCTACGACCCTAACAGCGACCTCGCTACAAACGAGGACTTATGGGAACTTAGGGACTTGGAAAACAAGCTAGACATGAAGGACTATTTGTGGGAGGACATTGATTTGTAACCTAGGTAGCTAAACGTGATTGATCAATTGATCGCTTCGATCGAGTTTTGTAAATTGTGATGTGTGGTGGTCACTTTTAAAACTCTAAGTGCTTTAATTGAATGTCATGTTAGTTGAATGTTAAATTGTGATGCATGTTTAAGATTTATGTGAATATTCTCTTATTTTATTATTTAATATGTGGTTTAAATCATAATTTAGAATTTCATAATATTTTTGAATTATTTTTTTTTTTATTAATCCTGAATTAATTAACCGTGGGCGGGCTTTTTAACAAACCCCCGCCATGGTTAAGATATTAAGCATGGCGGGCATGCCCCGCCATGGTTAATCTATTAACCGTGGCGGTCTTTGTTACGCGCCGCCCGCGGTTAATCAATATGCATGGCGGGCATGGTGCCGCCAAGTTAATCGAACGATTAACTCGTGACCCTAGGTCCGTGGCGACCTAATGCCCGCCACGGGAAATCTAAAATGCCCGCCACCGAAGTTCAATCGTACTAGTGATCATTCATTTTTTTTTTTCATCTTCATCATTCATCTTCTTTGGAACCTTGGCGCCGTAGCATATAGAATAGTTTTAAAAAAATCTAAAACAACTCTCAATAATTTTTGGAACAAAAACAAATTTTATATGGATTTTCTAAGATTAAACTAGTTTTGCAGCTCTCTCGATCTCAATAAACCATTCACGCGGTAGAACGTGATGCTTCTTCTATAGGGTTTGGGCCGTCTTACATCAACAAAAATGGACCACTAGCATTCTTTAGCCTCATCACCCCTCGACACGCCAAATTAGCAACTTATGAGAGGGAATTTTATCGGCCTAGTTACAGTTGTGAAGCATTGGAGACTGTCATGACCCGAGTGGGCTAGCCCAGGATGGGCTAAAAGGGCCCGACACGGCCGCCACCGCCCGGGGGGGGCTAGGGCGCTAGAGGGGGGGCCCGGCCCCTATCGCCGCCGCCGCTTCCCTCCCACTACTACAGGATTGATTTTGGGAGGTGTTTAGTTTTGATTTTCCGTGGGCGGGCATTTTAAAACCTCCACGGAAAATAGGTGGCCCGGCAGCCCCCGGTCGGGGAGAAAAACAACCGCCATGGTTAATCGATTAACCGTGACGGTCTTTGTAAAATAACCGCCACGGTTAATCCTCATTAACTGCGGGCGGTTTAATTACAATGCCCGCCACGAAAAAGGCTGGGCTATAAATACAGCCCTAACCTTCTTCTTCCCCACGGGATTTTCGCCATTATTTAGGGTTTTGAGCTTCAAAACCCTAAAAACACCATTTCGGGGGAGGTTTTGCCCTTGGTTTGGTTGAAGTTTGGCACCGCAAGGGGGTATTTCTCCTCTTTCTCTCCCTCTCTTTTGCGTATGCATGGTCCTCCCTCTCTTTGAGATCTAATTGAATGTGGTGTGTGCTCTCTCTCTCTTCCCCTCCCTCCCCTATCTCTCCCCCCCTCACTCTCCCTTTCTTTTTGAGATCTAGTTTTGATCTCTCCCTCTCTCTCTCTCTCTCTCTCTCTCTCTCTCTTTCTCTTTCCCTCCCTCTCTCTCCCTCTCATTTGAGTGTACGTGCTCTCTTTCCCTCTCTCTCTCTCTCGTATTCCTCTTTTTGCACTTTTAGTTAACTCTCTCTAATCATTGATACCTCGATCTCTAATCATCGATCGCTCTCTTTGCTTTCTGGTTTTAATTAATTTGAGCAGGGCCGTCATGGCGCCCGAATAGGGATTGGATATACAGCGGAGGATGGGTTTGGATTTCGCTTGATGATGTGCGAAAGAAGTTTATGCCCGTTCTTGCGAAGCATCGAATTAGTCGTGTTCGGAAGAAATGGTGTGCCCGTGCTATCGCTGCAAGCATATGTTCTTACACAAGGATGATGTCGCCGGTGGAGCACTTGCTGCGTATAGTTTCATCGGGGAGCCGAGGTACACCGTGTGAAAGTATCATGGTGAAAAGAACCGAGTGTCGCGCGGTTGGTTCATCTGGGAGGACCCCATCGATCGCAACGACGGAAACAACGGTGGTGGACGAAGGACGAGAACAAGTTGATAATCGTGATTACATCACCATAGATGAACTTCTTGAAGACATGCCGAAGACAATGCGAGTGGAGATGATGGTGAATGCAACAAGTAGTTGATGACATGTCGCCCGAGGATGCTGATCTTTTCGAGGATATTGCTAACCTCAAAGATGAAGATGACATGTTGTTTGGCGGTCCAAGATGGCTTGAGAATTTTAGACAAATGAAGCAGTGACAATTGACCCTCTCTACAAAGATGACGACAAATGTTCGAAGCATTGCATGGTGCTACATTTTAACCTAACAATGTTGTTCTTTGAAGGCTCGCCACGGGTGGTCGAACCACGAGCTTCAATGACCTGTTACGGGTCCTCGGTGACACTTTGTTTTACCCGAGGGGAATAAGGTGCCCGCCAATACCTATCGGGGCGAAGAAGCTGATTCGATCCCGTGGCGATGAAGCTTAGGAAGTTTCATGCGTGCCTAACCATTGCATTCTATATCGGGTAACTATGCGGACTTGCACAACTATCCGTGATGTGGCGATAGTCGTTACAAGAGGAATCTTGGCTGTCGTCCCCACCGATGAGGAGGGACCGTCGAGCCCAAGAAGCGAAGACGGGCAAGAAGAAGCGGATGCCACCTCACGAGGACGAGGAAGAAGAGGGTTACACCTGCAGGAAGATCCCTGCCCCTATCGGTGTGGTACCTACCCGTACTCGATCGCTGCGTGCAATTTTTGGGAACCCGTGAGGATGCCAAGCTAATGTCCTAGCATGCATCGGCGGAACGCATACGGCGGGCGATGGCAAAAATGACACCCCATGGATGCCAAAACGTGGAAACGCATCAATAACATGTTCCCCGGAGTTTAGGGGCGAACCCAGAACGTAAGGTTCGCATTGAGTACTAGCAACGGATGAATCCGTTCGAGACCTCAATGGTTCGCGCCAGCACTGGCGGTCACCCTCACCATATACAACCTGCCTCCCTACGAGTGTGTGAAGTGCAAATATCTTCTACTGGTCATGCTCATTTCCGTCACAAGACTCAGATTACTGTTGTTTCTACCGTATCCCGCCCGAACCGTCCGATCCCCACTCCCTTTGTTGTAACCATACAGCTGTCCGCGTTCTCGAAGCATCGGCCCCTTCTCTCGAAACTCCTGCGGCCCTGTGCCTCACCGCTGCTCCCCACACAGCGCCGGAGACTGCCTTCCCCAGCCGCCATCCGCGCCTCACCTTCCGGCCTCGCGTGCCACCACCATGTCCTGCCCTCCGCCTGCCTCTCCTTCTTCTTCCCCCTGCTCACGCAGCGCCACCTCCACTTCTCCCTGCCTCCCTCCGTCGCGGCTCTCTCCAGCACCCATCCGCCTCTCCCCGCGTCCATGCTGGGCCGCCTCCGCTCAGCATCATGGCTGGCCCAGGCCGTTCGGCATCGCCGCCCGCCGCAGCAGCTGTACAGCTGTTGCCCGTCTTCTCCTCGCCTCATCCGGCGCCGCGTAGACACTCCGCACCCTACCTTCCCGGCCGTGGCGTTGTCGCCCAACGTCACTCAGATCCGTGGTAGCACCATTGAAGCCACTCGGAGATCCACAGCGACGGCGCCCATCATTTGTTTGTTCAAATAACCTCAAGGTAACATATATGATACAAGTTCTGCTTTCTTCGTGGTTTTTAAGGTCCATCTGAAACCTGACCATATTCTTAATTCTACTCCAGAATGACATCGTTGGACAATGAGTACTCTCAGGCTCAACATCCTTTTGTTTCAATCGTATATGATTTCCCCTATTAAATTAGGCCACGAAAGGTCACATCCCAGAAAGTTTCATTCCTCACCAGCACCATAAATCTTCTTCTGAATGTCTTTCCATTTTTGTGCCTCTCATATACCTCGGCTATGATGTTTGTTCCTCATAATTAACAACATAGGGAATAAAAAGTCTGTCTAAACATACTAAAAAAGAAATGCTTCCTTGCGGCTCCTGAGTATAAATGTAAAACAATCACAACAGTTTCTTTATGTTAGACTCATATTAGTGTTTCATACCTTCCAGGTTAGGTAAAAGAGATACAAGACATCCTAGCGCGTTGCACACCGTGATCTGGGTGGGTTAAGATTTGAAGAGTTTAGGCTCTGTTTCTGGGTTCCTGTTAAAGTGAAATAGGAGGACAATTCAAGTGAAGGTGAAACAATATGCTCTATTTTTTTTTCTTCAATATTTTCCGATGGTACCTCTTTTATTTTGCAAGACACTTTCAATTGTTTAAGTCAATGATCTGCCTACTATATCCAATGGTAATCCTTAAACTCTAAAGTTACCTATGATCTCTTCCCCTGATGATAAATACAACACCTGGCTTCGCATCTATAATTTCACACACATTGGTGAAAAAAAAACTAAAATAAATGTTCCTGGAGTACTAACACTATTATACCTCCTGTCTTTCCTTGCCATAAGGAATTACTTAAATAAACTTACACTCTCTCTAAATCTTTTTAACCGCTACTAAGTATGAAACATTAAGTTAACCTCCTGCTGCTACACCCTAATACAACTCTCGATAAACACTGGATTGATGAGAAAAAAATATGTTTATTGTTTACCTATGTATGTTCGTCGTTCGTTGCCTTTGAAAGTTTTGTAAGCTCCAAAGGATAGGTCTTTAAAGAAAAAATGTAACATATGTTTTGGGTCACATCCAGGTCCATGTCAACTAAATTAGTAGCCTTTCATTCTGCTTATTCAACGACTATTCAAAAAATTCTAACATATGTTTACCCATGTATGTTTGCCTACTAATGTTCACTGAAACTAAATTCAATTGTGCCTCCCACAAACTCTACTAACATTTTACTAGACTGAAAACTAACGCTATGTACTCTTGCAGAGACACCGTGATTGGCAGCATCGATGCCACTCTTAGCAGCAGTAATGGAGATTGTACCATAGCTTAGCTGTGGAATGTAGACAATGAGAGTCTCCACAAGAGGTGGTTGCAGCCCCTACTTTTGCACCAAGCTTCTCAAAAAGTGAACTCCTGCCGTTTGAAATTATATTATACTATTACCTAACCTGTGTTTTTCAGTAAGCTAAAGCATATTCCTATCATCATAGCAAAATCCTTCATATTGGGAGGAATATATGGTATTGGTGTTGCCTTCTATGCAGGCTACATCTTTGGTTCTGCTGCTAATCAAATGTCTCTGATATTGTGTTCTCCTTTTTGTAACGGCCTTCATGAATATTTGGCTCTTATCCTAAATTCAGGATTTCCTCCGAAACTTGGAACCATCTTCATTGGCATCATTCAGGTTGGAGATAAATTTCTTTTGGTCGTAAAAGTTAATGATTACAACACTTTCTTTGTAGCCATGATCATTTCAGCTTCCCATTACATTGTTTGGGGGCACTACTCATGGATAGGATTGGAAGAAGAGTTTTCGTGATGATATAAATGCTGCAAAGCTGACACAATTCATATACAAACAAAGACCGTTAGGTAGAATGCTCTGTGAGATCCTTTAGGTCATTGGGTTCCTTGCTTCCTTATGGACCGGACCTCCACAGGCATTGCACCTAAAAGTATTGTTGTGCACATTTAGACTTCTTTTTACCTCTTTGGTAAAAAATAAGGTTTAGAAAACAGACTTCTACTTCTCTGCACTTCGTAATGAATATGTATAAACTATTTTCCCCTAATATTGACAGTCAGGTAATTTACTAATTGTTAAGCTTCCATATCTAATCAGTTACCTTTTACCGCCCTTTTGCTCATGAATCTCTTATGTGTTCTTTGCAGGGCGTTTTTTTTTTTAATATGTATCTGTTAGGTATTGTAACACCCCCGAATTTTGGCCATTTTTAAAATTAAGCTAAAAATTCAAACTTTTCAAAAAATCTCGGTTTAATTTGTCGCCTTAATAATATTTTATGCTTAATTCGAAAACTTGAGGACTAGAATAATAAATTCTATCTCCTTGAATTTTTGAAATACATAAAATATTATATTTCATTTTCTTAGACCCAAAAGGAGTTGACAAATATTGGGAAATAATAGAAAGAGGAAAGAAATAAAGGAGAAAGAAATAGAAAAGAAAAGAAAAGGAAGAAGAGGGGAGAGAAACTTGGGCCGCTTCACTCAATTTCCACAGCCCAGCCCAGCCTCCCCCTTCCCTCTCCTTCTCTCTCTTTTCCCATCCCGCCCGAATGGGCGGCCCAACCGCCAAGCCGCACGGCCCATCCCTCTTCCCTTCTTTCCATCGCCGGCGCCGGCCCGCCCTCCTTCTTCCTCGGCGCGGCTGTCGACGGCGACGCGGCACAGATCACGCCGGGCCCCGGCTGCCGCCTCACCCGTACCGACGCCCGAGAGAGAGAAGACCAAGGAGCAATGGAACACGGGCGCCACGCGAATCGACGGGCGGACAGCTGGCTCGACGCCTCACCCGAGACGCACAGCGTCGGCGGCGACCGCCGCACAGCGAGCCACTCACGCCTGCCGGCGAGCCCGCCGCACCGCGATGCATGCCGCGGCGACGGGGAGCGGTCGAAAGCACAAGCGCCATACGAGTCGGACGCGCGCGAACAGCTGGCTTTGGTGCCGCCTCGGCGCGCACAGCGCCGGCGACATCGCAGCACCCGGCCATGACCGGCCACCGACGCGCCACCGCCGTAACGCATTTATCGCTGGCGGCGCCGCGCGTCTGCCATTAAATGGCAATGAGCTGTCCCTCGGTGGCGCCCGTAGCGCCGAAGAAAAAACGGGCGAAGCCGCCCGATCGATGCCGACGCCCGTGGCGTGACCACACCTCGCCATTCATGGCGGGAGCTGTACCATGACATGACCACACGGCCAGCTAAGCCCGGATCTGGGACGGCGAGGACGGCGGGCGAGCCGGCAAGGGCCACGCCTGCGTCGCAGATCCTGCCGGAAAATGCTCGAGGAAGGCCGCCGGGGGCGCCCACCGCGGCGCGGGCTATAAATAGCCCCGCCCGGGTGCTCCTCGACCTCGCCCGGGCACCACGAGCTCCGCTGAGCTCTAGAACACAAGGTGCTCGCGCCCCCTCCTCCTAGTTCCCCCCTCCATCGCGCTCCGTTGGAAGTTCCCCAAATCGGAAGGCGAGACCGTCGCCGCCGGCTAGGTTTACGACGCCGAGGGGCGTTCGAGCCGTCGTGGGTCGCAATTGGTACACCGGTATGAACGCCCATCCCTTCCTCTTCGATTGCAATGAGTATTTTGCCCTATTGTCTTTGTCTGGCCTTGGCCCGGAAGCCGCCGCCGTCGAGTTCCGCCACGCACGCCGCCGCCCGTGGGGGCTACACCTCCACCGCCACCCCGAGTCACGCCATCAGGTTCGGGAGAGGAGAGGAGGCCCTCTACGCCCCGCGGCGGAGCTACGGGCCAAACGGCCGATTCCGGCCATCCGGCGAGGGCGCCGCCGCAAGACGGGAGCCACAGACGGAGGCCGGCGTCGCCGCTATCCACCGTGACGCCGTCGGGACGCAGCCCAATGGGGCGCCAACACGTGGCCTCCCCGTCCCCTGCCGTCTCCATTCCGGCCGAAGCCACGTGGCGCTTACCGGGACCGCTGGTCGGGCGGGGACGGGTGGGGTACAATCTGCGAAGTACACATAGAGTAAAATGCTAGATGCACCCGGCTTTTGTACACGGGGAGGTTATAAGTATACTTTCCTGATGTCGAAAAAATTCAGAAAAATATGTAAATAAACTAGATTACGTGGAGATAATTGTCATGATTTTTATTATATTTTTCCTTTAATAAAATATTGACATAAAAAATCCCACGAGGTTTATTATCCGGAATTAAACTTCTAAAAATCATAACTTTCGATCCGTAACTCCGATTTAGGTCAAACCACTTCCAAAATATTTTTCTAAAATCGTGCTCTATCTGTTTATCATGATTTCGCTCATTATCACATGGTGTCTTTTATCGCTATTCATTCGCCCCGATATTTATTCGATAATCTCGCGAACGTGGAAGTAGCCAACGAGGACCTTTATCGGAGAATTGCAACCTCGATTACATCGCGAGCCTAACGACGTATACAACCAAGGCAAGTCCTTACCCCCCTTAATAATGTTGACCCAATTAATCAACCTACTTTTATGAGATGATAATCATGGTTTATATTGCTATGTGAATGATATGATGCATGATGCTACAATATGACTAATTGAGATCAATAGAACCTAATTAATAATGAGAACCATCCAACGAAAGGTGAGTGGTGATAGTCTACATGGAGGTAGACTAGTCACAATCGGGATTAATCCCCGAGAGAGATGCTCGCCTCCCTAAGGACCGGTTCATAGACCATCTACCTAGTGAGATTTCACGCACGTACCACCACACCGAGATGGGGCGACTTGATCTCACACCCGTTGGGTCAAGGTATATTGTATGCCTAGGAGGCCGGTGGTAGGCAAAAAGGGCTATCGGGGAGCGCACATGGGGAGAGTGGCCCCATGGTCCTGTTGGAGTGGTTGCCGAGTGGTCTTCCACGAAAAACCTTTGGCGCAATGTTATCGTATACGAATTTATAAGTTAACGGGTCTTTGAGTGATCATCCCAAATGCCGAGTGCTATGGGATGCTGAGTGATCTTCCCATTCCCAACCCCCGAGAAACCTTTGGTAGAAGATATACCGAAACCTAGGAGGCATCCAAGCGGGTACGAGGTCTCGTTGGATCTTTTCGGACCACCGATCATGGAAGGAGATGATCCATCGTGTGGGGAAATTGTACAACCTCTGCAGAGTTTTATTTAAATCTATTCGAATAGCCACGCCCTTGGCATGGGCAAATGCTAGGCCGATCATCTATGATTAGACTTTCATACTAATGATGACTAACCGTTTGTGCTTGTTGTTGATGATAATCTTATCTAAGCTAATCGAACCACTAGCCGAGGCTTGATTTTAGAGTCTCTGCTAGGGCCCAAACCCCTAATAACCACCAACCCCGTGTGGACTTGCCGAGTACTTTTGTACTCACCCGTTGTTAATTTTCCGAGTTAGGCCCGGATGGGGGGACTTGACTCACGATGACCACGATAAGGCAATGCGGGATGATTAGGCGTTTACGCCTTTGGAGTTTCTAGGACCAGGATATTGACACTAGGGTTTCGACTACGCTCAAGTTGCTTGTGGGTGTGATATGATAGGAGCCACTATCTTGTTGTAGCAAACTCGATAAATAAACAATTAGCCACAAAGATGGCTTAGGTTTATCCACCGTTGTGTAACCTCTAAGACAAAGACCCTCGAGTCACTTATGTAAGACCTTAATTATCCTATCAATAAAAGCTTCGCACTTTTTATAAATAAATGCGGTCCACTCTTGTCTTATAAAAAACGTATTAGCGCTTGATCCCGGCACTAATACGTGTAACTAACGACCCATTGAAAGTGGGGGCGTGACAGTGGTATCGAGAGCCGAGCTTGACCGTAGGATGAAACCCTAGGTCCGGATACACAACCGAAGATAAACACACACCCAAATTGCTCTTGAACTTTCGGGTGCAAAAGTAATCCAAACTTACGGAAGTGTTTTTGCGACCATGGAAGGTCCCACTCGAGGAAATTGGGAGCAATCGGACTGCCTCGGCGAGGAAGGTTTTCCCCCGTCTCTTATGGGAGACGCCTCCAAATGACTTGGGCTACACCGAGCCTCCCATGTACTACATTATGGAGTACAATGATGCGGGAGTGCAAAAGTGTAAAGTGCGAATGCACGTAAACAAACATCCTGATCTGACTGCAGTACATGCACGTCGGTACACCATGGTTGGTAGAAGGCAGTGGGATACTACACAAAAGGTGGCACGCACCGCACTAGCGTAGTATTGTGGCATTTTTGAAGAAAAAGTGGAGAACACACCAGCCAAGTACCTTCCAAAGACCGGATCAAACCACACCAACTTGGCGCAACAAAGTACAAGAGCTATTCAAGATCGACCCAAGAGTGCCAGGGTACATCAAGGTATTTACTATTAGATACCTACACCACCTGGACACCTTGTGCGAAGACCAACAAAACGAGATACGAGCATGGATACGCCAATACCACGAGAAGCAAGACGAAGCGCAGACGAGAAAAGCTAGGAAGGCGGCCAGATGGCAAGAGATCCGCACAAGTTGAAGAAGGAGTTAGAGCAAAGGGCGGCGGGGAGCTTAACAGAGTCCAACAAAACAGATACACAAGAAGAGACGGACCGGAAGGACACCTCGAGGAAGAAGAACCAACACCCGAAGACGGATTGCCACAAATGCCACTCATATAGTGCCAACTTATGATCCCCACCAAAATTTCTAAAATCCAAATGGAAATGTACCAACGGAATCTATGACCGAATCTCAAGTCAATTGAGACCAAGGAGTCGGTCATAGGCAACCTGTCGCCAGGCAAAAACAGACCAACAAAATATCCAAGACAAGAATACTAAGTGCTAGCATGCCAGCGCTAGGAGGCTATGGAACTTCCTTTGGCTACGGTTTGTAAAATAAATAAAATCGTAGCGAAAGCGAAATAATGTTACGGCGGGACTTAGCGTAGCATCTTGTCAACGTCCGCGTGTTCGCATGTTTTAGCGACATCTTAATAGTTGTTATGTATGATGCACCCAAAGTCATGTGTAAAGACTATTGAGATGTGTTGAATGTTTCGTGTTTCTTAACCTATTGGCCTTTATTGGACTTTATTGCTATTTGCCTTTTCTTTTCGATCCGCGAACGCCATCTTACACTTATTGCTACCACAAAGCAATTTGATGGAAAAACGGTCTAGCAGATCCGTGAGCGACGCGAGAGAGCCGCAGCTATGGACCACCATGAAGAGGAAGTCGTACCTCAGAACGAGGCACAACAAAGGCGCATAACCTAGACGCAACCGGGGCAATGAAGATGAAAATGAAGTGAACCAGCCTAGAAGAAATGAAGAAGCACCACCACCACCATTACCCAATTTAGCAGAAGTGATGGACCGATGCACCGCGCTTATTGGAGAGACTTGCTTGTAAGAAGAGACCCCGAGAATGGAAGACTAGGGGCATTTATGAGATTACGCCCACCCACCTTCAAGACGTTGGGGGCGACCCTTTGTCCGCTAGATGACCGGATACGCCTCATCACCAAGAAGTTAGATGCGCTTGGAGCAACCCCCAAAGAAAGAGTCATACTAACCACCCATCAACTTGCTGGAGCCGCAAGTGAATGGTGGGACAACTATCAGGCAGCCTCAGAGAATCCAGGAGCCATTACTTGGGAAGAGTTTTTAGAAGAATTCCGTCGCTACCACATTCCTGAGGGAATCATACGTAGTAAAGCGGAGGAATTTCGCAACATCCAACAGGGCGCCATGACTGTCCCACAGTACATCCGTAAATTCATGAAGCTTGCGCGCTGCGCGCCAAGTGAAGTGGATAAGGAGAAAAAGAAGATGGAATGCTTTGCTAGAGGACTTAATGACGCCTTACGCGAACAAATAGCGTGCCACGAATACACACCGGTTTCAACACCATGATGAACAAGGCCATCATAATAGAAGAAGAAAAAAGATGAGGACCGAACGAGAGAGGAAACGCAAGGCCATAGTACCGTAAGACGCTACCCAGGGAAGATGCGAAGACCCACTCCTACAACAAAGACACCATCAAGATTGCAGCCAAGTACGCAGTTCCGAAAAGCCGAAAAAACAACACCACCAACAACTACCGTAGCGAAAGAACGCCGCAAAGAATCCACAAAGAACAACAATGAGTTCGAGAAAGGAGGTTTCCTAGGAGAACCGGGTTTGCTATGGATGCCGAGAACCAGGCCACCGCGTTGCGAATTGCCCCATCGTATACCCCAAAAGTGCCCTCGCTTCATCCGTTGCAAGCAACAGGGACCGCCACCTCCGGAGTAGTACGCAACACCTCTCTCACAACTTCGGGCGCACCAAGAAATGCCCCAAACTATGGTCAAGGCCGTGCGAATCAAGTCCACACAGGGACATGCGTGCGGCGCCAGACGCTACCTATGGTGAGTTTCTAGTAAACTACCCCCGCACCCATGTTATTGATTCCGACACCTTGCATCGCTCATAGTCGATCGCTTATTTCAGTGGCGTTATCGGGCGACCCCTATCGAAATTCGTGCACTAGAGTAATGTCCAACACACGCACAACCCTAGTGTCCGAATAACGGCGGGAATCTCGAGGACGAGATTCTCTTAAGGGGGGTAGGTTTGTAACACCCTCAATTTTGGCCATTTTTAAAATTCGCTAAAAATTCAGACTTTTCGAAAATCTCGGTTTAATTTATGCGCCTTAATAATATTTTATGCTTAATTCGAAAACTTGAGGACTAGAATAATAAATTCTATCTCCTTGAATTTTTGAAATACATAAAATATTATATTTCATTTTCTTAGACCCAAAAGGAGTTGACAAATATTGGGAAATAATAGAAAGAGGAAAGAAATAAAGGAGAAAGAAATAGAAAAGAAAAGAAAAGGAAGAAGAGGAGGAGAGAAACTTGGGCCGCTTCACTCAATTTCCACGACCCCAGCCCGGCCTCCCCCTTCCCTCTCCTTCTCTCTCTTTTCCCATCCCGCCGAATGGGCGGCCCAACCGCCAAGCCGCCGCGGCCCATCCCTCTTCCCTTCTTTCCATCGCCGACGCCGGGCCCGCGCCCTCCTTCTTCCTCGACGCGTCGGCCGACGCGACGCACGATCACGCCACGGGCCCCGGCTGCCGCCTCACCGCATCGACGCCCGGCCGAGAAGGGAAGACCAGGAAGCGATGGGGCACGGCGCCACGCGGACCGGACGGGCGATACCGCTCGACGCCTCACGGAGACGCCTGGCGTCGGCGGCGACCGCGCCTGGCGGAAGCGCTCCGCGCCGGGCCGGTGAAGCCCCGCCAAGACCGCTGGGTAATCGCGGCGACCGGGAGCGAATGAGCACAAAGCGCCATACGAGTTGGACGCTGCCGCCGGTCAGACCGGGCCGGTGCCGCGCCAAGCCGCAATGCGGCGATCGAAGATAGCGGCCATGACCGCCACTCCCGCCCACCGCACAGACGATCGGCCGGCGCCAAATGACGCCGCCACGACGGCTTATTAAATGGCAATGAGGCATCCTCCGGCGCGCCGTAGCGACGGAAAAAGCGGCGAGCTGCGACGATCGATCCGGCCGCCGCGTGGCGTGACCGCACCTCGCCATTCATGGCGGAAGTACGCCATGACATGACCACACGGGCGGCTAAGCGGATACGGGAGCGCGGCAGCGGAAGCGGTGAAGGGCCACGCTAGCGTCGCCGATCCTGCCGGAAAATATCGAGGAAGGCCGCCGGGACGCCCACCGCGGCGAGGCTATAAATAGCCCCGCCCAGGTGCTCCTCCTTCGACCTCGCCGGGCACCACGAGCTCGTGACTCTAGAACACAAGGTGCTCGCGCCCCTCCTCCTAGTTCCCCCATCGCCATCGCTCCCGCTGGAAGTTCCCCAAATCGGAAGACCGCCGCCGCCCGGCTGGGTTTTGACGCCGAGGGCGTTCGAGCCGCCGTGGGTCGCAATTGGTACACCTGTATGAACGCCCATCCCTTCCTCTTTCGATTGCAATGAGTATTTTGCCCCATCTTTATACGCCAGCCCAGGAGCGCCGCCGCCGTCGAGTTCCACCCACGCCGCCGCCCGGCTACACCTCCTCCACCGCCACCCTCGGTCACGCCATCGGTTCGGGGAAAGGAGAGGAGGCCCTCACGCCCCGCGCCGGCGGCTACGGGCCAAACGGCCGATTCCGGCCAAATCCCGCGAGGCGCCGCCGCCACGGGAGCCCCGACGGACGGAGGCTGGCGTCCGCCGTCATCCACCGCGGACGCCGTCGACGCGCCAATGGGGCGCCAACACGCGGGCCTCCCCGCCCCCTGCCGTCTCCATTCCGTCCGAAACCACGTGGGCGCTTCGGGACCCGCCGGTCGGGCCGGACGGGTGGGGTACAAAGCGGTACACACATAGAGTAAAATGCTAGGTGCACCCGGCTTTTGTACCGTGAGGTTATAAGTATACTTTCCGGATGTCGAAAAAATTCAGAAAAAATATGTAAATAAACTAGATTACGTGGAGATAATTGTCATGATTTTTATTATATTTTTTCCTTTAATAAAATATTGACATAAAAATCCCACGAGGTTTATTATCCGAATTAAACTTCTAAAAATCATAACTTTCGATCCGTAACTCCGATTTAGGTCAAACCACTTCCGATATTTTTCTAAAATCGTGCTCTATCTCTGTTTATCATGATTTCGCTCATTATCACATGGTGTCTTTTATCGCTATTCATTCGCCCTGATATTTATTCGATAATCTCGCCCAAGCGTGGAAGTAGCCAACGAGGACCTTTATCGGGAGAATTGCAACCCTGATTACATCGCGGAGCCTAACGACGTATACAACCAAGGCAAGTCCTTACCCCCTTAATAATGTTGACCCAATTAATCAACCTACTTTTATGAGATGATAATCATGGTTTATATTGCTATGTGAATGATATGATGCATGATGCTACAATATGACTAATTGAGATCAATAGAACCTAATTAATAATGAGAACCATCCAACGAAAGGTGAGTGGTGATAGTCTACATGGAGGTAGTCTAGTCACAATCGGGGATTAATCCCGCGGAGAGATGCTCGCCTCCCTAAGGACCGGTTCATAGACCATCTACCTAGTGAGATTTCACGCATGTACCACACGCCGAGATGGGGCGACTTGATCTCACACCCCGTTGGGTCAAGGTATATTGTATGCCTAGGAGGCCGGTGGTAGGCAAAAGGGGCTATCGGGAGCGGAGACATGGGGAGAGTGGCCCCATGGTCCTGTTGGAGTGGTTGCTGAGTGGTCTTCCACGAAAAAACCTTTGGCGCAATGTTATCGTATACAATTTATAAGTTAACGGGTCTTTGGTGATCATCCGAAATGCCGAGTGCTATGGGATGCTGAAAGTGATCTTCCCATTCCCAACCCCCGAGAAACCTTTGGTAGAAGATATACGAAACCTAGGAGGCATCCAAGCGCGGTACGAGGTCTCGTTGGATCTTTTCGACCACCGATCATGGAAGGAGATGATCCATCGTGTGGGGAAATTGTACAACCTCTGCGAGTTTTATTTAAATCTATTCGAATAGCCACGTCCTTGGCATGGGCAAATGCTAGGCCGGATCATCTATGATTAGACTTTCATACTAATGATGACTAACCGTTTGTGCTTGTTGTTGATGATAATCTTATCTAAGCTAATCGAACCACTAGCCGAGCAGTTTTTAGAGTCTCGCTAGGGCCCAAACCCCTAATAACCACCAACCCCGGTGTGGACTTGCCGAGTACTTTTGTACTCACCCGTTGTTAATTTTCCGCAGTTAGGCCCGGATGGGGCTACGATGACCACGATAAGGCAATGCAGGGGATGATTAGACGTTTACGCCTTTGGAGTTTCTAGGACCGGGATATTGACACTAGGGTTTCGACTACGCTCAAGTTGCTTGTGGGTGTGATATGATAGGAGCCACTATGCGCTGTAGCAAACTCGATAAATAAACAATTAGCCACAAAGATGGCTTAGGTTTATCCACCGTTGTGTAACCTCTAAGGCAGTGACCCTCGAGTCACTTATGTAAGACCTTAATTATCCTATCAATAAAAGCTTCGGCACTTTTTTATAAATAAATCTGTGTCCACTCTTGTCTTATAAAACGTATTAGCGCTTGATCCCCGGCACTAATACGTGTAACTAACGACCCATTGAAAGTGGGGCGTGACAGGTATTTTGGTACAATGTAGTCCTTAACTAATCCTAGGCATCCTAAACTGTCTTATCTTTCCCATCAAAAATCCAACACTAACCATATTGATGATTTCCTATTGATGATTTCTTGCTTATTTGCATGCCACGGTTATTCGAGCTTATTTACTTTATAGGTATAATATGCATATATCCTATAAAATAGGGCCTAACCAGGTACAGACCCCACACATTATTTTTTGTACATGACCATAGTGTTATGGTATTATCAAGGTTTCGTTGGTTGCTTGACGCTTTTCCCTATTTTTGTGACTATGCTAACATATATTGTCTGCCATTCTTTGTTTCACTGATTGATTGACTCAACCTGCTGACTTTGGGAAGATTGATATAGTTCCATTTTCATCACATTTGCTCCGCATGTAGTGCAACCACCTCAGTTCAAGATGTTTCAGATGTTCTCCTCATAATGTGGGATCTCACTGTGTCCTGTTTTAGGCACGTCACTGCCTGCCTTTCTGTGATCTATTGGTGAAGCACTATGCAAACAATAAAAAACATTGAGGATCTTCAACATAGCATGCTAACCTGCCTGGCCGGTCTGTTTTCTAAAGTACTGATACAACTATTGGTTCTAATTGTTATTCCTGTTCTCAACTTATTGAATACTCTGCAACATTTACGGACCAATAATAAAACATGTTCACATTTCGGTCTGTAAACATTATCCTGATCTATGTTTCAAACTTTATTACAATTGTACCTCTTGTTTTCTTGCCATCTAAAATAAAAGTTATTTTAAATTAGTTTTCGTACACCAGCTCTATTAAGGTTGTATGGTTTTACCTCACCCCCGTTATGCTTATTTGTCTAACAAAAAAATAGTACATATAAATTAGAAAGATAATAAGTACGGAGGCCAGCTGCGGCAATGTCTTTGCGAATTTATGGTTACTGATCTCCTCCTGTGGTTCTGCATTTGTAACCACTATTGCTCACTGAAACATAGAGGTGGGACTTACTTCGAGTACCTCCAAAATCTGAATATCAATTTTCTGGTCTTCACACTCCGTAAAGGCTTAAGAATGTGTATGTCGCATACAATACAATGTTGCTTTCTACCTTCTCCTATTAGTCTTCTTATCGATTGACCAATTTTTCCATAATTACTTTGAATAATAATGTATACGACACCCTATTCCGAGCCAAACATTCTTATAATATCTAGTTTGCATTGCAGCTGAGGTGCTGATACATCACTGCGATATATGCCAGACTCCTGCTCTTCAATTCCACTGAAACTTGGAAGAGTGCTGCACATTTAGCTCTGTCAGTACAATAATTTTGGAGAGCTATTTAGAACTTTCTCTCAAGACTTTTCATACAAGACATTTACCTCTTTGTTTATTCTTTCATTTCACCATATTGTGTAAAATCCTATGAACAAGATAATTGTTCCTACTTTCCAATAAGATATGTGTACCATTTATTTCTCCTTCAAATGCAAATTTGTGCAACTGATTTGGCTACTCTTTTGTCTTCGCCCCCCGTCTCGAAGCATGGGGGTGCCTGCTAGTTTAGTGAGAAAGAATATTGCAGATAGTTTGGATAAACTATTGGCACCTATTCTAGAATAAATATTAAATTAGAAAGAGTTTGGGGATTTTTAATAAGTAAGTAAATGTTGGGCCCCTCATATACCAGAGGGTACAATAAGCAATGTTGGGGATCTAGTATTATCAAGGTAAAAAAAAGGTGGAGTATACCCCTTTGCTAAATCTGGCTTTTGATTTGGTGAATCAACAAGCCAATCTTGGGACCATACACAAGGACAGAGTAAGAGACGGAATTAATTGAGAGCATCCATCCCCCTCTCTCCCTCCCCTTGTCCCCTTTTTATAGGGAAGGGAGGGATTGATCTCTTTATTATCCAATGTGGTTCTAGTATTTACAAAAAAAATGCCATCGATGGCTTACATATGGGCCTAAACATTATGTAATGTACTCCTAATCTATACAACTGGGGCCAAATACATGAGGATGAGGGTCACCAATATATAGCATACCCCAAGAACAGCCCCTTAGCTATTTGGTCTTCATGGAAGTTACAAGACCTAATAGCTGAATACAACAAAAATGAGGTCCCAATTATAGCCCAAATTTGGTACACTCTTTTTTGTTTATACATGGTTAGCTTGAGGACTGCTTTGTCTCCAACTAGTCTTCGACTAGTCTTTATCTATCTTCGATGGAGGCCAAATGTCGCAGCGGCGCCTTTGGCTTTTATCTTCAGCCCTCACAACCACGTCCTTGGTATGGCTTGTTCCTCGCAACATAGTGGTGGTAGGTGACGCGGTTGATGTTGGCAAAATAGTCGTAGATGATCATGTCGTGACGTCAAACCTTCATTGATGGACGCTAGGAAAAGCTTATGTCATTGGGAAGATTGCTTTTCCTGTGTGCTCCGCCTCAAAGCCCCTTGTCTAGCACCTGTGATATTTTTCTGAAGGCGGCGATGGTGATCGCTTTGTCCCCAAAATATTAATTGGTGATGGAGAAGTCGGAGATGCTAAAGATGTCTAATTGTCCCCAAAGTGTTGATGAGGGTGTCGAAGGTGCCTATGCAGACCTTCTTCTTCAAAAAGTTGATGACACCGTAGTCCATGTTCGTATTGAAGAATTGCTAGGCTACCTTTTTTTTGCAAATTAGTAACATCTTCATCATTCATTTTTTATTTTCATCTTCATCATTCATTTTTTTATTTTCATCTTCACCATTCATCTTCTTTTGAACCTTGGTGCCGTAACATATAGAATGGTTAAAAAAATCTAAAACAACTTTCAATAATTTTTGGAACAAAAACAAATTTTATATGGATTTTCTAAGATTAAACTAGTTTTGCAGCTCTCTGATCTCAATAAACAATTCATGTAGAATGTGATGCTTCTTCTATATGGTTTGGGACGTCTTACATCAACAAAAAATGGACCACTAGCATTCTTTAGCCGTATGATCGCCCCTCGACACACCAAATTAGCAGCTTATGAGAGAGAATTTTATCGGCCTAGTTACAGTTGTGAAGCATTGGAGACCATACTTATGGGGCCGTCCCTTCATCATCAAATCAAATCAATATAGCCTAAAGTATATACTGGACCAACGATTATCAACTATTCCCTAGCCCAAGTGGCTAACCATGTTATTAGGATATGACTTTTTATATGGATTTTCTAAGTTTAAACCAGTTTTGCAGCTCTCTGATCTCAATAAACCATTTGTGGTAGAATCTGATGCTTCTTCAATAGGGTTTGGGGACGTCTAACATCAGCAAAAATGGACCACTGGCATTCTTCAGACGTATGATCACCCTCGACACGCCAAATTAGCAGCTTATGGGAGGGAATTTTATCGGCCTAGTTATAGTTGTGAAGCATTGGAGACCATACTTATGGGGCCGCCCCTTCATCTTCAGATCAGATCAATATAGCCTAAAGTATATACTGGACCAACGATTATCAACTATTCCCCAGCCCAAGTGGCTAACCATGTTATTAGGATATGACTTTATGGTTGAGTATAAACCTGGAAAATAAAATACGATGGTTGATGCACTGTCTCATCGTGACCCCTACTAAACCTTCTTTATTGGCAATATCATAGATCTGTTTCCCAATGTTTTATCAACTCAAGGCTGAACTGACCACCAATGAGGAAGTATCAGGTTTAATAGCCTCAATCACTAAAGGAAAGCTCTCATCTAGGTATTTGAGAATGGTCTCATCCTCTTTCGTTGATGGGTACATAACTATCAAGTTCAACATTTCTTCAAGATATTGTACATTCCATACATGATGCGCTACACATGAGGCATCAGAGAAAAATACTTCATCAGTTTGAACAAACTTTTCACAACACAAATGCTAAACAGATAGTACAATAATTTGTTAATGATTGTATGGTCTGCCAAAAAACACGATAAAACAAAATATCTACGTCTTGCAAGATTACTCCAACCACTTCCAATACCGAACAAATTTGGGAGGACATATCCATGGATTTTATTGAGACACCATGTAAGGTGGGAGGTAAATCTGTTAGCCTCACCGTGCTTGACCGTGTATCTCAATATGCTCACTTTATACCAGTGGCACATCCTTATTGGGCCATAACTTTAGCCCACAATTTTTCCTGAGAAATTGTCTAAATCTATGGGTTACCTCACTCAATTGTCAGTGTCTGAGATGCCATTTACTAGTTGATTTTAGACAGAACTATTCAGATTATTAGCTGTCAAATTGCAGACGACATCAACCTACCACCCGTCAGATAGCAATAAGAAGTGGTCAACAAAATCATAACTATGTATCACATATGTTTGACGGGTAATAAACCAAAGGAATGGATATGCTGGCTTCCAGAATTTTATTATAACACATCACACCACAATCCATTAGAACAACCTCCTTCAAACTAGTCTATGACAGAGACCCACCCTGTATCAAAACACATAATCCAGGTGACACTACAATCCAAACAGTAGATGATTCATTGGCTAAATGTGACAACTTCTTACAACAGACCAAAACTCGCCACCAATATCTTAGGATTATTACAGCGAGCACTATGACAACAAGCCTACAGACCGCCAATTCCATGTTTGTCAAGGAGCAGTGTTGGCGTGTGTGGATCCGGCGAGGAGCCGCCTCGGCATCGGAGCAGTGTTGGCGTGTGTGGATCCAGCGAGGAGCCGCCTCGGTAGCGGCGCTGCAGTCACCAGCAGCGGATCTGTCGGTGACTCGGCGTGGATGGGCTCAACACCCGATTAACATGTTCGATTTACTGCAGTGGGCAATCCGACCATCTGGGTTAACATGATTAACAGAGGAGGGTGCAAAGCACCCGCGTTCAAAAATCTGTATTAACACAGACGTTTACTCGGAGGCAGACGCTTTGCCCACCTCCGAAAATCTGTTTTGCCCGCCTAGGAAAAGAAAAGTGTACTATGGGAAGGTTGTGCGGAACAAAAATTAGAATCCATAAAGAATAGATGTGACTGAAAAAAAAAAAAAAGTAAGGAAACAAATCCGACTTACAGTTGCTAGTAAAAGAGGAATCAGATCAATTATTAAAAACTCAATTCGTGCACAACATAAAACTCAAATTTCATGTGAAAAGAAACAATGAGGATCGAATTAACCGTGCTTCTAACACTCAACGCAGGGATAACATGTGTTTTATAGTACCTGGTGTATCCTATGGACGCCACACGTGTAACTAATGGATTTGTGAGGGATCAACTCGAGGCCATCACTGGAGCTCCATATATTATTACAGCCATCGCGAGGTTGCTGGCGAGGACGGATCTCCACGCCAGTGACGACAAGAATCTGGTCAGCATCAGGGCTGCTAGAGTCATAGTCAGAAGTGTAGCCGTCATCCTCGTGGAACATCCTAGCAATGGCGAACCTGCCCGAGCCCAGGTTGATCAGCTCGACCATCTGATGCTTGGGTATATCATCCCGCCAAAGACGCTGCAGCAACGTCGGTGGCTGGTTCTGGCCATGGCCGACCGGGAGAGCCCTGACGTCGTGCATAGCTCTGCCCTGGTGCACCATTTCGAGTTCGCTTTAAAGGAGAAGCCCAGCCAGAGGTCGAGGTCTGCCAAGTACTCTGCTCTGCCGTCGAAGGGCATCATCCAGTCGCCGGCATGCCACCACTCGTTTCTGATCGTGTCGAAGCACCAGGTGGCTCCCGCGCCCGCGTCCCAGGTCGATACGCAGATCGTGCGGCCGCCATCCACCACCGTGTAGGAGCTGATGACGGCGTGGTGTCTGCCCAAGGCAAAGGGCGGAGGTGGAAGAGACTGCCAGTAGCATCCGGCACCAACACGGCGGCTTGGTTCCGGCGTCCTCGTCGTTGTCGGCGTACCCAACCTGAGGACATGGAAGCGCGCAGCCCCGTCACGCATGCCGTGCACGACGTACATGCTTTCTTCTTTGGCGGCGACGGCACCGCCACCGCCAACGGAGACTGAGGCTTCCACGGGGCCCGCGAAATCCTGGAACGGAGGACCGGGCATGGGGTGACCGGCGCAGTGCATGATGGAGTCACCGGCCCCGTGGATCAAGAGGATCCCCCTGCTGACGAGGCCCAAGAAGGCGGTGGACCTTGTGCGCGCCGCGGCGCTCGTCCTGTCGGAGAAGATGGCCCACGGTGCAGGTAGCTCTTCCTCCCACGTCTTGTCATCACCGAGCAACCGTGCGTCGGATGCCGACGGGTAAAAGAGGTGCTTGGAGACGTCGAGGCGGTGCACCGACAACAAACCGGTCCTGTACTTGCCCGCCGCCACGATGTTGACGAACTGCCGCCCGAGCTTCGCCATCTTCTGAAGTATTGTGGCGGCGGCGCAGCGGTTTGCGGCTGCCCTGCCCTACCCTGCGTTTTGTGGCTGCCCTACCCTGGAATGCAATGTATCAGGACGTTAACAGTAGTGGGCCGACCCAGCCCGTTTTCCTTCTATCCCTGGCCCGTGATATTAAAAATTTCTGAAAAACATTTGGATTTTTTAGATTGAAGATTTCGATTTGAATATTGACTTGGTATCTTGAAACTGTGTGCCAATAAAACAAAATCTTTTGGTCCCCAACCTTGTACTACCTGTGGGATGTGATTATTTTAGAATCCTCAAAGGTCAAAACATAGCTTTAACCGTGGCAACAGTAACACTGAACAACAACAATAATTATTATTATTTATTTGGAGTAATTAGGGCAGCAGACTCTACCATAGAGTTTAAGCTTATTTATTATAATTATATTTATTGCACTTTGCTGATGTGGTGCTGATGTGACATTATATTTATGAAAGAGAGAGGAGAAAAAAAACTAGACTCCAAGTCTTATTTGGAAACTCCAAGTCCACGTTATCCAAGATAATAAATAGCTTTAGACTCTATGGTAGAGTCCGCATTGTGAGTGCTCTTATTAATTGGCTCGGCTACAATACTACTAAGAAAACTATATTATTTATACATATACAAAGAAGAAGATCTTCAGCCAAAAGAGCCGAAGAAGAGTAAAAAATATCATTGCCAATCACTTATGGAACTGTTGGCCAGACGCAAAATTAATTGAAGACGAAGGCTATTGTAGATTTCCAACAAATAAATTACAAGATATAAATACTGCAATTATAGTATTATTTATAATTCGAAATAGGCATAAAAACTTAAAATATTACTCAGTTCGACTTTTTTTTTTCTAATCTTTTTGTTTTTTTGAAGAAAGGACGGCAAAAAAGCGACAACCTCCAGCAATCTAACGGTCATTGGATCAACCACAATCTAACGGTCATTGGATCAACCACAAATAGCAGGAAGTCTATTCTGGTGACGAGAACATTTACTAACGGTCATTAAAGATAAAGGTGTTGCTACATCATTTTAGAGCCATGATATATCTTTTACCTGATGATGACATCAGAAAGGACATCTCCTGCAGGGATATGAATTATATGAATGTGTTGCCTCCATTATTGACTGCAGCGACAAGAGCTTCTAGTTTCTCAGGCTTTTCATCAGATCCAAGGTCAACAACATCAAGAGCAACAATGTGCTTCTTCAGATTTTTCCCTATCTCTTCAAGCAAGTTATATTCATCTTTTTACTGGGCTGCAGGGCACAGTTTTTTTAATAACCATAAGGGACAAATTTAGAACTCGAATGTAAAGTATGATCAGTGAAACAACACTGAGACAACCTCAGATCTACCTGCCAACAAAAACATTTATTCTCTGCTGCAGCTGCTTGTTTCTTCCAATACTCGAGAGCAAGTTGAGCGTCCCGGATAGCAGCAGTCAAGTTTGCTTCACCACCAATTTTTCAGCCCTGAATCCAAAACTGGATTGACTTCAATTCTTCAAAAACATGGTCCCCTATGGAGCAGCCAAGTTTGCTTCACCACCAAGTTGAGCGTCCCGGATAGCAGCAGTCAAGTTTGCTTCACCACCAATTTTCCATAAGTAGCCTTTTGAGCAATTTCTTATGCACAGACAACAAGATGAAACCCATGTGTTGACACCCAAAATGACTTGGTCTAAGATATGGTAAAATTCCAGACTTTGCCAATTCTATAAAGGGCTAACTCACCGTAAAAATCAAACTTAGCCAAATTTTTGAGGAATAGCAGCCAGGCTTCTCTCGAAGTGACCGGGCGGCTGGCAACCGGACCGTCCGGTCATTTTTCATGCATCCGGTCAAGGCGTCCGGGTCGACAAAAGCGTGTGGCGCGATTTTAGAGCTCTCGGAATCGAATCGGGGCGCCGTCCGTCATGGTTTGTGCGTTCGGCGGTCCAAGCGTCCGGTTGTTGACGGTAGTTATTGTCAACTTTTTACTATGAATTAATAGGACATTTGAGGACAAAAACAAATAAAAGATAGGGTTTATACTAATAATTTCCACAAATTTTGTATACACTCGGGTGAACTCTGGAAAAAGAGGAGAATTCAAGACACCAAGAAAAAGGACCAAATCCGGGCGATTAGAGTAAATTCTAGGGGTCTACATGAGAAGACACCTTGCCAAGGCGGGGCCCACACCCCGGGGGCGGCACGGGGAGGGGGTTGCCGCGGCGGCACCCCCTCGTGGAGCCACGTGTCCATATTCTGGAGTTTTCCTACAACCGACCTATGGAGTTGATCTAGTCCATCCAATCAAGTCGGTTTGATTCAAGGGGTTGAGATTCATCGTATAGGGCTATAAAAGAAGGGGGGGGCTACCCCCGAAACCCAAATCCAGTCTCAAGATCGAGAAACCTGAGTTCCAGAGATCAAGTCTAGAGCCATAAACCCTAGTTCCTCGAATAGTTCTAGTTCTAGAGAGATTAGCTACTAGCAATAGATTAGAAGGAGTTCCAAGCATTGGAAGGCTTGAGCTTCAGATTCTCACAAGGTGTTCATAGGTACATTGTTATACTCTTTGATATATTGATATCTTTAGTATAATCATTACTCATTGATCATCTATGATATTGTTTTTTATCTTTATTATATTATCATTTGCTTTGCTTATTGTTTGCTTTAATATGTCTAGTAGAGTTATTTATTTACTATGGATTGCATGCTTAGGATTGTATAGCCCTCATCTTGTAACGTCCAAGATAGCTGTTATAACTTATGTAAGCGTGGTGCTTATATATGTTATATCCGCAAATGCCCCTATATGACGAGGTTTGGGGTAGTTCGTAGAGGTGACAGCTCTATTGAGTCTTCTATAGTCCTCCTCTCCATATAGTTAACGGTAGATCATATGTCACGAAGAAGGTGAAGATCTCATTATTGAATCCTTCCTAGTTGATGATCCTTAAGTTTGTTATGAAGTAATAAGTAGTTACCATGATAACTAGATGTTTGCACTAATTAGAGTTTAGCAATAACATGTGATGATAGTTACACATAAGTTTTTCTTATATTGCCCCATGTGAGTCCATAGGCTAGAATATTCTCGTTGAATCTTTATCATTTCATGATGGATTGATCCATGTATTTATCATTTATCTTATTGAGCATTTATCATATATATCTTTATCATATTTATTATTATTTTATGTGACATTAACCCTGTTGTGGAGTAGAATCTTCATCATTATTGGTTATAGACATTCCATATATAAGGACTTTATTAGTATCAGTATTAAGTAGATTAATCTGTCTTCCTAGTGGTACAACATTCCCTACTCATTAAAATGCTACAATGGTATAGATTATTTTGTTAAACTTGCAGAGTCTTTCGAATCTTTATCTTATTCTATTCCTTCCTAGTCACATTATTTTATGCCATGTTATACTTTCTAGTTGCATAAGTGGATTGACAACCTGCTTGACTAGAAGTATAGGTTATTCTTTGACTAGTGAATAAGTGGCTTTATGATTGTTATAATACCAAAGACCTTTGTTTGGGGTCATTGCTTTTATAGTTTTGTCACCTAGCTTCGTTCAAGTATGAGAGGCGCCATAGTATTTGAAGGGCTAGAGAGCTATATTAGTGATGTCGTTAAGCGGTGTCAACAAGCATTTTTGGCGCCGTTGTTGGGGAAGACATCAATCTACTTAGTACTTAACTTCTTGATGCATTGAAGACAGCAGTTTACTTGATGTATATCTTCTAGATGCATGGAGGACATTCAGCTTTCTTACTACATATCTTTCCAGCTCTAAGAAGACATTCAAGAAGATTCCCTAGAAGTACTAGTATAGCCTTACACGCATGGAATTAGATAAACCAATAATTTTCTACTCACAACAGCTTCACACTTTTGTTTTGTTTTATTTTGATCATTTTATTTCAGGTTAATGTATGCAAAGTACTACGCCTCCAGATAATTTTCTCAATGATCTAGAAAAGTTAATCAGACAACAAAGAGAAAAGCTCCGGAAGGCACACAAAAGAAGTTTCAGGAGACCAACATTCGAAGAGAAGTTTAGCATCCTCCTGACGGGTCTTCCCGGAGGTGCGTTCGGAGATTCTTCCAGCCGTCACCGAAGCTCTACATTGGCCCTAACGATCTCTTGATCGTTCGCGGCCTGATCACGCTTGTGGTGCTCGCTGCTTTAAGGTTGATTGAAACCTTCGTGGGCGTCCAAGGCCCTCCCGGTGTGCTTGGCGTGCAACCCTAGTTTCAAGGTCAACACTATGATTTCTAACAACTTGTATTATCTGGCATCTACAGGGTGACAAAAATGATCCCAGTATCTCATGATTATGTTTATGTTAAACACATAGCACTGAACAATGCAACAACTGAAGTGCACAATTAGAACCAACCTAACCACTGATATAGAGGTATTAAAATGAGTAGGGTCTCACAGAGATATACTTTCATAATTATTATACTACAAAATTTTTCCTACAATAATATATTTGGATAATTAATCACTAAAAGTGTCTTTTAGTGGTCACGTCGGTGTTCAAAACAAAAATACAATGGAGGATATAAGTTCTTCGCTGCCACACAATCATCAATTAGACATTGACTGCTTCCACGTCAAATAACTAGATAAGCAAGTCAACCAAAATCAGCACATGCAGTAGCAGCCAAACAAAAAGATATGTGCAAGCAGTAAGTCCTTTTACTCAAAGTAGTTTGTTCATAATGCTTAAATATTGCAGTGTACTACAATATAGTCATATAGCTAACTAGCGATAGTATAAGAATAAAGGCTGGATGCATTGCCACAATATTAGTGTAGAAGTAGCATAGCAATGATATTGATACCCATTACCTGTTCACATGAATAAATATACTCAGGTGGCGATCGAGTGAGTGTTTTGTGTACTGCTCATGCGTGATATGCCCTTGAAAAAGTTGTAACCAATGAGCACACTGCCCGGCGGCATGGCTAACACCACTAACATACTCTATTACACATGCATAACAAGCAGTAACTGATTAGCTACTGAAATTTAAGCCATAAGCTTAAAAGGCCTTATGGGTAGGATATATTGGGCTCGAGGGAGAAGAGGGGGCCTGGGGGAGACATAAAAGCGTGCGCGGTGCAATATTTATGAGGCCCAATTGGCAGAAGCATAGGGTGCGAGATAGGGCAGGCCATGTGGGCCAGCGTCCCAGCCAACCAATGCGGTGATAACGCGTGTTCAACCCTTGGTTAAGTAGTCAGGAACCATAAAAGTACATATAGATGTATACACAAATCCATAAGTTACTATGCCCCTATATCCTCATCTCAAATCTAAAATTTTGTAAGTGCAGGACTTGAAAATTTAGTGAGAAAAGAATGTTGCAGATAGTTTGCATAAACTCTTGGCACTTATTCTAGAATAAATATAGAATTAGAAAGGGTTTGGAGATTTTTTAATAAGTAAGTAAATGTTGGGCCCCTCATATTCTAGAGGGTACAATAAGCAATGTTGGGATCTAGTATTATCAAGGTAAAAAAGGGTGGAGTATACCCCTTTGCTAGATCTGCCTTTTGATTTAGTAAATCAACAAGCCAATCTAGGGACCAGACACAAGGAGAGAGCAAGAGACAATGAATTGAGAGCATCCATCCCCCACTCTCCCTCCCTGTGTCCCCCTTTATAGGGAAGGTGGGAGGGATTGTTCTCTTTATTATCCAATGTGGTTCTAGGATTTACAAAAAAAAAAAAATGCCATCCATGGCTTACATATGGGCCTAAACATTATGTGACGTACTCCTAATCTATACAACTGGGGCCAAACGCATGAGGATGAGAGTCACCAATATATAGCACACCCCAAGAATATCCCCTTAGCTATTTGGTCTTCATGGAAGTTACAAAACCTAATAGTTGAATACAACAAGATGAGGTCCCAATTGTAGCCCAAATTTGGTACACTCCTTTTGTTTATACATGGTTAGCTTGAGGACTGTTTTGTCTCCAGCTAGCCTTTGACTCGTCTTTATCTATCTTCGACGGAGGCCTAATGTCACGGCAACACCTTTGGCTTTTCGTCTTCGCTCCTCACAACCACGTCCGTGGTATAGCTTGTTCCTTGCAACATAGTTGTGGTAGGCGAAGCGGTTGATGTTGGCAAAGTAGTCGTAGATGATCATGTCGTGACGTCAAACCTTCATTGATGGACGCTAGGAAAAGCTTCTATCATTGGGAAGATTGCTTGTCCAAAGTGCGCTCTGCCTCAAATCCCCTTGTCTAGTACCTGTGATATTTTTCCGAAGGCGCCGATGGTGATCGCTATTCCCAAAATATTAATTGGCGATGGAGAAATCGGAGATGCTGAAGATGGCTAATTGGCCCCAAAGTGTTGATGAGGATGTCGAAGGTGCCTATGGAGACCTTCTTCTTCAAATGTTGATGACACCGTAGTCTATGTTCGTATTGAAGAATTGACAGGCTCCATTTTTTATTTTCATCTTCATCATTCATTTTCTTTGCAAATAATAGGCTACCTTTTGGGACAATGCGAACAAATGTGAAGTGAGCCCCTCGTTGCTTCTTTTTTATTACTTTGGTGCCAAACCCCTAGTCTTTTTGAGGCGACGGGGCAAATATAGGTGAAACAAGACCCTCAACATATACATGGGAACTTCAATCTGCAGCCTCTAGACATGCTTATTGAAGCTAAAACTAATTTTGGCAACTTGGTTTTCAGTTAAATAATGATCCCAACTCGTTGGACTATCTAGACGACTAGAAACAATATTATGGACAGATCTTCGCATTACTGTCCAAAGAAATAATGTCATTATCCATAAAAAAAAGGGAGATGGTGCCGATACCGACAAGGCCCATAAGTAGATCGATGATCCATCTAACAACAAAGGTGTGACAGAGGATCTGATCTGAGCACATCAAATGACCTCTCCATATGTACCTGTCATCAAAGTTGCCTCGACAATAGTTAATTGTCGCAACTATTTGCCCATAATTAAAAACCAAAAATAGCAATTATTCAGATACAAATAGTGTTTACAAGCATCATCATCTCTACTAGCTAGAAAAAGGATGGTTGAGTCCAGATTGGACATGACCAATTCAGCCAAGGATAAGTAATTGGTGAGACATCAACAAGCTTCGACATACTTTGTTCTGCCATGCTCCAAATACCAATTTCTCGGCAGTTAAGCTTGCTTAAACTCACAAACTCTGCAGAGTCATCAGTAATGTAAGCACAATTCGGCTTTAACCCAGGGAATTCCTTTACTTGTAGACACATAGAGCCATTGAAGCCAAGAAAAACAATGCGTACTCTGGCAGGCTCTTGATTAGCTCCGCCCTCTGTCGATGCAAGACAACCTTGTACAGCTGCATCTCAATGGTGTTGAGCTCCGCACACGGGTTTGTGCCGCCGCCCACGTAGTCCGGTGGAAAGTGCACCGGCATCGACGAGTCGACATAGTGCTTGAGCCTCCAAACTTGCGTGGATGTCACCAGCCGGCGTCTCGACAAGGTATTTTGTGTGGTTGAATGGATTCGCAAGGAATTGAGGACCTTACGTTCCACCGGCGAAGGCCCGTTAATGTCCAAGCTGTACATGGAGCCATCTAACCGAGAACATAAAACAAGCCATCGGGCGGTACTGTACATGGCGCCACGGTTGCCGTAAATTGACGGGAGCGGGTCGCCGGGCGACCGGTCCACCTGTCGCCGCCGAGCCCGGGCGGCGAGATCTCGCCTTCCATGTGCGTGAGCAAAGACGACGCAGCACGCCGCGCGCATCGGCTGGCCGAGAGCACGACGCGGTCGCACATGAATTCGCGGCGCCCGCCACCTCCATGATGGTCAGATCCGCGGTCGCCTTCGAACCGGGCGCTTGCTGTAATAGTACTTACGAAAATTCCCATAGACAAGGTAAGCCGAGTTGCCATCCTCGTCCGTGCCGCGCTCGACGCTGTGGAGCGCGGTGATGGGTGGGAGCGCGACCTGATCGCCCGGTGACGGGGTTGAGGAGGTGCAGGTCGGAGGCCTCGCCGGCGTGACAAGCCACCCGTGGGCGAGCCTAAGCGGGGGCCGCTGGGAGGGCGGGCCAGCGGAAGGGAATCCGTGGCGTGGCGCCGTGGGTGGCGGGCAAGGGGCGCAGCGGCGCCGGGTGCAATGGCGCCGGAAGCGTAGAGCGCATTAATGGGCTGCCTTTGGCGTCGGGTGGCGGAGCCAGAATAAAAATTTAGCTATGGCGAAACTAATTATTACCGATTTATAAAAATGCTTACATGCTAAATTATATGATCCTGGCTGAACTCTTTGATAACATTACCTTCTTCCTTGTAAATCTTTTTCTTGCGGTGCCTGTTCAGTTTTGTGCTTATGGGGCTATTTCAATTTGTGCTTCTTGTATTGGTGCTTCTATTTCATTACCATCTAGATTGTTGTCAGCATTAGACTTGGACTGTTCTTGCCCGAAACAGGACTAAAAAAACTCTTGATGCTTACAACCGACAAGGATTAGACAAAACACATCTATTAAAATTATGTAAATATAGATTAATTAATCAATTACTCATTACTTGAACAAATTTTCTTAATTTCTCACCTTTCATTTTTTCCAACTCCACGTGCATCTGCAGACGACGGTCTAGCGGTTGACCTTGATCTTGATCTCCATCTCCATCTATCGCCATCAAGGATGGCGGGCGATCCGACGCGAGCATGGAGGACGGAGGCGGCGGGCCTGCAGCAGCAAGTCTCGACGGGGCGAGCGCCGGTCGCTACGGAGGACGGAGGCTGCGCAGGGCCGGCAAAGAGGCCGAGCCGGCAGCGGCGACGGGCGAAGTCGCGACTTCGTGAACGAAAGGAACCCCCGCGTCGCGTGCGCGTACGCCATACAATTTAAAGAGATTATAGGCTGTGGAGCAAACGAGCGCCAGGTTGTCCACGCCATCTGTTTTTACCCCGCCGCCGCGATCGGACGGTGGATGGGAGCGCTACTGACCATGCTTTGTGTGAACAGAGCTTCGGCTGGTCGAGTCCGTCTGCGACGTCTGGTCGCCTGTCGCTCGCGCTTCGTTGGTGGCTTTGCGTTCCGCGTTGTCGATCACCGTTAAACCGGGAGCTCCCAGGCCGGACGGCCGCGATGGACCCTTCGCTGGCCGGTTCCGGTTGGCGCCTTTAACGCGGGCCCGGCGAAGTTGGCGCATTCCTCATCCCTTTGCCGCGCGGCCTGGATAAGGGCCTCGTGCGTGGGCGGTGGGTCCTGCTCCTTAGGTTTCATCCCCCTCCTTGTCGGTGTGCGGGCGTTCCTTCATCCGGTTCTCGGTGGCCGTGTGGGCGCCCGGCTTTGCTCGCAACGGGAGCGTCTTCTTCGCCTCGTCTCCCTCACCGAGGTGCCTCCCGTCTGTTGTTCCGTCTCACAGGCTCGGGATTCCGGCCGGGAGTGGTTGCGGTAGCCGACCACCTCTCCACTGTGCGCTCGCGCCGGCGAAGAGCTCACCTCTCCCCCCGCCGCCTTCCCCCCGTGGGTCGTGCCCCGCCCGCCGCACGGGCGGAAGGCAGCACCCGGTTGCCGCACCCGACCGCTGCTCCGCTCGGCGGCCTCCCTCGCCGCGGCGCCCAACACGAGGTGGAGATCCGCGACCGCCAGCCCGCGCCCGCACTTCCCAGACGGGCGTGTCTCGCGGCTCGCTCGCCGCTCAGGCGACATCGCGTCGTCCCCAACGCTGCTCGTGCTCGGGGACCGGTCTCGGCACCGACCTCAGGCTCCCACCCCTGGCCGACCTCGTCCCAGTCTTCCTCTCCGGAGACCCGCTCGCGTCGTCGCCGTCGCGGTCGCCCCAGCGCGGCGGCCAGATCCACAAGCTCGCTCGACGGCGGGCGCAGCGCCCGGCTAGGGTCGGGCTCTCCAGCCCTCCTCTTCTCTTCGAGCTCCAAGCGCGGTGCGAGGCAATGGCGCTTCCCGGCACCGCGCAAAGGCGCAGCAGCCCCTGGGCACGGCCTCTCAATGGCTTAGCGGCCCCGTCTTGGCGGCCGTGGCACCGTCTCTCCCCGGCTCCCATCCCTCTCGCTTCGCAGCCCATGGGAGCCGCCCGCGACCCATCCGTGGGCGGATCCGTCGATCTAGCCGGCAGCTAGGGTTAATCTCGCCAGTCGCGTTATCACACCATCGCCGCCCTTGTTCTCGCTGCGCATCTTCTTCCTATTGAACAAATTATTGTGCTTCGGTGATGTGGTTTTCTTGTTTGACATGACGGCGGCGTGGCCGGTGGCGGCAATGGCCTCGCGACTGCAGCTGGAAGGGGCAAGAGTCATGCCATAACGTATGGCCGATAAATATATCTTCTCGACCGTTGTTGAGGATTTGAGTATTTTAGTATGCATTGCTTAACTGACTTTGTTTGGTTCCACATGCGTAACTACAGCCACTAGAGGTCGCTTTCAGAGCCGAACGCCAAGGATCTACACGCACCGCTGCTAAATCGATTGAGACTCAACATTTTCGAAATAATAATTGATTAAATGTTTCCTTTAGTTTCCAAGTAATGGAGGCTGTATTGCATTCGATCTCGTAGATTTAAATAAATTCCTGAAAATATATGTCTTTGGCCTAATCTAAGTGGTCGAAAAAAATCAAACGATACTTCAACAAAACATCATGCAACTTATTGATTTTGAATATCTATCTTCGATAATTTTTGGTCCCGAAGTTTCGATTGGTCGCTTGCTACAAAGGCTAGCCACGAAGGCATCTCCTCGAAGAGGCAATTTTGTTCCTTTCATTTCCGTTTGTTCCTCAACCTCATAATATTTTGACCACTACGCCGAGAAGATGCATAGTCAAAGAAGTCCCGTGCTCAACTGCTTTTGATCGATGATTACACATCCGAATGGTGGGCATCTCAGGTCATGAAAAGTTTAGCATGCTGACTATTGACTATAAAAAGATGAGATATTATACATGGAAATTAGTGCATGCTTGATCGGTAGGTGCAGGCTATCTTTATCCTTTTGTCTTGTACATTTTACGTTCTTTTGTACTGTTTCATATGGGTTTCATCTCTAGCCTACCCCAACTAGCTTGGGACTAAAGGCTATGTTGTTGTTGTTGTTGTTGTTGTTGTTTGATCAAGTAGGTGCAGCAAAAAATGTTGTGGGGAGATTTTTGAAAGACCATTAGCCACCTCTCGTGTTACGAATGCCAAACTGCGGGTCTTTTCTTTATTTTGCATGTCATTTGAGCCTTTCTTCGGTTTATAGTGTAGATGGACCAATAACCTCTCGCTGTCCATGCCGCAACATTTGCTTGTTTTCAGCTTTTATACAAAATATTAGGGAACATTTGCTTGTTTTCGCTTTTAATACATGCGTCATGCCCGCATACATGTTTCAATATATTGAGAATCCTCGAGTGTATATAATTTAGAGTGGACGGAGTAGTAAATAAACCCCTTTGGTAAATATTAATTTGATACATGATAATTTATGTCGCCTTGTATTTGAGAAGTTCCTGGAAACTCGAATCATGTTCCCCGCCACTCTTTTTTTTGTTGTTAGTTACTGGTCCGGTCATCCGATTATCACAAGAGAAGCAAATGGATACCCGAATGTGAAAGAACTTTCTGAATATATGATAAACTATGTAATTTTTGGCACTCGAATAATCTGAGAATACACATAAAAGATTGCACATCCTTAGAAATGTTTGTAAAAAAATCGTACACATCTCTTGCAGGTTTCCAATAAAAATGGTATTCGCTTTTGTGACTTCCTTATGCATTGATGCCTACTTCAGTGTTCTACTCCATAGTCCATTTCTCAATGCTCTTTCAAATTGGGACAACAAGAAGCTCATTAGGAAATTCAGAGGGCCCTTTCTCCACATCAACGCTATCAAGTTGGTCATATTGCATAATCTGTAAAGATTCTCTTCACATGGTATTTTTCAAACGCATGTTGGTTTGACTCAAAGAAGCCTTCGAAAGTCTATTGAAATATGTTTACTTCGGTGTCCATGACATAATCTGAAGTTTAGTTTTCATTCCTATAGTTATAGCTCATTTCCAGTTTTCCGAGAGTGTGAAAAGTTATCTACTATCTATATGAAGTTGTCATATTCGGCAAATCTGTTTTGTCCATGTTCCTGAATCCTCGATATAGCTCTCTTTCAAAGTATTAATATTCAAGTTTTCCAGGTCTTACATTTTGTTGTCTCCTTATATTTTTATTTTGCCTTCCTGATATTGGCAAGGACTATTAAATACCTACCATTCTCTTAGAGTTTTGCAAATTTTTGATGGTGTTTTATGTTGCTTTTTGTCTCTGCAAAGACTATTGGCATGACATGTGAATTCCTTGTTTTGGAGCCTCCCTACCTTCGTGTGATTTTTTTCTTTTTTCTTTACCCGCATGCTTTCTCAAGAAAATATGTAGTGATTCTCATTGTCGATTATATAATACATGTACTACCAAAACAGATCGAGCATGAAGGTACTGAGCTACTACACTAACTGATAGTGCCTGTCATATATAACATGATTCATACTTTGTATTTTTACTTTGTTTGAGAATAAACATGCAATTTAACCTAGGACAGTCATGCTCTAGCGGTATCTATGAACAAGTTTACTGAGGTACTATAGCTCTTCAATCTCACTTTACATGCCCCGACATTGCATATTATAGTACTCGCTACACATTGCACTCTTTTGCATTCCATATTCAATAGATGAAAACAACATGCTTGAAGAATACTCTTCAGGTATATTGTTTGCAGCACCAATTACTATTGTCACGAGCTATGACGTTGCTTTGTCTTTTGTAAGCTCTTGTCGTCCCCTCGGTTCATGCGGTAGCCGGAAGATTTAGACATTGGGGGTGATATGGTACCTAAAAGGTTTAAACTTTGGCTTATATATAATGCTCCATGATTTTCTTACACAAGGAAACTATTTATCTAAGTCTCTCGCAAAGAAATTGCTCACATGCTCGATGGAAGAACAAAATGGTATGTCAACTCTCTAGTGCGTTGGTCGCTATCGGCCAATCCTTTGTTTAGTCGCAAACCGAAGTTACATTTAGATTATTTTCTTTGGAATAGAATGGGTAATGAGGAGGGAATCTTCTGCAAACCAAAAGTTGCGACCAATATTGTAAGATTTTAGACATCTATTAGGTCATGTTGTATATTTTTGGTCCATTTGCGGTTATTCGTCATCATGTTCTCTCGTCATTCCAAACGAGGAAGCATATGCTCGATGTTATGGAGCTGCATGGTCCGTAATTTGATGTGATCTGTTATGGAGTTGCATGGTCCAGAATTTGATGTGATCCGCTCCCTTGACAAAGTATTACCAATTTACCATTCAAATTCTTGTGTCCACGTGCGACCTTATGAAGAACTATAGTCTTGTCTATGTTGGCCTATTGATAACAAGTTCCCCGTGTAACATGTGTTTAGGTCAACCTATTATATATCAGTGTAATATGCTGTCATCAGAATATTATGTCTTTATCTATCCTTTGTCATAAGTATATCTATTATTTCATTTATCAAATAGTCATAAAACTATCATATAAAATTATCTTGCCTCGGATAGTGCTAAAACAATATGCTAATACCTGTATATACAATACTCAGGCTAGACGACGGCTCAGAGCCTCGGATGATGCTCCTTGGTGCTGCAGAGGAACCTGGAGACTTAGCCACCACAGCTCTGAACTGCTATAGTAACTGAAAGATATACTATGTACTAAACCATGCCCGCCAGACATTGCCTTCCAAATCACATGGCCATACTCTCTTTTTATGTACCGTCGTGGACAATATAAATGACTCTTTATGTGCCTTAACTTTTATGCACAAGTGCGCTAATATATGCAGTCACCTCATCAATACAAAAATGAGCCCAACCATGTTTAAAATCTGTTGTGTAAGATCATAGAAAACAGAAATGGCCATTACCCCGCGCGCATGGGCGCGCGCCAAAACACTGGTTAGAATTTGGAACACCGAACGAAGTCTGATCGTCCGCCAGGCGCCAGGCATCGTACACGGTACACAGGAGTCTGATCGCATCGTGAGCCATCTCATCTAATCCATCCATCCGCTTGTGGGCCAGCTAGGATAGGAAGGCCCAAAAGGTAAACATAAAAGAAAAAAAAAGTCCATATGTTTGAGATTTTTTTTTTTGGCTGCCGGCGCCAGCTATGGCGGCCGCCATGGCTCGCCACATAAGTGGCTCCGCCACTGCGTCGGGAGGCGCAGCCGACGGAACGGCGTACGCCGCGTGCCAGGATGTGCAGACGGCGCCGGAGCGGATGGTGTCCACGACGTGCAGCGCGCCGAGGACGCTTACCAGCAGGTCCTCCGGCAAGCGTGACCAGTCGCGGCCGGCGACGGTGTCGACATTGAGGCCGGAATCCGATCTGTTGTGTGCTAGTCGTTCCATAGCGACGTCCGCGTAATTGTGTCTCAACAGGCCGCCTACTCGACACAATTTTTTCCGAGGCCAGAGTTTTGCAACCCTAGCTAGAGTTTCGCCACGAAATTGCTCTGTTTCTCAGTTTGGAACGTATGCGCCGCCTACACGACACAAAGGACAAAAACATGTTGAAATATCTAAAAAAATTGTTTCTCAACAGACCTAGGATGTATATCTCATTTAGATATAGAGGCTAGAACAATCACAAAGATCTTGCAGACTCTAACATGGTTTCTACTTTCTATCCTCATTTATTACCCCTCTATTTATTGCTTTTTGCTGATGTGTCGCTATATTTATTGAAGAGAGAGAGGAAAAACACAAGAAACCAAGTCTAACTAAGAAACCAGGTCTTCACGTAAACAAAGACAATTTGTGAGAGTGACAAGTGGGCCATGTGACATCATGAAAGAAAATTGCATTGTGGGAGATAGTTTCTTGACACAATGTCTAAGACTATAAAAACCATGATAGTTAGCATTGTGAGTGCCCTTAGTAGTATAAATTTTTTTTTTTCTAAATGCATTGGCTTGTTTCGATACTCTATCTTAGGGTCTATTTTCTAACCCTTTTCTAACTCTAATTCTAGCCCTACACTAACTCTAACTAACTATAGAGTTGTTTGGATCTACAGGTTAGGTTGACGAAAAACATATTTGCAAAATTGGGTCACCTCCAAACATGGTTTACCTACATTTTAATTCCAGTCTTTCGACAACCGGCTGCCATACCGAAACGATCCAATGGACCTATTTTTCCTAGAAAAATCGGCTAGATTTCCTTTGGAGATTACACAAATACAACGCGCACATTCAACACGCATGCACACTCACTCCTACCCTACCCTTATGAGCTTCTTCAAGGACTTAGCCGACAAATCTTGAAGTTCACGAAGTCACCACTTGCGCCTTTGCTATCGACGGAGATGTCGCCTAACATTTAATGTACAGTGTTGGAAAATCATGAAATAAATCCATGATAATGTGTTGCACCTAGGATTTGAACCCCGGGTGGGAGCCCCCAACCAATGACCTTTTGCTATTGCGCCGTAAACCCCTTAGCAAATCGGCTAGATTTCCAATAGACACGGGGAAGTACGTTACGAAATTGCTTTTTGCCGTGGTACGAAATTACCAGGGAACAGGGTAGGAAAAATAGGTCCATTGGATCGTTTCGGTTTCGTGTTTGGGATAGGAAAAAACAGGTGGAAACTTTTAGCCGAAACCCAAGCCCGATGTACAACGGAATAGGTCGTGTCATGTTATTTATTAAGAAATCACCAAAAATCCATGTAATGCAATTTTCTATTTATTGTATTGTGAATAAATTTGATCTCGAGTCGATTTTTTCTGCTGAGCCGGTGGGTTGGATTCGGTTGCCTTTATTGGATCGGTCAAATCGGGGTCAACTTCGTGACATTGCTATAGCATGTTAAGCCATGACATTCCTTCCATCTGAGCCATCCAAACTCAATCCGATGGCTACCGACGTATCCCCGCCTGAAAGCACCCTCCTCTCCTCGTGGTGTTTCCTGCATGTGTCACTCAGATGGGCCCACAAGCAGCAGCACCCGCATGTGAAAGAGAAAAGGAAAACGGGCTGGGTCGGCCCACTACTCTTCAAGTCCTGATACATTGCATTCCACAAAATGCTAGGGCAGGCTAGGGCAGCCACAAAACGCTGCGCCGCCGCCCACAACACAGGTTTGAGATCAGAAGATGGCGGCTCGGGCGGCAGTTCGTCAACATCGTGGCGGCGGGCAAGTACAAGACCGGTTTGTTGTCGGTGCACCGCCTCGGCGTCTCCAAGCACCTCTTTTACCCGTCCAGCATCCGAAGCACGATTGCTCGGCGATGACGAGACGCTGGAGGAAGAGCTACCTGCGCCCGTGCGCCATGTTTTCCGACACGACGCGCCGCGGGCGGGCACAAGCTCCACCGCATTCTTGGGCCTCGCCGGCAGGGGATCCTCTTCATCAACGGGGCCGGTGACTCCATCATGCACTACGCCGGTCACCCCATGCCCGGTCCTCGCCTCCAGGATTTCGCGGGCCCCATGGAAGCCTCAGTCTCCATTGGCGGTGGCGGTGCCGCCGCCACCAAAGAAGAAAGCATGTACGTCGTGCACGGCGTGCCTGACGGTGCTGCGCGCTTCCACGTCCTCAGGTTGGGCACACCACCGACAGCGAGGACGCCGGGCCGGTGGGGCCGTGTTGGTACGGGATGCTACTGGCAGTCTCTTCCACCTCCGCCCTTTGCCTTGGGCAACCACGCCGTCATCAGCTCCTACACGGTGGTGGATGGCGGCCGCACAATCTGCGTGTCGACCGCGGGCTTGTACACGAGAGACACCTGGTGCTTCGACACGATCAGAGACGAGTGGTGGCATGCCGGCAACTGGACGATGCCGTTCGACGGCAGAGCAGAGTACTTGGCAGACCTCGACCTCTGGTTGGGCTTCTCCAACTATAGTGGGGGCTTCTCCTGCAGGGCAGAGCTATGCACGACGTCAGGGCTCTCCCTATCAGCCATGGCAAAGAACCAGCCACCGACGTTGCTGCAGTGTCTTTGGCAGGATGATACACCCAAGCATCAGATGGTCGAGCTTATCAACCTGGGCTCGGGCAGGTTCGCCATTGCTAGGATGTTCCACGAGGATGACGGCTACACTTCTGACTATGACTCTAGCAGCCCTGATGCTGACCAGATTCTTGTCGTCACAGGCGTGGAGATCCGTCCTCGCGATGGCGGTAATAATATATGGAGCCCCAGTGATGGCGTCGAGTTGATCCCTCACAAATCCATTACTTACATGTGTGGCGTCCATAGGATACACCAGGTACTATAAAACACAAGTTATCCCTGCAGTGAGTGTTAGAAGCACGGTTAGTTCGATCTCATTGTTTTTTTTTTTTTCACATGAAATTTGAGTTTTATGTTGTCCACGAATTGAGTTTTCAATAATTCATCTGATTCCTCTTTTATTTGCAACTGTGAGTGATGATGAAGTCGAATTTGTTTCCTTACTTTTTTTTTTCTGTCACATCTCCTATTCTTTATGGGTTCTAATTTTTCTTCCGCACAACCTTCCACCAGTACATTTTTCTTTTCCCAGACGGGCAAAACAGATTTTCGGAGGTGGGCAAAGCGTCTGCCTCCGAGTAAACGTCTGTGTTAATACTGATTTTCGAATACGGGTGGTTTGCCCGTCTCTGTTAATCATGTTAACCTAGATGGTTGTATTGCCCACCATAGTAAATCAAACATAAAAATAAAAAAAATAGAAAAAACCCATGGATAGGTCTGCTGAGCTCATCCACGCCGAGTCACCGACAGATTCGCTGCTGGCAACCGCAGCATACTGCTATCGAGGTGGCTCCTCGCCGGATCCACACACCCCAATACTGCTCCTTGACAATCCTGGAATTGGAGGATTGTAGGCTTGCTGTCATAGTGCTCGCTGTAATAATTAATCCTAAGATATTGGCGGCGAGCTTTGGTCCGTTGTAAGAAGTGTGGTCACATTTAGCCAATGAATCATCTACTGTTTGGATTGTAGGGTCACCTGGACTATATATTTTGATACAGGGTGGGTCTGTGTCATAGACTAATTTGAAAGAGGTTGTTCTAATGGATTGTGGTTGTGATGTGTTATAATAAAATTTTATCTAGGGAGGCCAGCATATCCGTTCCTTTGGTTTATTACCAGTCAAACATCTGAGATACATAGTTATGATTTTGTTGACCACTTCTTATTGCCATCTGACGGGTGGTAAGCTGATGTCGTCTCCAATTTCACTGCTAATAACCTGAATAGTTCTGTCTAAAATCAACTAGTAAATGGCATCCCAGACACTGACATTTAGTGAGGTAACCCATAGAGTTTGACAATTTCTCAGAAAAAGATGTGGGCTAAAGTTATGGCCCTATAAGGATGTGCCAATGGTATAAAGTGAGCATATTTAGATACACAGTCGACCACGGTGAGGATAACAAATTTACCTCCCACCTTACGTAGTGTCTCAATAAAATCCATGGTTATGTCTGAAATCTGTTCCGGTACTGGAAGTGGTTGGGGTAATCCTGCAAGACATAGATATTCTGTTTTGTTGTGTTTTTGGCAGACCATACAATCATTAAAAAATTATTGTAATATCTGTTTAGTCTTTGTTCTGTGAAGAGTTTGTTCAAACCGATGAAGTTTTCTTCTCTGGTCCCTCCTGTGTAGCATCATGTATGGAATGTACAATATCTTGAAGGAATGCTGAAGTTGATAGATATGTACCCATCGACGATAGAGGATAAGGCCATTCTCAAATACCTAGATGAGGGCTTTCCTTTAGTGATTGAGGCTATTAAACCTGATACTTCCTCATTGGTGGTCAGTTCAGCCTTGAGTTGATCAAATATTGGGAACCAGATCTATGATATTGCCAATAAAGAAGGTTTAGTAGCGGTCACGATGAGATAGTGCATCAGCAATCGTATTTTATTTGCCAGGTTTATACTCAACCATAAAGTCGTATCCTAATAACATGGTTAGCCACTTGGGCTGGGGAATCGTTGATAATTGTTGATCCAATATATACTTTAGGCTATATTGATCTGATGTGATCTGATGATGAACTTGAAGAAGCGGCTCCATAAGTATGGTCTCCATTGCTTCACAACTGTAACTAGGCCGATCAATTGCCTCTCATAAGCTGCTAATTTGGCGCGTCGAGGGGTGAACATACGGCTGAAGAATGCTTGTGGTCCATTTTTGTTGAGGTAAGATGGCCACAAACCCTATAGAAGAAGCATCACATTCTACCATAAATGATTTATTGAGATCAAAGAGCTGCAAAACTGGCTTAATCTTAGAAAATCCATATAAAATTTGTTTTTGCTCCATCTACGCGTTGTACTCAGCGAACCTCCTGCAGATCTCGTCGAGGAGGAACTGAGTAGAGGGGGAGATGTCGGTAGGGGATTCATGGTGATGGATACAGAGGACCGGTGTCTCCGATACCAATTGCTAGAAACACTATTCAATTGCTTCACAGAACAACTTGATTTGGATACATATCGGATTACACAACCTTAGGGGAAGGGAGATCTCAAGCTTAGCAGAGCAATCTAAGTGGAGAAGGGAGAAATCAGACCAGGCATGGGAGAGAACTCTAGACCTAGAGGAGACGCCAAAGGAGGAAGAGGAACAAGTAGGAAATGAGGATTTCTTCCGATAATTTCTTTGATGCCTCCTCTCCGCCTCCAGGTTGCCCTTTTGTAGATGAGGTCCCCCCTCGACAGCCTTGCCTTGGCCCACATGGCAGTGGGTGCTAACATGCTGATCGGCGCCATCATGGCCGCAAAGCTCGTCAACAAGGGTGGCCTCAGCATGGCGTATGCGCTGACGCTCCTCCTGCTAATCGGCGTCTACTCGGCAGCCTTTGGCTGCTCCTGGGGCCTGCTGAGCTGGCTGGTGCCCAGTGAGATCTTCCCTCTCTGGAGGTCTGGTCGGCCGGGCAGAGCATCACCGTGGTATCGGGCCGTGTTCACCATCTTCGTCGCACAGTACTTCCTCGCCATGCTTTGCCGGCTCAAGGCGTGGCTCTTCTTCTTCGCCGGGTGGATCGTGGTCATGACGGTGTTCGTGTACCTCTTCTTGCTGAGACCAAGGGGATGCCCATCGAGCACGTTGACAAGGTGTGGGCGGAGCACTGGTTCTGGAAGAAGGTTATAGGGGCAGGAGCCGATGAAGATGAGGAAAGTACCAGACTGTAAAGAACTGTACGTAGCATTCAGCTTCTGGCATGTCTTGTTTAAGCAGACAAGAATATTCAAAGCCTGATCCTTTAATTTGGAAGATCCTAAGTAATTTGGCGTACTACACATTTTACAGTTCATTGATTTTCTTTTTATTTGATTGTTTACTGAATGAAATATGGGCATGTTTGGAGAGAGCTCCAAATCCGAAAAAAGAGCAGATTCAGATCGCTAGATTCGCCATGAAGCAGCTCCAATACAGAGCTGGTCTCCCAATAAATTGTTTGGTACAGCTCCACGTGTGAGTTTTATTATCTCAAACTCACTGCCACTTGGGTCTGCTCGTCAGCTCTTCATCCCTCTTTCCTCCCCTGTTCATCCCCTTCCTACATATTCAAGAAGAGCACATCAGACCGGGAGGCGTCCCTCGTGACTTGGGCATGCGTGGCGGGTGGGCACCAAGTTTAAGCCCATGCGTGAGGGGAGCTAGGCTCGTGCGGTTGGAGCATGTGGCATCAGGGCGGGACGGACGCGGTGCGGGGCGAATAGGGCATTCCAGGGGTGCAGCATTGAGGCCTGGCGTGGTTGGTGCAATGCCGCTCATGATGGGGGAGGTGGTGGCAGGTCTCACTCTCACCGTCCACAATGGAGACGAGGCCGACCGTGGTCAGGGTGAGTCGCGATTGCAGTAGGGCGGGTCTTGTCGGCGTTGGTGGGGGCAGCTGAGCACAGGCTGGGCGCGCCGCGGTGGCTGGGGCGCGACCAAGACCGTCCATGGAGGTCGGCGCTTGGCGGAGCGACTGGTGGCGAAGGTAGGGATGGGGCGGCGGACTTGTACTTGTAATTAGTGGTAGTGCTAGATAATTTTGCTAATCCATGAAACTTTTAGATATGTCCCTAAATCCATGGATTATGTGGAGCTACTCTATGGTCGATTTGCGTTGTCGTTGTCCATGGCAGCTTGCTACCATAGTCTTCTTGTAGTCGCCGACTTCGGGCGCGGACCTCTCCCATGAGCGTGATTGTCCATGCACTGGCCATCTGATCTTGAAGGCGGTGGTGGATGCCGAGGATCGAGTGGTCTCCGGATACCGTATGTAACAGCCCGGACGGATTCCGCGATTGCTATGGCGGCGACGGGCGTAGATCCGTGAAGAACGGCGGGGGGTAGAGGCAGTGTTGATGACGTGCGGCAGCACCGGGGTGGCAGCGGCGCGCTGGGCGCGAGGGTGGCGGTGATGGTGGTGGCGCGCGTGTGTGTGGGGAAGAAGAGAGAGACCGATAGCTTGAAATCTTAGGGTTTTATCCCTTAATTATTTCTGATTAGATTCAACTAGTTATATGCCCCTTGTATTTATAGTCCGAGGGAGACTTGGACATAAAGTAAATTAATTTATTTCTTATTCTTTATTCTATTTAATTCCCTAAATATCTTTTTGCTTGATGGGGAAGTTGATGACTAGGCGGGCGGCAACGGCGGCAGCCGGCCCTAGGCGTGCAGCCTCCTTGGCCCATCTGATGGGTTGTGACACTTGAACACCCAAGGAAGTATCGAAAGGCTGAAAAGAGGTCATTAGCAGCCTCTACGAAAAAAAATGCAAGATCGGAGCTAATAAGCAGTCGTAGGGCAACATATACATCCATTTCGACCTCTATGTAAGATCGGAGCTAATAAGCAGTCGTAGGGCAAGATCGGAGCTAGCCAACAGGGGTTGGTGTGGAGCGCACTGGACAAGCAATCAGCCGAATGATAGAAGCTTTGCCTAGCGTCCATGAATGAATGTTTGATGATACAACGTGATCATCTACGACTACTATACCAACATCAACTGCTTCGCCTGCCACAACTACATTGCGAGGAACAAGCTACTAAGGACGTGATGGCAAGGCATGAAGAAGAAAAACCAAAGGCACCGGCGTGAGCAAAGGGATCCTTCAAAGACTAGTTGAAGATAAGTCGGAGATTAGCAGAGACAAAGCAGTCCTAAAGCTAACCATGTATAAACGAAAAGAGTGTATTGGACCCGGGATACAATTGGGACCTCATCTTGTTGTATCCAGCTATTTGTTTTTGTAACTTCCATAAAGACCAAATAGCTGAGGGGCTATTGTTGGGTCTGTGCAATATATTGGTGAATCCCATCCTTATGTTTTGGGCCCAATTGTATAGATTAGGAGTTCACCGTATAATGTTTAGACCCCATTTGTAAGCCTTTGATGTCATTTTTGTAAATGGTAGCACCACCTTGGACAACAATGAAAAACAATCCCTCCCACCTTCTTTATAAAAGGGGGGGGGGGGGCGTTGGATGCTGTCAATTCATTTCGTCTCTAACTCTCTCCTTATGTCCTCTCTTGCTCTCTCTCCTTATTTCCTCTCTTGCTCTCTCCTTGTGTCCGGTCCCCAGACCGGCTTGTTGATTCACTAAATCAAAGAGTAGTTCTAGTAAAGGGCGACACTCTACACTCTACCCGTAGCATTGCTTACTAGACCCTCCAGTATATGAGGGGCCTAACATTTATTTATTTATTTATTTAAAAATTCGAAGCCTTTTTAATTCTGTATTTAACCCATAATAAGTGTAAATAGTTGATCCAAACTATATGCAACCTTCTTTCTCACTAAATTCTCAACTCGATATTGCACTTAGGATATAGATGCACTTGTGATAAATTTGTTTTTTCCAAACCCCGTTCATCATGCCAAGAAGGCTGATTTTGTTGGCGCACCTAAAGTGAAGTTCCCCTGTATCCATTGTTTGTGGGAACTGCTCGAGGAGGAGAATTGAGGGTCCCACATGCATCAAGCCAACTTCCATGGAAACACATTGTAAAAGTTGTCGTTTCAAGTTTACATCCATGGAGTACATGCGGGACGCTTTCGACGACAAGAGGAGCGTCGCTACTGCAGACGCACCTTTTTGGAGTGGCGACCGTGCGGCTCGTGGCCCCTCGGCATGCAGGAATCTATTTGAAACCCTCTTAGCGAAGAAAGCTCACCGGCGGCTCCTCAATCACTAGGAGCGCTACGGTGATAAAGGGCTAGTGCCGGCCGCGCGGGCGAGTGGAGCGAGCGCAGCTCCATCGAAACCTGTCAAGTGGCCCCGTCCGTTGACTTTGTAAATACGGATCAAACGCCTTTCCGCCTCCCCCCCCCAGGCAGCCGAATCCCCTGCTGCCTCCTCGTCTTCCTCGCCCCCTTGTTTTTCCCCAAAATCGCCCCTAGCTCCCGCCACTCGCGGATTTGGTATGGATGGCGCGATCCCCGAGCGCTCCCGATTCGCCGCGCACAGCATTCTCCAGGGCCGAGGTTGCCTGCTTCGGCAGCGCTCTAGCCCGGCGGTACCCATGCATCGAGTGCATGAAGGCCCTGCAGAAGGGGCGTTGCACGGGGAAGCTGCTCCAACTTTACTTCCTCTGGCATGGAGAATCATTATGCGAGCCTGCATCGCACCTTATGCCCCAGCCCACGCCCTAACCCCAGCAAGCTTATCAAATGCAAGACATGCTGTAATTTCTTCACCACTCAACAAGACAAGGACGATCACCAGAAACACCTCGGGCACTAGGTGCGACAACCTCATACTAGACCGTGACCACCGGATCTGGACTGAGAAGCCCACCTCGGCTGTGCCCACAACACTCCGCGATTTCTATTGATTCCTTCTGCTTCATATGCCTGATCGTGATCTGGGTCTGTGGCATGGTGATGCCATCGTAGTATTTGTTTTAGTCTTGTTTTCTTCTGCTTCAATCAAATGCTATGTAGCAGTAGCACCTGTTTAGATCGACTTTGGCTTCTGTCGTCTGTTTATTCTTTTGTGGTTGATGATGGTATTGTCTTGTCTCATGCCTTGTTAGGTGTTGATTCCAAAGCTTGTGTTATCACCTGTATTGTTTACTTTGTCTTGTTGGGGGAGTATGTTATGTGCCCTTGATTGTTTGAGAAGAAACCAATTAGTAGATGAACAAGTAAATCATCCATTGATTTCATAAGCTACAGCCTTATAGGCTGATTTTTCTTCTGTAAATTAAATTCAGTTCCCCATCATGTGTAAGCTGATTGAAAATCAAATACTAGACTAGCTGAACAAGTCATTGATTGATTACATAAGTTATTATAACCTTAAGCCGATTGATCAAGTTGCAAATTTCAGGTCCCTATCCTAGTGGGAACAACGGTGTTGGTGTACTCGGCAGCCATCCTGGAGTACCTGACAGCTTATGGACCTGGCCTTGAAAGCGAGCAAATAATAGAAATCATTTGAATGATGCTGATTCTGGCTGGGGTGGGGTGACTCTGGTTGTGCATTCTTTTTCTGCACAACCTTTGTTTTATTTTCTATTTATGCAGACTAGTTTATTTGTAAAGCAGTGCAGATGTTCAGATAGCAATGCTAATTGATATTCTTGTTGCTGCACCGGCCTTAATATTGGTGTCGTTTCTTCTTCTTTTTTTATGCTTGTTGTTTTTAGCTATGTGACCTGGAGGGGTGTTGATCTTCTTGTTGCTACACCTGGACGCCTTGTGGACATGGTTGAGCGATCACGGATATCTGTGGAGGCCATTAAGTACCTAGTCATGGATGAGGCTGACAGAATGCTGGATATGGGGTTTGAAGCCCAGATAAGAAAGATAGTTGACATGATGAACATGCCAAAAAGTTCACTATGGTCTATTTTGTTTTGTTAAAGTAGCATGAGCGGCAGCTGAATACTCCCTCCGTTCCAAATTGTAGTTCACTGGCTTTTCTAGATTTATTTCTTTTGCTATGTATCTAGACATAATGTATAACTAAGTGCATAGCAAAATCAATGTATCTAGAAAAGACAAAGTGAACTACAATTTGGAACGGAGGAAGTATTTTTACTTGTTTTCTACTATAACTTGTAAACTTTTTAGTTTATGTGGCATGCATTTATTTTCCATGAAAGGGGCGAAAACAATAAGAGCAGCGGCAACTAAATGACACTAATATTTCACAAGTGGATAACACTTAAATGTTATAGAGTGAAATACACTTGTAGGTCCCTAAACTTCTCCCAACGTCTCATCTAGGTCGGTGTATTTAGAAAACCAGGTAACCAGGTCCTCAAACTTGCTAACTGTATCATCTAGGTCCAAAACCAGACATTGGAGGTTGTTTTGACTGCCACGATGGCATCCAGTCACAGGACCATCCAGGTAACAGGGGCGCCATGGCTGCCCTCAAGCTCCGAGGAAAGCAATGACCAATAATACTTCCATATAATATTTAGCATCCATATGTAGCATAGAGTATTTGACAACTAACAAGAGTTATGGACCCATTATATATTACAAAAGCGGTGAGCCCCATCTTAGACATGTCACTACCCCGAGCAAACTAACACATCCAACACAAAGACCTCACAACAGGTTTGTAACTGTATTGTGTCGCCATCTACTAGTCCCAAAAGGTTTACCAAAAGATGTACAAGTGTACCAAAAGCTACCAAAAGCTATACCCAAAAGATGTCCATGCCCGTCAGTTCAAGTTTGGTGGTTTTTTCTTCTTTTTTTGAATGTTTCTCTCCAAAGAGAAGTGTCATTCTTCTTCTCTCGACCGACTCTTGCACTTCATCTTTCCTTGTTTTGTTGCTGTGGTGAGGGCGGTTGGCCTTGAAGTGGGCTGGTTGTTGTCGATGAAAGATGAAGAAGGGGAGAGGCCCATGATCAAGTGACAAAGTTAACATGATGCATTACCCGTCACAAAATGAAGAAGACAATGGATGGACACATTATTCACAATGCAAGCTAAAAAGACAATGATTAGCTACAAGTTATTCACCCGTGATAACATCTCGACAACATACTTGCTTCGACCACCAATGGTTTACACTTGTGGGCTGCGGTGTTACGTCATCACTTCCCCTCAGCCTGTTGTGTACTAAGTTCGATAACGTTTTTCCTTACGTCTGTTGTTGTTGTTGCAAAGGTGGTGGTTGCCTTCTCACTTGTTGTTTTAGGCCCGATGCACCGCCTTCTTGAGTGGGCAGCCTTTGGAATTGTGGTTAGGCTCATGGCACCAAGAACGGTGAATGATGATGCCATGCCTGGACATTGTAGGTCCATTTTTTCCCCTGGATCTCATGGGGTTGCTTCCTCCTAGATTTGGGTGGTCTTCCTATCTTCTTCTCATATATTGGTGGCTCAATATTTGGACCATTCATTTTCATCCGGTTGGACTTGTCAGCACATGGCATCACATTGAATCCATACACGGCACTATAAGTTTCAAAGAGTGTAGCATTGAGATATAAAATCTTCAGTAGGGGTCCTTTCATGCCTTAGGCAAGAGATGGCATGACTACAAGGAATGCCGGTCCAAGTTCCACCTCCTGCGTCACAATGCTTGTCATAAATGTTAACGTGGTAATCGGTAATCTCTATCCTTCACCTCAAAAATACCTCTACCGGCCCGGGAGAAACATGGCCCACTCGAGTTTTTGGAGAATTATTTTCCTAATCTTGGGACAAATAGGGCACGGCCATTTGTTTTGAACATCATTCTACTTGCCGTACACCCTGTTCATTAGTTGGTCTTTGATCTGAACAATCATCTTTGAGGATGGGCATCTCCCTTGCATCTAGTATGTACTTGTTGAATACCTCACACGAATTATTGAGCAACAGATCACACTTAGGAAACTCACTAAAAATGCTCTAACCCAAGTGTTGGGAGGCATCTTTCTAACCATCTATGTGCTTGTGCATCTAATGTCTTCATTTTCTCCATGTTCCTCTCGAGGCTACCACCGTGGTGGACCTAGCACAAGCCCGTAGCTGGTTTTGAGGTTCTCACCTTTGAAGTGACCTTGAAAGTTGGAGTACAAATTAATGCGACCTGACGAACATGTGTTACGAATGCAGGGGAAAACTTCTTGGACAGCCAGTATAAGTCCCTAGAGATGCATTGATACAATTAGTACACAATATAGAATAAGTTTACAAAATGGATAAGTCATGAAAAAGAAAAAGTATACCTTTTGCTTGTCGGTCATTATAGTCCATGGATAACTATTTTCAATCCCAAGATCTTGCTTAAGGGTTTCAAGGAACCATTTCCATGTCTTCTTTGACTCCACCTCGACATAGCCCATTGATATAGGAAATATGCAATTGTTTGGGTCTATTCCAACTGCAGTCAGCAAACATCCACCAAACTTGGTCTTAATGTGACACCCATCTAAGCAAATGACAGGCCTACAGCCAGCTAGAAACCCCCTTTTGCACGCATCAAGTGAGAAAATACATTTGACTAAAATGACCATTATTGAGACCAACATGGAAAGTGCTTCCTGGGTTCGACCTCCTCAATTCATTACCAAAATCCCACAAAAGGTTGAATTGCTCAATCTCATCACCATATATCGTATCCATAGCCAATCGCCTTGCCCTACCTAACTTGCTCCTAGAGGGTGTCGATTCCATTCCTTCTTCTCGCACAATCCTTGCAAAATTTCCTAGTGTCATTTTGCTATCTCTCTAAAAACTCTCGGTGTACTTCTCGATAGCCACTTGGTCGTGCAGACTCTTGAGAACCCATTCCTTCCTACGGGTTATGCTCTCCCACATAAGTTTTGACCATGAATGTCTTAGTTCTGCTGTCCAAAGAAGCATACAATGTCCAGGGGCAGCCATCAGCACAATGAGCCCGAACCCTGCTTTTGTCATTCCTGGGCATCCTAATGTCAACTCTATGCTTTAGGCTGTACTCTCTGATGGCTTTTCTTAGGAGCGCCACACTAGAGAATATCATGCCTACCTTAAAGGTTGGATTGACTAGATCCTCAGGCTTGAAAGATTTAAACTTCAGCTTCACTTGGCCTTCTCCATCGAGTCATCGGGCAAATCCAAGTCACTATCTCGACCCATCTTTGCCTTCTTCCCTTTCCAAGTCACTACGACCCATCTTTTGCCTTCTTTCCCCTTTCACGAACCCTCATCTAGCACCTCTTCATCTACATTTTCCTGAAATAAGTCATCATCACCATCTTCAAAGTCATAATCACTGTCAGAATAGTTTGATCCATGTCCACTTCTATGTCCATTGCCTCATCTTCTTCCTTCCCCAAAGACTTTGCCTCATCTTCTTCCTTCCCTAAGAACCCGGTTGTCAAAGTCCGATGGCTTCTCTTTTTGGGTTCGACCGGTTGATTGATCGACTAGCAACTTCGTTGATTACAACATCATCACAAATGTTGTTGTCACCCGCTATCTGGTTGTACTTGATCAATATACAAGACCGAAATTGTTCACCCTACCAACAATTTGTTTCATGACTAAGGTTTCACATCGATTCAATGATTCTAAGGCCATTATGCAACTGCTTGTTGGGCAAAAGCCAATACACCTTAGCCTTGCCAATCACATAATCAAGCTGCAATAGGAGGTCTTCTATCCACGAGATAGCACCACCATTCTCGCTTCCATGTCATCTTCATATGTGATTTTACCATCAACATAGGATTTGTTCTCACCATGACCAAAGAAAAAACCCCATGATGGACTTCTAGCGAGAATTTTTTGAATTGGGACCTAAAATACACAAAGGATCACCGGACAATCCCAACCAAACACCGCTCCATTAAAACACTAAAAATCAGTAATTTAGCACACAATCCAACTACAGGGCAAAATATCAGTAATTTAGCACACAATCCAACTCTACGGCAAAGAAAGATTAGGGTTCCAACTAAAATCGGTAATTTAATCCATAATCTAACTATACTTCAAGAAAAGAATCAACAAGTGAGAAAGAAGCAAAGAAAACAAAGGGGATTAGGGTTCCGATGAAATCACCGTGAACCGGCGGTAGCTCTCCGTGAAGGCGAAACCGGCGCCCATGGCTCGCAGCTCGGTCGACCGTCAGCTTCTCGTGGCCACCGCAGCAGCCGTTAGCACCACTACGGCGACCGCTGCCGCACCGGCCTTCAAGATCGCCTTTCACTTCCCGTCCCCCCGTCAAAGCGGAATGAATAGCCCCCCATGTAAAGCACTAACCGCCGCCGGGGGGGGCGGCAACCTCTCTCCCGTGGCCGCACCAGCCTCCAGACGGGCAGGTGGAGCCCTCGCCCGTCGCAAGACGACTCTAGTCGCCCGCCACGCTTGGAAGTCGCGAAGTCTTGCGCGACTCCTCCGCCGCCCGTCGCCGCCTCCTTCCGTAGGAGCGAAGGAACCAGCCCACCAAATGTTTTTTTTTTTTTCAGCCGGCCCACCAAATGTTGCATATTCGCTCGGTCGATCGGTCAACACCGCCACCGTATGGCAGTCCAGTGGACAAAACAGCCTCCAATGTCCGGTTTTGGACCTAGATGATACGATTAGCAAGTTTGAGGACCTGGTTACCTGGTTTTCTAAATACATGGACCTAGATGAGACGTTGAGACAAGTTTAAGGACCTACAAAGTATTTCACTCAATGTTATACTTCACAAAGGATGTTATTCTTAGGGTTTGATGATATAGTCTACAACTATTTGCTGTTAAATTGATATGTATTTGCTTCTAATTTCTCGCACAATTTCATATTTGTTACTGTTGGGGAGGGTTGGGTCAAGCACTGACCTGATTGACCAGAAAATTGGGTTTGTTAATGATGGCGAGAAAAGAGGATTCCTGGTAGATCTTTTGCAGAAGCAATCTGTTGGTGTGGCTTTCAATAGTTTAGTATCAGTTGTTGCCTGGAAACATCTAATGGTAATTTGCATGTTTTCTTGGTGCAGCAGTCCCTAACATTGGTCGTTGTGGAGACTAAGCGGGAAGCTGATTCACTGCGGTATCGGGCGACAGCAATCCATGGTGATAGAACACAGCCGGTGAATACATTTCTCACTATAGTAATTGTCTAGCTGGTTCATAACTGAGAACTAGACATTACAGACCTAAAAACATGACACAAATTTTTTGTCAGAAAATATCTGCAGTGGTGGTTTGTCTTTGGCCTCACTGCTACAGCACACAGGTTGCACTGAACCATCCGTTTCCAGTTCTAGGTCTATGTAATGTTATTGAGTGCTTTAAACTGTATTCCTCAATAAGACATTGAAGTCTTCAAACAGTATTTATGTTTCCATGAATATGATGGATCCTTATTTGACCCCAAATTTAATCTGCCTAACTTCATCGGCCTGTATAATTTTAGCATTCATCTTTTGCTATTAATGCTAATCAGTTTCACGTTAAATGATTTTTAGCGGCTGATTTTACTTGGCACTATCTTCTTTGAAGTTTGAACCCAACATTCCATGATTCACAGGGGAGGGTTATACCTCCGCCGGCCGCGGGAGAGATCCACCTAGGCACGGGCGACGGCGCCCGACGCAGGTCAGTCCACCGGGCGCCATGAGGCGTGGCAGCGCCGTCCGCATAATTGTCTGCCGCGGTCGTGAGCGCCGGTCGCAAGAGAGAGGCCTTTGCTGCGCATGGGGCAAGCACGAGGGCTTCTCCGCGTCCTCGTCCACCGCGGACATGAGCCTTAGCCACGAGCGCAGGGACTTCTCGAGTGTGCTCCTCGACAGTGTTCTCGTCCTCGTCCTCGTTGTCTTCCTCATGTGCATCATCGCTGGCAACTTCATTGCTTGCAGCTCGATTTTGAGGCACCTTTCCTCGCCTCACGTGTCTCACCAGCAAGCTGTGCTATCCAGCCACCACAAGGCACTGATCCGATGTTCGATCCGCACGAAAGAAAGTATTTTGGTGAGATATGTATCTGAGTTGCAACAATCTCTAAGTAAAGAAAGTATCTTCTTCGCACGAAAATGAGAAATTGCGAATAATCTAAGTATACGGCAATAAGAGCTCCTCGATCACTTTTCAAATATCTTTGACGTCGACAAGGACAACATTGACGTGAACATAGCTAATTAAATGGTGTAAACTCTTGTGACTAATAAGTCAAGAGCCCCTTGGAAAATTCGTACCAAAATGCACAAACAAACAAAGTTCCAGACGGCGGGCACAGATGACCCAGTGGCGTACCATGGCTGTCGGTCTCGTCGATGGCGGCGGCGGCGGCGATGGTAATCAGTACGGCGGGAGAATCACCAAGTTCGTGGCACTATCCTGCGTCACGCGGCCATGGGCGGCGCCATCTTCAGCTACGACCTTGGCACCTCTGGTACGAATACGACTTCAGAATTTCAGATTCATGTGTCGGAAACATGTTGGTCACCGCTAAATTTTGGTGAACAACTGGCGACATCTTCAAATTTTGGTTTTGGACTAGTTAAATGCCCGTGCGTTGCTACGGGATAACAAATTTTATATAAAAAACATGGATCGCATGATAAGGTAATAAAACTATGAAATTAAACGACAATGTTAATGTGACATTTAATCCAAATAAGTTTTGTGAAAGTAACACAATCAATCATGGATATCGTGGGTTTGTAAACTCTATATTATGGGCTTTTCTCTGATTCGCCTAAGATAATGTTTTATATCGACTAGAAGAAATCTTCGATATCCATCTATTTAGATTAAGCCAAATAAATCCATGAGTAAGTTCCAACACATCTTCATACCATCACGTACACATGAGATATAACACCTTCATGTAGAGTCTCGATAAACCATTCGAAGTACCTAGGAATATCAACAAATTTGGCGTTAGTTAAATAATATTTGTAAAATATAAATTGAATTAAAAATATATTGTATGTGTTAGTAATCTTATATTACCTTGCTTATTGCGTTAGAACCTCCTTCCATACAATATTCTTCATGAAAACTCCATCAACTAGCTGGGGTCGCCTTATCCTTACCTTTTTTTTTTCTTGTTGCATTTCTTTTTTTTTTTTCAACGCCATTCTTTCTAGCATTTTTCTTCTCCATCTTTTTGACCTCCTCCTCCCGTGCGCCGCATCCGGCGAGGGCGAGGATCTTGATATTCACTCGCACGTGGCTCTAGACATCGCAAACATACAATTGACCGTGAGAGAACACCGGTCTTGAGGCGATACACACCCATGTTCGGGATGGTTTGGCCCCGTGACTTGTTGACCGGTCATTCCTTGGGCTCAACCTGATAGGAAATCGCTTCCTCTTGAATTGAACGGAACATCTCATCGACGGGACGCGGGGTATTCGAGGAAGGAATACCCGCTTCCCAAAGATCTTTGCCCAACCACGATTTCCGTGTCGATTGTATTTCTTGAGAACCCTCGCACCAGAGCCTTGTATCTGTTGCACAACCCATTGGCGGGGTCAATATTCGAAAGCAAGATGACAGGACACCCGAGCTTGAGCTTCAAGACATGTGGAGGAAATCCGGCTGGGGTTGAGACTGTTAAGGAACTCTACCGGATAGTAGTTATGTGGATCATCTATGGCGAGTCAAAACCGTGATACACCATCTTGCCACCCCGGAACATATCAATCATTTTCATATTGATCATGTCCACCCAATCATTATGTGTAGATAAAATCGCTCGGTGGTGATTTAGTCTTTATTCGCCATGTTTGCGTTTATGTCCGGAAAGATGATGTCGATCAATGTGCAAAGATCCTTCGGCATCACCAAAGTACGGGACACGCAGATCTCTTCTAGAATCCGTACATCGTCATCACCGTAAACCTCTTCCATTCCATTACTAATGCGCAACGAATAATCACGCAAAAGCACCGGTCACTCGAGCCCTCATGTTGTGGGCGAGCTTTAGGTGGCACATGGATTACCAAAGATGAGAGCTTCGTAGAGAAGCTCGACTATTTGAGCCCCGGATCCTTTCTCGCACAACAGGGGAGGACCCGCCTGAAATCCCCCGCTTAAAGACAATTGTCTTCCCACCAAACAAAAAGGTCCGGCCGGCTCATTATATCTCGTAGGCTCTTGTCTAGTGCTTCCACGTTTTGCCTCCTTGTCATAGATGCCTCGTCCCATATTATGAGAGCTGCTTGCCATAGCAACTTGGACGTACCATCCTGTTTTGTAAATTTGCATCCATCGCCATCTTTAGCATTGAGAGGGTAACCCGAAGGCCTTGAATGGCTCGTCCCTCCCACCCGGCAATATGGATCTTTGTGACTCGGATGTGGTCAGTAGCCACAACAATCTTGTCCTGGCTACGTAGTTTTCCGATAAGTGCCCTATACAAGAAGGTCTTTCCCGTACCGCCAGGTCCATCCACAAAGAACATCCCACCCTTTTTGTTGTGGACAACGGCCATTATCTCATCGTAGGCAGACCTTTGCTCGATGTTCAGTGAGTCACACAATAACTCATCTTTGGGGTCCACCTTGACTCTACTCTCCTCAAGTATCTCTTGAGGAATACTTCTTTGGCAATGTCACATGTGTCATCAATTTTTGGAAGAGGCAATTTATCAAACTCCTTCCCCATTGCAAGCACCATGTTTCTAATATCTATCAAAACCATTTGTTTGCGCACTTATTTGGGCATGGATTATTACAGCTGTAGTCCTCTGACATTGCATCGAGAATGCTTTTCCCACAAACCAAACACATCATGTGGCTCATAGAATACTAATATTGTTGCAAATAGCCTTCAGCAGAGGAGGGCATCTCGAATAAAAGTAGCCGGTTAAACACTCATCCGATGTATTGTCCTCTTCGATTAGACCCCTCCTTTGCGCGACTTCCACGGAATGAAGGTAGCAGCTCTCCATTGACGGTCCTAAGGTGTTTGTATAAGGTAGCACCAAAGAACATTATTTAAGAGGACACGAAGAAAGTAGCGTTCTCCCTCTCGCGGGATGAGCCGACACGACTCTACAAACTTCGAAAAACCGAGTTCTTTCTAGGCTGCGAGAATTTGCCATTAGACCGCCAAGTGAAATGCTCGGGAAGTCCCGATACAAGATTCCACGGGATGCCTCATGCTGCCTATTATAATCAAAATATGCGAATAACATTGAATCTTACGCGCCCGGTTTATTTGAAGGAATATGGGATCGCTACGCTAGCCAAAAACGAAAAATTTTCTACCCATAAACCAAGGATCTACTGCTAGTTATAGATCACGGGATTACCACTAGACGCGAGGTGCAGCGGAAGTGTCGACCCTCGACGAAGATGTGCGCGTAGCAGCGATCGCCGTGCGGTTGCTCCACGTCCGTCCTCCACGTGCGGATCGTCCTTGTGCTCGAATCACAAGACCTCCGAGGTATCCCACACGTAGGGGAGGGAAGCGTCTCCGGACCGCTAGGTCTCGCGAGGAGCAAGAGGCGGGCGTGGGCGGCGGCGGCCGCCAAAGTGGCGTGGCTTAACCTAGCCCCACGCCCACCTCTCATATATATAAGCGTCCCTAATAGGCTTTCCGAGGCTACGGAGGCCATTAGTAACCCTAAGCCTCGTCTAATTGGATCGATCCGAATTAGGCCTCCTTCCCCTTAAGCGTGCGACCCTATGGGCTCACGCACACATAGACATGGCCCGAGTACTCCTACTCGACCAATAGCCGATAGCGGCCTCTAGCAAGACGTGTCAACTCCCATGTGTACGCAATGATCATATCGACGAACCACCACAAACTCACATACATGTTATTCCCTTGCCACACGATATTTGGTCCACCCCGTGGGTTAACACTTAACCCAAAAACGGCCATGCATTTCTTGATCCAATCAATCGAAAGTGGTCCAGTGATATCTCTCTCACATGGAGAGGGGCAATTCCATATTGATTGACTATGCCTCACAGCATGCTTCCTGCGACAAACCTGAAGACCACCTTTATAGCTACCCAATTACTGAGTAACGTTTGATAGTCCCTAAGTAGGTCGTTTCACATCTTGAGTACATACGACAATCTCGCTTCTAAGGACATAACGTACATGATGTGTAAAGAGAAAATAATAACATCTCATGTCGGGTCTATCCAGCCTCATGTCATACATGTGCCCACACTATTAGTTTGACATCTCCATGTCTATGACTTGTGAAACATAGTCATCAACTAATATGTGTGTTGATCTAATATTCATGTGTGTCCTCACATGAACTCCGACCGAGGACAATTACTGTAATAACCATACAAGTAAAGAGTCTCACAAACAATTCACATAATTGCCAATCGATACAAGTTGTCTTTAATGGATATTCATGAACACATAATATATCATGGATACAAGGTGATACAATCATCTCTATGATTATCTCTAGGGCATATTCCCAACAATCTCCCCACTTGCACTAGAGTTAATCTTGAAGATATCTAATACCCATATCTCTCATGTGCGCCTCATGCTTAGGGCCGTGGAAGAGCCTTTGTCAAAGGATCTCGCAACATTCAAATCCGTATGTATCTTGCATATCTTGATCTCACCCCGTTTGATGAACTCTGATGAGGTGAAATTTCCGCGAGACATGTTTGTTCTTATGGTGATCCCTCGGCTCCTTAGCCTCGTGCAATTGCGCCACTATTGTCACAATGAAGGTTCAATGGGCCGCTTGCATTGAAACACACCAAGCTCAATGAGGAACTTCCTCATCCAAACACCTTCCTTTTGCGGCCTGCTGCTATGTACTCGGCCTGGCGTAGAATCGGTCACCGTTTCTGCTTGGAACTTTTCCAACCGACAAAGACCACCATTTATTGTGAACAAATATCCTCGATTGAGATTGTGAATCATGCGTGTCGGGTTTGGAAGCTAGCGTCGGTGTAACAATTTACAACGAGCTCCTCCTCACCTCCATAGACTAGGAACACATCTTTAGTCCTTCTCAAGTACTTAAGAATGTTTTTAACAAGTGTCCAATGACTCTCACCGGATCGCCTTGGTACACGCCGCAACACTTAGAGCATATGAGACATCTGGGCATGTACATATCATGGCATACATGATGGAACCAAGCTGCTGAAGCATATGGAACCCTACTCATGCGCTCTCGCTCATCGCCAGTCGAAGGGCGCCGCTTCTTGCTAATACGCATACCATGTGACATAGGCAAGAACCCTTTCTTGGAATTTTCCATGTTGAACCGTTTTCAACACCTTGTCAATGTGCGTATCTTGGCTTAATCCTATTAGCCTCTTCGATCTATCTCTATAGATCTTTATGCCCAAAATGTATCTTTTCTCTTCTCCCAAATCCTTCATAGAAAATAAATTATTCAAAGTGAAGTCTTCACGGATTGCAACATTGGAATATCATTTCCAATGAATAGTATGTCATCCACATACAATATTAGAAACACAACAGCGCTCCCACTTTCCTTCTTGTATACACAAGGTTCTTCTTCATTCTGACGAAAGCCCAACTCTTTTATAGCTTCATCAAAACGAATGTTCCAACTCCGAGATGCTTGCTTTAACCCATAAATGGATTTCTTAAGCTTGCATATTTTTTCCGGCATTCTTAGGATCAACAAAACCTTCTTCTGTATCATATACACGTCCTCTTCCAAATTTCCATTTAGAAAGGTTGTTTTAACATCCATCTGCCATATGTCATAATCGAAATGAGCAGCAATTGCTAGAATGATCCGGATAGATTTAAGCATCGCCACGGGCGAGAATGTCTCGTCGTAGTCAACTCCTTGAACTTGCCGAAAACCCTTTGCGACAAGTCGAGCTTTATAGACGTGAACATTTCCGTCCATATCCCTTTTCTTTTTATAGATCCATTTGCACTCAATGGGTCTAACCCCATCGAGCGGGTCAACTAAGTTCCAAACTTGATTATCTCCCATGGAATCTATCTCGGATCTCATGGCACTTTGCCATTTCTCGAACTGGGTCCATCATTGCTTCCGCATATGTCATAGGTTCGTCATCGTCTAACAATAACACATCCCCATGCAACTCACGCGAGTCTAGCTGATCTCGATCTTCATGGTAGTGGTGGTGTTACCTTTGCCATTGGTATCTCAACTTGTTCTCGCTACACTAGCATCACTTTCGTGAGAGTCTTGACCTATTGGCTCATCTTGAACTTCTTCAAGATACACCTTTTGTCCACTCTTGTCTCTTTTGAGAAACTCTTTCTCTAAGAAAACACCGTTTCGAGCAACAAACACTTTGCCCTCTGATCGGTTGTAAAAGTAATACCCTAAAGTTTCCTTTGGGTATCCCACGAAAAAGCACTTGTCCGACTTGGGTGTTAGTTTATCGATTGAAGTCGTTTGACATAAACTTCACAACCCCAAATCTTTAGAAAAGACAAACGGGACTCTTACCGGTCCACATCTCATATGGTGTCTTAACTACGGACTTAGATGGCACCCTATTTAATGTGAAAGCCGCTTGTTTCTAGAGCGTATCCCCAAAACGATAAAAAGTAGGTCCGGCCCGGCTCATCATAGACCGAACCATGTCCAACAAAGTTCGATTCGCCGCCGGACACCTGCTTTTTCTCCTCGAGGTGTTCCAGGCGGCGTAAGGCGTGGAACAATTCCGCAACTCTTTAGATGATTGCTAAATTAGTGACTCAAATATTCGCCTCCACGATCGGTCGCAAGGCCTTGATTTTCTTGCCACGTTGATTCTCTACTTCATTCTCGAAACTCTTTGAACTTTTCAAAAGTCTCGGACTTATGCTTCATTAAGTAGACATAGCCATATCTACTAAAATCATCGGTGAAAGTAATGAAGTATTGGAATCCGCCTCTAGGCTATCGTACTCATTGGTCCGCATACATCGGTATGTACAAGTTCCAACAAGTCTCACGCCCTCTCGGAAAACCCGTGAAAGGGGCCTTGGTCATTTTGCCTAGAAGGCAAGCCTCACATGTCTCGTATGATTCAAAATCAAACAAAGTTAGAAGCCCATCGTAATGGAGCCTCTTCATGCGATTTTCACTTATATGACCCAAACGACAATGTCACATATAGGTAGGACTTAACTCATTAAGCCGAGGCATTTTAGCGATTATATTACAAACAGTGCATCATCAAGATTTAAAATAAATAACCCATTCACAATGGATGCAAAAAGCCACAAACATGCCATCTTTAGAGATCACACAACCATTGTTTTCACTCTTAAAAGAATAACCATCCTTCATCAAACATGAAGGTGACACAATGTTTCGACTTAAACTAGGAACAAAATAACAATTATTCAATTCCAAAATAAATCGACGGGAGGTGGAGTTGCATCGTCCCAACACTCGAAAAGCGGCAACTCTTGCATTATTGCCCACGCGAAGTCAACTTCACCCTTTCCAATGCTTCTACTTCTTATCATTCCCTCGCATCGTATTGCAAATATGAGCAACCGATCCGTATCAAATACCCAAGAATTAATATAAGAATCAGCAAAGGAATATGTATGCGTAACATAAACAACAAGTGTACAAGCGGTGGGAGTACCTTTACCACCGCTATCCTTCAAGGATGCTAAGTACTCCTTGCGGTTTCTTTTCTAGTGACCCTTTTTATGACATTGAAAGCACTCAGAATCAGCAGTTGGTCCAGCCTTGGGCTCAGATGGCTTTGGCTTAGAGGTCTCACCTTTAGCCTTTTCCTTCTTTTTTCCTCCAATGAGGATTGCCCCTTTTCTTAAAATTAGGCTTGTTTTGGACCGCCATCACATGGGCGCTTTGCCGGCACCTTTCTTGATGTCGGCATCACATGCTTTCTTGTAAAGTTTTTCTCAGAAAGAGGTGCATTATCAGCAGGCTCTTCTGGTAAGGGAATGTCTAGAACATCTTCCTTTTTCTCAGCCCTGAGAACAATTCTCAGGTTACGGATCCAATCCGCATAATTTGTTCCATTCAACTTATCTTTCTCAAGAACCGAACGCAAAGTAAACGGTTGATTGTTAGGCGCCATTTATCTACAACAGAAATAATGCAAAATACTATGACAATGTATCCAAGATAGAGTAAAAACAAATTAACATTTAATTGAATGTACTCCCACTAAAATCAATATCCCTCAATTGAAACTTAGTGATTCAAGACCCACAACTAACAAGTCAACTAGTGAGCTTTTAGCATCACCGCTAAAAGACATGGTAGATCGGTAAGCAACTCTTTGCTAATCATATCACATATGACTCTTGTTGTTGGGCAGCATCTCTATGCTTACGCCAACCTGCCATGCTCCAAGATCCCTAACCGTTAGGATGATCTTGTTCAAGTAACCAAACCTTCCGATAAGTACCCGATACGAACCTTGTCTAGTCAAGGAAAACCGGCGGCACCCTAATTTCATAGACCCACCACCGATTGTACAAGGCTTGTGACAAATTGCAAGGTTTGGGGGAGCATCAAAACTTAAAACATTGCCGAGGGATCGTTCTACTTCACTATCGTATGTAGACAAAAACATAGTCGCTGCGTGAAAGTAGAACACGATAAGAATGACATTAAACAGTTGTGACTTGGTATGGCCTTATATCACTTTGGGGATCTCCATCTCCAATGAACTATTCATCATGATGATCTCCATCTCCATGATCCATGTATGCCATCCTCCGATGAATCTGCCAAGACTAGTCTATACTAGCGAGAAAAATAACAATTACATTATCGCGTTCATCACAAGTTGGCACGCAGGCCATTACATTAATGAGACCATATATAAGTGGCTCCAGCCATATTGTCATCATCACGACATGCAAGTCATGAATTAATTACATACATGCATCACATACACATAAAGGCCATACGGTCACATAAATCGCAAAGCGGGGTTAGGCGATTGACACATTTCTTGCAGGCAAAAACCTATCTTCCAAGCCGTTTTTGGAGGTGACTTTTAAGGCCTCCATCTTTTTATAGAAAATTTGTTGCTCTACAATTTTAGTTCAAGAATCGCCTTAATCCGAAAGTTACGGATCAAAAGTTATAGCCGGCGGACTGAACCCCATGGTTCCGGTGATTCGCAACCCGGTAATTGGTAGTCGGTAGAAGATCAAATCTGCCACCGCCACAAGATCGCATGCGCCCGATCATGACCTTAGTCCGATTCGATCAATCATATTGATCTCAAACTCGCCATGACCGGATTTACATGTATCACTTAACTCCGATGGCGAATTCCGACCGGTAGGGTAGATCGAACAAGACCCGGTGCAGCAAGATCACGAACCGCGATCAAAAACTCATCTACAACCGCGCATATCACCATATGCACACATCCAATCTATAACGACGCAGCTACGGCTCGATACCACCGAAGGAATATGGGATCGCTACGCCAGCCGAAAACGCGAAAATTTTCTACCCATAAACCAAGGATCTACTGCTAGTTATAGATCACGGGATTACCACTAGACGCCAAGTGCGGCGGAAGTGTCGACCCTCGGCGAAGATGTGCGGCGTAGCGCCAGCGGTGCCGTCGCGCTTGCTCACGTCCGCCCTCCACGTGCGGATCGTCCTTGTGCTCCCGGATGCAGCACCTCCGGGTATCCCACACGCATGGGGGGAGGAAGCGATGCGCCTCCGGACTGCTAGGTCCGCGAGGAGCAAGAGGCGGGGCGTGGGCGGCGGCGCCGCCACCGATGGCGTGGCTTAACCTAGCCCCACGCCCACCTCTCATATATATAGGCGTCCCTAATAGGCTTCCCGAGCCGAGGCCCATTAGTAACCCTAAGCCTCGTCTAATTGGATCAGATCCGAATTAGGCCTCCTTCCCCTTAAGCGTGCGACCTATGGGCTCACGCACACATAGACATGGCCCGAGTACTCCTACTTTCGACCAATAGCCGATAGCGGCCTCTAGCAAGACGTGTCAACTCCCATGTGTACGCAATGATCATATCGGATGAACCACCACAAACTCACATACATGTTATTCCCTTGCCACACGATATTTGATCCACCCCGTGGGTTAACACTTAACCCAAGCACGGCCATGCATTTCTTGATCCAATCAATCGAAAGTGGTCCAGTTGATATCTCTCTCTCACATGGAGAGGGGCAATTCCATATTGATTGACTATGCCTCACAAAGATGCTTCCCGACAAACCTCAAGACCACCTTTATAGCTACCCAATTCACAGTAACGTTTGATAGTCCCTAAGTAGGTCGTTTCACATCTTGAGTACATACGACAATCTCAGGTCTAAGGACATAACGCATATGATGTGTAAAGAGAAAATAATAACATCTCATGTCGGTCTATCCAAACCTCATGTCATACATGTGCCCACACTATTAGTTTGACATCTCCATGTCTATGACTTGTGAAACATAGTCATCAACTAATATGTGTGTTGATCTAATATTCATGTGTGTCCTCACATGAACTCCGACCGAGGACAATTACGAGAATAACCATACAAGTAAAGAGTCTCACAAACAATTCACATAATTGCCAATCGATACAAGTTGTCTTTAATGGATATTCATGAACACATAATATATCATGGATGCAAGGTGATACAATCATCTCTATGATTATCTCTAGGCATATTCCCAACATTATTAACAATCCCATGGACCTTGTCCTTTTTATGGAATGACACCATGTGCATGCCTAGCGGATGAAGTCTGCGGTGGCTGTATTGGTGGATAGTTCTTGCTCAAGTCAAAGCCATATATCCGCCATAAGCCTCTGGAGGCATCACCCAACGGGTCTCTATATTGCTTGATCTCATCAACGCCGCCTTGCTTATCGGCTTTGTCGGCCTCCCTCATCCTCACCGATGCCCCTGTCATGTCCCTTGTATATGTACTTGAAGATGTATTTCACGCATTTGATGCTCCCACAGGGCTTCAACATTTATATGGCGCTTGAAGGTACGCAGCGGGACATGGTTGTAAGGCACGACCCATCGGTTGTCCAAGAAACGGCCTCGTACTTTTTCCGTATGCCCATCATCGCGTCGCCCGATAGACGGGGTATGAATCCTTTCCTTATGACGTTGACTCACGAGAATGCTTTAGGGTAATGGTTCTTGCATTCACCTTTAACCGCCGTGCCATGCACAAAATGGATTGAGCTTCCCACGGGGACCATGCATCATATGTTTTGTTACCATCTTGTAGAGCTCGGGGGTATTTCTTCTTGTTTGGTAGCTCAAGACCGATAATCATGTCATATTGCTTTCGGGACATGTGAGCTTGTACTTCCGTTCCATTATTAGTAACCGATTATTGCATGCGACAAACCCCTCTTCCGGAACTCCACCACATATACGTAGGCCTTCACCTTCCCAGGGATGTCTTTCTCCATCAACATTTTCTTCATTGCATCTAACTTTGCTCTAAAGACTCGTGTAACGAGATCTAGATGGTCCTATGGTGTCTGCCGGATAAAGTTCATTCTTGATCTCGTCCCAGTTAGGGTTGCACGTCATCGAGAGGAAGATATCAGGTTTACCATACTTTCGCACGAGAGCCATTGCATCCATGTACCGGCACCTCATATCACGGGGTCCTCCTATGAATGAAGAAGACAACACATTGCGCCTTCCGACATTCTCGGCCTCCCTTCACCCGCATGCATGTTGTCCACCAGGGCCTTGATATAGGTCAGCTCTCAAAGACTCCCCGATTGTTCCAGATATGTAGTCCAAACGCGAGCTCTCAATCTTGATGTACATGTCGATAACAAACTGTTGGAAAAGTCGGCGCCATAGAGTATTGGATTAAATACATTTGGCGCGATCCGAACTTGTAGCACTAGTAGTCCCACACGGATACACATATATTTCCTCCATCGTCATCGCCATCAGCAGTACCATCTTTCTCAGCACGCATTTTGCGGATCTCTTGAGCTCTCTCAACTTGATCCATAGTAACATTTTTTTTCGGAATGCAATTGTGCCACCCGAGCTCACCCTTTGGGGCGAAAAGTGAGTATGAAAGCGGGTCATAGCACGCCATATATGAGCGGATGCCATGTGTGGACCGGTCCTTCCCTTGCAGGACCACACTATGCTGGAATTGGCCTAGACGCTCACTCCCCTCAACCCAGACGGCGGCCACCTCTTTTGCGATAGGCACATTATATGTTCTCTGGTCAAGCCGCTAGTCAAGGTTGGACTCGATACTATAATCCTCGATGTTCTCAACGTATCCCATACGCCGTAGTTGCTGAGAGTAGGGATTCCCACTAAGAATCCCAACCAATTTCTCAATAACTTCTTTGTCTTTTTCGATGCACTGCTTACGCCACTTGCTCATCCGATGCTCAAGGGACGGATCGTCGTCGTAAAAATAAAGCTCAAGGTGTCTCTTTTCAATAGCATCCTCTTTACCAAAAGACCGTATGTTATGGTAAATCTGTCCATGAGTACGGAACGTGTAGATACCACGGGTTCTCATGTTTGTGGTAACACGATCTAGGTGGCGAAGACAGAGAAGTGAAAGAGAAGTGACCATTAAAATATCTAATGTTTGCACGAAAGTGGCTAGCATCAGCATCTAAGCTTGACCACAATCTCCCCGAGCTCTCGTGGTGTATCGGGAGTTGAAAGACTAATTTGTCCACTCAGAGCAGCGAAAACCAGTTGGTTCACCCTCGATCCACTTTGCCTCGCAGTGCTTGCGGTCGGCACCGACTTTAGCATGTGCGACTCGATGGGAGATTAGCATAAACTCAGTCGTATGGATCCGGGACATCAGGCTCACTATTATCCTAGACATCTGCGTCATCATTGTGCTCGTCTCCATCCTCGCCGTATTCGTGAAAATATTGATGTTTTACACGTATTTTGCGGTTGCGAAAACTATTTTCTTTATTAAGTGTGGTACCTTGTCCGGCGAAAAAGTACGCCTCCTCCTCTTCAATGTCTTCCTCAAATATGACATCCGCGTCATAGTCTCAGACACAACATAAGCACATATATGCATGACTCGCACAACATAATGGCATACAAGGTAAGAAAAATTGGAAAAATTTAGTAAAAAAAATACCATCCTCGACAACATCGTCTGGTATATCAGGTTGTGCACCGTTTTGAGGCATTGGGCGGTACCATCAACTACAAAGCGGCGTGGTTCGTGCGCACGTAAAAGTATTAGGCGGTGGAGGCATCGGAGAGGTACCCTCAACAACAGATGGTTGTGTTTGTGTTCCTATGCAATTTTCATTTGGTGTCACTTTCGAGATTCCCCGTGACACCATCTGCAGAGAACCAAATGACATGAGTTTTGGAATAGAATAAGGCACTTGAAAATGATGACATATAAATAATATATGTACCGTTATAAACCACACTTGATTGTGTATGGTCGTTCGCATCACAACTATTTCCATTTGCGCAACCTCTTGTCCTTCTTCCAACGTTTGCTTCAAAAGCCTTATTGCGCCGGGACATAAGGGCATTTCTCTCTCCACTGGTCACACAATGCCTATGAATGGTATGTGCCGCATCGAATTCGGGGGCCTCAACTTCCGGATCTTCAACTACGGCCGTAGCGATGTAACAAAGCGTGCCACCAAATCCAGGTATCTCCATATCAAGTGAAACCGCTTTAGGTGTTTGAGGTTGAGAAGGGGAAATAGGTTTAGGGTTGCAGTGGGGGCTCTCTATGGCGATCGAGTCTGGATGCAAGGTGTTGGCTCGGTGTTCTCTCATCATCACTTTGTAGTTTTTATTGGTCTCTTTTCGTTTCTCCTCCTTCTCTTGTGGAGTCATTTCTAGTTTTCTTGCAGAATTCTTGGTTGCATTTTTTGCCGCATACAACTCACGTCGCCTCTTGTTCATTTGTTCCCTTGTTTCAGGAGACATTGTGGCCCTTCGTGCTCTATCTAGCTCACGCTTACGCTCCTTTGGACATGTGACAATATTGTCAATAGAACCGGATGCATTCACAACACCTATTTATAATAAAGAAAGAGTGATCTCAAATAAAATATAGAAGGTGTCGTGTTGAAACAATATTAATTCCTGTACTACCGCCTGCACGCGCAGGAAATCCACTTCTAGCCTGCACACATTTTTGTAGCATATTTTTGAGTAACAAAACGACGGAACTCCGGCCAAACCCTAGGTCGTCGCGGCGGCCGCCCCTCGCACCCCCTCCCCTCCCCGCCCTCTTAATAGTCGCGGCGGCCACCGTCTTCTCAAGCTCCGGGCGAGCACGCCGCCGCCATCTTCTCCTTCTCCGGGCGAGGCTCCCCCGACCCGACCTGGCCCGACCGCCTCCCCCGCTCTGCTAAACGCACCTAAGCCGCCCGTCCACCATTCCCACCGCCTGTCCTACCTACCTTCCCCCGGCCAACCAATCTATGCCCCACTAGAGAGCTCACCGGAGTTGGAGAAGAAATGGAAAAAGTTCACTGGAACCCTAGGTTGCCGGAGTTGAAGGAGGGGAGGAAGAGGAGACCTACCTCGACCTGATCCGGCTGGATCCATCGCCACCTCCGCCGGATCCGGTCGATCCGCGGCCGCCGCCACCGATCCCGTGGGGTGAGAGAGAGAGAGAGAGATAGAGAGAGAGAGAGAGAGAGAGGAAGAAGACAGCCGGGGCGCGAAAGTGCGGGTGGACTGGGTGGGTTATGCGGCGGTGCGCGTGATCGACGGGTGGCCAAGTGCATGCGCACGATCGGACGGTTGGGAAGGTGCGCATGCCGCAGCTCCTTCCCCTGCGCGCTCACAAACTAGTATTTAGGAAAAAGTTTTTTTCTCCAGCCACTAAGTCAAATCATTCTGGGCTCTTCCATGGCTGCATGGCCATGTGCATACAGCAAGATTTTGAGCTCCAGTTAACAGTAAATGCCTAAAATTAAGGACGGTTAATGATTTATTTCGTTTTAACCAAAATAAGTCGACAACACGCACTTGTTTTGGCAGAATTTTTTTACTTTCTTAGTATGTTGATAGCATTTTGAATCACATCAGTAATAAGTATTAGTAATTAGTAGTAACTTTTATTTTGGTTTGCACATTAGTAGTAAGATTCTTTTTCTTCTGTGTGCACTCTGTCGCATACAATGGTCAATTCAATACTTTTGTTTGACTTTTGCAAACAGTAACAAAAATAATATCTTATCAAATACTTTCACTTAGTAAAAGCCTTCAAATATTTGTTTTCTCTTCAATTAACCGTAAAAGCCTTCAACTAAACGCAAATCTAACCGTAATTCAAGGATTTGTTTATTTCTAACTAATGGGTGGATACGGAAGGAGCAGATTATATTTCCCTCCTCAATTAAACGTAAATGCATGTAATTAAGGAAGTTAATGATTTGATTTCTCTGAATTAACAGTAAATGGTTAGTAGTAAAATCCTCATCAGCGACAGAGCATCCAAACCAAGTTGAAACACAAAAAAACCAATTACTAGTAAATACTAGTATAATGCCCGTATGTTGCCACGGTTTGATTCAAGGGATGCACGTGAAAACCAAATGATGATACTTTCTCTGTGCTAATGATATGAGGATCTTCAAAACAGATACTTCAATGAGTCCCTCAAAACAGCAAAGCTGCACATATATTTTACAAATAAATTGATCAACAAGCAATTAATATGTTTTTTTGAACGAATATTAAAACAACAAAGCATCTCACCCAAAAGTTATTATCTAACTATTCTTAGCGCAACACATCAGCATGGGGTGGTGATCTAAATTGAAATGTATCAGCTATGCAATTAACCCAAGAATTCTGGTGTGGTCCTTGACACGAACACCAAGCACCAGTCATCCAATGAAACTCCATAGCTCTGCCAATCTTCACCTTTCAGGTCTGTATTCAAGGATAGTTACCATGTGCTTACCGAGGCACCAAATCTATAAATCAGGATCATATAGAAAAAAAATATAGACATGAAAAATGGTGCTCTAAATTTTATTACCCTAAAAGAAGTTACAAAATTGTTCTAGTATCATCTCACTCATGCGAATAGATTTGCAAGAGCAGTCAAGCTGTGCATTACCTCACAAGCAGTAGTTGCCTGTGCCGGCGCAACAATAATTTCCGCCTTTCTTAGGATATATCAAAAGCTTGAACAGTGCACAGCATATTTGAACCTACAATTGGCAACATATTTTAATGCACATACAATAAATATAAAAAATTAATTAGTCAAAGTCCGAGGTACCAAAAACACAAGCATATGCAAAAAGTTAAATGTTTACTTACGAAATCGATCTAAGCTCCTTCAACACTCAATTAGTTTTTTGCTTCAAAACTTTCATTGGTTGGGTGTGCTGATGATCCTAGCAGAGGAATGTACTCTGAACCTCTCATATGAACACTGAACAAAGCTGAAACACAAGCATATGCAAAAGTTAAATGTTTACTTACGAAATCGATCTAAGCTCCTTTAACACTCAATTAGTTTTTGCTTCAAAACTTTCATTGGTTGGGTGTGCTGATGATCCTAGCAGAGGAATGTACTCTGAACCTCTCATATGAACACTGAACAAAGCTGAAACACAAGCATATGCAAAAGTTAAATGTTTACTTACGAAATCGATCTAAGCTCCTTTAACACTCAATTAGTTTTTGCTTCAAAACTTTCATTGGTTGGGTGTGCTGATGATCCTAGCAGAGGAATGTACTCTGAACCTCTCATATGAACACTGAACAAAGCTGAAACACAAGCATATGCAAAAGTTAAATGTTTCTGAGCATGTAATGGAGATCTTTTTTTAAAAAAAAAAATGCATGCCAGCAATTGAACTAATTCAGGGTTTACATAATTCTTGACTGAGTTTCTACATAATAATTCTTTTGTTTTTCAAAACCCACTGAGTGTTTTTCTTGCCATGGCTAGTTATGATACATGATACATTACAGTGCTAGACATAGTACAGTAGACAAAGATATTCAACAATAGTACTGTTGTCGAGAACCAAGAAATGAAGGAACAAAATCAATGTCAGCATTGCTACCTTGCAAGTTGGCACTTCAAAGAGATTTGCTCCTTACAGTAATTCCAAAAGGAAAACAATACATCATGTAACTTCTTAATGCAACACTAAAGTTTGTTATCTCACCATTTATGTTGGCATTAGTAATTAACTCCCTACAATATGCATAACTTTATCACGAGCTTAGCCGCTTACTTTGCCAATGTGATTCCTGGACCAGAGTTTTCTTGATTCTTTCAGAAATTAATCCATGGAACTCAAGAAACTCAGCAACCTGCAAAATTTAATCCCATTTTCAGATTATTAACATGGCAAAGAAGTTCAGAACTTAATTAGATATGACTAATAAACAGTTAGCGTGCATATGTATTATAATACTATGAGCACTAAAATTCAGATCTTACAAAAGTTCAGATCTATGCACAAAATAATTGGGCTCTAACATTATAGAAAATGAAAATTCAGATCCGAGCACAAAATAATTAGTCAGGTATGAGAACGTTGTCGAACAAAGTTTCTAATTTTGCCTAGTATAATAGAAAATGAAAATCAGTGGGGCATCAAACAAGATAGCTAAGAAAGTCATTATGTTCATGGAGTAAATCAGTAACCTGCCATATAGCTCAATGCCAATGTGCTTGAAACTGACAAAAACGTAGGTGTAAGGATCGTCCTTGAATTCTGCACACATCAACAAACAAATGCATATGAAGCTATGAACTCCTCATGGCTATCCACACCTAAAAGTGGATGCCGAAGATCATCTACATGGCCGAGGGTCCTCGAGGAAGGCACATCATGCCATCTCACATCCTTGGGACTGAAGCATTGGAGCAAGCTGAAGCCATCCTTGCTCCGGCTGGTGTATGGACTTTGCTGGTCAAAAGGTTAGACTATGGGAGTAGCAATCAACAACATCATGAAGGAGAACAAAAAAAATCGTATGACTGTCTTGTACAGTTGTACCTCAACAGCATCATGTCTCAGCCTGCCTTCCCAATTGCTGTCACTGCAAAATCGCAACTATGGGAGTAGCAATCAAAAGCAGAAATTTCTTTCATGAAGGAGAGAGAAAAACAACATTACACAGAAGAAAATTAAAGCATTGACAGCGAAGAAATAGACAGTCAAAAAATTGCAAAACCCAAGAACGCCTTGTCAACCACGAACAGGAACAGGTCCGGACGCTTGGCGCAGCTCCTCCGCCTCCCGCCAATGCTACAGCGGCGCGGGAGCTGGGAGGCCGCCCACGCGACCGAGCAGAACCGGGGCCAGCTGGCCTCTGCAGCCGACGTCCTCCGGCACCGTTGGCTCCGACATCGCTGGTGGCTTGCTCCCCCGCGGCCTCACGCCGCCCACGTCCTCCGGGGCCACGAAGGCGTTAAGGTCACGCGCAAACCTAGCCCCTCGGCCGAGACATCGAAGCTGGCCGCCGCGCCGACGGCCGCGGTCGGGCGGGCTGCGGTGGCCACAACACCCAGCTCGGCTGCTCGGCGCAGCTGCAGCGCCTGTTTGCCTTCCTCCGTGCACCAATGCCGCCCATGCCCCGGCGGTCGGATCAAGCGTGGCGGCGGCCGGGAGGTGAGGGAGGAGGACTGCTGCTGGGGCCTGCTCGCGCCTGCTCGCCGTTGGCGAGGGTGCCGTTGCCGTACACCCGCCGTCGCTTTGGGAGAGAGATGGAGGGGAGCGGGAGAAGAGGAGTCGAGTCGCATGGGGAAGAGCAAACGCATCGCGGTGCGGGATTGACTGCATCGGGGGAGGGGGAGAGCCGCAGGGAGTCACGCATGGGTCCGGTACAGGATGGGATGGGAGGGTGGTGGTTGATGAGGATTGATCCCAGCAATTTTGACCATTGGATGTGGTGGGTGAGTGAGAGAAAGATGCTAGAATAGATCTGAGCCATTAATTTCAAAACTTGCTTAGCTTTGGGGTGCATTTTGTTGGGTGCACTTAGGAAAGATTAGGAGAGATAATGACTGCAGGGGACAGTTTGTTGTGTGGCTCTAGGAAAGTTTTTTTGGTGCATTATATGTAGTAGAGATTACTTCCAGTAGCCTGAAAGGTACAAGTCGAGATTTGGAGAGAAACAATCACGTTCACAACTTGCACTTGTTGCCGCCTATCCACTATCACTATCACATAGATAAAAATAGAACCAGCTGCGAACAAATCCCCAAAGAATAAAACAAATTTCGGGGCAAAATCAAACAAAATCATCGACACAGGTGGATGCACTGCCGGTCAGGGAGGGGGGCACGTGCACGACGAAGCCATCTCTGCCGCTGGTGCAGGTGAAGGAGGCGGCAGCCTCTCAAGAGCATTGCACAGCCACCGACGACGCCTGAGCAAATCGTTGGAGGAGAGGCGCTCACGTAGGCCCTTATAGGCCGCCCACGAGGACGAGCTATGTCGTCCCGTGCCTCTAATATGCCGCCACTAGGGCCCGCAGATGAGCACCGATTGTCGGTGGTTGGAAGCCGGATCTCGGAGGGGCTCGCCACTGGCGCAGGCGTAGGAGGCGTAGCCTGTCTCGGCACGCCGCACCAGCAACTGTTGCTGGGGAAGGACACCCACCATAGCCGCTGCTCGGGAGAAGAAGGAATCCGCGTAGAAGGGCGGAGCTATGGTGGGGCGTTGTGCGGGTCGGGCCACACCACTGCCACCATGGATGCCATGGTGAACACTGGATGTGGAACCTACTGCCGGCAAACCTTGAAGAACCAACCAATAATGTTATACATACCTTGAGTGTAGAAACTCATATAGGGAACAATAGTGAAGATATTGTTTTCATCATTATCAAGTTTTTTCCCTCATAAAAATTTATTCCAATGGTAGACTTGAATACCATGGGAATACAAGTACAAGAAATGGGCAAGGAACTGAGTGGGAGTAGCTTCTGGAGCTTAATGACTTTGATTTGTGCCCAACCTAAGTCTTCATTCGATCTTGACTTCACCAAACAAAGGGAGATGAGCATATCATCCTAGTCCACCAACTTCCATCGCCCTAAGCAATTACCAACCACATCGGAATTAGGAGGTAGACAAATCACAATGTTCCCCGCATGGCCAAATCATAGGTAATGAGACTTCTGTTGTTATAAATGCTGAAGTATATTTCCTTTCCCACAAGGACACTGAGCATATCATGGACAAAATTGCACTTATGGACCATAGTCTACATGCTCCTAGAGCTAGACTCCGATGAGTGGACCCTCAGTTTCATCTATGAATACACGACTTCACATCTCCCAAATGAAATTGATAGTATACCCATCAGAGTCTGGCTCCTGGAGCGAGCAAAATCTACTCCATTATTGCTATTTTGTTTATTATATTCTTACTGCCCTTGTGGGGAAGAAAATCTACTTCACATTTGACAACAACAGTAGACTTCATCTTAGCTATAATTTGACCACGCATGGAACATTTTTTATTTGACTACCTTCTAATTCTGATGTGGATTCTAATACTACGCTCATGACAATGGAATATGGTGGACTGGGAGTCGCAATACGAGGTCGATGGAGACAAGAAAAAAATGGGCATATTAGGTGGGCACAAATCAAAGTAACTGAGCTTAAGTTGCTGCCAGTCAATGCCTTGTACATCTCTTCTACATGTGTTGTTTTTCGCCCATATAGTCTTTGAGTCTTATTCATAGATGGAGATGACCATTGATATAAATATAATGCTTAGAAAAATGTACTTGATAATTATGAAAATGGTGTCTTCATTGTGGTTCCCTACATGAGCTTCTATAATCCAAGTATAACACTGGATGAGGAAACGCCTCATAGACCGGACCACTGCTTCAACAGCACACTCGTGTGCACTAGTTCCCTCATGTCAAGGTGAGCCATCCTAAGGATGACTTCACGTAAGTAATTGTTCTGGGCTTTCATCCGATTATCGCCACCATTGTCTTGGTCAACAGTTGGGTAGCTTGGTGGAGACATTCCCTTCCTTCTTCTTCATGGACTCCATGGTCATCGGATGGGGTGAATTAGATGTAGGTTGTGACCATGTAATGAGGATGCTCAAGCGGGCGGCGTGTTAGCAGAATGTGCTCCTACATGTCTGGGTGTAATGGCCAGATGCTCTCCGCTACTCCCCACAACCGCCTTGTTGCGATGCTCGTCGCTCTCACAGCATTCAATAGAGATCAATACAACTATGATTGATCGTATCTCTTTCTTTCATGGTATCAGTAAACCAACAAATCTTTCCTGAACCCCTTCACCACCAGTTACACTGCTACCTCTACTTCCATAGCCACCGCTTCCATGGCTCCTTCCTCCAATCACTCTGATGATTCATTCACCTTTGATCTTAGCCCTCTGAGTCCATTGTTGCCTCTTTCATCCAAGTCAACGACATCTGCTCCATGTCCATGTGATCCGTGATCTTGATGAGGGCACTCCTAGCGGCGTTGTTTCTTTGATTCAATCCTAGGCAAGTTTGGGCTGATGGCACACATCTGATCTCCCACGTCTATGACTAAGCATGACACTGAGTGGCAGTTGATGGATCCTTGCATCATCAACTGAATCTTCAACATTGTGTCGATGTCCATCTTCGACATTGTCCATAAGGCCCACATCACCGTTGTCTCCCTCTAGAACATGGTCGAAGGACTCTTCTAGGACAATGAACTCTAGCATGTTGTTTGTCTTGAGGCTGAGCTCTGCAACACCAACCAAGGTGACATGTTTATGAATAAATACTGCTCAAGCTGAAGCACCTCACCGATCAACTACACTTGGTCGGCCACCATGATTTCAAGTCAAGTTAGGTCCTCAACCTCCTCCATGGGCTTAATCATCGCTAATTCTAGAACAAACAAGTGATCACCTCCAACTATCTGGCCCATACCTTCGAGAGTGCCCGCTTGTTCCTCATCCTGGCAGAACTCAAAGAAAACCATGATCCTGGCGGGTCGGTCATGGCAACGCAAATGACGTGTGGCGCGCGTGCCCAGCTCCGCCATGGCGTGTGGCATGTGCTCGCCTATTGGGAGGGCCTTGCGGATTCAGAAGAAACTTGGGAACTGGTGGATGCCTTCCGTGAGCTCTTCCCCTCGCTTTTAGCTCGAGGATGAGCTGTTTGTCGAGTGGGGAGAGATGTTATGACCGGGAATCAATACCAAAGGCGTGACAAGAGAAGTGGCTACCCGGCCACCTGATCGGGAGAGAAGGGCGACCCAGCCGGCCAAGCCGGGTGCAAGATCCGTCAGGCCGAAGTTCGCTGAAGACTCGCCTTAGATCCTAGAATTCAACTAGTTGATTTATTTGAATTAGTCATTTTATTTATCAAATATATTTTTGCTATGAATTAAGAGATGGTTGTTAGGATTTGGGGTACAAGTACCCAGACTTGATTCATAATGAGATTAGCCAGAGATTGAGTTAATCTCTCTCGCTCCTAGCGCACTGTTCCTCGTCTCGCTGTCGGAAATAGTCATTCCCTCGCCGTCGACCACGGCGGCGCCACCTCCTCGCCGAGGATGTCGACCTCGGCCTCCCACCAGCCATTCCTATCCCCTTTGAAATATAGCAAGCCACAACACACGGCTCTCAAGCCATCAGTCAGTTAGCATAGGATACCTGAATTCCCGTTGTATCTTAGGTGTTAGGTGATCCATGCATATAAGAGTCCGTTAGTATTGCTTGGATCACAGTGATCGTCATCATGTATATGTAATCATAGTCTGAACTCTGAATAGATCGAGCAATTCATTCTCTTTCATTCTCTTACACATACAACTCTTCTCCTTCCTTCTAATCGAAGCATCTTGTAACACCCGAAATTTTTCCTTCTTGAAAATAGAGTCAAAATTTAATTATGTATTTTTGTGCTCATGAAATATAGGAAAATAATAGTTTCTCATTTAAAATAAAAATAAATTTATCTAAGGCTAGAAACAAATTTGTGGCATTCATGCCCTTGCATCATTTTTATTGAGTGATAAATGAATTTAGTTCTATTTAGAAACGAGTCAATTTTTTGCCTTGCTTAAATTAAAGAAATAATTTATATGATTTAAAGTGAGTTCAGGTTTTAATTCTAAAACTCAAAGTAATACTATTAAATTAATTAGTTCAATTAAAACTCAAGTTTGAATCAAGTTTGTAAATCTAATTAAATTGAAAAGCAATTCTTTTCCTTCTCCTTTGTTTTCTAATTAACCGGCCATTTATAGCATGGTCAAACAAACCAGCCATACAACTAGCTGCTCCTTTTGCTTTGTTGGTGAATCCTCCCTTGCTTGCATGCCCCTGCGCTTAGTTTAGGCAGGCATTAGGCAAGCAGTCATGCACCGCACAAGATACATGCAGCGGCACACCGTGGTCTTCCAATCAAGCAACCAAGCGTAGTCCGTGCATGCTTTTCGATCTCGTCCAAGCGTCCGCGAGGACCACGCCGCCATGCAGACCAAGCCCGCTCCTGCGTCCACCATGTCCCTGATCTGGTTGACTCCGCCATGGATGATCCCACACGTTAGGTGTTTCCCTTCCCTCACGACTCAACAGATGCCTCTCGATCCGGCAGCGTCGGCACCGCAAGGACTGATCCAATCCCGACCTTTCCGCTCCGTCCCAGCCTACATCAGTGGCTCAGACGCCCGCGAGATCACCCAGACCACCCTAAACTCCCCGCTCTTGCCATGCTGCGCCGCCAACAGTAGCGCCGCTGCCTAGACGCCGCGCCGCCGGGCCACTACCAAACTCGGATTGACGTCGTCGATTCGCTGCAAGGATCCGTGGCTGATCGGGTGGTTTCAAGGATCGCCCGGAGCTCGCGTCTAGCGCCACGCCGTCGCTCCGCCCGTCTGCACCAATGAACCACGGTGAGCACCCTGTCAAATTGCCCCTACCATCGTTGTAGTCACGCCGTGACCGTCCCATCGCCGCGTTCCCGCATTTTGGGGTGCCATGGCGAATCTTGATGACTCCTAGGCACGACACGCACTCTTGCACACCTTGGAACACCACCGCAAAGTCTTGCCGAGCCTTAGCGGCTCGGGGAGCGCGCACGCCTCGTCGCCGGCCGTTCCGCCCACACCCAGCCACCCCGCTTGTCGAGGGTGCGCCGCCGAGGTCTGCTGTAACTCCACACACATAGCTGTGGCGTTAAACAAGAGAATAGGCTTAGCCCTGCCATAGTTTGACGCAACTGTCTTTACACCGGAGCACCGCCGCCATCGCTCCGTGCCGTCGTGTCACCCGTACCCCGTTCCCTCGCGGTAGGAGCAGTTAAGCGCACCACACCTGCAGTGCGTTGGCCAGCGCACCGTGCAGCCGCACCTCCGCAGTTGTTGATCATGAACAGAAACAGACTCATGTGGTGCGTACTCATTCTGTGCGTATGTATCTTGCTTTGGGTGTAGAGCAATCCTTGCGCGATGTTGGCGGTCATTATCAAGCATTTAATACCGCCAACTCAGGTTCATTCCAAGGGAAATAAACATTCTCATGGTGCATATGCATTTATTTCTAACCTAGTTCCACTTGTATTGGTAGAAAACATGTCTTGCAGGTATAAAATGTGGAAACAGGTACAAAGTCGCCAAATAAATTAGAAAGCGCATTGAATGAAAGACGCCAAGGAGTGAATCAATCAAAAGGACCAAACCCCGCGTACAATTTGGCCCATGCACCATCATAGGCCCAACATTTGAAGGACAAAACGTGCAAATGTAAGAAGGGCGGGGGACGGGAGGCCCGGCCTAGGGGGCGGCCGCCCCATCAGCGGGCGTCGGCGCAACTTTTCGCAAAAGTTCCGCCTTTTCTCTGGCGGTTTGGAGCGATCTTCAAGCGGCGGTTGCATGCGGTGCAAAGTTTCGTTCCCGCCAAGAATAGCTCGAAGCAAGGAGAGCCCTCCATTCCCTCCTCCTCTCCACTATATAAAGAGAGGCACTCCTCACTTGTAAATCATGATCATACACATCAATACACAACCATTCACTCACACACTCCACTCCATCACATTTAGTACACATTGGAGTAGAGGAAAGGAGCCAAGTTAGAAGTAGAAGGGAGTGAGAGAGGAGGAAGTGTGGAGAAGAGGAGTAGTGACCCCTCCGCCTCAGTTCGGACGGAGTTCGAACCCGCCGGCTCCCCGTCTCCTCGCACTTGTACCTCTACGGATCATCCTCTTTGTTTTGAGTAAGAGATCGTGTTCTATTTACGATAATTATCTTCGAGCTTAAATTATTACTTTAATTATACGTTCACCAGTTAGTTGTTTACCATATCGGTAGATGCTCTAGTAGAGGACTCCTGATGAAGACGGATGCTCCTGGCCAACGCTAGAGTACGTGATAAGTAGTGTAGACGTGGTGTCTAAACTACAAGTTACCCTCGTTTACCAATCAGTCCACGGTAGTGAGGTAGGCGGCAGGTGGTGACAGCCCTGTTCGACCTTAGTATTCCTCCACGTCCGGTTGTCGCGGTAGTCCGGAGGCCGGACCCTTCCGGCGTACCGAGGGAGAGCCGGTGGCTACGCGGAACGTATAAGAAAAGAAGTAATTTGGCTTTAGGATAATCTGTTGTAGTAGAAACTCACTACCCAGTTCACCCTTTCCATCTTCATCCCGGTAGCTAGTCGAGCCCGACTTAACACCCGTTCCTGTGGAAATCGATACCCGAACACTTCCGGGTGAAGTGCTACAACGGTATTTCCGCGCGCTTGCGGACTATTACGCTTACGCTAAGAAACACCAACAAGCATTTCGGCGCCGTTGCGGGGAACGGTTGTCATTATAGTCTTCGAACCTAGTCTACCCGTGTATCCGACATTATCCATTTCCACCCGCCATTAAAACAAAAATCTAAAAAAAAATTATGGAGCACTCAACTATTGCAAAACTGCGCTCCAAGTGGCGAAGCTCTTAGAACGCCCATCTTCTTCGAAGCCCATCACAACTTCGAAGTTATGAGCTCCGCCCGGCCTATCGCCATGGTTCGATCAATCCTTCTCGATATGATTACGAAAAATCCATACCATCACCCGAGGGAGTTTGAGCAACTCGTGCTTGCCTCACCATTGAAGGCATGTCACAAGACACGTTGAGGTGGAAGCTATTCCCTTTCTCACCCGAGGAAAGAGCGAAACAAGGTGGGTTCGACCACAACGTAGGGAAGGTAGCAGGTGATTGGGAAGAATTGCGAGCAAGGTTTTGCCAAGCTTTCTTCCCTATATCCCGAATTGCTTCCCTCCGTCAAGAGATACTCGCTTCCAACAAGAGGAGAAGGAGTCGTTAGGTGCAGCCGGGGGCGATTCTCAATTTTAACGAGGTCCGGTCCAGAACTATCCATTCCTCACCATGTGCCGCCTTCAAAGATTTCCGCCGGGTTTGACTAAAGAGTCCGCCCCTGCAGCTTAGACACGGCCCGCAGGAGGGTCGTTTACACACAAAACCACAGAGGAAGGGGAAGCCCTTTTAGACCGAATACTTGAAAAGACCCCTCCTCTAGAAGCCGTCCGTGTTGAGCCGATGTCCGACGAGGTTTCGCCGCTTCATGCCGAACCTCCGAAAATACCGCACCACGAACCAATGGAGGAACCCCTTTCGGGAGACCTCCCGTATATCGAGGACGTTTTTCTTGAAGATTTCGAAACACCTCGAGATACGAGTCGGTAAAGAGACCACCGCCCTCATGTCACCCCTAGAGAACCTTTAAGCCGCACTCTCTACGAGAGTCAATCATGGGGTTAACATCTTTCATGAGCAAAATAATGGGTACACGAGAACGAAGTCGTCTTCTCAAGAAATTCGATTCGTACTCCCTCGTTCCCCATTCAATGCATAATAAAAGAAAAAAGAAACGGTATTGTATAACCCAACCGTAGGGCATTAACATCATGTCGAAACTTATGCCCAAACTTATTTTGAGGAAGAGAAACGCTTGGCCCACAATAAAAACTTTTAGAGCCGATATGCGTTTAACTCTCCAAGGGTTGGGGGTTTTACATAATGTTTCTCTTTACCATGAAGGTGTCGGAATGAGCCTTGATTTTCACATCTTCGACATTGAGGATTTCGACATTCTCATTGGCCATCCCTAGAAAAGTTATTCGATCCACCAAATATAGGGAGTTAGATGTCAAATTAGGTAGGGACACGTTCACGCTACCCATACAAAAAATCCAAAAACACGATAGCTGAACCCCCGTCCCCAATAACAAACATAGAGGTGGTGTCAAAAATACCTTTTGAAACTCCCGAAGAATCTTTAGAAAAAGACTCCAAATTCTTCATTGAAGAAATTAGCGAGATAGATGAATTTATCGATCTCCCTAAAGAAGAAGAAACGGCACCACCTCCCATTGAGCTAAAAGCCCTTCCCGAAGGATTACGCTATGTTTTCCTAAATGATGACAAAAATGCTCCCGTAATTATCGGTGACAAATTAACCGACGAGGAGTCATCCAAATTGATCAAAATACTAGAAAAACATAGGGCGGTCTTCGGTATTCAACGCGACGATTTAAAAGGGATTAGCCCTCTAATTTGCTCTCATCGCATCCTTGTTGACCCTAAAAAATCACCATCACGCGAACCACAACGCCGGCTCAATAATGAGATGAGAGAAGTCATGAAGAAGGAAGTCCTCAAACTTCTTCACGCCAGATATCTCTCCCGCACCACCACGACCGGGTTAGCCCCCGTCCAGGTGGTACCAAAGAAAGGGGGCATGACGGTAATTGAAAACGCTAAAATGAATTCATTCCACAAATGCGTCGTCACGAGGTGGAGAATGTGCATTGACTACCGAAAACTCAATGCGGCAACAAAGAAAGATCACTTTCCGCTCCCCTTCGTTGATGAAATGTTGGAGCCGGTTAGCGAAACACTCTTTCTTACTGTTTCCTCGATGGGTATTCAGGTTATCACCAAATTCCCATCCACCCCGATGATCAAAGCAAGACAACCTTCACATGCCCGTATGGAACGATGCGCATATAGGAGAATGTCGTTCGAGCTGTGTAATGCACCCGCATCATTCCAACGGTGCATGATGTCAATTTTCTCGCACATGATTGAAGAAATCATGGAGGTATTCATGGACGATTTCTCCGCCTATGGAAAAACCTTTGACAATTGTCTTGAGAATTTAGATCGAGTCTTGCAACGATGCCAAGAGAAGGACCTGGTACTAAATTGGGAAAAGTGCCATTTCATGGTCCGAGAGGGCATCGTCCTTGGACACCTAGTGTCCGAGAGGGGATTGAGGTAGATAAAGCAAAAATTGAAGTGATTGAAAAAATACACCGTGAACGTGAAAGGAATCCGTAGCTTTCTAGGCCACGCAGGATTTTATAGACGGTTCATAAAAAGATTTTTCACAAACCTCTAGACCGTTAACAAGCCCTGCTAGCTAAGGATGTGCCTTTTTAAGTTCATCGATGAGTGCATGAAAGCTTTTCTCACCATTAAGAAAGCACTCATCTCAAAGACCAATCATCCAACCACCGATTGGTCGCTGCCTTTTGAAATCATGTGTGATGCTAGTGATTACGCCGTTGGTGCGGTCCTTGGCTAAACCAAAGATAAAAAGCATCACGCGATCGCCTATGCTAGCAAAACACTAAATGGAGCTCAATTAAATTACACCACAACTGAAAAAGAGCTCCTGGCTGTAGTGTTTGCTATTGACAAGTTTAGGTCTTACTTAGTGGGATCCAAGGTAATTGTCTACACTGATCATGCGGCATTGAAATACTTGCTCACTAAGAAAGACGCTAAACCCAGATTAATAAGATGGATTCTCTTACTCCAAGAATTTGATTTAGATATTAAAGACAAGAAAGGAGTAGAGAACACTGTTGCAGATCATTTGTCGCGTTTGCAATTCACTAACATGCAGGAGTTACCGATCAACGATTTCCTACGCGACGATATGCTCCTCAAGGTGGAGGACGTAACCCCATGGTATGCAGATATTGTAAATTACATGGTTTCAGGTTACATACCACCCGGCGAATCCAGGCACAAGTTGCAAGTTGAGAGTCGCCGCCACCTGTGGGATGATCCGTACCTATACCGAGTATGTGCTGACGACATGCTAAGGAGATGTGTGCCCACCAGAGAGGGACAACAAATCATTGAAAAATGCCACGCAGCCCCGTACGGAGGCCATTATGGAGTACATCGCACTCAAGCCAAGATTTGGCAGTGTGGATTCTTCTGGCCAACGATGTACCAAGACACAAGAGAATTCATCAGAAGATGCCAAAAGTGTCAGCTGCAAGGAGGAATCACATCAAGAAATGCAATGCCCCTCAACTACAATCTCCAAGAAGAAGTCTTCGATGTCGGGGGTATTGACTTCATGGGACCTTTCCCAAAGTCCCATGATAGTGAATACATCCTCATCGCAGTCGACTACGTGTCCAAGTGGGTCGAAGCTCTGGCATGCCCTGCCGCTGATGCCAAACATGCCAGAAAAATGTTCCATGAGATCATTTTCCCAAGGTTTGGAACACCAAGGATGGTCATAAGTGATGGAGGATCACACTTCATAGACAGATCCTTTCGAGCTTTCTTATAAGAGCTCTGGGATCTAAGCATAATATAGCCACACCTTACCATCCTCAGACAAGCGGCCAAGCAGAAACATCAAACAAGCAAATCAAAAACATTCTGCTGAAAACTGTCAATGCAATGGGGAAGGGCTGGAAAGACAAGCTACCTGATGCACTCTGGGCATACAGGGACAGCTTATAAAACCCCCATCAACATGACACCATTCCAACTGGTCTACGGAAAAGTTGCCACTTGCCAAAGTAGAACTTCGACCATCGAGCCTACTTGGGCAATCAAGACATGGAACATGGACCTTAAGCTAGCCGGGAAAAATAGACAAAAACAATTAACCGAGCTAGAGGAATGAAGGGAGAAGGCGTATCCAAAGTGCCAAGCTATACAAAGAAAGAACAAAAAGATGGCACGATCACCGAATCCAACGTAAAACTTTCCACGAAGGGAGACAAGGTACTACTCTTTAACTCTCGTGTAAAGCTATTCGGTGGAGGGAAGCTGCGAAGCAAATGGAAAGGGCCATACACCGCCGCCGACGCCGCACCCCATGGCGCAATCACCATCACCGACGCGACTCAGGTAATTTATCAAAGGTAAATGGCCAACGTTTAAAAGTTTTTTCTCGAGCCTTCTCCAAATAAATATATAGAAGAAATAATGTTGGTAGATTTTGAACAATATAAAAATAACTCAACAATTGCTACCAATATATTGGAAAACACAATAAAAATAATGTCAAAAAACAAAAGCACATAACCATTTCTTTTTTCTTTTTTATTTTTCTTTTCCTAAATAAAGAAAACATTACCTAAAACTAGGGTTTTCCCCGATGCACCGCTGTGGCGAAAAGAACTCGATAAGATAACGGCGATGGGAAAAAAAGTCGGGCACAAGGCACGCCCGCTGCGGCGGCGTAGGCAAGACTGGGCGGCCGGCTGCTTTTGCGACCCGTGCCTCCCTGTTTTCTCACATGGATTAATCCCAAATGAGCCTATCCAAATGCCTGCGGTGCACGGTCGCAGCTCGACGCAAAACGCTATAAATTGAACACCATTTCCCCATGAAAAAACCACACCAATCCACCTCTCTTTTCCCTCATTCCTACTTGCTCAACCTACCTATGGCCAGCTACAACGCAAGCCCCGCCAACTCTCCCATCGTAACAAAAGACTTGTTTTGTTGCGAGAATCCCCTAGTTATCGCAAGTCCAACCCAGCAAAACCACAAAAGAAAAGCCAGTTCTAGCACCTCCTCCAACTACCCAGGCGCGTTTTTTTATCTACGGGTATGAAAAGCCGTAAGGGGGTACGCCCGAAGGGCTCATCGCGCAAACCCCATGTCGAAAGGTTCATTAGGCCATCTCTCGGTGAAAGGTTCGTTAGGACACCTCAAGTCACTAGGACTACAGATAGTGACGGTGAAGAAAGCAAGGCACCACCGCCATCCTTGCTAGAAAAATATGAAGCCCTTAAGGACCTTTACCGGGAGGCCATAGAAGAGTTAGACACCATGCGCACAAAATTACGCCACCTCACCGACGCGACATGGAAATTGAAGAATTTAAGTTTAACAATAGGGTGGCAAAATTAGCAAAAATAGCTGGAGTGTCATACACTCCAGAGTAAAAAAAATTTACCAATTGTTTCAGGCTGTTTTAATTCTTAGCATTTATTTTCATTTATTTACTTTGTAATTGCCCGAAGATCAATAAAGTTTGTCTTTGAATATTTCTTTGTGCACTTGTTTCTCTATTTTCTGTTAACTTCTATAAAAAGAAACAAGTGTGGGGGAGATAAAAATCATATGCTAACTTAAAAACATAGACAAACTTTATCCTTTCTGTCAATTTATTAAAAAAAGAGCCACACATTATCTGAATTCTTGTGCTTTGAGAGAAAGCATGATTACTTGAATTTCTCCTTCCTGTGCAAATAAGACTTGGTTCTTTCTACTTAAAAATATATATATATATATACATATAATCAAGTTCCTGGATAATCAAAACCTGAATTAGTATTCAAACAAAATAGCTACTTCCTTATTTATTACATCTCGTCAAGTTCATAGATTAATGTTTGAGAGAGTTTCATGGTCCCAAGATCAAAACACATGTGCATAAATAAATTGGTTTTCTAAATATGATGAAACCTTCATGCTTCAAAGACATGGGCTATGCTAGAAACAGGCACGTGCCCCCATTTAAACAAAAACAATGGGTACATCGATGCCCGCCTATCTAAAAAAAAAGAGAAGAGAAGAAATAATGGACAAGTGTCCAAGGGCTTAATAGAGCCCACTTCTCCAAAAGAAAGAAAGAGAAGAGAAATAATGGACAAGTGTCCGAGGGCGAGAAGAGCCCACTTCTCCAAAAAAAAGAGAAGCAAGCCCATGACTCTTTAAAAGCAAAGAGGCATCATAACAAAAAAAATATATATATATATACATATGCACATCTTTGATCTAGGAATATGATACTTCCCTCCATTAATCTAGAATTTGACTTCACATTTCATACAAGGAAGTAGGCAATTTCGCTTGGTACTCTCAAGTTTGATTAAACCCCAGGAACATAACACAAAAATTCTTTTCAAAATTTTTTTTTTTGAAAAACAACCAAGTCTATTTGTGCAGTGTAAGTAGAAAGAAAGAACTCCTGCTTATCTCCATCGCACGATCATTCAAGGTAATGTGGTAGAACACTTTGGTTATTGACGAAGGAAACAACCTCACGAAAAACCTAAAAAGTTCAACTTTACTCGAGGGGCGAGTAAAAGCCAAGTGTGGGGAGTTGTTGGCGGTCATTATCAAGCATTTAATACCGCCAACTCAGGTTCATTCCAAGGGAAATAAACATTCTCATGGTGCATATGCATTTATTTCTAACCTAGTTCCACTTGTATTGGTAGAAAACATGTCTTGCGGTATAAAAAAAGTGGAAACAGTACAAAGTCGCCAAATAAATTAGAAAAGCGCATTGAATGAAAGACGCCAAGGAGTGAATCAATCAAAAGGACCAAACCCCCGCGTTACAATTTGGCCCATGCACCATCATAGGCCCAACATTTGAAGGACAAAAGCGCGCGCAATGTAAGAAGGCCGGGGCCGGGAGGCCCAGCCGAGGGGCGGCCAGCCCACTGCGGCGGTCGGCGCAACTTTTCGGCAAAAGTTCCCGCCTTTTCTCTGGCGGTTTGGAGCGATCTTCAAGCGGCGGTTGCATGCGGTGCAAAGTTTCGTTCCCGCCAAGAATAGCTCGAAGCAAGGAGAGCCCTCCATTCCCTCCTCCTCTCCACTATATAAAGAGAGGCACTCCTCACTTGTAAATCATGATCATACACATCAATACACAACCATTCACTCACACACTCCACTCCATCACATTTAGTACACATTGGAGTAGAGGAAAGGAGCCAAGTTAGAAGTAGAAGGGAGTGAGAGAGGAGGAAGTGTGGAGAAGAGGAGTAGCGACCCCTCTGCCTCAGGCAGACGGAGTTCCGAACCTGTCGGCTCCCGTCTCCGCACTTGTACCTCTACGGATCATCCTACTGGTTTGAGTAAGAGATCTGTGTTCTATTTACAGTAATTATCTTCGAGCTTAAATTATTACTTTAATTATACGTTCACCGGTTCGTTGTTTACCATATCGGTAGATGCTCTAGTAGAGGACTCCTGATGAAGACGGATGCTCCTGGCCAACGCTAGAGTACGTGATAAGTAGTGTAGACGTGGTGTCTAAACTACAAGTCACCCTCGTTTACCAATCAGTCCACGGTAGTGAGGTAGGCGGCAGGTGGTGACAGCCCTGTTCGACCTTAGTATTCCTCCACGTCCGGTTGTGCGGTAGTCTGGAGGCCGGACCCTTCTGGCAGACCAGGGGAGAGCCGGTGGCTACGTGAACGTATAAGAAAAGAAGTAATTTGGCTTTAGGATAATCTGCTGTAGTAGAAACTCACTACCCAGTTCACCCTTTCCATCTTCATCCTGGTAGCTAGTCGAGCCTGACTTAACACCCGTTCCCTGTGGAAATCGATACCCTGAACACTTCCGGGTGAAGTGCTACAACGGTATTTCCGTGCGCTTGCGGACTATTCTGCTTACGCTAAGAAACACCAACACGCGATATGCCTCGCCGGGCATGGGCGCCGGTGGCGGGCAGGCCATCTTCACGGCCGAGTGCTCCCACACGTTCCACTTCCACTACATCTCCGCGAGCATCGCGCGTAGCAACCTCGACTGCCCGCTCTGCAACGCGCGCTAGCGCGAGCTCCCGTCCATGCAGTCGGCGCCCGTGCACAACACCAGCCCGAGACACGTGTGGGCGAGCTCCCGTCCATGCAGTCCATGCAGTCGAGCTCCCGTCCATGCAGTCGGCTCCCGTCCATGCAGTCGACGCCCGTGCACAACAGCAGTGCATCGGCAGCATGCTCACCATCGTGGTGCAGGAGACACGTGTTGCCATCTCTTGCGGCCATCCCGGAGTCCGCATTACCTCGGTCAAGTCTGGGCGTTACGAGACCCGCGTCGACGACGATGGCCGCTCTGCTTTTGTCTGTTTCGGCGAGCTCTACGCGAATGAGGAGCGGCGCTTCCTGTGTTGTTCCGGTCTGGTCCAGCGGTGGAAGCAATGGACGGTGACACTGTTGTGGTCAAGTTGAGTTGCGGTTACCGTGACACGGCGGGCAGCGCGCGCGTCGACGTGGCGGCAAAGGACACGGTGGTGGCCAGACCAGAGTAGGTGGTGGATGCGAAACGTTCAGCAGAGGTGGAGCGGGAGCGCGTCCGTGTGGAGGCGACCGAGGACATTGTTGCGGCAAGGGCAGCGGCGGAGCGGGGCGCACACTAGGAGGCGCTGGAGATACTCGACAGCAGGCAGTGAGCGGTGGTGCAGTGGGTGGTGGCACTTGGTGGCGACATCACGACGCAGGCGCTGGGGGCGGAGCTGTAGGAGATGAGCCCGCTCGTTGCAAACAGGATCCTCTATGCGCGGTCGTGGCGCGCCGCCATGCTCTCTGGCATGTCCATGCACGCGAACCAACGCGCCAGTAACTTCGAGCGCCATTAAACATGTTAGCACTTACATGTCCATGCACGTGAATCATGATGTACTGCATCTCCGCGAGCATCGTGCATAGCAACCTCGACTGCCCGCTCTGCAACGCGCGCTAGCGCGAGCTCCCGTCCATGCAGTCGGCGCCCGTGCATTGTGTGCAGCCACAACACCAGCCCGAGGAGCCTCAAGTGTTCGACGACGACGAGCCGGTGGAGCCGCCCTCCTTCAATGATGTCGCCGGCAACCAGAACCAGGCCGCGGCGTCATCCAGATCCGGTGGGACGCTGGCTGTCACGACACACACCGAGTACTCCACCGTCGCGAGGAACACGTCGCGCGACAACTTCGTCGTCGTCGTGCACGTTAAGGCTCCCGGGATGGCGACCGACGGCGAAGTATCGGGAAGGACTCTGGCATCATACTCCTCTCCAACGGCCAGGACACCTACACCACGCCGCTGGCGCTGTATCGGGGAGCCGGCACCGCACCCAATTACGACGGGCTTGTGTCGCCGTCCTTCATGGCAGTGGCACCAGAGACTGGTCAGCGCATGTTCACACGTTTGGGTTTGGCAACGACCACGACGTGGTGGCCATGCACCTCATCGCAGAGTCCACCGCCGGCACCTTCTTGTACATCGAGAACGAGGCGGTCATCCAGGATGCCTTCGCGCAGTGCATCGGCAGCCTACTCACCATCGTGGTGCAGGAGGCACGCGTTGCCATCTCTTGCGGCCATCCCGGAGTCCGCATCAGCTCGGTCAAGTTCGGGCGTTACGAGACCCGATGGCTGCTCTGCTTTTGTCTGTTTCGGCGAGCTCTACGCGGATGAGGAGCGGCGCTTCCTATTGTTCCGGTCTGTTCCAACGGTGGAAGCAACGGACGGTGACACTGCTGTGGTCAAGTTGAGCTGCGATTACCATGACACGGCTGGCGGCGCGCGCGTCGACGTGGCTGCAGAGGACACGGTGGTGGCCAGACCAGAGTAGGTGGTGGATGCGAAACGTTCAGCGGAGGTGGAACGGGAGCGCGTCCGTGTGGAGGCGACCGAGGACATCGCTGCGGCAAGGGCAGCGGCGAAGCGAGGCGCAAACCAGGAGGCGTTGGAGATACTCGACAGCACGCAGCGAACGGTGGTGCAGTAGGTGGCGGCACTTGGTGGCGACATCACGACGCAGGCGCTGGGGGCGGAGCTGTAGGAGATGAGCCCGCTCGTTGCAAACAGGAACCTCTACGCGTGGTCGGAGCACGCCGCCATGCTCTCTGGCATGTCCATGCACGCAAACCAATGCGCTAGTAACTTCGAGCGCCATTAAACATGTTAGCACTTGCATGTCCATGCACGTGAATCATGATGTACTGCATCTCCGCGAGCATCGCACATAGCAACCTCGTCTGCCCGCACTGCAACGCGTGCTAGCGCGAGCTCCCGTCCATGCAGTCGGCGCCCGTGCACCGTGTGCAGCCACAACACCAGCCCGAGGAGCCTACGAGCCGGTGGAGCCGCCCTCCTTCAATGATGTCGCCGGCAAACAGAACCTGGCCGCGGCGTCATCCAGATCCGGTGGGACGGTGGTTGTCACGACGCACACCGAGTACTCTACCATCGCGAGGAACACGTCACGCGACAACTTCGTCGTCCTCGTGCACGTTAAGGCTCCCGGGATGGTGACCGACGGCGAAGTATCGGGAAGGACTCTGGCATCATATTCCTCTCCAACGGCCAGGACACCTATACCACGCCGCTGGCGCTGTATCGGGGAGCCGGCACCGCACCCAATTATGACACGCTCGTGTCGCCGTCCTTCATGGCCAGTGGCACCAGATACTGGTCAGCGCATGTTCACACGTTTGGGTTTGGCAATGACCACGACGTGGCAGCCATGCACGTCATCGCTGAGTCCACCGCCGGCACCTCGTACATTGAGAAGGAGGCGGTCATCCAGGACGCCTTCGCACAGTGCATCGGCAGCCTGCTCACCATCATGATGCAGGAGGCACGCGTTGCCATCTCTTGCGGCCATCCCGAAGTCCGCATCAGCTCGGTCAAGTCCGGGCGTTACGAGACCCGCGTCGACGACGATGGCCACTCTGCTTTTGTCCGTTTCGGCGAGCTCTACGTAGATGAGGAGCGGCGCTTCCTGTTGTTCCGGTCTGTTCCAGCGGTGGAAGCAACGGACGGTAACACTGTTGTGGTCAAGTTGAGCAGCGGTTACCGTGACACGGCTGGCGGCGCGCGCGTCGACGTGGCGGCAGAGGACACGGTGGTGGCCAGACCAGAGTAGGTGGTGGATGCGAAACATTCAGCGGAGGTGGAGCGGGAGCGCATCCGTGTGGAGGCGACCGAGGACATCGCTGCGGCAAGGGCAGCGGCGAAGCGAGGCGCAAACCAGGAGGCGTTGGAGATACTCGACAGCACGCAGCGAGCGGTGGTGCAGTGGGTGACGGCACTTGGTGGTGACATCAGGACGCAGGCGCTGGGGGTGGAGCTATAGGAGATTAGCCCGCTCGTTGCAAACAGGAACCTCTACGCACGGTCAGGGCGTGCCGCCATGCTCTCTGGCATGTCCATGCACGCGAACCAACGCGCCAGTAACTTCGAGCGCCATTAAACATGTTAGCACTTGCATGTCCATGCACGAGAATCATGATGTACTGCATCTCCGCGAGCATCGCGCATAGCAACCTCGACTGCCCGCTCTGCAACGCGCGCTAGTGCGAGCTCCCGTCCATGCAGTCGGCGCCCGTGCACCGCTGCAGCCACAATACCAGCCCGAGGAGCCTCAAGCGTGTTCGACGACAACGAGCCGGTGGAGCCACCCTCCTTCAATGATGTCGCCGACAACCAGAACTAGGCCGCGGCGTCATCCAGATCCGGTGGGACGCAGGCTGTCATGACGCACACCGAGTACTCCACCGTCGCGAGGAACACATCGTGCGACAACTTCGTCATCCTCGTGCACGTTAAGGCTCCCAGGATGGCGACCGACGGCGAAGTATCGGGAAGGACTCTGGCATCATACTCCTCTCCAACGGCCAAGACACCTACACCACGCCGCTGGTGCTGTATCGGGGAGTCAGCACCGCACCCAATTACGACGCGCTCGTGTCGCCGTCTTTCATGGCCAGTGGCACCAGAGACTGGTCAGCGCATGTTCACGTTTGGATTTGGCAACGACCACGACACAGCGGCCATGCACGTCATCACTGAGTCCACCGCCGGCACCTTCTCGTACATCGAGAACGAGGCGGTCATCCAGAACGCCTTCGCGCAGTGCATCGGCAGCATGCTCACCATCGTGGTGTAGGAGACACGTGTTGCCATCCCTTGCGGCCATCCCGGAGTCCGCATCAGCTCGGTCAAGTCCGGGCGTTATGAGACCCGCGTCGACGACGATGGTCGCTCTGCTTTTGACCGTTTCGGCGAGCTGTACGCGGATGAGGAGCGGCGCTTCCTGTTGTTCCGGTCTGTTCCAGCGGTGGAAGCAACAGACGGTGACACTATTGTGGTCAAGTTGAGCTATGGTTACCATGACACGGCTAGCGGCGCGCGCGTCGACGTGGCGGCAGAGGACATGGTGGTGGCCAGACCAGAGCAGGTGGTGGATGAGAAACGTTCAGCGGAGGTGGAGCGGGAGCGCGTCCGTGTGGAGGCGACCGAGGACATCGCTGCGGCAAGGGCAGCGGCGAAGCGAGGCACACACCAGGAGGCGCTGGAGATACTAGACAGCACGCAGCGAGCGGTGGTGCAGTGGGTGGCGGCACTTGGTGGCGACATCACGACGCAGGCGCTGGGGGCGGAGCTGTAGGAGATGAGCCCGCTCGTTGCAAACAGGAACCTCTACGCGCGGTCGGGGCGCGCCGCCATGCTCTCTGGCATGTCCATGCACGCGAACCAACGCGCCAGTAACTTCGAGCGCCATTAAACATGTTAGCACTTGCATGTCGATGCACGTGAATCATGATGTACTGCATCTCCGCGAGCATCGCGCATAGCAACCTCGAATGCCCGCTCTGCAACGCGCGCTAGTGCGAGCTCCCGTCCATGCAGTCGGCGCCCGTGCACCGCTGCAGCCACAATACCAGCCCGAGGAGCCTCAAGTGTTCGACGACAACGAGCCGGTGGAGCCGCCCTCCTTCAATGATGTCGCCGGCAACCAGAACCAGGCCGCGGCGTCATCCAGATCCGGTGGGACACTGGCTGTCACGACGCACACCGAATACTCCACCGTCGCGAGGAACACATCGTGCGACAACTTCGTCGTCCTCGTGCACGTTAAGGCTCCCGGGATGGCGACCGACGGCGAAGTATCGGGAAGGACTCTGGCATCATACTCCTCTCCAACGGCCAAGACACCTACACCATGCCGCTGACGCTGTATCGGGGAGCCGGCACCGCACCCAATTACGACGCGCTCGTGTCGCCGTCCTTCATGGCCAGTGGCACCAGAGACTGGTCAGCGCATGTTCACACGTTTGGGTTTGGCAACGACCACGACGCAGCGGCCATGCACGTCATCTTCAAAAGCATTGACGAGGTTCGGATCGTTACTGCGAACTGGGTAGATCCTTTCTTATCTTGTTTTCCTTCGAATTGCTCACGTCGCGTCGTTGACATGCACAGCTCCATCGCCATCGCCATCGTTGTTCATCGCCGTCCATTGTTATAAGCCACCTACACTCCAATTCATTGTGTTGACGAGACCCTCTTACTTTCAAGGCACTAGTAAACTATATTGAGCACAGGCATAGAGAAAACATGACTATGTAAAAGGGTAATTAAAACAAGTAGTAGTAAACCATATTAAATATTACCTTCCCTATGTAAAATGGTAATAAAAAAAGTAGTAGTAAACCATATTAAATATTACCTTCCCTTATCATTATCCCTTAGGTTTGCTACAAGTTTTGATGTAGGTCATTACTGCTTTACTAGGTAAATGCCCGTGCGTTGCAACTGGAAAAATTAATGTCACAATAATTTGAATTTGGACATGTATTTTATTTAAAAAGCAACACTTTAAACAAGATTATCCGTGGCATTCCATTTGTAACTAATCATCACTATTAGCTCATGCACTGCAACAGGAGTCAATATATTTTCAAAGCAACAAGAGAGGCATCCAGCCATGATAACCCATTTTGTTCAATAGCAACATGTTATTTGTTCAATAACCCATTTACAGTCAGGTAGTTCAGTTTCTCACAGCAGGCTGGGAAGATAATTGTGTGGAAGACAATGTCTCTAAAAGACATGGGTCTAAATAAGTTTATCAACAACATTTAAAGCCAAGAGAGTACCTCTCTCAATGTCTCCCTGTCCTTTAGGAAATTGCAAACCTGGTGTCAAATTCTCACATGCAAAATTTGGATAACTAAGATCTTGACTAAATTAGATGCAGACTCGAGATGTATCTCCAACATGCACACAGTAGTAAAGTTGGAGATAAAAAAAAGAACCTACAAAACAACAGATTATTAGTGCTAGAATGTATTGGCTAGTATGAGATCTTGACAAAATTATATGCAGACTCAAGAGGCCATCAATTATTGAAAAGCTGTATCAAATAAACAGGATTGCGCCTATAAGATAGAGCCAGTATGTGTTGTCCTATTTCTTGCTCAACTGAATTTCAACAAAAGGATACTGATCGAGTCGTACCCTACAAATCTTACTTAACATCTTAGCTTATCAAAATTATGGCTTCTAATGTACCAATGTTGCCCTGGCAGCATTCTGAACATGTTGCAACTATGTATAAGCGTCAATGTGGAGTTTGGTCAGAAACAAATATATAATAGCCTTCCAAGCATCCCATTTGGCTAGCTATGTCCTTCAGGATGAAAATGCCTTCAGAAGTGATGAGTCCTTTTAGATTCCATAACTACTCTAATAGGAAACTGTTAGCAAGCAAAGTTGCAAGATCCAAGAGCACAAGGATAACCAAACTGTATATGTTCATCAATGTACCTAAGCTGAAACACACTTAAGTTTAACTATTCTATCAGTTTTTAGGATCCCCTCTAAGAGTAAACTCAAATCGTCACCTCTGTCATTGCTAGAATAAAAACTGATCCATCAATGAGACAATTAGCAAATGAAAATTACCAAGGAGTGCTTTAATCAAACATGAAAAGGCAAACCATATATGAGATAATTTGCATCTACAAAGATTATGCTGCCAAGCATTTAGCACAATTCTTCTGCATAGCTATATTAGTTGCATGAGTTAAGGTATATTTGTATATGAGAGCAATCCCATAGAGGGCTACATCACTGAAAAATCAATGTGGAAAATATAGTGAGGCTAAAAAGGTATACAAAGCATATACTTACACGATAATGAACATTAATTTGGCTTCTTTGTGTCCTTGCAGAGACAGGGTCAGAGACAGCCCTGTTCACTGCTGTCACATGACAGCAATGATTTCCTGAGATTTTAACTGCAAATTGATGCTCATACCTGAGCTTAAGCCATGACGTAGTACTATTTTGGCTGGATCCACCACTCAGGGTACACGAGTCCTTGTACTGAAAGTAAGACGAGCAAGACAAAAATCAATGTGTATCCTTTCAACATGTAACAACAGAAAATGTTTATCATTTCAAAATGTAACAACAGAAAACTACAGCCTATTCTATTGAGAAGTCAAATACTCGATGATACAGTAACTGCATAAGAATAAGTAGAACCTGACGACACGCATTTCTCCAATATCACTCTAGGCATGGGTGGAAAAAAGCAATTCCTGTGGGGCTTAATGATCATACGGTAAAACTGCAATAAAAATCAAGATATCCCAGGGTCCCACCCTCATACAGAAGATATTCACATGACTATTCTTATTTCAATTGAAACATAGCCTTACTTTTTTTTTCTGGGTCATCGCAGCAATCACAAGAGGCACTGAGTAGGGGTGGAATAGCAGGCTAGCACCAGAAGAAGAGATGTAGTATCGGCATGCGCTTGCCTGGGTGACGTCTGGGGACCAGCCTGTGCAACTTGGATCTGGCTGAGCCAGTGCAAGGCGGCTTCAGTGGAGGGGCGGCCGAATCGGCGGCGGACATCGACAAATATGCGCCCAACGGATTTGAAGCCACCAGCGATTGGATCTGGCTGACCTTCCCAATTATGTTGGAGGGCATCGAAGCTATGCCGGAGGGAGGCGCCTGGGCTGCGCGGGGGATACTGGTCGTGGGGGCGGCGGGTCTGGGCGGCCTGGATGGAGATGGCCGGACGTCGCCGTGGGTGACACGGAGGGTGGGTACGGTTGAGGCGGAGGGCGGTCGGAGCTAAGGCATCGTGGGCGGGCCGAGGGGGAGTTGTGCGTCGTGGACCAGCGGCGGTTCCTCGGACGCACAACAGTGGGCGGAGCTGGGCAACCATCGCGCGGTAGGAAGGCGGGGTGAAGCCGGGTGCGGTGTTTTACGGGGGGAGCGGGTGAATTCGCCGGGTGGACGATTCTGTTTCGTTCTTTTTAGTAGTAGATAAGGAATCATGAATCTCTTGGTAATAATAATGAAACTTGTAAGTCGAGCAGGTGAGAAACAAAAGCACATTAAAGTGGGAGGTGATTATTTGGATATCCAAAAGTCTAAATTTTATGGAAGTAAAACCAATGTCACTACTATATATGGATAATAGCTAAGTATTGTGATCAAATTATTGCATCAATAAGACAGAAAAGGTAGAGGCGGTACTGCAACTGGAAATAACAGGTATATTTATTCCATCAATTGTAAAATCAGGATCAATATGACAATTTGCTGGCAAAAAGAAACAAGTCCGTTCAAAAACAGATAGAAACACACCGTTGAGCCACTAGACATTTGGCAACAATAATCAAAACTACCATGCATAACTAACCAAAAAAATGGGTAAGAAGGAAACAAAAACTAGTGTATCATTACCTTTTGTGATATTATCACTGATCTTTGTATCAGTCTCTAGCTTAATCAATTCTACAGCTATGTCGTTGGTCTCGCTTCCTACCACACTGATCGCTCTGGATCTAATGATTATGTATTCTTTGTCAGTTTCTCATAACTCCCCTTTGATGTGAACTTACTGCAACAGCAATGAAACTTGTGAGTTGAACAGGTGAGAAAACAAAAAGACATTCAGTGGAAGGCGAATTATGTGGATGCAAAAAAGTCTTGAGAAGTTTTCTGAAAAGGACACTAGCGGCAACAGTAGGCTCAGTTTCGATGAAACAATACCCACCCTTGCATGCATATGGTGAAGTGCGCTGTCCGCTTGGCAAAAATATGTACAATCATAGAAAACATAAGTAAATAATTCTCTTGGTCTCTGTGTTTGAAAGTGTTGCAGAAAGTTCTTGTGTCTGAAAGTTCCAGATCTACTGCAGACAACAACCCTGAAAAATACTATTTTGTCATCCCATTGAGCCAGTGCGTAAAATTACTACACGATTATCAACATTAATCAAATCTATATATGAATAGGACAGGCAGCCAGGTTAAATATAAATAACCTTGCTTGGCCATCTTGACTGACCATTAGAAGCTCGTCCGTTTGATGAGGAGGCTGAAAAGGAATTCCCTGCGTTAGTACTTGTATTTTTTCCCAAAATCATTTGACGATGAAACAATAATAAAACTGATAGAAACTCGACTGAGTAGTAATTTACTTCCATTTTAATTCTGTAGGATCGATTCATCAAAATTAGTTTTAAGACATCCCCTAATCATAAAACAAGTTAAACCTTGTTTTTAATTCTGACAGAACATTGAACCCTTTCTAAAATGGATCTTGACAATTGACCCGCAAAATTTATCACAATAAACTAGATGAAATTTGTGAACAAACCCAACTGGAATCACATCAATTGGAGATCTAGAAGTCGAGATATAGAATAAGAAGCACGCTATGTCTAATGATATCACGAGAATGGATCAAGCCCACTACGCAAAATCATTAAAACTAGATGAAATTTGTGAACAAACCCAACTGGAATCACATCAATTGGAGATCTAGAAGTCGAGATATAAAATAAGAAGCACGCTATGTCTAATGATATCTCGAGAATGGATCAAGCCCACTAGGCAAAATCATTAAAATATGAATCAACAAAACATCTCGTATCAATAACTTGAGACCCTAGCATAAATTTTTGAGAGGATAAAGACAAATCTATTCTTGAGAACAAGAAAATCAATCTAAAACCAAAAGCAATGAAGAATGAGGCAGATGAACTAGACCATCACCAACACATTGACTTACAAAGCTTGATCTTTATTGAATCAAAGATGTGTTCAAAAAGGTTCACCTCAGAAGCATCCGTACAAGGATTTATCTCAGATCCCAAAGCCCTACAAACAGGGGCAGCCGCGTCCGCTGCCTATTCTTTTCTCGGCGGCGGTGTGCGCCCACGACCCTCCTCCCTTTTTATTTGCAAGTTCGACCTCACATCTGACCTAGTCAAGGCCGAACCAACCGCACCAGGGGCCTGCTTGATCGGGCAGCACGAGCCAACCACGTGTCCAACGTGGAAACTAGTCGCACTGGCCTGCAACCAGTGTATAGTACCTGGTCAACCCGTCCAGCACCACGCATGCACGTCTGTAGCTTCATCCACCACAGCATGCATACACATGTGTACATACCGGCCAACAAATGCATGACCAAAATGAGAACACAAGGATGATATGTGCCCTTGGGGTTTAGATTTGTGATGAGTATTTGTCACTGAGCTTCAAATTGTGGGCATGAATTGGGTTGTCCAACTTTTTTTTTTTTTGAGATCACACCATTGCGCATTTTTCATTAAGAAGAATAAAGTTCAAACAAAAGATGTCGCGGTAATCATACAGTTACCAAGACATCACCCTATAACTACTGGATTTTCAACAAAGCATTACTTTGGGACTCGAAACCTTCCGTGTTGAGTCCCAGTGCAACAACATCGAAGCGATCCTTGAGCAGCAGTTGGAGACGGTGGCGCTTGGCTTGGGACATGCCCCCTCGAAGGTAACCCCGATCGCCTCCTCCACGATCGCTGGGGGCTTCGCCTTGCTCCACATGGACGCCCAACCGGGGAGGTGTTTGCGCCTGCACGGTCGCAATGGCCGCCCTTGGGCGCAGCGATGCGACCACTTTATCTCGAGAGTGGGCAGAGGCCGGGGTGCGTGAACGGCACAGGCAAGGCCCAGACTTGATGAGTGGCGTAGAGTCCTCCTCGGGCTCCACCGATGCTTTGGCAGCCACGAAGCGGAGCGGCACCATCACTTCCTAGTCCTCCAGAGAGGTAGGTAGTGCACGAGTTCACCAAGCATCGGATCAATGTTGGCATTTGTTAAGTGCTAAAAGAATATTAAGGATTCTGCAAGCGCACAGAACACCTACCATTGTAGCTTTTCCCTAGGATGAGTATTCTAGAGTATCGTATCCACAGGAAGCTTTGGCTAAAGAATTCTAATAAGTCACAATCATGTATCCACTAACTTAGCAAACCACTAGACTATAGTGAGGAGGTAATTGTTAAGAGTTAAGTAAATATCTAAGCATAAAATAATAAGCTAACTAAGATGTCAAAGAGAAACTAAACTAATCAAGAGGTCAAAGAAAGAGATCAAGGTTCCTGGATACTTCTCTATTACTTAGGTTCTATGATAACAATTATACCATAACACTTCGGGACACCAAAGCACTAGCCACGGAAAGAGATGAGAAGGGGGCTAGGAAGGTTTGGCAAGGTCCTACAAACATCAACCCGAACATGGTGGAATACATCGGCCATCAGGGCTGTCACCACCTGGGGCTACCACAAACTATCCGTGGGGTTGGGTGCAATCTCAGGTAATCAATAGCCTAAACACCATGTCTATACTATCAATTACTACTCTAGCTACCTAGAATAACTAGAGCCCTCAATACGAGCGGAGATCCCATGCAATAATATAACAACTATACTAACCATATATGAAAAGTATAAAAGTAAATAAAGAAGATAAATATATAAATCACAAGTCATCCAAAGATAAGATATGAAACATACCAAACTCTGTAGACATCTCCAGAACCAAAGTATAGTTCAACTCTCCTTTACTCTTGATTAGATCTAAGTTAGATCTAATCTACTTCTAATTACATGTCTAATCTACTTCTAATTACATGGCTAATCCTCTTCTAATCTTCTTCTAATTCACTAATCCCTTAGAGAGAGTTATCCTTACATTGGGACACCTCTACAACTAAGAGAATAATGAATAGAATGAGATAGAATGAATTAGGGTTTAACCCCGGGTCAAGGGGTCTTCTTATATAGGCCTTGGTGATGAACGTGAACCCTTGGATCAAACCCAGACCTTGGCAACGGTGTAGATACAACCTCAAAGTCGGTAGTAAACCGACCTAGAAAGATGAGCCTGATTGACAGTAGCTGGCGGCCGCCAGTGGTGGACAACGGCGGCGCCGGCCGGCATGCCACCTCGGCTTCCCGTCTTTTTCTCGTGTCCTCCGGTATCTTCTAGAATGTTTTAGTTCACTTTTCGGGTTCGAGTTGCTTCACGAACAAGTCCGGTCTTCATATGCCTTGTATATTCTGGAACTTTCTCCATTATTCTCGCAATTATCTATTAAGTCCCCGAAAGTCATAAAATACCAAAACTCATGGAATTATGTTAGTTAGACCCCTAGACTTATGTTTGGTCTTTGACTTGAGCCCTTAATTCATGTTTTTAACTTGTAATTTTATGCTTTAACAAGCTCCCCAAGCTTACCTCTTGCTAGTCTCTTAGCAAGACACAAAAATATTATATTAACTACTTACTTGGATCAGGAGTTGCCGCAACGCTATCACACCTTTAAAGTACTCATGCTTTCAAACAAAATTTCTCTCCGATAAAGATAAACTTTTTCAAACTTTAATTATTTAATTACCTCTTACCTTTTGGGGCTTTATATCTTTTTCTCGTAATCTTGGGTAATTGAAAGATAGAACAATCAAGTCAAACATTAAATCTCAAACTCTTTTGATCAACTCGTCCTTCCGAGTTTTTGCTGATTTTCAAAATAAAAACTCAAAGTTCCTCAAGTATGACTCTCTCTAATCTCTCATTTGTGGTATTTGTGGATCCTTTCTTAGGCAATAATATAATGTTTGCCTTACTCTCATAATTTATAACATTTTTTTAGATAAGGCAATAGCATACTATGCCTTCTTCTCTCTCACCTAATATCTAAGGCTTATATATATGGAGCTCATAGGTAGGAGAAAATAATTTATTTTCTTACTAAGCATATTTTGTAAATTCAAGCAATGGATCCAAGGATACAAGTCACACCGATCAAGTGGTGCATGTGTATGGTGGATAGAATATATATGGTATGGAATGTAACAAAGTATGTAGTGAAGTGAATAGAATAGATAGGAAATCTTACTTTTGCTCCTTTTTTGGAATCTTCTCTCTTTTTTATAATTTTGTAGAGAACCTGGGTTGCATCTCTTTTTTTTTTTTTTTTTCTTTTCTTTTTTTTTCAAGAGAGGTGGACTCTGCGGCCCTAGACTTTTGTCTTTTATTTCCTCTCTTATAAAGATGTTGGTTCTACTCACCCTCGGACACTTGTCCATTTTTCATCTTTATTTTTAGAGATGTGGGCTCTACTCGCCCTCGAACACTTCTTCATTTTTCATCTCTTTTAGGAAGATAGGCTCTACTCGCCCGTAAGACTTTTGTCCATTTTCATCTCCCTTTTTTTTTTTTAAAAGATACACAACCCAGATCTCTTTTGTAATAACTTTTGAGTGGTATAAATGTAATGGAGCTTTTTGTAAGATATTGGCTAGCAATGAATGAGTGAATCGGTATAGGAAATATTTTGATTGCTCTCCCCTGAGATAGAGTAGAACAAAATTTTTTTTTGGCTAGAGCGACTAAATGAAGTGGAGTGGAGTGTATATGATCAGCATGACAAGTTTCTAAGGGTCGACAAAGATTGAACAAACTCAATGCAAAGCAAGCAGCCTATATATTTTTCAAAAGGTTTTCCTAATGTAATTAGCATGTATATATGGCTGTGGTAGGAGGTTCACACTCTTGTCACACAGAACTTATCATGTGCATTTTCAATTTTCAAAATATAAATCTCCAGAAATCTAGTGTCACTAGGAGTAAGATCAAATAGCGGATCGGACTATCATATATCATATCCGTCAATTATCTAGACTTTAGAGCAAGCATTTGCATCCCTTAGGTTTTAGGTTTCGGAGTAAAAATTAATTTTGCAAATGGAGCTCAAGAGAAATTAAGCTTGAAAGCTAGGTACTAGAAAAGTATAACAATGGAGCAACTATTCATCATCTCCTTGTTGACAAATTTTAAGGTTCCTTTTAGTTGAGCAAAGTAAACTTTAATGTGCACTCTCTCTAGATCTTTTATTCTCACTCTAACAAAAGACTTATTAAACTATTAAACTTTATTAAAACTAGACTCTTAACAGACTTTCTAGCAAACAAAATATTTAACTAATAAAATATATAATATAGATAATAAGATAGTAAGATACTTATTCGGATAACCCTGGGTTGCTCTCCCCAAGCTAGATGTTGACATAGTCTTCGATGTTCTTGATGGTTGGAAGTAGAGGTAGATAGTGATGGTGGCTGATTAATCTTCTTTAACACTGGTCACCATGTGTGTCATGTCTCTCTTCCTTGGGATCCTGCTTTTCGGCGAGGATTCAAGTGTTTTAAATCTTAGAACAAGACTTCTATTATCTGATCTTAACGGTTGTGCTCCTTGAGATCGTGAAGAACGATGTCACCCATGTTCTTTGCCTTATGAGTTGCGGTGAAGCATTGATGTAGGCAGCGTCTTGTTTAGTGTGCATGCTTGCAAGACATTCACTTGTTGAATTTTGGAGAGATTGATAGGCTTCTCCACCTTTTTGCTTAAAGTGTGTCCTGCTTGCAAAGTCTTGGTAGAGATCAAGTGCATGGGCTCTGTTGGTGGGGAAAACACCAACGAACCAAATTTCATTCACTATTCTCTAACCATAGGCACATCGAACAAGATAGAATTGATTTATTATAGCTTTTCTTAAACCTAACTTGGGTGACAAGATCGAGAAGATTGAGCATGATTATTTATGATTAAAACATTTGGATGAGATCAAATCAAGCTCGTTGACTCTTGGAAGGGTTTTCTTATCTAAATATCAAAAGCATGATTACGATTCTTCCAAAGCAAGGTAAGCAACATTACGGCTTGATAAGGACTATAAGATCAAGAGAATGGTGGTAAGAACAACTTAACGAAACAAAACATGTTGAGTTAATAAAGCTAGATCAAGCAAGGTTGTTACTCTAACATGTTTGGTTCTTTATTTATGAACAAGCCATAATTAAGGTAAAGCTTAATTAATGACAACTTACCTTAATATGTTACCTTATTATTGGAGTGTGACAGTGTAACACCTTGTGGTGACCCTTCTCTTCCGCTCAAAGCTTTCTGTTGAGTTTGGGATTCTCAACACGGCTCAATATCTCCCCTCGGGCGGTGCCACGGAGGAGAGTGAGAGAGTTTCGTACTAGAGATAGGACGAACAAGAATGACGCCCATAAATGGAACTCACCAACCTCTATTGTGGGAGGACTCCTCCCTATTTATAGTGTTACAGGTGCTATGTTACTACGAGATTACAACTCTGCCCTTACATATTCTCGGGATATTCCCTTACTCTTGCTCAACGAGCCGGCCTGCAACGTATTTCCACGACGCCCTCCAGCTCCTCCCGCCGGGTCCACCCGACCAGAATCGTCCTTCCGGATCCCCCCTTGATCCCTCGGCGCAGCTCTCCCTGGACTCGCCATGCTCGGGGGATCCTCGGCGGCGACCGTACCAGGTGCGAAGAAGAGCGGCGGAGGTGTCGGGCCTCCAGCGGGCTCCGTCTTTGTCGTTGAGGCTCCTCCTGACGGAGGGATCCCCCGGCGGAGGTCGTGATCTTCGCCCACCGAGGTGGTGGAGGCCTGCTTCTCTCCTATCCCTGAAAATGGGCACAGTGGTTCACACTCACTCTATTAGTTCAAAGCTTCGCGCGCTTCTCCGCCATCGCGACCACCTTCGCCAACACCGCTAGGGGGTCGTCCCCCCATAGTCCCCCTTGAGGGCGAAAGGTCGTAGCGGGCGTGCCTTAGTTCTCAATGATTTGCGGTGTCGGCGGAGGTGTTGAGGTTCCTCCCCCAGGGCGGTTTCGTGAGGGACCTTCGCGGTCGCCCGAATTCTAAGCGCCCGTGGCGCAATGGACAAAAGACGGCGCCCCTCGAGGCTGAGGTGACCGTTTCCTGCCCGTTGGTCGCGGCCGGCCGTTTTGGGATGCGAAGGGTCGGGGTGGGGCTATAAAGGGGCTCCCCGGATGGAGTCTCACCCCAGCCATCGCTTTCGCTTTTCTTCTCGTGCCCTTTGCGCACCTTTGCCTTCTTGCTACGCTCCGCTTGCGCTTGCCTCCGCTAGCCCTTGCGATTTGCTTAGGTGCATGCGCGCTAGTCCTTGGCCGTTTAAGCGTAAGGGGTCGCTTCCCCCGACGAGAGCTCTACGGATCATACGCGGAGATCTTGCCGTATCGCTCTAGCCAATATTTACGCCTCTTTGAAGAGTGCATGCTGGACGCGGCTCGCGCTCAAGACCTAGAGGACACCCTTTCTGACGTTGAAGCCTCCGTCGGTGACCTTATGGCGCGCGAAGACATTGATGTTACTTACGAGCTGGGTTCTCGAAGATGACCCAGCGATGCTTGATGACCTCCGCGAGAAGGGGTACATCGAGCCAACTGTGAAGTGAAGCTTCCCCAGGGGGAGACGGTGCCAGAGCTGCCGGAGCCGCAGCATCAATGGGGGATTGTTTTCAAGGACTTTTTTACCTGCGGTCTCCGCCTGCCCTATTGCTCGTTCCTGCGCACGGTGGTGGAGTCCTTTGATGTGCAGATTCACCAGCTCACTCCCCACGCATTTCTTGCGTTGTCGGGTTTGTTTGGGCCGTCGAGTCTTATGGCGAGAGGCGGACACGAACACCTTCGTTCGCTTCTATGAGCTTCCAAGCAACAAAGCCTCGGAAGATGGCGGATGGGAGCGAAAGAGGTTGCGCTTTGGATCTTTGCACATTCAGCCCCCGACGTTATCGGGGCGAGGAGAAAGCGGAGATCTCCTACGCCCGAGGAGAACAAGTGGGAGCCCTACTGGATGGATTACGGTTCTACGCCAAGTCCGCGCGAAACGGGGAAGAGGCAGGTTTGACGGGAGGAGATATTCCGTTATCCTTTTCTAGCGTCTAAGCTGGTTCCCGTGGACATCGTCTCTCGCCTAGATCCAAATGACGATCAATCAGAGCGACGGGAGAAGTGTCGTGAAGCTTTTCTTCTTGCCTGCCGGTACTCAGGAGGCCGTGACTTGGTGGAGGAGATTTGCGCGGCTAAGTACTCGCCTCGCGACGCCACAAGGATCCATTTACGGTGGAGAGGGTGAATTTGCTCTGTTTCGGGGGACGCGGAGGTGTTGGTTCCGCACCGCGCCTTGGTGCTCGCCTCCCTGAGGGTGTTAGCCCGGATGCTTTTGTTATGCGGTGGAGATGGAAGCTCGGAAGTCTTTGGGCCCCATCTCGACGAAGGAGTTTCTAGCGCGGCGATCTCAGGCGGGGACCATGCCCCGTTTGAACCGGGTTTTCGAGGAGATGGGGGTTGTGTACGGGAACCATTCGGTTCCCGGCAAGGTTCTTGCGAGATCGGCGCCGTGAGGCCAATGAGGCCGCCAAGCTTGAGAAGGCGGCGAGAGGGATCGTCTCCCGCGGAGCCCGCGCGGTGTGAGAAGAGAGAGCTCCCAACACGGGAAAAAACAAAGAAGAGCAAGGTGGAGGGCAGCACCTCCACTCGCCTCCGGCTGTCGCTGGCCGCTACGGCCAAAGAGTAGGCCAAGAAGAAGAAGAAACTCGCCGGCCGCCAAGGCGGAAGCAAAGTTTCTTGCGGAGGGTTCTGCTCGGCCCGCTGCCGCGGAAGATGCGGCCCTTGGTAAGAGGAGTGCCGCCGGGTCCTCCGTCTTTGCGGTGATCTGTACGGCGGCGGGGTTCTGTTTTCCGCTGAAAGCTGGTCCGTTTCCCCCCACCGCCGACGCGTGCCGTCGAGCTTTCAAGGGTAGCGCGTCGTCGGAGGTGTCTAAGGCCATGGCGGACCCCATGGGCGGCTTGCCCCCGCTCTGGTGGCTCTCGGCGAATCACGGGCCGAGAGCATTCGGTCGGTGCGAGGTGAGGCCGACTGAGAAGATGGCGGAACATAAGGTAGCGATTGAATCTCGCTCTGAAGATTCTTTTTTTACCGCCCGGGCGGTGTGGCGAGGCCTCACCTACGCCCGAGATGCAGGAGCTTCGTGCCATTCACGATGCGTCTAAGGGCAAGGGCGTGGGACGGAGAGCTCTTTGCAAGGGCTGCGGGCACGTGGAGGTGCTGGAGGTGCTGCGCACCGGTGTCGGCTACTGCTCGCGCCGCCATTGAAGGTGCGCTTTGTTTGCTTTTTTTGTTTCTTGTTTTGAAGTGTCGTTGCTTGGGTTTTCTTATTTATATATATGTTATTTATTTTTTTTTTTCGGATGGTGGCGGAGCTACGGTGGTTTGGGCTTGAACTCCTCGGGTTCTGTTGAGGGTGATTGGAGTGAGTGCTTTTTACTTGATTCGCTTGCTTTTTTCTGCTTTAATAAGTTCGCGAGCTCGTCTGATATTCTGATTAGACACTATACTTAAATATTTTTCAGAAGGTGACGTGTACGAGGTCTTCTAAGCAAGGCTATAGATCGAGCCTTTCGGTGCGGAGATGTTCTCTTGTGGTCTCCCTTTCCTTTTTGATTTAGTGACGGACTTTTTGATATTTGTACTGGTTTTGCGGATGACCACTAGCTTGGAATGTGTCCGCGCTAAAGTTCATCGAGAACTTGTGGCGCGAGACAAAGTCTTGGTGGAGTTGAAGGCGAAGGTCTCCGCTGGTCCGAGGAGAAGGCGTCTCTTGAGAAGCTCGTTTCCCAAGAGCGAGAGCTTCGCCAAAATGAAGCCGCCGCCGCTAAGGAGGCGCATGACGTGTTGGTTTCCCGCGCGGAGGCGGCTAAAAAAGCTTTGCGTGATATGGAGGCTAAGCTTGAGGAGGCAGGTGCTAGTTTGACTTCATCGCGAGCTCAGTCAGCGGAGCGGCAGAAGCAACTGGACAGCATCTACGCGCCCTGCACTTCTGTTGCTCACTCGTACGCGAAGGCCTTGACCTCCGTTGGCGCGGTCGTGACGCCGTTTCGTGTGGACGGCGGGAGCGCTAGTGTTCTGCCCCGGTGGCGAGGAACGTCGCTAAGCTTCCCGACGTGCTACGGGGTGTCCGATTTCGGAGCTCGGGCGCGGCAACGAATATTGCCCGCATCCTTTGTAAAGAGGGTGTGGCGATGTGGCCCGAGTCCGAGTGAAGGAAACCCACCACCCGGCCCGGTTGGCGGAGCTTGGTGGTGGCGCTAAAGTTTGTGGGCTCGTTCATGAAGAAATGCTGGCGGTCCATGGGCGGCGGAGGCGGCGTCCCTTGCTCGCTCTCTTTTTCGGTGAGTTTGGTGTTCGAGGTTATATCTTTTTCTTGGTGGCTTCCTTTGTTACTATTGTGTCATAAGGTTTATTTGCCGAGTGGTGTACCGGCGGAGGCTCTGAGCCCGCGAGTTGAGGTTGTGGAGGAGGTTCAGGGATGTTACTCCGCCGCGAGGCTCCGGCACGGATGGGGAGCCGCATGTCAATGAAGATGCGGAGGTGTAGAGGGTTTTAGATTTTCTTTTTATGTGGCCCCTGAGCCATTTTGCGCAGATAATAACCTCCGCTTTTAAAGACTTTAAAGTGTTAAATGAAACTCTAATATTTTATTTGAATCGATGGTTTTCTGCGAGGTTTCCCGATGAGGTGCTGTCGCGAGAATGTTGATCCCTTTGTGCTTTTATCGTGATGGTGTTTATATTGACGGAGGCTTTTGGTTGTTTTGGAAGGACACCTTCGCTAACCCTAGTGTAGATGATATGTATGAAGACGTTTTGTTTGACACGGGCGTGCGCGAATGGCGTTTACACATTCCGTGGCCTGGGAGGGGCCTCCGCCCGAGTCTTTATAGACTATGTTTTTTGATTTGCTGAATTGATGTAACCGAGTGTTTTTTATTAATAAAGCGGAGTTTGTGAAATCTTGATAGAACCATTGTCTTCGATACATGATACATTGTTCTTCTGTTTACTCCTGCACTTGTGGATTTGACAGCGGAGGTTAGTGACTTCTTTGCGTCGCCAATCCGTCCCCTTCCGCTGCGAAGTACTCGCGTGGGGGATTGTTTGGTCCCTCTGTGAGCCTCCGCTACCCGTGTGGGAAGCACAATTAGTTGCTTTACTTCGTGGGTCTTCGGTGAGAATCTTGCATTTGGATGCTTTGCATGAGTTGTGATCTCCGAGGGGATGTTACGAATTCTTACGCGGTCTCCCCCTTAGTTTCTCCAAATGCTAGGATCATTACGATTTCTTACACGGTTTCTTCCTATGCTCCCCTATGCAGGCGGAGGTTGACGTCCGCACTCATGTTGTGCTTCTCTCGTTCCTTTGTTACTTGGTGTCTTGTGATAAAGGACTGTCTCGTGATCGGTGGTGGGGGGGATGGTGTTTGTTTTATAGGGTCTGGATCATTAAGGTTATTTATGGATGATGTCCTTTGGTAGGTGAGTTAGGTGTGTTGGGTTAGTATATAACCCAACCATTTTCCTCCCCCTCTGTTAACTTGGGTACTATGGGCCAGTTTAGTGATGGCTTGGTGAGCTTTAAGTTTTGACACCGTGTAAGGACTTGTAAGCAGTGATCTAGGATGCCTGTGGGAATGTCTTCTTATTCGTTGGGTACGGAAGCTCGACTAAGACAAAAGCGGGCTATTAATTCTTGCCGATGAGCTTTGGTGGCTTGTGTGGCTTGCCTTTTGGGCTAGACCTCCGCTAGAGCGTCTTTAGGTCTATTTTGCTTCCGGGGCGGAGGTTACCTGAGATGGAGGGCTCCTATGGCGGTTCCGCAATGCACGAGGACACGCCGACGCTGGCGAAGGCTTTTCGTGTCTTGTGATCAAGTCGTTGCCCAACACGGTGGTGTTGATCACATCCTCTGTCTTGTTGTGTCTGCGCTACCACTGTACCATCTTCTATAGGGTGGCGAGATGCTCGCGCGAAACAGGGCGTGTGAATGGGCGAAGCTCTCTACCTTACTGCGGCATGTGTCTGTTGCCTAGCGCAGTGGTGTGGAGTATCCTATTTTTCTTTTTGCGCCTCCGCCACCTCTGTACCATCTTCGGTGAAGATGTTTGTAACTTGGGCAGAACAATGTCAAGAACCTGTATAGTTTGAGAATGTAGTAGCAAAGCAAGAATTGTATTAAATATTGTAAAAATTTTGTGTTTGACCTCCCTGTTGCCTTTGGTTGTGGAGGTATTGCTGATGCCTGAAATGGACCAAGTCATTTTTCAGCCTTTTAATTTTGGACACGCATCGTTGTGCCACCCCCAAGTACGCCTTGGGTAGGACTTTTTCCGAGGATTTTTGGAGACCGTTTCGTTGGTCTTTGGAGGTCATTTTTAGGTCGAACCTCCGCGTTACGCCATAAAAATGTTCTCTTTGGGGCGTTTTCTGTTGTGGTCGAATTACGTGACTTTGTTGCTAGTCACTTTCGACTTTTTCTTTTCCTTTGCTCGGGAAATTTCCTCTTTATATCTTAGAGGATTTTACATTGGTCTTGCCTCGTTAAAAACCTCACCTCCGTTAGGAGTTCCCCTGTGAGGAAAAGAGTGCAAGACCTTTGTTGAAATGCTGTGAAAATCTACTGCTATTTGTGAGAAAGTAAAATAGTGGCTGGCCTCCGCTTATATTTCGCGGGGGTTTGCCTTTACACATAGTATTTGTGCAGGTTGTCCATGTTCCGTGTGGTCGGAGGTGTTGCCTTGCTCATCCGCTAGACGGAAAGCTCCCTGTCTTGTTGTAGCTCTTGCTATGAATGGATCTGTCCCATTTTGCTTGTAGCTTTCTCACCGTTGAGGCGTTTGGTTTTCTCTTAAGTACGAGGTCTCCATCTTGAATATACTTCTTGCGGACCTTGCTGTCTCTCCATTTTTTTGTCTCCACTTGGTACTTTTGTATGTTTTCTACAGACTTCTAGCCTTGTTTGTTCTAGCGTTTCTTTTTAGCGTATTCCTCATCTTCTCGCCATTTTGTGTCTCATGACGCGGAGGCTTTTCGTGTTTCAGTTCCTCCTGGGGAGCATTGCTTCTTCTCCATACATGAGTTTGAATGGGGTGAAGCCGGTGGCTCGCGAAGATGTTGTATTGTGGGACCAGACTACTTTTGGTAGTTCGTCTGCCCACTTTCCCTTGGGGAGATTGAATAAGGTTTTCGAGATTGCGGAGAATACTATTCTGTTTGCTCTCTCCACTGCTCCATTTGACTCTGGGTGGTAGACCGACGTGAAGGCTATCTTTGTTCCCATTTGTGAGCGAAGTCCTCGAACTTGTCTGAATCGAATTGCTTACCGTTGTCTCATCAAGTTACCACTCTTGGTACCCCAAATCTGCAGATTATGTTCTGCCAATAGTACTTGGTGATGGATTCTGATGTTATTTTTGCCAGGGGCTTCGCCTCTATCCATCCGGGTGAAATATTCAACCGCTACTACCGCGAATTTGTTTCCTCCCCGTGGCTGTTGGTAGTGGACCAACGATGTCGATTCCCCATCTCTGTAATGGCCAAGTTGGAGGTATCGCTTGTGTTTTTACTGCTGAAGGGTTTTTCTCGTGGGGTGCAAAATTTTGACAAGCTTCGCATGTCTTGACGATCTGGCGTGTGTTGGCGGTAGAATCCTTGGCGGATGGCTTTCGCGATAGTGCTCTTGGTCCAATGTGGGATCCACGGATGCCGGCATGTATTTCTTTGAGCAATTCTACACCTTCGCTTTGTGGGATGCACTTGAGCATTGGCTGAACTAGCCCCCTCTTGAAAAGCTGGCCTTCAATGAGCGTGTAGCTTCTTGCTCGTGCCTGCCTCGTTCTGGCCGCTTCCGCGTCATTTTCTGGGTAGCTCATGTTATTGAGGTTGTCAATTATGGCTTGCCTCCAGTCTTCACCTTCCACCAACATGACTGTCTTGAATGCTGGTTTTAGTGTTTTTGTTGCTGGTTTGTGCACCACATTGTAAACGGTGTTCTGGGGCATGCAGAGGTTGTTTGTTCTTTGCCTTAGCTAGAGCGTCTACCTCGTTGTTTTGTTCTCGTGGGATGAATTTTCTTTGTGAAGCCTTGGAACCTTCGTTCCATTGCCCTGACCACCGCGAGGTAGTTTACCAGTTCCGGCTCTCTGGCTGTGCACTCTTTTTCCACTTGTCCTGCTACTAGCATTGAGTCTGTTCTGACTTCTACCAGTTTTGCGCCGTAGGCCTTTGCTTTAGAGAGTCCTAATATGAGCCCCCTCATATTCGCCATGTTGTTTGTTTGGGGGCATTCAAGCCAGGTGGCGAAGTATGACCTGACGCCCAACGGTGACATTATTACGGCGGAGGCTCCTGCTCCGTTTCTTCCCCATGCTTCGTCAGTGTAGACTGTCCACAATTCTGACTGATCATTTTGGTTTTTCGCTCGGCAGGTCCATTCTCGCCACAAAGTGCGCTGGTACTTGAGATCGTATTGCGGACCTGTGCCGCGAACGTTATTTCGAATCGAGATAACCATTTGCCCACTTACGATCCTTCCCGATGTTTCTTTGTTTTTTAGAACCTCCGCTAATGGCTGAGTAGTGGGCACTATCACTTTGTATGCGTGGAAGTAGTGCTTGAGTTTCCTGGATGCTATCACCAGGGCGTATGCTATTTTCTCTATCTCCGTGTAATTGATCTTCGCTCCTGTGAGGGCCTCTGACACATAATATATTGGGAGCTGGCGGAGCTGGTTGTTCTCGTTGTTTTCTTGAACTGCAACTGCGCTAACAGCATGATCTGATGCTGCGATGTAAAGGAGTATGGGTTTTTCATTGTCGGGTACTGACACTGTTAGCTGTTCTTGCAAATATTCTTTGAGTTTCGCAAAGGCCTCCGCCCGCTCTTTCCCCCATTTTATGGTTCCTCCTCCCCTCAAGGCACGGAAGAATGGGAGGCTTTTTTCTCTTGACTTAGATATGAATCATTGGCCATTTGCTATTATTCTCGCACTGTTAGTTTTTGTACCTCTTTCTTTGTTTTAGGCTCCGCCATGTCTCTCGATTGCCTTTGTTTTTCTAGGGTTTGCTTTGACTCCTTCTAACTTACTATGTATCCGAGGACATTCGCCTTGGTGACTCCGAAGACACACTTTTCGAGGTTTAACCTTAGGCCCGACTTCTTGATTCACGAAGGTTTCTTGTAGGTCGGAGATATGATCCTGTTCTTTTTTGCTCATAACTATGAGATCGTCGACATATGCAATCATGTTTTTTCGCGTGGTTGCCTGTCAAGACTTTGCCCGTCATTACGCGAAAGTTGCCCCTGCGTTTTTCAGGTCCTCGGCATTCTCGCGAAGGCAATACGTTCGAATGGTGTTGTGAAACCGGTCTTTTCTTCATCTTCTTTTCTTAGCCATATTTGATGATACCCTGAATAGCAGTCCAGCAGTGAAAACCTTCGACACCCTGCCGCTTTGTCCACGGAGGTGTCTATTCTCGGTAGGGGGTAGTTGTCTTTCTTGGTAGCTTTATTTAGATCCGTGAAATCTATGCACATTCTCATTTTGCCGGAGGTCTTTTTTGGGACCGGGACCACGTTTGCCAACCAATCGGTGTATTTGACTTCTCGATTACCTTAGCATCGAGCAATCTTTGGACCTCTCTCGCCTCGAGCCGCTAGTATCCTATCTTCGACATTTTCCTCTGCCGTTGCTTCTTTGGCCTCATTTTTGGGTTGATGTCCGGGACATGTTCAATTGTATCTCTGTCCACTCCGCGAAGGTCTGCCGCTAACCAGGCGAAGATTTCCCCTGTTTTTGATGAGGAGCTCCGCCGGCTCTTTCTCTTCTTCCGGGGTTAAGTCTGCGCTAATCGTCCACCGAATGGTCTAGGTCATCGTCTATTCGTATTTTCTTGGTTTTTTCTTGGCCTTTGGCGCTTGTTTGCTCTTTTTTTTCATGTGTGCGGTGGTTACGGATCTTCGCCTTTTATTTCCACCGAGTTGACGTTCTGTGGGCACGGTATATAGCCTTTTCTATGTTTCTTGCTTCTTTCTAGCTCCCGTATGTGGTTATGATCCCGTGAAGTGCGGGATTTTCATGCACAAGTAGCCCATGTGTATTGCAGCATTGAACTTGTTTGTGAATCCTCTGCCGAAGATTGCATTGTACGGGGAGTAGACATCGGCGATGTCGAAGGTTATGTATTACGTTCTCGGCGCTTTTTCGTCCGCGAAGGACACCGGTAGTACTATCTTGCCCAACGCCTGCACTGTCTTTCCCCAAATCCTATGAGTGGTGAGTCGATGGTTGTAGCTGATTTCTATTGAAATTCATCTTGTCAAATGCATTGGCGAAGATTATGTCTGAGCTTCCTGTATCCACCAAGACTCTTTTCATTTCCCATGTTGCTATGTTGGTTTCTATCACCATTGCATCAACGTCGCGGGTAACTCTCAAGTTTAAGGTCCATTCGAAAAAGTTATGGGAGTCTTCGACCATTCCCGAACTTTACCGAGGGCTGAATCGCTACGTTATTGACCGGCGAAGATGATCTTTCTTCTGCTTTTTGGTTTCATATTCTATTGATAAACCCCCGCAATCGGCATTATGGTTCCTATAGAAGGTAGGGGGCGTGGGGGTTGTCTTGGTTTTTCGAGTTTGGCTCGTTTTTCATGGGAGCGGGTGGGGGTCCTTGCGGAGGTGGTGGCAAGGTTTGGTTTGAGATTTGGTTGATCGGCTGTCTACTTGTGAGCCGAGGCCGCCCGGGTCTCAAAGTAGGTTAGATGTTGCCTCGGGTTTGAGTAGGACATGCTTGACTCACGAGGAATAATTACGGATTGGCGGCGGAGGTGGTGATGGCCTCCATGCTAGAAGAAAGCTGGGATAGTAGGCGTTCGCGATCGTTGGGTGTACTTGGTTTGATGTTAGAGAAGGATAGATTGGGCGATATTGCTGGTGCTGATTTTGAGTTTGGTGGAGGCTCGGTAGCGTGTGTATGTGTAAGCATTGTTGATTTCTCTTCTTTGGTTGCGAAAAAGCGGTTTGTGGGGGTGGGTTTGGTAGACCTTTGAGTGCCTTAGCTAAAAATGTTACATATTATGAGAGTAAGGCAAACACTATCTTATTGCCTTAGAGAGGATCCACAAATACCAATGAGAGATTAGAGAGAGTCATCTTGAGGAACTTTGAGTTTTATTTGAAAACCGGCAAAAAACTCCGTAAGGACAAATTGATCGAAAGAGTTTGAGATTTAGTGCTTGACTTGATCTGTTCTATCTTTCAATTACTCAAGATCGCGAGAAAAAAAGATATAAAACCCCAAAAGGTAAGAGGTAATTGAATAATTAAAGTTTGAAAAAGTTTATCTTTATCCGGAGAGAAATTTTGTTTGAAAGCATGTGTACTCTTAAGGTGTGCAAGCGTTGTAGCAACTCCCGATCCATTGCTAAGTTTGGCTTTACTAGGGACTAGCAAAGGGTAAGCTTGGGGAACTTGTTGACACCTGTTATAGCATAATATTACTAGTCAACTAAATTTGGATAAGGGCTTAAAATGAATATCAACATAAGTTTAGGGGTTTAACTAACATAATTCCACGAGTTTTGGTGATTTATATAATTTCGTGGACATGATAGATAATTGTAGAGAATAATGGAGAAAGTTTCGAATAAACAAAGGCATATGAAGACCAGACTTGTCCGTGAAGCAACTCACCCCGAAAAGTGGACTAAAACATTCTAGAAGATACCGGGAGGACACCGAGAAAAAACGGGGAAGCCGAGGTGGCACGCCACCACCACGCGGCCGCCCGACTGATATGACCAATCGGGTTCATCTTTTTATGTCGGTTTACCACCGACTTTGAGGTTGTATCTACACTGTTGCCAAGGTCGGTTTGATCCAAGGGCTATCGTTCATCGCCAAGGCCTATATAAGAAGACCCCCTGACCCCAGGGCTAAACCCTAATTCATTCTATCTCATTATTCATTATCTCTCAGTTGTAGAGGTGTCCCAATGTAAGGATAACCTCTCTCTGGGATTAATGAATTAGAGGTAGATTAGAAGTAGATTAATTAGATATGTAATTAGAGATAGATTAGACATGTAATTAGAACTAGATTAGATCTAACTTAGATCTAATCAAGAATAAAGGAGAGAGGAGCTATGCTCTTGTTCTGGAGATGTCTTCAGAGTATGGTATGTCTTTGTATCTTCTCTACAAGACTTATGATTCATATATTTATCTTCTCTATTTACTTCCATTATTTTCATTTATGGTTAAGTATAGTCGTTATGTTATTTCATGGGATCTCCGCTCGTATTGAGTGCTCTAGTTATTCATGGTAGCTAGAGTAGTAATCTATAGTATAGATATGGTGTCTAGGCTATAGGTTACCTGAGGTTGCGCCCAATCCCACGGATAGTTGTGGTAGCCCCAGGGGTGACAGCTCTGTAAGGCCTTTGTAGTCCACCACGTTCGGATTGGTGTTTTCGTAGAGCTTTTGGCAGCCTTCTCCCAACTACCTTCTTCCCAGTCTTCTTCGAGAGTTGGAAAGGATCTGTTGCTCCAAAGTGCAGTAGTGTAATTGCTATCATAGAACCTAAGTAATAGAGATACCTAGGAACCTTAATCTCTCCCTTTGACCTCTTGATTAGTTTAATTATTCTTTGATATCTTAGTTAGGTTATTATTTTATGCTTTGATATTAACTTATCCTTAACCATTTACCCCCTCACTATAGTCTAGTGATTTGCTAAGTTAGTGGATACATGATTGTGACTTATTAGAATTCTTCACCAAAGCTTCCCGTGGATACGATACTCTAGAATACTCATCCTAGGGAAAAGCTACAATGGTAGGTGTTACGTGGCGCTTGCGAGAATCCTTCATATTCTTTTTAGCACTTAACAAATGCCAACAAGCTTTTTGGCGCCGTTCTTAGGGAAGTAATTGGCCTAAAGATTCGATAATGATCATGATGTTTGCTAATTTAGTGTATCACTAGCTTTAGTAGGATTATCCTTGTTCTCGTTGAATTGTGGAATAGACAGACAAAAGATGTCGCTAAGCGATCTTCCGACAAGATTCCACAAGAAAAGAAAAACAAAAAGATTGAAGAACCCGGGGTGCCTAATCATTCAAGATTCATCACACATTGGAACCCCCTCGCCATCTCAAAGGTATGTATTCATATGTATATTATTCTAACCATGTATAGATTGTAGAAGAAGTCGCCACAAAAAATTTCATGCACACATCTCAAGTGACGTTCATAGAAGCCGCACATCACGGTAAGTATGATCAATAAAGGTGAGATAGTCTTGACTTTAAACCCATTGAGTAGTTATCATTTAATTTCTTGCATTGCATTGCATGTTAACTTGATCAACTTATGCATTCACTCCACTTAGTTTATGCTTTCTCATAGTAGATCCATTGCATGTTTATTTCCTTGCATCCATCCATGTTTGCATCTATATAAAAAAATCCTCACCATGATCATGCACTTTCATCTCTAATTGGATAAATCTCTATAGTGCTTTGATGCTACCTTTGTTTGCTATAGTATGCTTTGGTTTGGAAGTGCTTCATATGGGTACTTCCAAAGGCTTTTAAATTAAGCGTGGTGCTTAGGTTAAATAGTCTTCCTTAATTGAATTAGACATGGAGTCTAGTTTGGTTATTGAACTAAGATTGCTTGCGTAGACATTGGTTATTGTGTTGGACTAACCCATGCGTAAAAATTCTCAAATCCAAATCGGGTAAGTCAAGAGATGAACTAAGATAAGAGATGAAGCAAGGTATATGATGAACTCCAACCTTGTGCAAAAGACACGGTTCATTCATCATTGATGGAAGAATTGTAAGTATCAAATCATTCGCTCTCTTTTTGCTACAAGTTACCTTTGCCTTGATCCACATGCTAGAGTGCAGTCATATAAATAAAGTTTGCTATAAGACATAAGAAATAAAATCGTGCTAAGAATAATCAAAGAACCATCTTTTTCTTGGCATAGATGAAATCTTATGAACCGTTGGACAATAAACCCCTGCTTCAACCATGTTGTATATCCCCTCGGGTATGTGTCCATTAACATTTTGCAGGAAAGGTCTATGCTATGTTCATTCGATAAAGAAGAGTGCCATATAACACGATCTAGAAAAGTAATCACTCACAAGAAGTGGATGGACAAAGCTACAGGTCATAAGAACATCAAAGACAGGACAAGTTCCCTTCGGGTATTCTTGGTCACTAAACTTGTAGGAACAAAGGATGAACAACATCTAAGGACATGGTGATTGCAACACACAACTAGGGATGGTTCAGCATTCACACTTAAAGTGTCGAGTGACGGAAGGCTTGAGCATGGGGAGGAAGGTCGATTCCTCTAAAGATCATCCGACATTACTCTTCCTCCTCTCAAGCTTCCGTCACTCTGACATGCCGGGTTTGCAATCCCTCTACTCACTATTACTTTGTCTCTCTAAGTTTGATTAGTTAGCAAATGTCATTCATCAAAATCAAACTTAAGATGTCATAAAATTTCCAACTAGAGAGAAAGTAATGGTGAGCATATAAAATATCCAATCAAAACTTCTTTCGGCATAAAAAGCAACCTTAAGCTCCATGACAGTTCTAGCCTTGTTTACAATTACTTGTATATTCTTTCGGGTATCTTGTGTCAACTAATGTTACAGAATAAAATCATGAGAGGAGCAAAAGGTCCAAGTACAATTTAAAGAATAAAGAAAGAAAGGACGATGCAATAAAGGAGACAAGTGTGGAACAAGATACACAAGAGGCCATAGAAGAAAAGGTCCACCACGAGGTGTTACGGTATCGGCATGCTTCAATAATAAGGTAACATCTTGAGGTAAGTTGTCATTACTTAAGCTTTATCTAAAGTATGTCTTGTTCGTAAATAAAGAATAAAATATGTTAGAGTATCAACCTTGCATGATCTAACTTCATTAGCTCAACATGTTTTGTTTCTTTAAGTGTTCTTACCACCACTCTCTTGATCTCCTAGTCCTTATCTTGTAACCCGTAATATTGCTTACCTTGCTTTGGAAGAATCATAATCATGCTTTTGATGTTTAGATAAGAAAACTCTTCCAAGAGTCAATGAGCTTGATTTGATCTGTCGAATGTTTTAATCACAAACAATCATGCTCTATCTTCCGATCTTGTCACCCAAGTTAGGTTTAAGAAAACTGTACAATAAATCAACTCTATCTTGTTTGATGTGCCTATGGTTAGAGAAGAATGAATGAAGTTTTGGTTCTCCGTTGGTGTTTTCCCACCAACAGAGCCCATGCACTTGATCTCTACCTTGACTTTGCAAGCAGGACACACTTTGAGCAAAAAGGTGGAGAAGCCTATCAGTCTCTCCAAAATTCAACAAGTGAATGTCTTACAAGCATGCACACTAAACAAGACGCTGCCTACATCAATGCTTCATTCCAACTCATAAGACCAAAAAAGAACATGGGTGATGTCGCTCTTTCACCATCTCAAGGAGCATAACCGTCAAGATCGGATAATACGCTCAAGGAAACAACAAGGTAAGAAGTCTCGTTTAGAGGACTTAAAACATCAATCCTCGCCGAAAAGGTAAGATCAAGTAGTTATCCATATTTACTTCCTCACATTGCATAATTATTTTCCTTTAGCATATTAACATTATAGCACTAGCCTTGCATTAGAAAAGAAAAATAAATATTTGTTTGTTGCATATACTTTGAAAAACTCTAAGCCCCATGTGAGTAATTTTGTGGTGTGTAACAACCCACAAGAATATTTACTGTGGTGGCATAAAATTAAAATAAATATGCATGCATCATCATCCTTATTTGCATAGAAAACCCCAAAAAATATTTAATGCTTTGAAAGATTTCTAGACGGACAAAAGCAATGTGGCTAACCCCTAACGCTTAATCAAGTTTCACTAGTTTTGTTGTCTATTTGAGTTCAGCAGGATTCCAAGGAAGAGAGACATGACACACATGGTGTCCAAATTTAAAGAAGATCAATCACCACCATCACTATCTACCTCTACTTCCAACCATCAAGAACATTGAAGACTATGTCAACATCCAAATTGGGGAGGGCAACCCCATGTATCCGATAAGTATCTCTCTATCTTATTTAATATTAGCTAGATATGTTTGTTTTATTAGAAAGAAATAAAAAGATGCATAATTATGGAAATCAAATAAATAGAGTCTATCTAGTCTTTATTAAATAGTCTTTATTAGAGTGTGAGAATAAAATAAACTCTGAAGATAATCTCTAGCCATGGAGATGATGAATAGTTGCTCATTTGTTATACTTTTCTAGTACCTAGCTTTCAAGCTTAATTTCTCTTGAGCTCCATTTGCAAAATTACTTTGATTTGATATTTACTCTAGACCTGAAACCTATGGGTTGCAAATGCTTGCTCTAAAGTCTAGGTAATTGACGGATATGATATATGATAGTCTAAGCTTGCTATTTGATCTTACTCCTAGTGATACTAGATTTCTAGAGATTTATCTTTTGAAAATGAAAGTGCACATGATAAGTTCTGTGTGACAAGAGTGTGAACCTCCTACCACACCCATATATAAACATGCTCCTTAGAATAGGAAAACTTTTTGAAAAATATATATATATATATAGGTGCTTGCTTTGCATTGAGTTTGTTCAATCTTTGTTGACCCTTAGAAACTTGTCATGCTGATCATGTACACTCCACTCACTTCATTTCACTATCATCTACTCACTCTAGCCAACAAAAATGTTCTACTCCTATCCTAGGGAGAGCAACCAAAAATATTTATATATTACCATACTCATCCATTCGTTTGCTAGCCAATATCTTACAAAAGCTCCATCATTTATACCTCTCAAAAAGTTATTGCAAAAGAGATCTGGGTTGTAGATTAAAAAAAAAAAGAGAGAGAAAAAAAAAAGATGAAAAATGGACAAAAAGTCCTACGGGCGAGTAGAGCCTACCTCCCTAAATAAAAAGAGATGAAAAAAATGAACAAGTGTTCGAGGGCTTAGTAGAGCCCACATCTCTAAAAAATAAAGATGAAAAATGGACAAGTGTCCGAGGGTCAATAGAACCCACATCTTTATAAGAGAGGAAATAATGGACACAAGTCCGAGGGCCAGCAGAGTCCACCTCTCTAGAAAAAAAAAAAGAAAAGAAAAAAAAAAAAGAGAGAGATGCAACCCAGGTTTTCTAAAAAAATTATAAAAAGAGAGAAGATTCCAAAAAAAGGAGCAAAAGTAAGATTTCCCTCATCTATTCTATTCACTTCATACTTTACTACATTCCATACCATATATATATTCTATCCACCATACACATGCACCACTTGATCGGTGTGACTTGTATCTTTGGATCCATTGCTTGAATTTACAATATATGCTTAGTAAGAAAATAAATTATTTTCTCCTACCTATGAGCTCCGGATATATAAGCCTTAGATATTAGGTGAGAGAGAAGAAGGCATAGTATGTTATTGCCTTAGCTAAAAATGTTACATATTATGAGAGTAAGGCAAACACTATCTTATTGCCTTAGAGAGGATCCACAAATACCAATGAGAGATTAGAGAGAGTCATACGAGGAACTTTGAGTTTTATTTGAAAACCAAAGAAAAACTCCAAGGACAGTTGATCGAAAAGAGTTTGAGATTTAGTGCTTGACTTGACTCGTTCTATCTTTCAATTACTCAAGATCGCAAAAAAGATATAAAACCCCAAAAGGTAAGAGGTAATTGAATAATTAAAGTTTGAAAAAGTTTATCTTTATCCGGAGAGAAATTTTGTTTGAAAGCATGTGTACTCTTAAGGTGTGAAAGCGTTGTAGCAACTCCCGATCCATTGCTAAGTTTGGCTTTACTAGGGACTAGCAAAGGGTAAGCTTGGGGGAACTTGTTGACACCTGTTATAGCATAATATTACTAGTCAACTAAATTTGGATAAGGGCTTAAAATGAATATCAACATAAGTTTAGGGGTTTAACTAACATAATTCCACGAGTTTTGATGATTTATATAATTTCGGGGACTTGATAGATAATTGTAGAGAAAAATGGAGAAAGTTCCTAATAAACAAAGGCATATGAAGACCGGACTTGTCCGTGAAGCAACTCAACCCGAAAAGTGGACTAAAACATTTTAGAAGATACCGAGGACACGGAAGAAACGGGAAGCCGAGGTGGCACGCCACCTCGGGCCGCCAATGCCACCACCATGCCGCCCGGCCATGTTCTGACCAATCAAAGTTCATCTTTTTATGTCGGGCTTACCACCGACTTTGAGGTTGTATCTACACCGTTGCCAAGGTCGGTTTGATCCAAGGGCTATCGTTCATCGCCAAGGCCTATATAAGAAGACCCCCTGACCCCAGGGCTAAACCCTAATTCATTCTATCTCATTATTCATTATCTCTCAGTTGTAGAGGTGTCCCAATGTAAGGATAACCTCTCTTTGGGATTAATGAATTAGAGGTAGATTAGAAGTAGATTAATTAGATATGTAATTAGAGATAGATTAGACATGTAATTAGAACTAGATTAGATCTAACTTAGATCTAATCAAGAATAAAGGAGAGGGAGCTATGCTCTTGTTCGAGATGTCTTCGAGAGTATGGTATGTCTTTGTATCTTCTCTACAAGACTTATGATTCATATATTTATCTTCTCTATTTACTTCCATTATTTTCATATATGGTTAAGTATAGTCGTTATGTTATTGCATGGGATCTCCGCCGTATTGAGTGCTCTAGTTATTCATGGTAGCTAGAGTAGTAATCTATAGTATAGATATGGTGTCTAGGCTATAGGTTACCCGAGGTTGCGCCCAATCCCACGAATAGTTGTGGTAGCCCTGGGGGTGACAACTGAAGGCCTTTGTAGTCCACCACGTTCGGATTGGTGTTTTTCGTAGAGCTTTTGGCGGCCTTCTCCCAACTACCTTCTTCCCGGTCTTCTTCGAGAGTTGGAAAGGATCTGTTGCTCCAAAGTGCAGTAGTGTAATTGCTATCATAGAACCTAAGTAATAGAGATACCTAGGAACCTTGATCTCTCCCTTTGACCTCTTGATTAGTTTAATTATTCTTTGATATCTTAGTTAGGTTATTATTTTATGCTTTGATATTAACTTATCCTAACCATTTACCCCCTCACTATAGTCTAGTGATTTGCTAAGTTAGTGGATACATGATTGTGACTTATTAGAATTCTTTAGCCAAAGCTTCCCGTGGATACGATACTCTAAAAATACTCATCCTAGGGAAAAGCTACAATGGTAGGTGTTACGTGGCGCTGCGTAATCCTTCATATTCTTTTAGCACTTAACAAATGCCAACAGTCGGGTGGTCCTTGGCGGAGCCTTAGCACCTGCGGTGGTTCTCTTTCTCTTTTGTGGAGCCATGGTTTTTTTGCCCGGCCCCACGGTGGGCGCCAATGTTGAGTTTGGGATTCTCAACACGGCTCAATATCTCCCCTCAGGCGGTGCCCTGGAGGAGAGTGAGAGAGTTTCAGGTACTAGAGATAGGACGAACAGTAATAACGCCCCATAAATGGAACTCACCAACCTCTCTATTGTGGGAGGACTCCTCCCTATTTATAGTGTTACAGGTGCTATGTTACTACGAGATTACAACTCTGCCCTTACATATTCTCGGGATATTCCCTTACTACTCTTGCTCAACGAGCCGGCCTGCAACGTATTTCCACGACGCCCTCCAGCTCCTCCCGCCGGGTCCACCCGACAGAATCGTCCTTCTGGATCCGAACCCTCCGACAGTCCCTCGATGTAGCTCCCTGGACTCGCCATGCTCGGGGATCCTCGGCGGCGACCGCACAGTCCGAAGAAGAGCAGCGGAGGTGTCAGTCTCCGCGGGCTCCGTGCTGTCGTTGAGGCTCCTCCCCGACGGAGGGATCCCCCTACGGAGGTCGTGATCTTCGCCCCACCGAGGTGGTGGAGGCCTCGCTTCTCCTATCCCCGAAAATGGGCACAAAGTGGTTCACACTCACTCTATTAGTTCAAAGCTTCGTGCGCTTCTCCGCCATCGCGACCACCTTCGCCAACACCGCTAGGGGTCGTCCCCCAACACTTTCCTTCTTTGGCCTCTTGTATATCCCGTTCTTCACTTGTCTCCTTTATTGCATCGTCCTTTCTTTCTTGTCTTTAAATTGTGCTTAGACCTTTTTGCTCCTCTCATGATTTTATTCCTGCAATATTAGTTGATAACACATACCCGAAGAAATATACAAGTAATTGTAAACAAGGGTAGAACTGTCATGGAGCTTAAGGTTGCTTTTATGCCAGAAAAAGTTTTGATTGAAAATTTTATATGCTCACCATTACTTTCTCTCTAGTTGGAAACTTTATGATATCTTAAGTTTGATTTTTATGAATGACATTTATTAACTAATCAATCTTAGAGAGACAAAGTAATAGTGAGGGTAGAGGGATTACAAACCAGCATGTCAGAGTGACGGAAGCTTGAGGAGGAGTAATGTCGGATGATCTTTAGAGGAGTCGACCCTCCTCCCTCATGCTTGAGCCTTCCTGTCACTCAACACTTCAAGTGTGAATGCTGAACCGTCCCCTAATCGTGTGTTGCAATCACCATGTCCTTTGACATTGTTCATCCTTTGTTTCTGCAAGGTTAGTGACAAAGAATACCCAAAGGGAACTTGTTATAGGAATATGTTACTTTTTACCATGAGCCATCATGTGCTCGGATATATATATTATTTTTATTTTCTTTTAGAACATAAGACAAAAGTTGTATATAAATATGTGAGTTATATTCACTTACTGCTTTTGATGTTCTTATGGCCTGTAGCTTTGTCCATCCACTTCTTTTGAGTGATTACTTTTTTTTTAGTTCGTGTTGTATGACACTCTTCTTCATTGAATAGACATAGCACAGACCTTTCAATTCTTCCATCAATGATGAATGAACCGTGTCTTTTGCACAAGGTTGGAGTTCATGATATGCCTTGCTTCATCTCTTATCTAAGTTCATCTCTTGACTTTCCCGAATTGGAATTGAGAGTTTTCTACATGGGTTAGTCTAACACAATAGCCTATGTCTACGCAAGCAATTCTTAGTTCAATAACCAAACTAGACTCCATGTCTAATTCAATTAAGGAAGGCATTTTAACCTAACCACCACGCTTAATTTAAAAGCCTATGGAAAAACCCTATTTGCGCAAATAGGAGCATTTCCAAACCAAATCATACTATAATAGATAAAGGTAGCATGAAAGCACTATAGAGATTTATTCAAAAAAAAAGAGATGAAAGAGCATGATCAAGGTGAGGATATATTATTTTTTTTTTTTTTTAGATGCAAACATGGATGGATGCAGGGAACTAAACATGCAATGGATCTACTATGACAAAACATAAACTAAGTGGAGTGAATGCATGAGTTAATCAAGTAAACATGCAATGCAATGTTAGAAATTAAATGATAACTATTCAATCAATTTATAGTCCATGAGCAAGACTTTCTCACCTTTATTGATCATACTTTTACCGCGATGTGCAACTTCTATGTACGTCACATGAGATGTGTTCATTGAATTCTTGTGACGCTTCTTCTTCTCAAATCTATACATGGTTAGAATAATATATATTTAAATACATACCTTGAGATAGCAGGGGTTCCAATGTGTGATGAATCTTGAATGATCGGGCACCCCAGGTTCTTCAATCTTTTCTTTTCCCGTGGAATCTTGTCGGAAGATCGCAACGACATCTTTTGTCCTGTCTATTCCACAATTCAACAGAACAAGGATAATCCTACTAAAGCTAATGATACACTAAATTAGCGTACATCATGATCATCATTAGAATCTTTAGGCCAATTGCTTCCCGAACGGCGCCAAAAAGCTTGTTGGCATTTGTTAAGTGCTAAAAAGAATATTAAGGATTCTGCAAGCGCACGTAACACCTACCATTGTAGCTTTTCCCTAGGATGAGTATTCTAGAGTATCGTATCCACAGGGAAGCTTTGGCTAAAGAATTCTAATAAGTCACAATCATGTATCCACTAACTTAGCAAACCACTAGACTATAGTGAGGAGGTAATTGTTAAGAGTTAAGTAAATATCTAAGCATAAAATAATAAGCTAACTAAGATGTCAAAGAGAAACTAAACTAATCAAGAGGTCAAAGAAAGAGATCAAGGTTCTTTGGATACTTCTCTATTACTTAGGTTCTATGATAACAATTATACCATAACACTTCGGGACACCAAAGCACTAGCCACGGAAAGAGATGAGAAGGGGGCTAGGAAGGTTTGGCAAGGTCCTACAAACACCAACCCGAACGTGGTGGAATACATCGCCCATCGTAATGGGTCACCACCACAGGGCTACCACAAACTATCCGGTGGGGTTGGGTGCAATCTCGTGGTAATCAATAGCCTAAACACCATGTCTATACTATCAATTACTACTCTAGCTACCTAGAATAACTAGAGCCCTCAATACGAGCGGAGATCCCATGCAATAATATAACAACTATACTAACCATATATGAAAAGTATAAAAGTAAATAAAGAAGATAAATATATAAATCACAAGTCATCCAAAGATAACATATGAAACATACCAAACTCAGAGACATCTCCAACCCAAAGTATAGTTCAACTCTCCTTTTACTCTTGATTAGATCTAAGTTAGATCTAATCTACTTCTAATTACATATCTAATCTACTTCTAATTACATGGCTAATCCTCTTCTAATCTTCTTCTAATTCACTAATCCCTTAGAGAGAGGTTATCCTTACATTCGGACACCTCTACAACTAAGAGAATAATGAATAGAATGAGATAGAATGAATTAGGGTTTAACCCTGGGGTCAGGGGGTCTTCTTATATAGGCCTTGGTGATGAACGTGAACCCTTGGATCAAACCGACCTTGGCAACGGTGTAGATACAACCTCAAAAGTCGGTAGTAAACCGACCTAGAAAGATGAGCCCGATTGGCTCAGAGTAACTGGGCGGCCGCCGGGGGGGACAACGGTGGGCGCCGTCGGGCATGCCACCTCGGCTTCCCGTCTTTTCTCGTGTCCTCTGGTATCTTCTAGAATGTTTTAGTTCACTTTTCGGGTTGAGTTGCTTCACGGACAAGTCTGGTCTTCATATGCCTTGTATATTCCGGAACTTTCTCCATTATTCTCTGCAATTATCTATTAAGTCCTTGGAAAGTCATAAAATACCAAAACTCGTGGAATTATGTTAGTTAGACCCCTAGACTTATGTTTGGTCTTTGACTTGAGCCCTTAATTCATGTTTTTTAACTTGTAATTTTATGCTTTAACAGGCGTCAACAATCAACCCGAACGGGAGGCTCCACACCCACGCCCGCCCTAGCGTGAGTTGGTCTATAGAGGTGGTGACAAGGGTGGCGGCGTTGTTGACGTAGCCCTGAGGAGGAGGCCACACGAATCCTCCACCAACCAGGCCCAGGCCAGCACATCGTCGGAAGACGGCGATGGTGCAGGCGCCCCGAGCTGCAAGAGAGACTTCTCCCACGGCGACAGCGGGGGTGGCGCAGAAGAGGCGGTCCAACCGACTCTTGCAACGAGGGTGGCTCACGGAGGCCCCGGGGCCGCCAAAGCAGCGCATCGCCGCATTTGGCCCTAGCCTCGGCACCCCCACGGGCGTGGGCATGCCCGATGTCCCTCGAACCGGCAAGAGCGGTAGCACGACAGGAACCTGTAGGCCGCCTTGGCATGCCCTCCCCGGAGGCAACTGAAGAAGACACCAACAAGGTCCCTCGGTATAGGCCGCGGGGACGCGGACGCCGGGGGGGCCGGCTACGGTGACGGCGATCGAACCTCCTGAAACCCATCGGCGTCGGGCTCGGGACGAGGCGCGCGGGTGCGACCAACGCGCGAGCCAAATAGGGCGGGCGCCCACTCACCATCACCGAGGGAAGCCCCCTAGGCATGGCGAGGCGGTGGCGGCGCCAGCGACCGGCCGCTAAGCGTCCGGTCTCGTCACACGCGGACCGGCGGCGTGAACCCAAACCCACGGTGCCACTCGTGGCCCGAGGCGCAGTGGGCGGGGACCCTCGCAAGTCCCAACGTCCGTCCCGCCGCGCCGACGGGTCACGGTCAAGGCCCTCTACGCGACGCAGCGGCCTTGGATCTCCCAGTAGCATCTCTGGGTTGAGGACGCCCAGCCCGGCCTCCGGCATTGCGCCGACCCAACGGTGGATGGGTAGGCCGGGCGCCTCGGCCGATGGCGACCTCGGGGGAAGGTCGAGGGGGCGTCGGGGAGTCTGAGTCAAAGTCGGAGTCATAACCGAGCGAGACCGTCCTCCCACCGAAGGGCCATGCCCCTACCCGAGAGACCCAAGTTGGGCCGAGGGTGGCATGGAGGAGGCGCGTTCCCGGCAGCGAAGCGGCCGGTGGCGAGGCGGCGGCACGGGCGGCCACCGGGCCGGTCGGAGCGCTTTAGGGCGGCGCTAGCATGACCTCACCGTCCTCGACCTCGTCGTCGTCGTCCCCCCATCATCATCTTCCTCTTGCTCCTCATCCGAGGCTTCGACGGCGACGAACCCATCGCCCGACACGGTCGGCATGGCACGATGGTTGGCAGCACGCCGACGGACGGAGGGGCAACCGCAGCGTCGAGGGCGGGGTCAGCCGTTCGAAGGGGGCCCGACACCAACGACTCCTCAGGAGGCAACGGATCATCCAACGCCAACACTTCCGTCGCCCTGAACTCCGCATCCCCGGCCCGGAAGGCTCCGAAAGTGAGGCCGCACGGGGCGGTCGGCACACCACGGGCCCGGATCTACGCCGCGTGGTGGGATTTGGATGGGGTTGGCTGGATTTCGGGAGAGACGGTGGTTCGCCGGCCGCTGGGCGAGTAGGAGGAGCGCCGGGCTCCAACGGCTCCAAGCCCATCGAAACACCGGGTTGTCCAACATGTTTCTTGACTTGCGCAAAGGTGCGTGTGTATGTGCATCTTGGACATGGTGGTCAGCAGTGATGGTGAAGGTCAAGCGCTTCCCGTTCCCGAGGGATGGTCAAGGTCGAACGCTAGAGGCTTGGACTGTGTGGGACTCGAGAAGCCTGGTGAGTCACTAGAAGAGTGACCGTATCGACTGAGTTAATAAGACGCTGGTCGAGAAAGTTGTACGGAGGCTCTAAAAGACTTAGTGGCTGGACAGTCGAGAGCGGCGGTTCCACATGTCGGTGTGGGTGGTGCGTATGAAGTACGCTACACGGGATCGATTTGGTGGTTTTGGGCCTCAAAACCACCGGTTCGACGGTTTTCTAGGTTTGAGCCTCAAAACCCAGCGGAGATCCCGTTGAGGAATGGTACCAGCACAAGGCGGCATCGAGGAGTTCATGTTGAGGTTAAGCTACCTCATGATGGGCTCATGGCCGTTGGATGCTTCTACCTCATGAATTTTGTAGAGAGCCTTTTTTGTGTGGTGTGCAAGGTGGCATTGGTATTGTCTTTTCATGTGGTGATAGTATTGTTGTTGCCTCCTTTATATGTTTTATTTTATTTATTTATCTTATCTTATCTTATTTTATTTTAAATGTAAAAAACTCTTCTTCTCTACTAATATAAAAATATACGATATATTGTGGTTGTGCAAAATGCGTTGCCAATCCCCAACTTGGAGAAGATCGAGTCTTGCCGTAACGAAAACTAAACAATTCCGTAAACTCCACCTAACATGTTACCATGCTCCGCACGCATCCATCGCGAGAAACAAAATACACATATCAATCCAACACAGCGTAAAGCGAAACCATCCCGGCCTCAATACTAGTGCTTTTCTTCCCTTCCATCTCCACGTACCATCAGCCCGTGGCCATCCATCCAGCAAGCCAAGAGATCGACCCTCTGCCGCCGCCGTACGTCGCCGTCGCCATGGCCGACAAGATCAAGACGGTGGTGGTGCTGGTCCAGGAGAACCGCTCCTTCGACCACATGCTAGGGTGGATGAAGTCGCTAAACCCGGAGATCGACGGCGTGACGGGCGCCGAGGTGAACTACACCGTCGCCGGCGACGCCACCTCAACACCCGTCCACTTCGGGAACGCCTCGCAGTACGTGGACCCGGACCCCGGCCACTCGTTCATGGCCATCTACGAGCAAATCTACGGCGACCCTTTCACGTGGGGCGTCACGAAGCCGGCGACCAAGCCCGGGGTCACCGTGCCGCCCATGAGCGGGTTCGCGCAGCAGGCGGAGACGGAGAAGCCCGGCACGCCGCACGCCGTCATGAACGGGTTCCGGCCCGACGCCGTCCCCGTCTACCGCGAGCTCGTCCGGGAGTTCGCCGTCTGCGACCGGTGGTTCGCGTCCGTGCCCACGTCGACGCAGCCCAACCGGATGTTCGTGCACTCGGCGACCTCGCACGGCCTCGTCGGCAACGACAAGAAGCAGCTCCGCGCCGGGATGCCCCAGCGCACCATCTTCGATGCCCTCCATGACGCCGGCCACGACTTCGGCATCTACTACCAGTTCCCGCCGGCCGTCCTCCTCTACAGGTCAGTCGTCGTCGTCCACGTAATTGCTAGTAGGATAATACAATGCAGCAATAGCTGCCTACTTTCTACCAGGCTGCCATGGATGGATGTTGCTGAATTGCTGCTGGTTTGTTTGAGTGGCCATTTTATATAGTTTTTGTTGGATCGTCGTCGATGCTGACATTTGAAATTTGGCGACACGCTCTATGCAAAGTTTGAACCTTTGCTCTTTGTTACCTCAGTAGCAAATTGTCACCGATTGATAGATCAACCACTGTGTCAAATTAAATGGTAAACAATATATTTAGGTTAATTTAAGCATGTCACTATCATATATTAGTTTCATAGTATATATATAGATAGATCAATGAGATGAGGATGGCTACTGAAGAAGACTTTGATATGTTCAATTGTTCATACAAAGGAGTCAAGTCGTTGTGCCTTTTTAGAGCACACAAAATTCAGGGATTAGTTGGTTTCTAAGGCATTTCTTGCTATGATGTTGATAGCTTAATCAGCTTGATACCAATAGGTACTTGTTATATGCTAACAACGCGTATATGCGGTTGGTTAACATATATATATCTATATAAGCAGCGGCAACTCATTGACCTTGAGATGTTGCTAACGGGGCATTTTAGATGGATATTCCTCATGATAGATCTGATCCAAACAATAGCCAGCAGGTCATAGTCGCTTGATCAGTACAAACACTTGTATTTTATTACCTCAGATCTTGTTAAAATCCACACCATGTGCAGTGACAAAAACTAGCCTCGATATTCTCTTTCATTATATGTTTAAATTATATGTTTAATTTTGCTCTGTTTCCTGTGACTGCTGGACGCATCTTCGACATGGCACATGCATAATACCATTGTTTAGCATTGTGTGACCTGCACAAGTCAGAAAAATATTAAAAATAATTGTAACTGGAGATGGTAGTATTTAATTTATTTAACACACATCCTGCGTGCTCGAATCTTTTTGTGCACAAGCCAGATGTACAACTATATTTTTACTACTACAGATGTACTTGTTATAAGTTCATGTTTAAGCTATTTTTAGTACAACTATATTTTTACTACTACAGATGTACAACTATAATTTACTACCTCTGCCCACCCACCCACCCCCCAACCCCAACCCCAACCCCAAACAAAAAGAAATGACCTTGTAGGTTTATTAGTCAAAGTCAAACTGTTGTAAATTTAATTAATTTATATTGAAAATACATCAATGATGTCTATGATATCAAATTGGTTTAATTTATCATGTAATATATTCTCATTTATTGTACCTAGTTTGTGTCATAGATATTGATGTTTTATAAACTGATGAGTCAGACACTCAGACTTAGCTTATTATCATTTGATTTATACTAAACCTGTAAGGTCATTACTTTTGGGATGGGGCTACTAATACATATATAACATTTTTCATTTCTAATCCATTATAATGGTAATTAATAATTAATTATTGATATACTACTAATGCATATAGTATTCCTTTGTAATAGAGTAGACATAATTTGGGAAGGGGAGAATGATGTTTTATAAGACGTTTTTAAAGAAATACCAAATGTCATATGCTATTTAAAGAAAGATACATTAAATGTATATACTTCATTCTAAATAATAAGACGTTTTTCACTTTCTAGATGCATAGCTTTTTATATATACTATGTTTAGATACATTGTAAAAAAGCAATGTGCCAATGTGTTAGTACTTATGCTTGCAGTAATCGTATAAGACATGGCAAACACTCTGAGAGCGTCATCGCATTTGAACACAACTTTGAATTCAATTAATCAATCCTCTTCCTCGTTCTTCCTCCTCTCGATTCCCCAATTTCTCTCTACTACTCTTACTGCTGCTCACACAATTAATGTGTACAAAAGTCATAACGTCTTATAGCAGTTTGAAACATATAGTATTACTAACTATATGTGGTCGTGTGAAGCATCAAGCTACATGCCTTTTTTATAATATAGGAAAAAGTCTAAATCACACCCCCACCTTTGGGAGGTGGTCTAAATCACCCCTGACCTTTGAAATGGTCTAAATCACCCCCGAACTTTTGAAAACCGGTCAAATTACCCCTAAAGCAGTTTTGAAAAATCATAGAAAATCATAGAAAAATCATAAAATAGAAAATAAAATTATGCTAGACTCCAAATGAGTAGACCTACGTAATGAACAAATAATATGGTATGCTTTAGTACATTCTTTTTGCTGTAGCTTTAGATTTATGCTTTTCCTCGTAGTTGTAAAAAAAATGTACTAAAGTATACCATATTATATGTTCATTGCGTAGATCTACTCATTTGGAGTCTAGCACAATTTTATTTTCTATTTTATGATTTTTCTATGATTTTCTATGATTTTTCAAAACTACTTTAAGGTAATTTGACCGGTTTTCAAAAGTTCAAAAAGGATTTAGACCGCCAAGTCAGGGTGATTTAGACCACCTTCCAAAGGTGGGGGTGTGATTTAGACTTTTTTCCTTTTGGATATGTATATAAAAGATGAGCGAGAATTAATCTTGAAGAACAGAACAAAAATGAATTGTACATGCCCATATGAACTAATTACATTGTCTGGCACGTGCCATCTACATTTCCTACACACACGCAGGAACATGCGGCAGCTGAAGTACATCGGCAAGTACCACGAGTACGAGCTGAGCTTCAAGCGGCACTGCAAGGAGGGCAAGCTCCCCAACTACGTGGTGATCGAGCAGCGCTACCTGGACTGGAAGCTGCTGCCGGGCAACGACGACCACCCGTCGCACGACGTCGCCCACGGCCAGAGCCTCGTCAAGGAGGTCTACGAGGCGCTCCGGTCCAGCCCGCAGTGGAACGAGATCCTCTTCGTCATCACCTACGACGAGCACGGCGGCTTCTTCGACCACGTTCCCACCCCCACTGAGGGCGTCCCCAATCCCGACGGCATCGTCAGCGCCGACCCCATCAACTTCACCTTCGACCGCCTCGGCGTCCGCGTCCCCGCCATGTTCATTTCACCATGGATCGAGCCGGGCACAGGTACGACGACGATCGACGAAGCTGACCACTCACAAGCGAGCAATCTGCATTGTGATTACTGACACGGAGCATTCATGATTGTTCGTTCTGCAGTGATTCACCGGCCGTCGGGGCCGGAGCCGACGTCGCAGTACGAGCACTCGTCGATCCCGGCGACGGTGAAGAAGATCTTCAACCTCAAGGAGTTCCTGACCAAGCGCGACGCTTGGGCCGGCACGTTCGAGACCGTGCTCACGCGCGCCACGCCAAGAACCGACTGCCCAGGTACCTACGCACGACGTACTCGATTAAGCTGATCTTACTCTGAAATTCTGAATCTCTGTAACTATAACCGATAATCGATACAATTGCAGAGACGCTGCCGGAGCCGGTGCGGCTGCGAGGGCGGAGGCGCCGGGGGCGGCGGACCGGGAGGTGTCGGAGTTCCAGGCGGAGCTGGTGCAGCTGGGCGCCGCGCTGAACGGTGACCACGCCACGGAGGCCTACGAGAGCGACAAGCTCGTCAAGGGGATGACCGTCGCGGAGGCCTCCGAGTACTGCCGGAGCGCGTTCGATCGGTTCCGTGAGGAGTGCCAGCGGTGCCACGAGGCCGGCATGGACGGAGCCACGTCCCGGAGCTCCAGCCGTCGTCCACGGCAACGACGGCGACGGCGACGACGGCGACGACGGCACCATTAGCGTCAAGCTGTGCGGCTGTCTCCTTGCTTCAACGCGTAGGAGTGCATGCCGCGTTACGTTATCGATGGGCTCTCATGCTTGTTTGCCTTGTAAGTCGATCTGCGTGTACTGTGTTTATCACTTTATTATCTGAATTGCTTTGCGTAATTTGTTTTGCCTTTTATAATAAATGATCAATAAGAAAGGACAACAACTGATAAGAACGTTTGTTGGCGTACATGTTTGACGTGGCACTGAACGTATTTTTAGACAAAAAGAAAGTTTCATTCCGATGTTTGCAAGAGTTTTGCACAAAATCAATTCTTATCATAGTTACAAACATATGGAAAGAAGTGACTACTGACTACTGCTCTCAGTTTTGAATATATATAGGTCTTATTCAAAAATAAAAATGCAAACTTTGTCAAATTTAAGTCGTTCTTAAAAAACTTATATAAAACGAGTAGTCAAATTTAAAGTACAAAAATGTCAATGAACTATATAATTTAAAATGCATTTATAGTACTTATATACTGGCTCTAAAGCTAACACTACTAGTCCATCAACCCATATGCTCATGCATGTGCTGAGACCTTAGAAGAATACTATATTAGAGCTTTGTATTTAATTACTGTAACTAGCAAATATTACTTGTCTTTCGTATAGACGGTTCGCTTGAACTTATCAGTCAAGCTTATCAGCTATGATACCAAAGTTAAAGAATTTGTAATAAACACAACACCCATGTTGATCTCTCTAATATCTAATGTGATAAACTATTTGGTTACCCTATAATGTTTCGAAAGGAATGGGAAATTAGAAGAAATCAATTTGGACATAGAATATGAGGGGGTACAGGTTCTATTCGAGTTTTTTTTTTTTTTTTTTTTTTTTTTTTTTTTGACGAAGACTATTCGAGTTTGTTCACAGATTCAGTTACCCTTATAAAGAACATATATTCAATTACAGCTTGATTACAACAAACTTGTTACAGCCATCACTTATTTAGAACGGCTACATGGGCCAACAGGCCCAGCCGACTAAAGGCCACACATGGGCTGGGCCTTTATACCGAATATTTCTTCACGTCCGAACTTGAATACTTCTCTGGTTCCCGCTCACTTGAGGTTGTTCGGCAAAGTGACATGTCTTTATAATAAAACATTTAGTTAAAACATTTGCTTAAGTTAAAATGGATATTATTGTAAGTCATGTCTCATGAAGCTAGGAATATATATTGTCAACATTTAAATCTTTATTTTTTATTAGTTGCTAAAAAAATTATCCTCAAATTTAGTTTTAAATGAACTATTTTATTTACAATAACTTTCAATTAAAAATAGGATTCTAGGTCGTAGGTTGCACATTAACAATGATAGTTGTATAAATGGTAGTTTAGGTTTACTCATGATACTTAAACTTAGTGATAGAGCTTTAGGTGAGAACTACAAGGCACAACAGTGCTATTATAATATATTTAATCGGCCTAATAACCACGGCTTATACTTCCATAGAATTTCAAAGAGTAGGGAGGCAGAGGGCGATCATAGCGTCTTTAGTCTACACTAACCTCCTCTAATACTAAAGATGTTGTCTTATAAAAAGAACTATACGTGTGGTAGAATTCTTTTTTTTTTTATTAAAAGATTTATTAATTTTCATTAAATCTTATAGAAAGAGGGATACTTTCTTCTTTTTTTTTTTTAGGGATTTTTGAAAAACAAGGTTCTTGTTTTTTTAATTCTATCACTGGCTTTTTATTCTATCATTTGGCGGAATGGGAAGACATGGTTAGTTATTCTTCTTCTACGAATATCCAAATTTTGACACCTAATACTCCATAGATAGTTCGAATTGGATAGCAGCAATAATCAATTTTAGCGCGAATTGTTTGGAGGGGTAGTCTACCCTTTTTGATGCATTCAAAGACGTGCAATTTCTTTTCCCGCTAGACGACCCGCAATTTAGATTTTGATTCCCTTTATATCCGCTTTTTAGTTAATTCAATAGCTTTTTTCATTACTTTTCGAATGAAACTCTATTTTTTAATTGGAAAGCTATATATTCCAAAGAATATTAGGTTGTCTATAAGGTTCTTTAACCTTTTCGATAGCAATATTAAGTCTCTGGTTTACAGAAATTAACTTCCTTTTGGAGATCTTTCTCTAATTCTTCGATTGCTCCCCTTTTCTTTAATAAATTGGGGAATCCAATATGGATTCTGACGTGGATTGTATCGATTTCTTTTTGAATTTCTATATGTGTAATTACTTGAACTTGAGTCTGATTCCATTTTTCTATTCGAGCCTTTTTTTCCTATTCTTTTGTATATAGTTCTTGATACAATTCCGTAAGCCCGCCGTGTTCGCGTGGGGTTTGGATTATTTTTGGAAGAGGTGGGGGCTCCCTTTCCTAATCGTCCGCCATGGCTTCTTGGTGGGTTCGGCCTTTCTGTGCACAAAAAGAGGGAGGGACGCGCGTCGGTTTCGAGAGCCCGGAAGCGAGTGTCCTGAGAGTCGAAAAAAGGAATGTGCCCCTATCGGAGAACACCTAGACTACTAGAATATGAATCATAGACATGGACACATTATTATCTAAAAAAAATCGTAAAGACACGTGCATGCTCCATGTGCTATCCAATCAAAGAGTTGAGTAGAAATGTGGCCATTTCTGGCTGAAATATTCAACTCCCAGGATTTGAATTTCTGTTGCAAATAACCAAAGGAAAGGAAAAGGATGGCCCAGTCCAATCAACATTTATAGTCCAATCAACATTTACGTGCCCCAGCCCACGAGAGGTCTGCAACAGGCCCCATAAACTCGATCGATCAGTGACTCGTCTGGCCTTTGCGCCGTAACTGACAGGTAAGGAAGGCCCAGCACTTACCACTTATCGGCCCCACTGCCAGTGACTCGTCAAACAAAATCTTGTTCCCACGTTGCGCCTCACACCACATCTCCCCGCCGCCCCGCCGCCCCTCGCCGGCGACAACGACCGAACGGAGATGGGCGCCGCCGGGAAGTCTCCTCCCTTCATCTGCTTCAAATGGCCATGGAGCCCTAACCCTAACCCTACCCCATCGCCGAGCTCCAGCCCCTGCGGCGACCTCGAGCTCCCGTGGCTCTTCAAGTCCATCCGCACCCTGGCGCAGGGCCTCCTCATCGCGGGCGACCTCCCGCCTCTTCTGCCGGCGGAGGATTATGGGGCCGTCAGAGGCGCAGCACGGGTGCCGCGGTGGTGGCAGAGGCTGACCGCGGGGACGCGGAACATCGGGCCCTGGCGGCGGCGCTCGCGACCGGGAGGCCCGCCACCGTGCTGGAGTTCTACTCCCCGCGCTGCCGCCTGTGCGCCTCGCTGCAGGGCCTCGTGCGCGAGCTCGAGGACGGTGTCAGTGGCTCCACCAGTTTCGTGCTCGCTGACGCCGAGGACGACCGGTGGCTCCCCGAGGTGAGGCGCCCCTTGCAGCATTCTTCTTGCCACATTCAGACAATTCGTCAGACTTGTGATGTCGATTTGGGTGTTGTGTTCTCTACAGAGGGAAAAAAGACCTTTGCAACAGTAATTTAGCTAGATTGGTCTTGTTCTGTTAAAATTTTGCCTTTGCAATGGTAATTTAGTCATTTTGGTTTTGTTCTGATCACCTTTATGATGAATAGCTGTTATGTTGTGCTTTTATGATGAGAAAATTGAAATTTAGAAATTCAGAAGGTTTTCCATGGTAAATAAGTTTTTTTATTTCTTTGTTTGTTTATAAGGTTATTGGGTTTCATTTGTCCCATTAAGCTCCTGCAGTGTCAGTTTCAAGACATACGGGCCAAATATTGCATTCAAGTTATGTAACTTGCACAGCTTGAGGGACATTGCAATGACAATACAAAATAAAGAAAAAGAATTTGAAAGAAAATTGCAATGACAATACACAGCCATAGTGATATTCAAGCCTAGTTTTTCGAACCGGACCGGTGATCGAACCGGTGAGGCCGTCGGTTCAATGGTTCATTGGTCCAACCGTTTAGAACCGTTTGAACCGCTGGTCCGATAATAATGGACCGTTTTATCGAACCGGCCACAAATTCTTTGAACCGGTACATATATATATGTATAATTATATAATTGACAAATGCAATAACATAATTTAACATTGTCTTAAAATCCAAAATACATGAAGCATGGTAAACCGATAATAGTACACGTAATCACACATGAAACATTGTCTTAAAATCCAAAATACATGAAGCCATATAAGTTTCATCTTCACACACTCACACACACGAGTAGGAAGTATATCCACTTTGTTCTTAAAATAATCGAAGTAACAAAGTGATCTTAGGTGAACAATTTCCTTTCCATTATCAATCTAACCGAAATGCATCCTCTGTAGTGTGTATGCAGATCCTTGCTAAACCGAGCATTCAACATGAAGAACTAGTAACAAATCCTAAAGAGGCTGGCACAGAACACTACATCTACGTGTACCAACTACCGGCCTGACGAACACTACATCTCAGACAAACACAAATCCTAAACCGAGCATTCAACATGAAGAACACCGCCCGAGAGCTCACCACTCACCGGCGGGAGCCATGGCTGCCATGCCGAGTGCCGACCGGGAGCGGCAGGAGCCTCCTTGACTACTTGATCCGGAGAGCGGCGAAGAGCCCACGGCCGGCGTCGGCCCGCTGGCACGCCAGAGCCCCGCCGGCCGGATCACCGGGAGCGGCGAGAGGGCCGCCCCGACGGCCGCGCGCCCGCCCGCGCCCAGCGGCGCCTCCTCGGCCCGCGCCCGGCGCCGCCCACGTAGAGCCGCCGCCCCGGCCCGGCCTAGCCCGTCGCTCGCCAGCGCCGTGGCTGCGCTTGCCCCCGACTGACGATGCACCACCGCCGCCCGGCGATGCGGTCGAGCCGCCGATGGGAGGAAAGAGACGGGGCCACACGAAGACCAGCCGCTTGCCCGTCGTGCCCGACCACCCGGAGCCGAGGCCCCGTCGTCGTGCCGCGGCTGCCGCCGCGCCTCCGCCCCCGACCGCCCCACGGTCGGTGCTCTCCCCACGGGCGCGACTAGCGGTCGGCGATCTTGCCCGCCGCCGCCCGCGGAAGGAAAGGGGAACCGAAAACCGGATTTTTCCCTCCCACTCGGCCCGGAACCCTATGTTTGTCACTTTTCCGATAGTACCCCCGAGCGGATAAGGCTTTTCTTCGAGATCACAAAGGGTATTTTTGGAAACGCAAAAAAACCGCCCGGTTCAAATGGAACCGCCCGGTTCACCGGTTTTTCAAAAACCGGCCGGTTTGACCGGTTTTTTCCGATCCAAATGCACGAGCGATCTTTTAAGTGAACCGAGCCGGTGGAGGCTCGTTTCGTCTTTTTAGCGGTCCGACCGGGCGGTTCGGTCCGGTTCAAAAACTAGGTATTCAAGTACTTTATAGGACAGTGAAAGGGTGAGGAGCTTGATACTGTAGATATGGTTATCACTCTTGTTGTTTTGTTCCACAAGTAAACATGGTTACTGAAAATTTGTTAGATCACAAGTGGTCACATCCAGACATTAGTATGATTGGTTGAGGATTTGTCGATGGATTAACATTAATCCTTGGTGGTGGAAGCAGTACTTTTTTCGACTTTATCATGGCTGTTGAATTGCAACCAGGCATCTCAATGTGATATCTTCTTTCTTTACCACTTTTTCACTAATGAAGCAACATATCAATTGCTGTGGCATACTTTTATGGTTTACTTAACTGTTCAAGTAATTAATTATTTAGATGGTACAGTTATTTGGTGTACAAGGGGGAAATGTTGCATTGCGTGCATTTGCCATTTAGTAGAGTATGAATTATCCCTTTGTTCCAAATTGCAATTACTTAGGCTTTGTCCTAAGTCAAACTAATTTTATTTGGACCAAGCTTCTAGAAAAATGTACTAACAATTACAACATCAAATTAGTTCCATTAAATTATCCCTGAATTATATTTTGACAGTACACTTATTTGAACATGTAGGTGCTGAAATGTTTTATGAACAAATTCAGTTAAAGTTAGTGAAGTCTGACTTAAAGACCAGGCCAGAGTATTATCTTTGTAAATAGGCTGATAGGTTAGGTTATTATTCAGAAGAAGAGTGGGAGTAGAGAATTCAACATATGTTTACTTGAGGTTGATGGAAAACCTGCTCTGACAATTTTTCATGTGTACGGATGTGTGTGATAGTTCTGGTGGGGCTGCTAGTTATTTAAAACATGGACTTATGTCAAACTTTGGTATTAACTGTACAAGTAAGCTATAGCCTGCTATCTCTTCCTTTTAGAGATATTGGCAAATGGCAAGCTTGAAATTGTCATTTCCCTATTTAGATGAGCTGTGGCAGTTAGAATTATTTTGTCATGTTAGGATGCTGAAGAAATAACCACATGTTTCAGCATTTCAATAGTTCTTGATTGAAGCTAATCAATATAGAACAATGAATGAGCACTGAGTTGTGCTTCTGCTTCCATAAATTATCAGTCCTTGTTTACCAGCCTAGTTTGGATTATGACCTTATTATTTCTTGTATGTACATCTGCAACTCTGCATTGGAGCATCATACTATTTCTCTGTTGCTCCAAGCATCTATTGTAAAAACTGAAATTATTTGAACATAACAGTCAATTTATTTTATTTTTATCGCTTGCAGCTTCTGCATTATGATATCAGATACGTCCCTTGCTTTGTGCTCCTGGACAAGCATGGCAGAGCTATAGCGAAGACTGGAGTACCAACCAGCCGGCAGCACGTTATCGCCGGTCTTCATCACCTCCTGAAGATGCAGCAGCAGCCATCTGGACAGGAAGGAAACCATAGTGCGCCTCCATCATGAAGCCCAAAAATATTTGAGCAAGATCTGTAATGGAAAAGAAAGCTTTCAGAATGTGCATTTTGTTTTGCAAACGTGAAAGTGAGCAACATTGATACGTCAATTCTTTAGCCGATTAGTAGTAGTAGTACAGATTGTAGTTGGTGCAAAAGAAATCGATATTTTCTTTTTCGCTGGGTTTAGCGACCACAGGTTGATGATATCTTCCTTAAATAGCCTATAGATCCTGCAGGAGTTTTTTTAATTGTTCATCAGCAGATGTAATGAATCCTGTGTCGCTACAGTCATTTCATATTCTTCACCTATACACCCACCACCCCCTAACTTCCTCGCCTTATGTGAACATGTTAACAGTTTGGTGCTGGAGTACAAAAACAGCTACAAGAGCTCAAATATGTGAATTATATGGAAATATGATGTGATTTATTTCGATTGATGAAAAAAATCAAATGCAATTTTTAAAAGTATCTCCAGCGCAACTCAACAGGTTCCTACTCAGCTACTCTATTTTTGTTAGTGGAATCAAAAAAAAAAATTGTAAGTCATTCCAAAAACGTTGCGTGTCAAACATGATCGATCAAATTTATATGATAACATAGAAACATTTATGATACAAACTAGGTATCATTAGATTCTTTATTCATAATATTTTCATAGTTTTGGTCTATTTCATGTCACAAATCTTTGTGATCCTCTCTATAATTTTGGTGTTTTGACTTTCCAATATTCTTAGAATGACTTGCAATTTAGAATAGAGGGAGTAGCTCCTAGTAGACTGCCTATTTGACCACCCAAATTTATATTTTGATTTTTTATTAGAATTTATATATAATTTAAAATGGAAGAGATGCCATGATGCTCAAGAAAATGGAACTGAAGAATGTGTGCATCCTGAGGAACCCACCGGGAGTCTTGGAACTGCGATTTTTCCTGGCCGCTCATCGTTGATCAGACGGACGCCGTGAACCCATACGGTTATCCTCTCCGCTCCTCTCCTCACCTCCGGCCGCCGCCTCACACCACACCACCACCCCGGAACACGATGGCGGCGCCGCTCGCCCCCTCACTGCCGCCGCCGCGCTCCGACTCGGGAGCCGAGGCCTCCTCCGCCACCGCCACCGCATCCTCCTCGCCTCGCTCCGGCCCTGCTCCTCCGCTCCCCAGCCACATCGTTCCGCCGTCCCGGCCGCTGCACGCCGGCTCCCAACGCCCCCCACCACCGCCTCCTCGCCGCCTCGCCCGCACTCTTGCCGCCTCTGCGGCCACGGCCGTCTCCGAGGGCCAGACTGAGTAAGGCTCTGCTCTGTTTATTTTTCCATTCTCCGTCCTACCCTGCTCGTTACTGCGAAACTGTAGTCGGAAAAATCGTCTTTTTGCTTGTTATAAGTTCGTTGCAATGTGATTCCGGGTCGAAGTATTTGGTGCTCGTCCGAGTGCTCGTGCTGGGGATTCATGCAAGTTGGGTTTAGGCAAGGGGAAGTATGAAAGAAATGACTGACTGTTCCTTGGAGTGGTAGAGAGACATCGTGTGATTCAATGTGGTTAAGCTAGTAATAATTGCTTCTTATGTCAACTAATGGTGGGGCGAGTTCTCATGTAAAAACTGCTTGAAATGTGTATTAGTGGCAGTGGGTAGTGTGAATTACTAGGAAGAATTTCCACTGCATTTTTCAGAAGAATTGATTGGTGCCTGTTTGAATTTGGTTCCTCTATATTGGGTGTCTATCTTGTTATAGGCTTATTATGGAGTATGAAACTTGCTTCTAGCATGATCGCACTCAATAATGCTGGTTTTGAATTTATTTTGATTGTTGAGGAACTTAGGAAGTAAGGACTGGATGTGTCCTAGTGGTTTGGTACCACTTTTATGTTGTTTCCAAGGTTAATTTTCATGTACAGGAAGAAGATGTATGAAATATATTGATCAGTGGAAAAATTTTTGTTAGACCATTAGTAAAACTATAAAAAACATATGTTAAACAGCCAGTCTGCTAGATTATTCATGGACTGGTGCTAAGGATAATGATATATGGTATGATTCTTCAGCTTGGTCTTGCTTCAAGCAGTTTTGATTTACCTTTGGTGTTTAAGAAGGTTGCAAGATAGACTAACTGGTACTCCCTCCATTCCAAATTTATAAGATGTTTTGGCTTTTCTAGACATAGTTTTTGCTATGCATTTAGATATACACTATGTCTAGAATTCTAGATACATAGTATAAGCAGTGTATCTAGAAAAGTGAAAACATCTTATAATTTGGCATGGAAGGATTAGTTTGCAGTAACTTTGCACCAATTTCAAGCTATACCGCTTTCTCCGATCATTGGTAATTCTGTTTCTTATAGCATTAGATTTGAAGGAGTTGAAAACCTTTGTTGTTCTAATGTACCATGTGCAACTGGTTATTCTCATTGTGATTTATGTCTGCCTGTGGTGATTGCTACTAGTGTGGAATATAACAATCCTAATGTTTTTGGTCTGTCTAGTTTAGTGTCTGGTTCAACAACTTCAAAGCAAGGGACGATCTACCACGAGACATATGGTTGCCAAATGAATATAAATGACATGGAGATTGTGCTTTCTATCATGAAAAAGATGGTTATGATGAAATTGTTCCTGACCCTGAGAGTGCAGAGATAATATTTATCAACACATGTGCCATCCGGGACAATGCAGAGCAGAAAGTCTGGCAGCGTCTCAACTATTTTTGGTTTTTGAAAAGGGAATGGAAATCTAATGTTGCTGAAGGTAGATCAAAATCTCTGCGGCCTCCCAAGATTGCTGTCCTGGGGTGCATGGCAGAGCGACTGAAGGAGAAAATACTCGATTCTGATAAGATGGTTGATGTTGTTTGTGGACCTGATGCATATAGGGATTTGCCTAGGTTGCTCCAGGAAGTCGACTACGGCCACAAGGGTATGAACACACTTCTGTCGCTCGAGGAAACTTATGCTGATATCACCCCAGTAAGGATCTCTGACAATTCAGTTACAGCATTTGTGTCAATCATGAGAGGTTGCAATAATATGTGCTCATTCTGCATAGTTCCCTTCACTAGAGGTAGGGAAAGGTCTCGTCCAGTGTCTTCTATTGTCCGGGAGGTTGGTGAACTGTGGAAAGCTGGCGTGAAGGAGGTAATGCTTCTTGGTCAGAATGTTAACAGTTATAATGACACTTCTGAAGTAGAAGAATTGGAGCCTGGCCAAAAATGGCAACTCAGTGAAGGATTTTCCAGCATGTGCAAGGTGAAGAATATGGGGTTGCGTTTTGCTGATCTCCTGGATAGATTATCTTTGGAATACCCTGAGATGCGGTTCAGATTTACCTCACCACACCCAAAGGATTTCCCGGATGAGCTACTATATTTGATGCGGGATAGGTATAACATCTGCAATCTTATTCACTTACCAGCACAAACAGGCAGTACAACAGTGCTGGAACGAATGCGGAGGGGTTACACTCGAGAAGCATACTTAGAACTTGTGCACAAAATTCGTAATGTCATTCCTGATGTTGGGCTAAGCAGTGATTTCATAACCGGTAATCTTTCTTTTTCCATAGTCTGCATTGTCTTAGCTAGATTAAATTGTTTGTGTTTCCTGGTTTTCTATAGTTGTGATCTTCTGAACAAAGTACTCCCAGAGTGGATTTCTTTTCCTATGGCTGTGTCAAAAAAGAGTGAGAATTGACCATATGTCCATTACTCCATATAGACTATAGAGTGGCTCATATGGTAAGGACCTATAACAGACCAATTCGAATTTAGAACCAATTTGTATTCACTAATCAACTAACAAGATAACATCATAGATATGCTTTATATCTAGTATTGATGGAAGAACTTATAAAAAAATGGATAAAATGGTGTGCTGCATTGAGGCGATATATTGATTGAATGTTAAGTTCATATTTGACCAATTTGTTTCAATTTTTGTTAAAAGTTTCCGATGTTTATAACAATGGTTCGTTTTGTTTACAATTTAGAATAAGGTATCATAAAGATCATGTCCTGTCTTGATTGAATCTGAATCCTCCATTTATTTCTCTTGCTCTTGCTTAAGACTTGTTCGCTTCATAGTTTGAGTGGAATTGGCTTATTGATAGATGAAAACAAAATTTAACATTTATCTTCTTGTATATATTGATAAACTGGAATAGGGCAGTAGTTTTACAACTAGTTAGCAAGTAACTTTGGAGATGTGGACAGCTCTTATTTCATGATGCTACGAAGCTGTTTTGGCATATGTCATGGAGTCTTTCCTAGTTCGCTATGAATGGCATTTTAAATGAGATTGAGATTACTTGATTGATTAAGTTATTACAGTAGCACTAGCATTTGGCAATAATTATGTAATTGTGTCAGATATGTACTTAGATATCCCAAATTTCTTGAATCATTCATAGTGGCATGCAATTTTTTTAGTTTCATCTTCTATGATCCAACCTGCATTGTTTTAATACACTTCATTACATTCCTCTGTTTTAATTTGGGATGTATATTTTCTGATAATCTGATGTATTGCAGGTTTTTGTGGAGAGACAGAAGATGACCATGCTGAGACCCTCAGCCTTGTAAGGGCTGTTGGATATGATATGGCATACATGTTTGCCTATAGCATGAGAGAGAGACTCATGCTCACCGGAATTATGAAGATGATGTCCCTGAAGATGTCAAGCAGAGGAGACTCACGGAACTAATCAACACCTTCCGTGAGACCACAAAGAAGAACTACGATTCTCAAGTTGGTACAGTGCAGCTTGTTCTTGTCGAGGGACCCAATAAGCGCGCTCCCAAAACGGAGCTGACAGGGAAGACTGATAGGGGGCATAAGGTGTCATTTGCCAGTGTCCCTATACCACACACATTCGAAGGTGAAGAAGCACGTAAGCCAGTGGTTGGTGACTTTGTTGAGGTGAAAATTCTCAGGTCATCAACAGCAACATTATTTGGGGAGCCAATTGCGCGCACAAGCTTGAGTCTGTTCCACAAAAATGTTGCATCTGAAGCGCAGGCTGTTGCTGCATAAGTAGTAGTTACATTTGTAGTAGTTGTGGATTATATGTATCAAATGGCTACAATTTTGATATAGAGAAGAAACTGAGCACGTCAGCCTCATGGTTAAGTGTTGGTTGTTTAATTTTGATAAGGTAGCATGGTGCACTGCTTTTATCAGCGGAAGCCAAAAGAATTTTAGCATAAAAGTCAGCTGGTCTTGTGAATTACCCCTCTTTTTGAAGGCTGTATTGCCATGTAAAGGTCTAACAATATTGACAAAAACAATATTGACAAAGTTTTTGCTTGTTACAATAAACTTCAGCTTGAGATGGCCTTTTACTGCAGGAAAACTGACCCAGATTGACTTATATCTGCAAATCTGTGACCAGAGGATTCCCAGTTTCTGTTCAATGTTCATGGGGATGTGTATAGCAGATGGCACAATTACACAATGTTATGCACATGTGTTGATGTCCACATTGTTTCTCAAACTGGGAAAAGAGTAAAATTCAGCTGAGAATATTTACAATTCTGCTGTGTGTATATACAGCTACCTAATCCTGTGCACGTGTTCATGTCCTACGCTGATAAAAGACAATGAAGAAAATCTTTGATTAAATTTTCAATCTACAAGATGCGCTAATTATGTGAGTGCCAATGGCATCACACTGTGGCTGCCACCTTCTGCCGTTGAGGTGTGAGAAGTCTTGCAAGAGGTAGAGGCACATGTGCTTTTACAAATGTCCCATTTTCCTTGTACTCCTGCAGTAAATATTGCAAGAGGAGAATTATCGTTAATTCTAAATAAGAATGCAAAAAATGCAAATTTTATATTAAATAGAAGCTTCCCAAGAAATTAATATGGCATGCACTTGATTATGTCCAGATATTATCCAGGTTTGCAGATTTGCAGTAAGCAAAAAATGTGAGTGTTCAGAAAGTAATTTCTAACCATATCAACCCATGCATATGCTTCCATGACTACACTATCTCTTTTGGCAGTAGTTGAATGAATTATATATATAAAAAAAAAAAACTTGACCTGCGAGGGGCAAGCCTCCCCCGGCATTAAAGTAGTAGTTGAATGAATTATCTCATATATATTTAGCTCAGAAAAAAATTACCAAGGCATAAATTTGATGACAGGAAAGTGAAGTTCAAAACACCACTGCCAAAGAAATTGCATCTTAATTAAATTGGACACTCACCATTTTTTCAACCATTCCAACCTTATGTATGTCATTTAGGAGATCTCCTTTGTCATATGGAACAATAGCTTCAATTGGAACCATCGAGTCCTGTAGAAGACAAACATGCATGATTTAAGTCAGGATTGACAAAATTCCAGCTTAGAAGCATATTTTGAAACTTCTAGGATAAAATATATGCTTTAAATATCTGTGTTTAATCCCTTCTGCAGGTCTAACCAGAAATACTTAGAAATTCCATTTCCATTTCCCATACCCACCTCGTGTGTGGGAGCTTTCAGCACTAAGTATGCCATCCATGATTGATCCAAAATAAGAAATACCTCAGCTAAATAACCTATACGTTTATGATCCTTATATCATTAGGGTTAACAATGCCAGGAAGATAGCTGGGCAAAGTCGATTTTGAGGGAGACTTTTTGGGAATTGGACTGGTTGCTCTTCATTTCTTGCCTCAGCTAACTGTCGTGCCTCTCTTTACATATAGCCGCCCCCTAACAAACCCCAAAATTGTCTCCTAGCAACCTTATCTAATCCTCTCTCTTTAACTAAACCTTAGGATTCCTGGCCCCTTGACTGACACACCATGACATCTATATGCCTACAGCTCTTGCTCCAATAATTTCTGGAGCTACAAATGACCAGCTCCAAAAATACTTAAATCTGAAGCACAGAGGCCCTTTATTGCAAATAAATTAAGTGCATTAGATACCCAAAGAGGCATGTCTGAAAAACAACAACTCTGCCTACAAGGGCGGAACACATACTTTCAATTTTGCTTGAACTGCATTACAGAATTCTTCCAAACCATCACCATTCATGGCTGATATGCAGATTATTCCTTGTTCCTGAGCTTCCTCTTTTTTTTTTACTCTCAATGGTTCATCCGTATTGTCAATCTGCATGACATACAAGTTGGGATCAGTTTCAAGAAAAAAAGACACTTGACGAATCAGCTCCAAGTGGAAATGTACAATTGTGTCTTGCTTTGCACTATTATTCCAAATTGCTGACTAGAATAAAATGAGCCAATGCAAATCAAAGCTCCACATAACCCCGCACCATTTGTATAAATATTAGGGATTTACTGCTACATGAAATTTTTTATATGAACATAACCTATTCAGAGTGAGTGATAGGCAGAGGTAGAACAAAAATGAAAACCCTTCACCCTTTTGCTCCAAAACACTTCCACACTATTCAATTCCCCATTAGCATAGGCAATTAGGCACTAAATTAAGCATAGAATGACTATGATCAGAAATCTCATCTCTACTCTAAAAATATGAAACAAAGTGAAAACGTTGAAAATTTTACCAAACAGGTCAAACATTTTGAGCAAAACGAACCTTATTCCACACAATTAATTTGGGGATTGACCCTACATCCAACTCCTTCAATACTCTTTCAACAGCATCTATCTGTTGTTGAGCTAATGGATGGCTGGAACACATGACACAATATTAGTACAACGCATATAGATGCATTAAATTGAATCCACAACAAAGAGAAACCCTAGTATAAGTTCCATACCTAATGTCTACAAGATGAACTATAACTGATGATTCTGATATCTCTTCTAATGTTGCTCGAAAAGCTGCTACCTGGATAGGTATTATCAATAAATGATATATGCAAAGTTCGCATCATAAAGACAGGAAAAAGTCCCAATATTTGCAGATTTATTCTTCAGGAGCATAACATGTAAACAAGTGCTTTGTGGATATGTACCAGCATAGTGGGTAACTTCTGAATGAATCCGACAGTATCAGTTAGAAGGAACTCAGTCCCATTCTTCATCTGCATAGTAATACACAATTACATTCAGTCATGGCCATATGTAGATATAATTATGGGTAGTTCTTACCCCAAAAAAAAACCATTCCCAGAGGCATACAAATGATAATAAATAGAGCTTATTCATGTCCGTTATCCAATTTACATGACTAAAAAAATTCTATTTACATTTTTTATGGATCAGGAGAGTTTTCAGATAACATACCAAGACCCTTCTTGTTGTTGGGTCTAACGTGGCAAATAACTTATCCTCTGCAAGTACATCAGCTCCAGTTAAGCGGTTCAGGAGTGTACTTTTTCCAGCATTTGTATACCCTACCTAAAAAATATTTGGAACTGAATATATCTGTAGAATAGAGAGCACAAGAAACTTTTGATTACACTTAAGGAAATTTACATGGTTATACCAGAGAAACAACAGGAATAGGAACTGATTGGCGACGGTTACGGTACAGCTTTCGGTGTTTCGAACAGATTCCAATTCTTTCCTCAAGGCACCTATCTGTCAATGACACTTTATGTTTGAGATCCACAAGTTCCAAAAAGAAGTTCAACACTACAAATTCAGCAATGTGCAATATGAAAAGGAAAATATATAAGTCCTATAAATGAACTATCAGTAGGAGTTTGTTATTCCACAGAGTCATGAGAGACAGAGTGCCCTGTCATTGACCAATAGTGATAGCTAATAACATAGTCCTGTGTGCATTTATTGAGCAAAAAATATATTACTTCCAGAAAGAATATTACTTGAGTTCTCAAGATGCGCTTGTCAACTTCAATTTGCTTCTCACCCATACCCTTAACTTGACCTCCAGACTGCCGTTCAAGGTGACTCCACATTTTTGTCAACCTAGGAAGTTGATATTCCATCTGTGCCAAGGTGACCTAAAAGGAAAACAGAATATAGAGTAACTTAAGCAGACAACAAACATGTTTATTCTACTTAAAGATGTGAACTCATGTCAATAAATGATACCACAAGATACTACTGTTAATAAAGCTAGTGTGCGTGATTTTTACCTGTAAAGCAGCTTCATGTGTTGCTGCCCTTTGATTAAAAATATCAAGAATAAGAGCAGTTCGGTCACAGACTCGGACACTCCCACCAAATGACTTCTCCAAGTTACGTAGTTGTCTGAAATCATTATTGTGAATATGAGCTATCAAAACAACAATTAGACCAATCTAAGGTGGTTAGCAGTTCAAGAAAATATGATTAGGAAGCAGTTGAAAACATTGTATGGTCAACACAAGTACACCGTGTCAAAATCATAAGATAATTTCTTCAAATATACCCTGGTTAGGTATAGAGGGAAAAAATTGATTATACTGGCATCCGTTTATGAGATTGACAAACAAAACTCTTTCAGGTACTCTCTGAACTAACAATAACAGGTACAATGAGTAACCAATATTTTGACCATAATAGCTTATGATCAGCGGAAGGTAAAGATCATACACTTGGGTTTATTTGATGAATCTGAGATATGAGAAACAAGGAAAACAGATCGAATCACACAGCAGAGTAATAAATGAGAGTCTTACCCAGGGGATAACTCATCATCGAAAACTACAGTCTCAACATCAAGGGCTTGAATTGCACTTCTGATTTCAGAAACCTTGCCTGAACCAATGTAAGTCCTTGGATTTGGGGTAGAAAGCCTATTGGAAAAACGGAAAGCATGTGACCCACTGTACTTTGTAGAAATAAGAAAAAGCAAGGCATGCAGTTCGTATGCCACGCCACAGCCTTACAATCTTACATAAGACCATAACAATACAGCTTATACAGAGGAAATTCGAGTTAAATTTATGTCAAATTGTGGCAGTGCCACAGCAAACATTTTGAAATTTGAACTAACAGTAGCATTTCATCTATCAGAGTTGACAGTGTGGACCATGCATTACATTGACCAAGCATCTCAGTTTTTCCAGGGTGGCCCATCTTTATCAATCGTGAGAACATATAACCACCATTGCCAGTGGAGCACAGCGCAGGCTCAGTAGTGATGTTCCAGGCAAACAGAAGCTTACTTCTGATAGGTTGAGCCGACTACCACAAGCCCCGCGGTATCAGCCAACTGCTCCAGCTCCTTAAGAGACTCCTCTATGCCGAAGAGGTTCCCTCCTGTCCGTTTGAACTCGACACCAACCAGATAAGCCTTCTCTTGAAATATCTGCAGGTAGCCAGGTCCACACTCCACAGGTTCAGAAAAATCAGACACGCTGAAATTGACATGTATGTAACACAAATTCACAGCTCCAATGTTCATATCTCACGGCTCGAAATATCTAGCGAGGATAACAATCAAAAGTTCCCTCCCTCCGGTGAATCTGACGGATCATTGCAGATTATCAGATTTTGCACACGCAGCAGACAGAACCGCTCAATCTGTCAATCCCAATCCTATCCACGAAAAGCAAAGCAGCTCAAGGTACACAAGCAAGCAGCTACCTCTTTGCCGTTGATGAGCTTGAACCGGTCTTGCCCCGCCGCGGCCTCCTCCTCTTCCTGCCGCTGCCGCCTGCTCTTCACGAAAGCCCTCGGCTGCGGGCGCTGCTGCTCCAGCTCCTCCACCTCCTCTGCTCGAACTCCAACTCCATCACCCTCAGCGACCCCGCCTACATCAACACGGGTTACCCGTCTTGGGTCTCCGCCGGCGCGGCCTCGAGCAGCCGCTCGTCGAGTGCCCGGACTGGCCGCCCACCACGGCGGCGAGTCGGGGAGCAGCGGAGCGGAGGAGGGCGGTGGGGGCGTCTCCGGAGGCAGCGGCGTCCCGCGGAGGCGGACGGGAGGGATAGGGAGACGGAGGCGGCGAACAGGCAGCAGGTGGCGGCGCTCATGGCGCGGCGCGGCGGGCGGAGAGCGAGTGAAGTGGAGGCTGGCGAGGCGAGCGCCAATGGCCGCCGAGTGGGGTGGATAGGCGAGTGAGGTGATGACGTCGACGGTTTCTGTTGATGCTGTGGGGTGGGACCGGTGTATTTGACACGCAAGCCGCTTGGCGAGGCATGACGTGGCATAAATAGCTTCCCGGCCTGGCCTGGTCGGGATTTTTATTGGTGGGTCCGGAAAGAAAAGATTTTAAATGAAGCTTTGGGCAAATGTTAGCAAAACCACGTAATTATCTGCCAAATTTTGGAAACCTTGGGGATTTTTGTGTTGAAAACCCCTAATCCTCTACGAGTCTCTCCTCGGATAGGCCAGCCACGTCGTCCCAATTTTTTTGGCTCGATTGGCTCGTTGAAAATTTTGCAAAAAGCACTCCTATTTTCTCACAAATCCCAATATAGTCCATCGAGGCCCTCGGTAAACAGTAAATACGTTTCGTGTTTTTTTACTTTTTACTCCTCTTATTATGACAATCCGTCGCTTGAAGATGACAAAATCCTGAGTTTGCGGTCGTTTTCAGTTACCCGCCCGCCTCCCTCTTTTGCAAAAAAAAAACCCTCCATCTCACTCACCAAATATATACCGTGGCCTCCCATAAGCAAAAAAAAAAAAAAAAAAAAAAAAAAAAAAAAAAAAGTCTCTCTCTCCCACTACTCTTCTCACGTACGCACGCTCCCTCCGTCTCTCTCGTGCGCGGCGGCGGCGGCCGTGGCCACCGCACCCGCTAGCCGGCCACCCCTCCCTCGCTGCCTTCTTCCTCCCTCGCCCTCTCCCTCTCCTTCTCCCCTCTCCCTCCACCGGCGCGGCCTCACACCGCTGTCCCACGGCTCCTCCTGTGCAGCTGTGCTACAGGAAACCCTAGGTGCCGCTCGCGCTGCCGCCTGCGCCCTCCTCCTGCTCCTTCCTCCTCCTCTTCTCCCCTAACATCACCGTGCGTGGGCCGGCCCTCGGAGCCGCCTCAGCCTGCTGCGCGTCGGCCCAGCGGTGTCATCCATGGTGGCGGGCAGCCGGAGCGCCCCTCGCCGGCGTCGATTGGTTCCTCGGCGTCTAACTGTAAGTAAATGGGCGAATCTCTTTACCTTACCTTTAGGGGATGCACTGATATTTGGGGATTCTGATTTCTAGGATTCTTGTTTAGAGCAGGGGCCTTCCTATGGTGTTGCATCTTCTATTACATGTTTTTTTTCGATTTTTGATGGTCATACATTGCTCCTTGGACTGCCTGTAATGTTCTATTACAAATTTAGATGGGTTAATTTGTGTTTGCCTAAATCCGAATAAATATGCTTGCAGGTTTGGATTTCAAAATGAATTGGTATTTAGGGGAATGAAATTTGGAGCGTCATTTTGTCAGTGCATACATGAATAGGATTGGAATAATGGGAACAATACAACAGTCTTTTATATTAACAAAGTTGTTTCTAGACCACTGAGTATTAGAGTTTTCGTGAAATAAACAGTATGGAATAATCATATGGTTGCAATTTTAGTTCTAAATCTGTTTTTATAGATCTCTGAATATGTGGGTCTGTCTTCGCAAAAAAAATGTGGGTCTGAATCCTTCTTGTCTGTTCATTTAGGTTCAAACTGATTTAGATGGGGTCATGCAAAAAAAAAAAAAAGTTGATTAGTTGTCCATTGTTTGCAATGTCGCGCACGATATTAGTTTAGCATTGCTGTAGGAAATGATTGTACATCTGTGTTTGTGACTACAAATGGGCAGTTTCTTGGAGAAACATAGCTGCATTTTTAAAACCAATGGACAATGTCCTCTGACACTTAATTCATTTAACTTAAAACCATCAAGTGTGCTGATTATAGTATACTTCAATATTCTCTTGTTGTTTCTCTATTATTCTAGGTCTTCTTCCTTTTTTTTTTGACTAAAAATCCTTCTGCAGATATTGTGGCGTTCGACTTCATATCATGAGGATGATGATGGGTTGGGGTGCCAATACCTGCAATAGGCTCCCGGCTGGATAAGCAATTACCTGGATAGGCATGCTTTTGTCTTAGTAGCACGGTCAGTTGGCCTAATTTTTTCTCGATCCAAGAAAGAATGAGAACAACATAACCGAGGCTAACAACCTAATTTTGTAAAGCTGCTAGAGAATTTACTTAATCGAAGAAGCAATAAGAAGAAGATACCTCATGTGTTCTTTCCATATGCTGCTGGCTGCTACTGTCGTAGGCAAGAGGGCTGCTTTCTCTTTTCTGTAATGTGTGGTGGCCGTCAGTTCGATACATACTTGCCCAATCCATGGTGCTGATCATTTGTATGCATGGTACACTGAAGCAATAAGAAGAAGATAACTAATGTGCATAGTATTTTACTTCTAATTTTGTCACTGACCTGATCCAGCCTCATCTGTACTATACATTCATCTTTGTTTTTTTATTAGCCTTATACATGACAGTATGGCCATTTGTATGCATGGCAGTAACCACTTTGATGACAATCAACTTCAAAGAAATATTGGACACGCCATTACCACATCAGATGAGGGTTGTTCAATAAAGCATAGTAACAATCCATGGTACTGATCTCACTTCTTTTTAATTTCACTTTGTTCTACCTATATAACTGCTTAAATTATACCTTTAAATAACTTTGACTGATTTGTGGGCACTGTAAACTCACTCTTTACTCTTTACTGTCCTCACGCCTTATATGAATACTCTATTGAAAGACACACATTTTGCTGCCCTTGACCCAGCTCAACATATTGCATACTGATATATACTACAATTTCCTCTCTTGGGTTTCCTCTATATATATCCCCTTGGCCTCACTATTCTCGATTTTGCTGCAGGTTCATGGGAGATGCTCTTTAATTGATTCCATTACATCAGGTATGCACCAGTTTGAGCTTTACCTCTGATAATCTGCCTTTGACAATCAATATATATACCTTTCTCCTATTTCTATTCCGCTAAACATCTTGCAGGTTGTCACACATCATCATCCTTTTAAGTAGCTAATGGTGCTTATCCTGAATATTTGATACTCACAAAATTTAAAAATTAACGTTTCAGTTGTAAATCTTAATTTACTACTATCGATTTGTCATAAAGTTACCCAGAACACCCCATGCGTTTTTGGTGGATTAACATAGTGGCCCTTACAATATTATATCACCAAATTTCTTTTGAGGCCCATTATTACACCATGATCAACCTCATATAATTTTCATAAATATATACACTCATAAAGTGATGCCTTTTCTTTGATCCAAACTCATCCTTGGCCTGTACATCCAATCCCTATTCGGCGCCATGACGGCCTGCTCAAATTAATTAAACCAAAGCAAAGAGAGCGATCGATGATTAGAGATCGAAGTATCGATGATTAAAGTGCAAAAGAGGAATACGAGAGAGAGAGAGAGGGGAGTAGAGAGAGAGGGGGTAGAGAGATAAGGGGAGGGGAGGGGAGGAGAAAGAGGGAGAGAGAGAGGGAGAGAGAGAGGGGGAGGGAGAGAGAGAAGGAGAGGAGAGAGGGGAGAGGAGCTAGCTTGAGAGGGAGAGAGAGAGAGAGGGAGAGATCAAAACTAAATCTCAAAAGAAAGGGAGAGAGAGAGAGAGGGGGGGAGAGAGAGAGAGGGAGAGAGAGAGGGGGGGGTAGAGAGATAAGGGGAGGGGGGGGGGGAGAGAGAGGGGGAAGAGAGAGCATAAACCACATTCAATTGGATCTCAAAGAGAGGGAGGACCATGCATAGGGAGAGAGAGGGAGAGAGGGAGAGAAAAAAGGGAGAGAAAGAGGAGAAATTACCCCCACCGGTGCCAAACTTCAATTAAACCAAAGGCAAAACCTTCCCCCGAAATGGTGTTTTCTAGAGTTTTGAAGCTCAAAACCCTAGAAAATGGCGAAACTCCGTGGGGAAGAAGAAGGTTGGGGCTGTATTTATAGCCAGACTTTTTCCGTGGCGGGCATTGTAATAAAACCGCCACGGTTAATGGCCCCATTAACCGTGGCGGTTTTTGTAATAAAACCGCCACGGTTAATCGATAACCGTTTTATTACATTTCCAATGCCGTGGGGCTGCCGGGCCAACTATTTTCCATGGCGGTTTTCTAAATGCCCGCCACGGAAAATAAAAAACTAAACACCATGCAAGTTCAATTCTGTAGTAGTGTGTCATGCCTTATAGATGTTTGCTGAAATGCCGTTAGCCCAGGTCAGTACATAGGTGTTCAGAAATCAATGATTTATGGTCTGTTCTTCCGACTGAAAGCCTATGCTGTTAGTGATATGCATGTGACATATTAGGACATTCTGAAATGCATTAGTGACCAAACTACATTATGCATTGATAAAAAGTGCTACCTCTTCTACAAGGGGCATTTGGGCAGTAACTAAGTCATGTACAAACATATAGATTATATAGTTTCAGGTGACTTGCCAAAAACCATCTAGATCTGAGCCCCCTCGCAGCGATGAAGCAGGAGAGGGTCCATCATATGGGTACCTGCCATACTCAGACACAGTTGTTTGACTTCGAAAAAATGCATTGCAGAATCCAAAAAAAGGGTATTGCCAAATTAGTTGTTAATAAACTGTCTGCCTGCTTGTTACATAACTAATTATGGTGGAACAATTTAGTTTAGAATAGAATTTGGGTGCAAACCGTCTGGAACTTTAGGTCACATCTATGCCTTGTACTTTAGCAAGATTAATAAAACCTGAGGTTTAATTCTGCAATCCAATAGCTGCCCTATATAATTATATGTTTTCCACTGAATTATGCCTATGTTTAGGTGGGACTACACACTGCATACCTGTTGGTGATCTGCGGTGTTTATATATTTCCTTGTCACATTTCTTCCTTGGTCTTTCTTTGCAATATGTGTCTCGTTTCTCTTTTCTTTTGCCTTTTGGCTGAGGGAGATCCGTGCTTGTTGCTAAACAGGATGTGCAATCTGAGAAAGAGGTTGGTGACAAGTTGGGTACTGAGATGTATCAGCACAAGTTATTAACCTGGTACGGTCCTCTCTTTTCTTGGACTAAATCCGAGTTTTCTATGCACTGCATGCTTTGTTTTACTGGTATTGGTATGCCTGGTCACTATTGTTTAAATTAGTTTCCTTGTAGGCTCCATCTTATACAACCTATACTGTAGCACAATGAGGTCACACAAGGTTCAGTTTCATATTTTTCAGTGCGAAACAGCAATGTGTTTCTGTTATTCCTGGGGATTCCATTTTCATGATATAGAAGCTTATGGTCATCCTTTGATTTGTTTGCTTTTGCTGTCTCTTTTTTTTGTTGAGTGTGGTTTTTCTAAAGACTGCTTGAGCTTAGTGTTCCCCTGTTTTTTCCTTTTTGCAGTATGAAGAGACATGATTTATATGAAGCTCTTTTCAAGTGGAAGGATACTACCAGGTTTAGAGTTATTAGGGGATATATAATTATCGTTTCTTTTGGTTGTTTCATTTCATCTGGGATTGGTTATAGAGTTGTATTCATCGATTATAGATGAAAAGTTATTGTGTAGCAATAAAACTCCTATATGCAGTCTGTCTACAATTGTGGATTAAGGGGCAATCAAACTCATTTCTTACATTCAGGAGAGACAGGGTCCTTGAAATTGCAGATACCCTAATCAAACTTTGCTTCAAACTTTTAGATTGGCACATACCTATTCTATATATGTACATGTACCGTTTAATCCATCCTTTAGCATCCATACAGAGAGTACTTGATCTTCTTGGACAAATCAGAGCTTGTCAATGTGCTTTAGTTTCCATCGGCTTCATTAGCTTGACACTGATCAATGACTGAATATACCTGAATTTTGCTTTTACTCTCTTATGACAGGTAGAAGCTACAGATCCAACCGATGAAGCTTGCATTGATGGATCCCAACAGGATTATCAAACAGTCTCAAGGATTCATCGTTCTAGCTAATTATTTAAAAACTTCTGTATTCCTGAAACGAAATATCATGACTACTACATGTGGACAACCATCGGCTACCCTACCTTTAGCCCTATGTGTGTTGTAAGATATTGACTATTGAAACATGCTACAAATTCTGCCTATACTGTAAATTATATCTCTACTTCTAGCTTCACTCTACTCCATGGACAACCAACTCTGTTCAGCATAAAAGTCCAGCGCCTACTTGATTCATTGCGTGTCTCCAACCTCCAATTGCACACCCTAATTCTCACTTCTACACCCTAACAAATTACCCAATGCTAGGCTTGGCGCGCAAATGCGCGCCCCCAGACTAGTTATAGTGTATATGTGTCTGCATTCACGGTTTATCGCTAAAAGTTATAGGTTTGTGCATTTCTAACCATGTTTTCATGCCCTTGTTTTTTTTTTTTTTTTTGAAATGCAAGGTAGGCACATGAACTTACAGTGTTGTGTCAAATAGGTCCGTGGACTTAGAAACCAGCCATCCATCCCCTCAAACTTACGAACCCGTTCATCCCGCACCCAACCCGGTTTTGCATGACATGCATGGCGGTTTCGAGCGGTTTTGCATGGGATGCTTTATGCGATCTTGGCGTCGGTGATGACATCGGCAGACTTTTTATTTTGAAATTGATATCTTTTTTATTCGGGGCTCTAAGTATAACAAATAATATGTCAATTTTAATCGCCTCGATGAGCTCTTTGCAATGGTGTACTCCGTTTTGTTATTTGAGATAGTTTTTTCGTGTAAAATTAAATATTTCTATAAAAGAAAATATAAGGTGCAACCGACCGATTAAGGTGCAACTTGATGTGAGCATACAATAGGCAGCGACAATGCCCATCCGATACGCCGTCCCAGACGATCGATCGGGCCACCCACCACGGCGCCTAGCTCTCCACTTCGCTTCCGTCGGCCGATGCATGCATGCATCTGCTAGCTGCACCTGCGCCTGCATGCGCACACATGGCGTCGCCCAGCCGCTAAGTCGCTATAAAATATCACTAGTGGAATTTGTAAAATTAAATATTTCTATAGAATGAGTGATATGTTACTCATTCTATAGAAATATTTAATTTTACACGAAATAAAATTATCTTAAATAAAAAAAAAACGGAGTACACCGTTGCAAAGAGCTCGTCGAGACGATCAAAATTGATATATTATTTGTTATATTTGGAGCTCGAATAAAAAGATATCAATTTCATAAATAATAAAAAAGAGTGCTGATGTCATCATGACGTCAAGATCGCTACGATGCTCATGCAAAACCGCCATGCAAGCCATGCAAAACCAGGTTGGGCCCGGGTGAACGGGTTCCAAGTTCGAGGGGCCGGATGGTTGGTTTTCTAAGTCCATGGACCTATTTGACACAAGACCAAGTTCATGTACCTACCGTACATTTCATTTCACTTTTTTTTAACTTTGTAATTTTACCCCCTGTTTGCTTCAAATGAAGGAAGACTTTACTCATTGTCGACTTCATCTTTTGGGCAAAAGCACAGCTTTGCCTATATGTTTTTCCTCTGTTTCCAACACAAGTATACAGTTTACTTTGCCGCTTCCCTATCTCTACTTCACCGACATGTGGACCCTAGTCGTCACCTTCAACCTCCAGCAGTCCTCCTCCTCCGATGTCTCTCCCTCCACCGTCCAACGAGGTGGAGTGCCGGAGAGGCAGCGGATGTTGCACGCCTGTGCGTCCTCGTGGTCGCGGCTGTTGTTGCACGCTCTAGTGACCGCGTCGCGCCGCGGCGCTCAACCGCGCGCGCCATGGCGGCGGTGGTTGCTCACCCCCTCGAGGCACCTCACGCCGCAGGCGCACTCTAATCGCATACGCACCGGCGTGGCGGCGGTGGGTTCGGGCGACACACAGCCATGGCGGCAAAGTGCCCGATCGCCGCGACGCCATCGAGAGGAGAGAGGGGTGGCGGATGAGGAGCCGAGCGTGGGGAGAGGAGGAGAGAAGGGCGGCGAATGGAGGAGGAGTGCATCTGCCGTTAGCGTCGTACTGAAACCCTAACCGCATTGTGAGACAAGTAGAGTCACGACTCTTTGGGCACCCGACGCGAGCGGACAAGGAAGAGAAAGGCTGAAGGGTATCGATGTCTTTTTGCCCAGCTGTCTTTTTTTGCCATTTAATTCATCCTTTTCTACCTGTGTTAGAAAGCAAGGGCAAACAGGAGCTTCATGGGCAAAAAATGAGGTTAAAATCACGAAGTTAAAAAAGGTGGGGTAAAATTACAATTGGACTTTGAAGTAGGGGTATGAACACTAAGACCCCAAAGTTATATGCATGTATGTAACCTTTGCTTTAGTAATTGACATACAAAACTTTGACATTGTCACTATTGAAAGCACATGTTTTTGTTTTACAAAAATCCACAACTAGTGTGGTCACAATGCAAACGCATACGCCCTTCGAACATGTTGTCATGCACTAGATTTTTATGGCCAACATTTAACATGACTAATTACGCCACAATCCAAATAAGCCCAATTTTGTCCCGCCAAATGATCTTATTGTCATTGCAAAATCTGTTCTTCAGAAGGTTTTAGTTAAAATTTGTTCTTCCATTGCACTTTGCGGCACAGCACAAAATCAGTGTTCCATCCAAACAAAACTCAGAGAAAACCAATTCAATAAGGCAGCTCTTGAATAATTCAACAAATGCAGTTAGTGAGCAAATGAAGAAGAATTCAACAGATGCAGTGAGTGAGCAACTGAGCATAGTTCATCAGATAAATAGTTCCTTGCCATCACCATCAACAAACCCTCGTTTTCGTTTGTATAAGTTACATCCAACACCACTCAATCTTTCTTACCACTTCCCAAAAAAAATAAATTAAGAAAAACAAGCAGCTCTGCACAGTGACAACAATGCATGTGCAGGCCATCCTCAACACCAAATTAAATAAGATTAGCATAAATAAACAACAGAAACAAACCATAAACATCCCTGTTCGTCGTCACTCGATCGTCACCATAACTTATTATTATCTACACCAAATCCACAAGCCGTCAAAGCACTCTGATGCATAACTTAAAAGAACGAAAGATCGTCTGCACGCCATTGCCACCGTGCATCTTGCTAGTGCACGGCGATGTTGATGGCGCCCTCGCCGGTGATCTTGTGAGCGCGGTGCTTAGGCTGCTGCTTCTTGGGCCCGGCTGCCGGCTTTGTGGCCACCTGCGCCGCCTTGCTTCTGCTGCCGCCGCTGCATTTGCAGTTGCTGCCGTCGAGGCCGCTGTCACGGCTGGCGCGGCAGCACGGCCTCGTCGTGCCCTCGCTCTCCGACGAGGAGTTGGACGTCTCCAGCATGGACGACGTCGTCGTCTTCCTCCTGCCCAGCTTCGGCGACTTGGGCCGGGTCGTGGGCAGCTTCTTGAATTCGGCCTTCGGGGACGGCGTCGCCTCGTGGTAGAAGCTTGGCATCGGGTTGGCTTTGAAGGTCAGGCTCTTCCTCAGCTGCTTCAGAGCCTCCTCTTGCTCTTTCTGCAGATTGTTGTTCAGAAAATGCATGCGTTAAGAAACAATCAAGACTCGATCGGCTCTGAAAATTGTTCAGCAATCAAAAGCATGTGCATCCAACGCAGTTTCAGTTAACTGAAGATTCGTATTCGAATAAACAATCTGAATGAACATACCAAATGGGGATCAGAGACACTGCAGGTTGAAATGCAACTCGAGATGAGAAATGACAGCAAGATAAATTACCTTCATCTTAGCCTCCAACTGAATCTTCTCTTCCTCCATAGCTTGATGCTTCTCCTCCAACTTCATATAAAACTGCACCCAAAGCATGGAAACAACAGTTATAAGCACATTCTCCCTTTACCAAGATTCACATTTTTTACAGAAAAAGGAAAAAAAGTTATACTTCTCTGCGCTTCTCAGCACGTTCAGTACAACGGAAAACTGGGCCTGATGGAACTGTGGCCTTTCCAGCTGATGGTTTCGCATCATCCTGATTACCTCTATTAGTAGATTGTAGTGGCTTCCGTGTAGATGCAGATGGAGTTTTCTGTCAAGAAAAATGCAGACAGATTTAAAACTACGTACTATGCAAGACATTTGTGTGATTCTGTTAGATGATTAATTAATCATACAAGAAAAAAAAAAAAAGGTTAAAGAAATGGAAATACACACCTTCTTCGTTGAAGTCAACACCTTCTTTGCGCTTTGGAATACGCTACGATTTCCATTGGAGGACTTGCCATTTGATGGATCAGGAGTGTGGTTGCTCATATCTTCAGGCTCTGATGGGAGATCATTATTCGGTTCCAGCGCATCTTCCGTTGATGTGATTGAGGTGCCATCACTCATTGTTGTTTCTTCCATTGGAATCTTTTCCTGGTTCTCTTGTTTATCAGCACTATTTTCAACATTAACAAGAGAGCCTTCATCTCCAGTACACTCTGAATTCATAGAGCCACTGTCAGTACTCAGTACAACATTGCACATATAACTCGGTACAAGGCAAGCGACCAAATTGAACAGCTAAACTGAAATCGATACAAGCATCAACCACTGAACCACAGCAAACTTACCATCATCAGTCTGCTCAGAACTTCCGATGCCCGAATAAGCTTCATTTCCAGTAGCTCCCTTGGCTACAGCAGATCCCAAATGTTCAGAGCTGCCATTGTCAGATTGCTCAACACCAACAGCACTAGGCAGGTCCGAGTTGGATGGATGAGCACACTTCTCATATGACACATCCATGGTACCACTAACAGCAGAATCAAGGTCCTGTATAGAAGACTGAAGTACAATTTTAGCATCTATAGATACCCAAAAAATAATACTAATGCAATAAACACTTTATCGGTAACCTTGAAGTAGCCTCTGCGATTTTAAACGACGTAACAACAAACTGGAACCACTTTTTCAAATAACAGGGACATGCAAACTGGCAAAACGGTGACCACAGGAGGGAAACGGATGTACCTATCTTCCGTAGAACCGACATGGAAAGGCCAACTGTATGGGAAATGTGGGAAATGATTTCCTCACTACATACCAACCATGAAAATGACATGGCAGTGGTGGATAGAATGAGTCATGTACTTTGACAAGCTATCTTATCTGCCAGCATGACTCTCAACAATGATCAAGGAATGAAATTAATGATTTATTTGAGATCCTGTATGTCGGTATGGCAGGGCGTTATCTGTTATGGAGACTTATTTGATGGTTTAGACTATTAGTATAGAACTGGCTGCATCATTATTCCATAATAAGAGGATAAAGTAAGTACTACTAAAAGAGAAGACAAGGGAACAAAGGCGACAGACAAAAAAATTATATCTGAACAATTTGAACTGTGCCTGGTGCAGACTGAATATTAATTGAAGGAATCAGAATACTCTTATACTATTTAGCATGTGAAGATTTAGTTGGACTAATATAAAGTGGGACGACGAAAAGATTATCTTGTAGGCCACTGTTTTTTAGTGCTCTATTGGCCTTTAGAACTCCAAAAGGAGAAAGGTTGACACCTCTAACTCTAAGTGGTACTACTGCTTGTATATTATGTTAATTAGGATTTGCTATGATCCAATCCAGTTAAAGTTACACCAAAAAAATAGTATTGAAGACTTAAGTCGTTTACGGATCTGATCCGGAATAGGGACATGATAACAACTTCCTTAAAAGCCTTTTTTTATTAGATCAATCAAAAGAATTTGGCTTCCCAAAAGTAAGTTGGCTTTGCGCGAGCTTGTATATTATACATTATCATAGCTAGACACCTGACGACCTGAAGGTCAGGGCCATCCTGCTGATAGATAGGCATACCTGAACTGAACATGTATCCGCAACGACAAACAGGAGACGACATGTCCAGACTAGTTTATTACTCAGTTGATAATTTAGTAGCAATGGGTCAACGAGTAATCAGAGACACTGCCAATTATATATGCTAAACAAACAAACAAAGCAAAGCTGATCAGTTGGACGTGATATAATCTGCTAACAACAAGTTTCCTGAACTAGTGTGAGATGCATATCCTTTTGTGAGTTGTGACAATGAAAGCGACACTGCGACGGACGAGTGTAATCTCTTGTGTGAGAAGGTGGCACACCAAGGCAAGGCAACTGAGATGGTGTGTCTATGTACTGGATCACATAACAGAATTGATGAGGAATTGAGGAAAGAAGAAGATGAGAGAGAGCTCAGGATGCAGATTGAGTTGGTGGTGGTGGTGTTTATGTGCTGTAATAACTGTTGTTTTATTATTTCCTTCTTTTTTATGATACCTACTCTGTTAATACAGAGCCAGGTTTCTCTGAACATTGATTTTTTTCCCCTGGAGCTGAAACAGAAGAAGTTATGTGCATGGATGGAGATAATCTAGTGGAAGTGTTGTCCTTGTTTGAACCCCCCTGTTTCACGTGAGATGCAGGGGAAGCAAAGACAGACGCCTAGTTGCAAAAATTCCCAGAACCGGGAACGATGCTAGCTACCCGGCCTATCTATCTATCTATCCCTTTTGATGTGGGGGAAAGAAAACCGAAATGCTGCAGAGGATTCAGGAAGCAAAATCCAAAAGCTATGCGCGTACGTACAGGCAGCGGCAAGCAGATCGTGGGTGCATGGTCGCTGCTGCAGCATTCAGGAGCTGGAAACAACAAACAATGGAGCGAGAAGGAAGGAGGAGCAGGGGAATTACCTGCTGCTTCCGCGCGCGCGGCGTGTCCTCCTGCCAGCGATCTCCGCTGCTACGCAAACGCAACGCGACGGCGTCGCTGCCGGTGGCCTGTTGCGTGGATGGTGGTGGCTTCGGTCGGCCGGGACGATGGATGGATGGCGGCGTCACTGTGGTGGTGGTGGTGGTATTTGTAGGAGGAGCAGGAGCCGGAGCCGGAGGTAGGCGGGCAGCGAAGGACGGAGAAGAAGGTGGCGGTGGGTTCGTCTCGTCTCGTCTCGTCGTTGATTTGAACGGGGTTCGCTCGGCGGTAGCTTTCCTTTCCTTTCCCTTTCTGGGACCCACCGCCTCGCCTCGTCTCGTCTCGTCTCGTCTCGGTTTCCTTTTTCGCGTGGGCTCCCCCTCCCTGCGGGTGGGCCCCGCCGGCCGCTTTTCTTTTTTCGTTTCCGTGGCGGTGCGCGCAGTACGGACCACCACGGTTGGGTTGGTTGGTTGCTTCGAACGGTTTGGGCGCCAGCGCCACGAACGGCCTCTTCTCCTGTTGTTGCTGCAGCTTCCTCCTCAGCTTCCTTCCTCAACTAATATTTTCTTTCGTGTATGAACAGTACTAGTAGTGATTTTTAAGAGATGATTGATAGGATAAAGGATGGGGCAGGCTTCCATATCCGGCGGTTGATCAATAGTTCTCTAGGGCTACTCACTGTTTCTCCATCGTTCTCAAGTGGATTTTAGGTTCACGAACGCTTGGTTCAGAGGAGGATTTTGGAATGAAGAATTCCACGAGCAACTGGAAAATTTATACTCCTTTGTTCGAAATGGACAAGAGATTGTGTGTGTGCGCGCGTGTGCGTCTAATCAAAACAACTTTCTTCCAGCGGTACGCCTCGTTTGGGTTGGCCGCCACACCGTAGTCGCCAACCCCTCCCCCTCCCCACCACACACACACTTCAGTGCCGTTGTTGTTTGCTTCTTAGTTCGTGGTTGCTTGGGTTGCTTCGTCCTCCTTGCACACGATTTTCTTTTTTTTTTTTTATGTTTCACCTTTCTTGTACAATAGTAATTCTGAAGAGACAGGATTATAGAAGGATTGACAAAAAAATTATGGAGGGGGCCTTCATACTTTCATCTAGCGGTTGATTAATATATCTCTACTGCTACTCATTGTTTCTCCAATGTTCTCACAAAAATTATCTACTGCCGACTACGGGTGAGAAGGGTTTCAAATCTACTACACCTATATGTAAAACCCCACTAAGGAGTTACCCCAACACGCAAAGACGCCACATCAAGAGCTCCACTAAGACCGTGACATCCCCGCGCGGCCCCACTTGCTTGAACTCACTAAAAAATGTTATAACTCACAAACCAAAAAACCAAATTAAATTCGACACAAAGATTGAGTTCCTTTTAATAAATCCTTCAAAACACGATCTCATATGGATATATTTCGATTAAATTATAGGTAGGCCCCACTGATGGTAGTTCGTATAAAGTAAAGTAAAAATAAAAAAAATGAAAAAAAAAGGGGGAAAAGGAAAAAAATAAGAGAGTGATAGTAATATTCTAACTCATAGATTTCTCCTTCATACTGTCAACATGCGGGAATCCACCTAGTTCCACGGAGTACAATGGTGTGTGAGAGATCGACCATGGTACGACAAAAAGCACCTAGGACCCTATTTTTAGTTGCTTCATGACGGCAGATTAGTTGGTGGGCATTTTAGACAATCAATTCCTAATCTTCTCCCGTCTGGAGAGAGTTAAGCTTTGCTTACACCTAAGTGGATGTTGTGGAGGTTTTTCAGCCTTGTCATGGACTACGATTTGAGATCTAAGATTGATTATTCGTACTCAGTGATAGAGATCACTGGGAGAATTTTGCTTACCAATGAAATTTTCATTGTAGTAGGACAGGGACGATTCATAGTTATATTCTCATTGTCCTATTGCAAGTACCTGTTTACTTCGAATCAAAGGGAGAAAAACCAAAAAAAAAAAAAAAAAAAAATATCTCCACCGTATTATATCCTATAAATATCTTATTAGGAGCATGAAGAGTTTTGCATAGAAAGAAATTCCAATATTTGCATTAAATAGTTTACATCATTACACGGTACGTGATGGCAGGATATGACCGCTAATAAGGCGCTAGCATGGCTTCAGTATAGAAACAAAATTTTGATAATTTTTTCAAATACTTTCTTATCATCACTATTGTATATGAGGTACGTGATATGGTACGATTTGAGTGCTGATATGTGATATATATCTCTCCATGGTAACAGGGCACCTAATTAGTTGGCCTATTGCTCCATAATAAGAAATTAGTTGGAAGAAGTTGATTAGTTGGTTGATGGTACAATCTTGTAGGTTGGTTTGATTCATGACTACAGTTAAGCCTTGACTACGCCTGAAATTAAATTGGCTGCGCTGGAGTGAAGTGCTAAATATACCTAATGGTCCTTGTGGAACTTAATGGTCCTCTTTTGTTTTTGGATCAGAGCTAGTACAAACAGTAGGTTTGAACTTTATTCAAAGACTACAGTTACATGGATGGAATTAGTTCAGGGTGTACTTCTCTTCCGTCCTAAGTTAACATAAGTAAGTGATCCAATAAACCAAAGAGTTTTTTCAAGCTACTACACGATGTCATGGCGCACCTTAATTGATGAAACTAGCTATAATTGCAAACGTCCTTACAGGGGTCCTCATAGTTTTTTGTTATACAGTTATAGAAATTATGTAGATGAAATAATAATGTAGTCTAGCGCCCTAGTCATTAATTTTTAAACTATCAGAATATTATATAGACAATTAGTTCTCCATTGCACTGCAAGTCTGTAAATTAGAAACAAATTTATGGTCTAATGATGAACTTCACCTGACATTAAGGAAATTTAATGTACTAAGATGGTTTTTCTTTTCCAGCGGCATTCTTTTTGGAACTAAACTTTTATATGCAAAATAAATGACTTTTCTCCTTTAGCAGATGAGTATGTAGGAAGATCAGGAGAGTGATGCCCACTTCTGTTGTCGACCCCAACAAACAACATTGTCCACAAAATATATGTTTTCCTAGCTAGGCAAAAAGAAGTTAGCCTAGCCATATAATAGGTTGCATGAGCTCTCACTAGACCTTTTATGGCCTAGTACACTTCGGTCCCTCACGAAGCGAAAAGGAGTAATCTAAATGTATATAAAAAAAAACTTGTGGAAGGTATTTAGTTACTTTGATCAAATGACACCTAGCTAGCTTGTGTGATATTGTATTGTCCATTCTCTCGCCTGATGCTTGCGCCATTCATCCCTTCAATGGGCGGATCGGGGCGTGCGGTGGAGTGATGTCCTGGTCGAGGACTGCTCCGACAGCGACGAGGATGACGACAGGAGCATGTTGGCGGACATCCCCTACCTCCACGCTGCTCGCCGGGCCCTCTCGCCAAGCCTCGACGCCAAAGCACCCACATGGCATCCTCGCCGCCGACTCCGCCGAGGGCGTCGAGTTGGAGGGGGTGTTGACGCGGCGCTGCTGGTGTCGGGGCACAGGACCGCAAGGCGCAGCGTCAGGGCGCACCACCGTCGTCGTCGCCGCCGGGGGTGAGAGCCGCTGCCGGGCGAAGGCGCTTCGCTTCAGGTGCCTCGAACGCCGCAGCCGAATCCCCGCCCACCACCGGGCCCAGCGGGCGGGCGACTTCCCGGATGCCGACGGTTGGCGCCGCGTGCTCCCCAGCACCACCCGAGAAAGTCGGTGCAAAAGCCACGGTCGCGGCCTACGCCGGGTGTGTGTACCGAGGGGCGCAGCGGTGGTGGCGCCACGACCCGGGCGTTGATTGGCCGCCGCTGCTTTGTCTCGGACCGACCACCGTGTCGCGCAATGTCGGGACCCTATTCGTTGCCTCGCGCCTGTCATGGACTCCACCATCTGCGCCAAGGAGTGCAGGCAACCTAGAGCAATGCCTTCGGCAGCGAGGGGTGGCAGCTCGGCTGGCGCTATCAACGCATCCGCCCCCGAAGATGTCGCCTCGCCGTCCGCCGAGCCGGGATGTGGCGTGCGAGTGGGCGACGGGGCTCGGGCCGATGATGCCGGGCGCCCGCAGAGTACACCCGCGGTGGAGGTCGACATCGGGCCGCTACACGCCACTGTGAGCGCTTGAGCCTCACGTGCTGGTGCGTTGCGTGGCGGAGGAGCCTCCCCACACGGGTGGACCCTATGTTGGAGGAGCTAGCCGCTTCACTCGCCCACAAGAACTAGAGCACCGGGCGGCGGGGATCCTACCTTCTACACCCGCCTAGTCTTCGGAGGTAGAAGCGTCGCCGAGGTCACTCTCCCCTACCGAGGCTTCCCCGAGACGGGCCAAGGTATGGATGTTGAGCCGCAGGACTTGAGTATGGATGTTGAGTCGCGGGACTTGGCCACACCCTTGGAGGAGGAGGTGGATGGCCAAGGAGAAGGGGATGTCGATGAATGCACCGAGACGAGGACAACGGTGCTTGCGCATCCTTCCGCAAGATGATGTTCAAGAAGGTTCCCCGAGCCGCCGCTACCAAGGCCGGTCGCACTCCCGGCCGCTGAGATGCAACCCAAAGAGGTCGAGGACCGTGACGACGAAGGCCACTAGCTCCCACACGATCTAGCCTCGCGCCAAGCCACTCGTCCTTTCCTCTCGTGCCGGTGGCGCAGCGCGTGCCCAGCTTGCGCTTGCGCGTGAGCTGGACTTCATCAATGGAGGGTCGTCGGCGCCGCACCGAATCACAAACTACGCTGACAGCTTTGGGCAGGACCCTACCGAGAAGGCGGTCAATGCATTAAGGGCTGCAGCGAGGCTTGATGACATGGAGCTTTGCGGGCGTTGGCTGCAATTGCGGCGGAGGCGGGATATACATGATGGAGTCTCCATGACAAGGCAGCTAGATGATGCTCTACGGTTGTTTCCAGAGTGTGAGTAGTCAATTTAGTATCCCTCTCCCGCTTTGACATCAGTCAATCCGGAAGTTGTTTTTGCGCCGCTATGCGCATGTAATTTCTACTCTTCTACTTATTAATATATGCCGGGCTTTCCTGCTGCAAAAAAAAAAAAAAAAAATATTGTATTGTCCATTTATCAAAATGTGGTCAAAAGGCAGTTGCAAAAATCACATTGAAATTTCCTGTGCACAGATGTACTATATGTGTAAATTAAATTTAAATTTAAATATTTTGGTATAATCAGACATGCATGCATGCATCAGCTATTTTGGAAGGAATACTTAAAATTTTGATCCTTTTTGTGTCTATATGCCAAGCGCATGCATCCTGCTCCGTACTAATTAAGTACTTAACAACGGTGTACTCCAATCTATGCTACTTAATTAAACAATCCGTTAGCAGTACAAACGGACAGAATAATAAGATCTCAATGATACTCCAAATGATTGGCATGAAACAATAGGTTAATCGTCAAAATAATCATGTCTCTGCTAGACGAGATAAACGTTATTCAAATGCACACGTTTGTGTGTGTGTGCTTGTCATCCTCACGTAGGCGCATCGGCCTTTAGTGTTTTTTAATTTTTTTTTATACCTGTAAAATACAAAAGGATCAGACGTAATCAGGGAGAAATGGGAGAACAAAACCAGCCAGAGGCCGGAATAATATTTCATCACAAATCATGCACATCAACTTGACTGGGTGCTAAATTTATATGCGTCCTGTCGGTCGATCGGTCTCGTCGACATATAGCCAATCATCACCTACTGATGCTGAATTAATGAACAAACAATCATCTCTTGCTACACACACACACACACCAGGACTTGCTACCAACTCTATATATTCATACTCATACATAATAAACAACATATAATCCACAAATTAAATGATAGTATCGCCTAATTAATCATGTCTAAGCTTTTTTTTTTTTCAGCTAGCTGATTGCATGCTGATCAGGGGCCATCGGATCGACAGTCGCGTCTCTGAAAGCTTCATTGGGATCTCTCTCGCTCTCGCTCTCATGAGTAAACAGTTCAACTGCATACAGCATGGACATGAGACCTTCTTCTTTTCTTGTAGAAGCCTATATTATAATTGCTGCTGCTTGATAATGCAGCAGATCGATCGAGATTATTAGAGCTTGAAAGCGATGCAGTTTAGATAAAATTAGTAGAGCTAGAACATGAGTTTTGGAAAGTGTTTATTTAGGCCAGCAGCAGGAATAAGATCGATACTGCCGGCTTTCATCATTCATTCATGAAATAGATAGGCGCACGCAACCGACGACGTCGATATCAGGCAGGGGGCCGGCCACACACCGGTACTGTAGGCTGAAATTGAAGGTGGCTGACAGTGGTGAATCGAGCTGCTACTAGGTAGTTAGCTAGGGCCGGCCTGCCGCTGCGTCTAGGCCGGTGCCGGTGCTTTACTCTTTGGAACCAATATATATTCGTGCGAACTGTTATCTATCACTTCTAGTAGTAAACGTACTGTCATGCAGCAAGAAAATTCCTTGATGAATTTAGTTTACTGCTCTGGCTGGCATATATGCCAGTGGAAATCATTTTGCACATATATACAGTGGTGGAGCTTCAACAACGTCTTAAGAGGGACCTATTAACATCAATGAATTAGAGCAAGGGCCACTAACATATGATACATGAACCACGCATGCGCATTAGCCATGGTCAATTGTTATACGTTTATATTAAGAAAACATAAGAAAAACCTAGCGGTGGTGGCCATGACCTGGCCTTAACTTTTTTTTTTTTTGAGACCACGCCGAGGCGCCAGATTTCATTATTAGCAGAAGAGTTTTAAAACACAAGTACAAATGTTGTCTGGTAACACCATGTTACCAACGGCCACCTAAACTACTGGATACATGAAAGGTTTTATTACATATCTGCCTTTATGTATAGATATGTATATACTCCAATCAAGTCTCACCTTCTTTTCCAAAGCAACCTTTTTTTGACCTCTAAGACCCAACTTGATACGGTGAGGAAGTAATAACGTGTTTGGCTGCATAATGGATTCTCATTTTCCTGAAACTGCAGGTGAGGCCATCCAGGACCTATATCCTCCTCAACAGCAAACTCACGGGCCATCCCAGGACACGAGCGTACTGGACACCTCCTTCCTTCAACACCCATTGGATCCACCACCCATCGCACCCAATATACAAGGTATGGACTCTGGTTTTCCTGAACTTGCATGTGTGGCCGACCAGGACCAACATACTCCTCAGGCGCAAACTCACAGGCCATCCTAGAACATGAGGATGATGGACAACTCCTTCCTTCAGCACCCATCGGATTTGCAGGGCTACAGATGCTACTCTGATGCATCCATTTCTCCAGAGAAACCTCATGCAGGGCCAAGAAGGGCAGGACTTGGAGTATTCATTGTCAACACAAACATAGTTCCTGCTCTTTCCCTCTTTGTCAAGGTGTCAATGAAGGAGGATACATCAGTCATCATGGCGGAGTCAGCCACTTTGACTCTCGATGTTTTGGTTCTTAACAGGATGCAAGTTACAAATGCCCATCTCCTAGTTGACAACCAGCTGCTTGTCAATTACATCAACGGTCCTGATCTTTCCAATCCTCCAGATTGGAGGATTAAGCCATACACTGAGGTGATTACTAATCTCGTGGCACAAACAAACTTCAAGGTCCACAAGATTAGAAGGCATGATAATCAGATGGTTGATCAGCTAGCCAAGCAAGCTCTTCAATCGCTACATGTAGACCACAAGGAATTCTCAGGTTTATGTGTTAATAATGCCCATGCTATAGAGTGCCCATTTATGGAAGCATTCCACTTTGTAACCATTAACAATGTAATGGTTCTAACAACATTTTGCTGTTAATGGCAATGAATTTTGTGTTTGTTGTAAAAAAACGTGTTTGGCTGCATATCAATTCATCACAACCCACATCGGTTAAGAGGTAGGTAATTTACATTGGCGTGAGCCAAACAAGCCCCTCACATTTTCAGGTCACCGTGGTTTAAGTGTTTTATATAATACTAGCAAAACCTTCCAAATAAACCTCCAAACCCCTTATATTTTGGGTTCACTTCACTATTAGCTATACATTATTTCATATTAAAAAAAGGTCACATGTTTGATTAAATACTCGTTAGTTAAGATAATCATGAAGCACTCCTCTAATGCAGCAGGCAAAATTAATATATAGCGTGATGAACAATGAGTAATGGCAACAATTTTGTCAACTTAATTATTTTGCTTTATCAATCATCACACTTGAATGAAAGTGAAGATATTACATATATAGAGAGAGTTTTGTCCTCTCGCAAAGAAGAATTTTACCAGTTCGGCTGCGCTCTAATCCACCTTATACTTCAATCATTTCCAACACATGTGAATTAACTGTGTGGATTAGAGTGTGGTGCGCTAAATAAGATTTGAATGCATGGTTTTTATTCTTACCTGAACAATTTATACTGTATGTATCTAGGATTATACTATACTACTATTAAAGTATAAATATAAATCTACCCATAAAAAGTACAAAATTTACCTACTCCCGAAATTGGCGCTAATTAATCAATCCACGCAACTGGGGTGGCCCGACTGCCCGAGCCCGCGGGGCCGGTAGTTTTGCTTGTGTAGGCAGAAAGGTGTCTCTGACAAAGATGCATTTGAAATATATTGGTCGTTGCCGGTGCATGATCACTGATCCAAACTACTGTAGCATAAAAAATGAAACTCGCGTTGCACTGACAACTACAGATGCCTTCTGCTGCACGTGTTGAAGCAATGCTTGTTCTTCCCCGAATCAACCTGTTTCAGAGAGGTGGATTATGAAGCACGAACGGTGATGGACTGGAATTAATCGATCAATCTGCTGACTGGCTGCTGATGCCCAATAGTTACGGCTTGATCATTACTACTGTATTCGAGACTCCTAGGAGTGAAGAAATAAATAAAATAAATAAAACAAATAAAGAGGTGGCCGGGCAGTCCAGTAGCTATAGCTAGCTGCAGGATGGAAGCGATGTTGATGCATGATTAATTGCATCTGATGTATCCCGGCAACCTAAACGGAACATGAGTTCACATCCTATGACGCCCGGCCTACTAGCTAGCGCGCTATATAGGTAGACAATAAGAGCCCAGTGGACAGTGGATCCTACTGTGTACAAATTAAGCTAGCTACTATAGCTGGCCAGGACACACGCACGCAAGCGTAGGGATGTAAGTGGCAGCCCGCGAAACCCACCGTATATAAACTTTATTAAATGGGTTATCGCAATAACTCGTAAAAATTTAGCGTATATGTAGGTTCGTAGGCTAGCCTACTTTCATCCCTACGCGGCACGGCAGCAACACGGGGATAAGATCATCATATCGGCCGCGGTTGCGGCGGTGCTTTCACGTACGGGGACGACGACGCACGCGCGGATCCCGTACGTACTACGTACCTGTAGCGGCGCAGCACGCTCTCGCACGCATGCAATGCTCGATCAGCTGGCCGGCCGGGGCAGCAAGCTAGTCGATCGCACGTCGAGGACCCATCCATCGAGAGCGACGGCGACGACGGGCTCGTGACATGATGCATGGGGGCCGCGCTGCGGAAAGGGACGTGCGCGCGGCCGTTGGCACACGCACACACATAGACATAGCACACGAACGGCCGGCCCCGCGCGATGGGCGGGCGGGCGTCTCAACCGCGTCGTCGGCCCTGCGGCGGTTGGGCGTGGGAGAAACTATTCGTGGATGTCGTTGCGGTGGGGCGCACGCAGGGGGGTCGGTACTCGGTGGTGGTGGTGTCATCCGTCTCACGTACGTACTGGAGAGATCCGGCTGTCTCGACACACACATCAGCCGTTCGTAGCTTCAACGGTTGCTGTCGTCGTGTATCTCTCTGTCTGTTGCATATACTACGACTTACGACTACGTACAGTATATTAATTATACAAATACATCGATCTCCTACCTTTGTTAGAGAGCAAACTGAGAAAAGCATGCATACATCTCCTTCATTTTAATTAAGCCGGCCACATATATTATTGATATACACGCAGTACGCAAATGTGGCTTAAATTTTGGCCGCGCAGAGCCAGAGTATGCTGCAACGTCTACATCAAAACTCGATACACTATTGATCGATGGAGATCATCAGTTGAGTTGATGAGTACGACCCATCGATCCTACAGTCCGGCCGGCTACTGCAGCACCTTGCATAGTCATCACTTGTCGACAGATCCAGAAGGCTACTATAATAATCAGCATCACTTGTCGATTGTTTTTTTGTTTCTTTCTCTCGTGTCAATCAGGCAAAACATGCACAGAGAGGAGTACTGCTACTAACCAACCGATGATGTGATGATCGTCGTCGATCTGATCAGCATCAGCAGCCGAACCGACTGGCATGCTACGCTGGCGTGTCGTCGGTGCCGCCGGCCGGCCCGCGCGCACCAATAACACGCTGCCTACCATGCCTCGCCGTGCGCAGGCACGCCGCACGCACACGATCAACAAACGCATGCGGTGCACGCGTCGTTGGCTGCTAGCTTCTCCCGTTCCAGGACGGCCGTCGCGTCGATCAATGATCATCAATATTGTGTTTTGTTGCAAGAGGAGAGCGGTTAAATATTGCGTACCAGCGGCCCGGCCGGTAAACAACGTACTCCCCTCCGTCTCGTTCGCTACGTTCGCTACGCGCACTAGGCCGAGGCCTGCACCGCAACAGTGCCTGCACCGCACCAGCGCTCACACCCTCCCCTCGCATGCAGCTTGAGCCTCACCCACCACACAATTCCGGTCTAGAAAAAAAAAAGAAAAAACCGAACGATAGCATTAATGGCAGCAATACAGTCCAAACTGTAGCATGTCAATCATTTGGCGCTAGGCTTTTCGTGCCATCCGCCGCGTTCCTTAATTCATGTGCCTTCTTCCAAACGACACTTAAAAAGGGGACGAGAGGGACGGATATTGATAATGTGCATGTTCACCAAAAGTGTGGATGAATCAAACCACCCATGACTACAAGAAACTCGAACTGCGCACCTTAGGGACGATATAGGGGGTAAAATCATCAAGAAAATAGTCCTCGGCCACAACTTATCAAGCAAACACACTAAGAGCAAGATTAATGGTTACATCGGGCGTCGGGCTGCATCCTCGTGCCAGGTCACTTGTAGTCCAAGTTAGCAAACACCGTATAATGAAACTAGCTACTGAATCGGCCGTGTAAGAAATATTTAAATATTTGTTGTTTGCATGGCCTGCCTATGAGATTAGGAGAGAGAGGAAGGAAAGCTAGGTGCAGACTGCTTTTGTCTCGGTTCCTGCGTTTTTTACCGGCGACTAACGGCGCCCGCTCAACTCTCTTTCTTCTTTTATCTCTCCGCCAAATCTCAATCAGTGTATGACATGGACATGCATTTAGCCTACCGAGAAACATTACTATACTTGCTCTAAGGATAGGAGATAAGGGAAAATCAGTTTCCTTGATGGTTCTAACAGTCACTAATAATTTTCTTGGAGGCTAGCCGCCTAGAAAATTAAGATCCGACTTAATTTTGGAAATGGTCAAGAAAATATTTCAACCACCAAGGAAAAATAGTTTGCTTCGTGGCTGACGACCGCAAGTCACTGAGTGTCGTCAACCTCCGAGGCAAGTTCATGCCCGCCCAGCTAGATAGCAATACTTTCACTCCTGATGGTATTAGAGTCGTTTAGGATAGCGGCACTGGCCTCCAAAACACAACTTTGACCTCTTATTATTATAAAACTATTTATTGAGATGTGATATATGTATACTTTTATCAAAGTATTCTTTAAGACAAATCTACTCATATATTTTTTTTGGCCTTCTATTGCTTTCGATTTTCCCTATCGCTCTCATCGCTTCCCTTTAAATTCTTTTTTGAGGTGAAAGGGTAACACAGTCTTCGACCAACCTTACCCCTCCGCACCCCCCCCCCGCGGCCCCCCCACCCCCGAGATCCGATTGACGCCAGGAGAAAAAAATTCGAAATCACGAAGCCGCCCCTTGCGCCGCGCCGGAGCCTCGCCCTCGCCGTTGCGCCGCCACGCCCTCCCCAACCCGCCGCTCCTCCTCCTCCTTCCAGCCCTCCTCCGTGCGCCGCCACGCCCTTGCCCTCGTCGTTGCGCCGCGGAGGTGCCGACTCCAACCCGCCGCTCCGCCTCTCCCTCGCCCTCGACCCCGCCGGTCCTCCTCCTCCCTTCCTCGCCCGTGGTACGCCACCATCTCGCCCTCGCCCTCGCAGTCAGTCGCCGGTGCCCGCCGGCCGCTGGCGTCGAGCACCCGACCGTCCCCGTCCCTGCTCGCCGACGACGAGCAGCCGTCCCTGCCCGCTGGCCTCCCCGTCCCTGCCCGCCGGCGACGAGCACCCTGCACCCGTCCCTGCTCGCCGGCGGACTGCCCTCGACGTCGTGCGGCGGGGCTGCCTCAGCCGGAGCGCCGCCCCCAGCGCGAGGACAAGGTGGTCGCCTTAGCCTCCGGTGCGTCTCCGCCGGTGGCCCTGATCCCTGAACTCCGCCTGAAGGTGAGGAACCTGCTCGGGGCTTGGTTTGATTCTCTAGATACCTTGAACACCAGCACCGTTTGGTGAGCATATCCACGGTCCTTTTGTTGGTGCATCAAATCTGCATGGTTGATTTCTAGATGCTGCCCATGGGTCTGCTGTGTTGAAGTTCAAACTCAATAGGAGGGATTCTTTGATTTTCTTTGGATTTCTAGGCATATCCCTGTAAAATAAATCTGAGATAACTATGCGTGTGACTTCTGCATAGAATAGATGTATTGTGCTAAAGTGAATTGCAGTGCAGGATATTGTTTGGATTTTGTGCATCTCAATTGTTGAATTTCCCAAACAACAGGTCATTATTACGATTTTGTGCAGATTATTTTTAGTTCACAGCTAGTAATCTTTGCTGAATATTCACTTGAGGCTTCGTTCTGACTACAACTAGCAATATCTGATATGCTTACTATCTGTACTGCTAACTGATAGGGGTGTGTTTCAAACCAAAGTCTGCTACTTGATATGCAGTAATATCCAGATGGCAACTCATATAAACACTAGTGTATGATAAGTTACTGATGGTTACTTTTTTTACATGTGAACACTAGTGCTAACTGATAGTGCTAACTGATGGTTACTTTTTTACATGTGAACACTAGTGCTAACTGATGCTAACTCATTGGCTCCCACATTATTTCAGCCTGCTTACTGCTGCCACTGCTAGTCATCTCGCTGTACATACCCTCATTTTGGTGTTATAGTGTTATATCATGCTTTGTGATGGCCTTAAGGAATATCAAGGACCCTTCTAGTTTTTCTAAAAATTTATACAGATTTTGATCTTATTCTCTGAAGTCTGGACTATGAATGAGCAAATATTTTTTTCTGGCATAGCTGACCAGCACCTTTACCAGACTACATTACACGGGGAAAAAACAAGGCCATTAGAGATCTGACATTATCATTAGAAATTTCAGCGATGCTGTCAGTATCAAGCTTCATAATCTGTACTTGCTTTTTACTCAATGAAGCTATAATAATATAAGGTATGAGGCAATTTCTTGAATTCCTTGAATTAGTCAAATCTTTTTGCCAATTCAGGTTAATGCTTAAGGCTGAGAGCACTGAACAAGAGCATATTAATTAGGTGTTTTTTCGCTGTAAAGGGTCTCTGAATTCATTCTTGTCTGTAGCATGGGAACTCCTGAACTGGGGTGCATTGCTTAATCTAATGAACATTATGTCATACCATTTCTACATGCTTAGCTATTTCTGTCTGTTTATTAAGACATCAAGTTCGCATATACCTGTTGTTTCACTTGTCAGGAAAAAAAAATGGAGTAGCTTTTGGTCTGATAAATATACCTGTGATGAACAAATTATTGCATGCTTGCAGACATGTTTTTCTGAACTCAGCTTGCAGACATGTTTTTGAGAAATATAAGAGAGTGGAGGTAAGCTAAGTGTAATGTTTATGAAAGCTGAAAACTCGCTGTCTGTGAGGCATGGCTAATGTTCCTCATCATTTGTAGGAAACAATGCTCCCTGAGGATGTGCCAGACATATGATTTGCCAAAGGTAAATAAACTGGTCCAGAGTTCATGAACTCAAGCACTTTGAATTTGTAATCTGACCGCTCAAACAGCTGACTGTACAGTTCTTTCATTTGCTGCCAATATGTTAGTTCCCCTATTTAAAACTACCAAGGTCATGTTGTTTTATGGCTAGTTGCAACCCTCTTGGTCGCTGGTTCCCCATGGTGAAAGCTCTTTATGGCTGCTATTTGTTGTGTTTTTGTCACCATTATTATGGTTCTATCTATCAGATCCCATAGTTCTTTCAGTACTGGACAAGATTATTGTACAAGAATTTTCGTGTACTCCAGTACTTCCTTGATATGCTTACAATAGAATGAAGGCTGCAGCCTGACGAACATAGTGCCAAGGGCTCTTTTTGGTTTGCACTAGTAATTGGAATACATGTTGTTAACAGGTGTACTGAAATAGTACTGAATTGTGCAATTTGATTTGCTAATCAATGACAATACCCAATGCATGTCCCTCTGCTGCATTCCAAATTAGGCATGGCCAATATTATCTGTTATTTACCATTTCTTTTGTCTTAAGATGTGTTTTAAAATTTATGCTGACGATCTGCATTCTGCAATTGTGACTCAGACAGCTGACAAGGCGATGACCTGTGGCCAGGCCACTGAACAAGGCGATTGCTCCAGATGCAAAACCAACATCCCCCATTGCTGGAGAAAGGACCCTGAGGTTGTCAGACTTGGTGCCTGGGACTCCCCTACAAATATTTTCTTTTGTTGCACTCCAGTGTCTCAATTTTTGTATCATATATTCTCAGTTGAGGACGAAGTGGACATCAACCTGTTTACGGCAATTCGTGTCAAAAAAAAAAAAAACTATTTACGTCAACGAGCACATGGCTAGTAGATAGATACTGAGTAAATAATGGCGTCGTATATATTCATCAATGTATGTTGTACACTAACAAATCAGAATAAGACTGTCCGATCATTGCTCCGAATGACTGATGTACAGTAATTGTTTGGATTGTACCGACTTAATTGATGTACAGTAATTGTTTGGATTGTACCGACTTCTTTTTTCTTCTGAGAGAAGGCGCAAACGGCACTTCTTTTCCAGGCCCTGGTAGATTAACACGAACGAAAAAGAAATCATAATGGACTGATGGATCTACATGCTCACGGCTCACTCTTACACTACGCTGTATGCTACCACAATCCATGCCGAAAGCAAGACAGGAAGCATCAACCAACCACCGACACTAAGCATACAGTAGTAGCAATGAAACCGGCCGCTTCGCCAGAGAATTTCGGGAGGAGGGAACCTGCCGCGATCGCGAGTAAGTTTAGGATCGTCGGTTCCCCGTAATTTTCCTCCTCCCGAAAATTAGGATCGTCGGTCCCTTGATTTTAACTATTCGAGAATAAGTAAGGCTAAAAAGAGAACAGCTACTACCCCACCATCGAATACTCTTGAATAGCATAATGGTTAGCCTCTATTGTTTGAGCCGCAGCTCTTGGGTTCAATACCCATTGGTGCTCTTTTTTTTGTTTTACAACATTTTTGGTTACTTGTTCCTATTTCGCTTTCTTTTTTTTTTTTTTTTTTTGTGATTTGTACCTTTGTTTTAATTTAAATATATGGGTTCAACTATGTCATCACAATTCTGTCTTTGTCGTAACGGGCTTAGTAGAGCTCGGTGAAGCTAGGTCTAGGAGATGTCTTCATGGTTGTCAAGGATGTGTATCACCACATTCTCTAAATCATTTGAAAATTTTATGTCATGATCGTACACCAAAATGAGTGGTCCATACAAGTTCTTAGATTTTTTTACCTAGCATAGGGGTTTTTTTCATTTTTCCTTCAATTTACCATAAAATAATCACAATAATAAGTAAAAAGTTCAGAAAATTGTATAATTGCACACAACATCATAGTTTGTCGCCATTACCATGTCATTAATTTTTCAAATGATTTGGACAGATGACATCATGGATCCATCACAACCATGAACCTCTCTCACTGACTCACATGGCTCTATGTGAGCATGTTTATGGTTATGAAGGATGTGTATCACCACTATCTTCAAATCGTCTGAAATTTTAATAGGGTGTTCATGAATCCAAACTATGATGTTGTGTGCATCTGTGTAATTTTCGAGCAAGTTAACCTATTTTTGTAATTATTTCTAGATTTAATAAAGAATAAATATTAAAATACCATATACTTGGTACAAAAATCCAAAAACTTGCATGGACACTCCATTTTGGTGGATAGTCATGAGAAAAAAAGTTGCAATAGATTCTCGACAAAGTGGTGGGTGCACATCCTCACAAAGACATACATGTCTCACTACGACCAATGTGACTATGTGACAGATGTCGTCACATGTGATATATATGTATCACCACAATCTCCAAATCATCCGGAACTTTACTAGGGTGTTCATGGATCCAAACTAAGATGTTGTGTGCATTTGTGCAATTTTCGAAGCAAGTTTGCCATATATTGTAATTATTTATTGTTTTAATAAAGAATAAATGTTAAAATTCATATACTTGGTAAAAAATCCAAAAACTTGCATGGACACTCCATTTTGGTGGATAGTCATGAGAAAAAAAGTTGCAAATGATTCTCGACAAAGTGGTGGGTGCACATCCTCACAAAGACATACATGTCTCACTACGACCAATATGACTATGTGACGATGTCGCCACATGTGATATATATATATGTATCACCACAATCTCCAAAGCTTCTCAAACTTAACTAGTATGTTTATGGAGCTAAATTGAGTGTCTACGCAAAAAAATTGCAAAAAAATAATAATAAACATATAGAAAAAAAAACAAAAACAAAAAATTCAATCAATCCAAACACTGTCCAAAAAAAATTTAGAGACGATAGGTTTCGAACCTGGGTGCCAATGTTTCACAATCAAATGGTCTAACCATTGGGCTGTTGAAGTACATCCGTTTAGAGCGGAGAGCTAATTTATTTGACATAAAGATAACGACGGCCCAACGACTAACCATTCGCCTCAGCAGCTCAATCGTCGAGCCTGCCCCACGAGGCCAGACATGCGCGGGCCCGCTTAGCCCTAAAAAAAAACTACGGAGAGCTACCATCGCGCCGCCCGATAAAAATATGGGGTAAGCGCAACGGATTTGAAGGCACGATCTCCGCGCGTAATTATAGGATCGAAGTCGATGTCGGTGGGAAGGCGGACATTCGGTGCAAAAATTTCCAGTTATTCTTCCGTCTCGATAAAGTTTTTGATATTTGTTGCTTTCACTTTGCTATTTTGATTATCTTGTAGTATTTCTTCATATGACCTTCCGTAATATATTTGTGTGCTAGCATTCTTGCCCACGATATAATATATAATAATGTGATTGTGTAGTAGACTAGAAAGGGTCGGAATCACAGATCAAACAAGCCTCTCTACGGCCCCAGGGGAACAACTCAAAGTCAAAAAATGAGATCATGGCCCTCATTATGCGGGCACCGAACACGTTCAAGATCGAGGAAACAGAACCGCAGTGCTACATGTAAGAACACCAACCATTTCTAATACCGGACCAGAGTACTACTACTAAGTAAATCATCAAGGGCATTCATGGGATCAATTACTTCACATCAAGAGCTAAGCTATAGTTTTTGGTCAGCAGACTCGATCTGTAAACCGTGACAATCTCAAGAACACCCAAAGATTCGATCACAAATAAAGCCTCTTTTGGTCCACCATGCGAGTAAGTTCGGACTGAAGGTCGAGACAGAGCAACCCGACTATCCAAGCAAATGCTTTCCCGATTCGGGCATTGCGAGTTGGGTGATGCCGCAACCTTCTCATGATCATGAACTTTGTGGAACTTCTTGTGGCTTGCCAATCCTTCGCCGGATGTGAAGACCTTGCTACGAGCTTGCGGTCGTGGGTTTTACGTCACCTTCACGACATGTGAAAGACTGGTGAACTTGAGCTTCACATCGAAAATGTGGCTCTCTGGCATCATAGCATAGCAAAAGGAGCCGGATCGCAACAAATGTCGATAAGAAAATCAGTTTACTCAATATATTGTGTTATGTCAAGAGCCATGTTTCAAACAATGAGAGATAACAGCGTCGACTTTCCATTCATACCATAGAATAAAATTTGGTGAAATCTGAAGCCAATCTACTATCGTATAAAGCGGTGTCAAAGGTCCCGACATGGTTATGCTACCTCTAAATATTTAAAGTTGGACACATGGATTACAAATCAACCTCCCGAATCATAAAGAGACACATGGATTAAGTTTACGTATGACAAAGGCATGGGAGAAAACAGAGAGCAAACTATAAGGTACTGAAGCAACCAAAAATAAGATCGAGCTTGTCGGTACATAACACAACACTAAACTCGCAATGGTAGTAGTTCCCCATTACTAACAAAAACTAGGTGCTTAATCATTTTACTTGGTTCACCCCATGACTCCGTGGACTAGTGACAACTCATCGCTTAACAAGGATATATACACAATCAAGCAAAGATATACTTTTCCGATTCAAATATCTCAATCTTAATAATAACAAGTTCTGTTTGCTTAATTATGAGCTTGCATGTGGCTGTGTCAGCCATACAGAAATGGGTCATGATTTTGTAAAATAAATCACTAATAACACACTTCAACCATATGAACAATCTGCACGAATTTTAGAAACTATTGTGTGATATTGGATCACATACCAAAAGCCGGAAACTTCATTAGGGAATCAAATACCGTATCGACCAACCGACAAGGCTTTGTTTACCGCCGCAAACTTTCTTCTTGACACCTACATAGCATGCATAATTAGCCATATACTATAGATATGATATTTAAGAACCAACAAGAGAGAGCATACGTTTGTCTAGCGTATCCTTATCCAACTTCGAGAATCATTTATTAGAATTCTCAAACTTACGCACATGATACAAAATGAGTGAGAAAACTTATGGAGCATTACATCACCGTCATTCCATGATTCGTAGATTCGGGCATTTGCTCGAACAGGTGACGTGCATGTGTGGTTGCTCGTACTCCAAAGACAAATTACGCCCTTGGAACATCCAGAGAGTGTGCGTCCCATTCCCCCAGCGCCGCCATGGAGGTGGCCGCCGCCTTCATCCGCCGGAGTTGGGTCTTTGCCAGCCGAATGCCGCTTGCGAATGAAGATGGAGGAGCACGCGTCCGTGTGGAAGTGGGGAGGGGGGGGGGGATTCGCACTCACCGGTCAAGCACGGGCGCGGCGGAGGGTGCCTCGCCGAGCCGGGCGTCGCCGGGCGACCTCTTGTTCGGTGTGGGACGGTCGGGGCGAGCGGCGGCGCTCGGCGTGCCTCCCGCACTCGCCATCTCGCGTCGTGGTGCCGGTGCCGGGAGTGGCGCCAGCCCGAGGCGGAGGCGGCGACGGCCGCGCACGCGACGGCGAGCACGACCCGGCCGCGACTTGCGCCCCCCGTCGGGCGGCGGCCGCGCGGGCAACATGGCGGCGCCCGGGCGGGAAGAAGGCCAGTTGCCGAGTCCGGTGCTGCACGGCGGATCCGGTCCCTCCGGCGACGGGAAGGACCAGCGGATCAGCTGCGGCGGCGATCCACAAACCACTCGTGGAATTACAAGAACGAATTTACGAACCCTAGAACCACGAACCGTAAAACGACCGAGGAGTTGTTGATTTTTTTAATCCAACTAACTATAGACACGTTTATGAAGTTATGAAGTTACCGTTTGTCCTTGATCAAAAAAAAAATTACACGAATGCAATTACAGTCTAGTGCTAATCCCCACGTTGGTGGGAGGCAATGGAAGGCAATTTTTGCTCTTATGGCCCAATTGTCATAGACACAACAGAGGCAATTTTGCCTCCGTGTTTTTGCCTCATGTTGCCTCCTACCTTTGTAGCCGTCGGATCGGCCGCTCTCGGTCGATTTGAACCATTGAATTTTTCCCCAATTATTATAGAAAATTTCATATTTTTTACATTTACAAACTCAACAACTTAAAAGTTATTGATGATTTATATTCCCGAGGTTTGACCCAAACCTTATCCAAAACGACTTCTAATACTATCCCGGAGTGAGTATACTGTAACGGAGAGATCCGGCTGTCGTCGATCGACGACACACCACAGCCGTTCCGATCCTTCACTTCACCGGTTGCTGTCGTCGTACGCATACAGTATACTATGACTGCGTATGCAGTATGTACGTACAAATACATCTCCTTCGCTTGTTAAAGCACGTAGGACTGTGAACCACATGCACATTTAATTTGGACGTGTCTAGCATACGTACGTACGTATACACGGATGGATATTGTTTAAATTTCGGTATGCATATATCATTGCATTGTATATATATATGTTCCAGCGTCTACGTCAAAACTTCGATATATAGGTTATTGATCGGTCGGGATCATGAGAGATACTTGTGGTCGAATGGGAGGGGTAGTAAGGTAAAAGCGAGACAAAGGATTTTCGGGCGACTCCATGGCGACGCCGCCGCCCTCCCCAGCGCCCGCCGCCCCGCTCCCACGTGCTCGGAGCCTGGCGGCCCCGCGCGCTGCGCCTCCGCCCTCCCTGTGCGTATCCCCCTCTCCCCGTCCCTTCTCCCTCTCCGTCTCCCTCCCCTCTTCCCCCCTCCCGCTCCCGGATGCGGATGCATGCGGATCGGAGCCCTCCCCGCCGCCGGCCACCATGGAGGACAACCCGACGCCCAAGCCTCGGTCTGGGCCGATCAAGTCGAGGAAGAAGAGGCCTACCACTCCGCCATGCGCCGGGCGGAGCAGAGGGGCTTGATGGCGGGGCCATTGACGAGGCGGCGCTTGCTGCGGCGTACCTCTTGGCCGGGATCGTCCCGCCCAGCCGACCCGGGCACCTGCCCCGGCCAAGCCCTCACCTCCACCTCGGGCGCGTTGGTTTTGACCGACGGGCGGAGGACCGACTTTGCCTCGACCGGAGGAGTCCGACTCGGCGCGGCGACCCCCCCACTACCTCCGCCGCCGCCTCGGGAAGGGGAAAGCCACCATCTTTCCCCGACGCTGGGCCATCCACCGACAACCCGAAGCCCAAGTCCAAGAAGAACCGCAAGCGCAAGAATTTCTCCGGGTTCATGGCGGCCGCCGGCAGCCCTATGAGCCGCCGCGCTAGGGCGCACCAACCGGCTTCGGCGCTGCGCCCGGTCTCCGTGATCCAACGCGCACGCCCACCTTCGCCTGGGATCGGCGAACTTCTCCTCGCAGACCGGCTCGCCTCGCCCAGCGCCCACCCGGCCGTCGACCACGGCGCACGGACGCGGCGGCTTCTTGAGGTCAAGAGCGAAGTGCGGCGCTTCGCGCTTCGCCGCCATCCAAGCGCGGGCGTTCGCGGGCTCGGGGCTGTGCTTCAATTGCCTCAGGGCCACATCAAGGCCAAATGTACCTTCCCGGCCAGCCTCTCACCTACTGCGAAAGGTCATCACGCGGCATGTCAGCGGGCGAAGGTCGTTGCGGGCAACAAGCGGCCGCTTCGCCGTCCAACCAGGTCACCGCGGCGTCCGCCCGGCGCTCCGCTCCGCCCACGGTGCCGCTCCATCGAGGCGGTGGTGGGGGCAGCTCCATGTCCACCCGAAGCGGCGCCATGGCAGGCTTCTTCGGGGCACCATGGTAGGGGCTCCTCCCGCCTCCGGCACGGCTTCTTCCATTGCGCCTCTGCGCGCCCAAGCCACGACCGCCCGCGAGCCGTGCGCAATGAATGCGCCGCCACCTCCACCGCCACCGCCGCTACACCCGCCCTGCTGGTGGGGGCACGGCGTGCGTGCGATGGCGAGGTTCCCTCGCCGTCGCGCCGCGTTGCCCCCCCGCCCGAGCGGCGGATGCTCATCGTTCCCGAAGCGCCGCGTCGGCGTGGAGGAGATGATGCTGCGGCGGGCACCGGGTTGTTCTCGGTGGGTGGCACTCGTCCGGGTGACGATGGCGGCGATACACGCAAATGCTCTTCGACCGTTTTGGGATCACGGCAAATGAGGTCTCCGTCCCGCATTCACGCCGCTGAAGATTTTGTGGTGCGCTTCCACCACCGAGTGATCGGGACCGGCTTGCTCGGCCGCCCGTCCCTCTGGCGCCGCTCACATGGAAGCCCCAGGTCAAGACAGCGCGGTCGGTCTGACGGTTCCTTTCGCTACCGTGCTCCTCGCCATCCGGAGGCTTCCGCTGCGCTCGTAACACGGAAGTGGCTCAAGCGGTGTTGGGAGATGCTTGCGCCATGGTCCAGGACACAAACATGAGGGACACTCCTCTTGAGGACGACAGAGTACTTGCCACCGCTTGGTGCATGCACCGAGCTTCGTGAGACCCAAAAGCCGATCTTTATCCCGAGGCCAACACTGTGGGGCGAATCGGAGGAGAATCGGTATCTCCCGGGCTACGCTCATCGGGTCCGCACAAGGGTGGTTATGATTGGCGACTTCACCACGCCTCCGGCCTCTCCCGGTGATGATGATGGGGATCACGGTCCCGACCCGGCACTCGGGCCGGACGGTGGAACGGCCATGTTGAACCAAAGACGGCGCCATGGGGACACCGGTGGCAACGGCCGCCGCCGGGAGCACCGCCCGGCGAACGCGATGGACGTGGTGGCGCTACTTCGACGCCAAGACGCCATCGCCGGGTCCATCGTCAGTACTCGCCGGACGGTGGCCGCCTACCCGGCGGCGGCGTGGCTCCGCCGGCCGGGCCCTACGCCGCCCTCTCAAATGGAGCTGTGGACAGTCGCCGGGCCGGCCCGGAGCTTGTGCTCGCGCCACGAGACCCGCAACCATCCCGCGGACGGCCGGTGCGCTCTTCTTCCGCCCGGCTTGCCACGCCGGGCACACTCTCGGCGCATCCTCTTCCCTCGCCCGCAGCAAGCATTGCCCGCGGACGCCGCTTCTCCTGCCCATGCATTCTCAGTCGCCAGAACCGGGTTTGGTAGGGTGCTTCATCAACATCGCCCCACATCTACTGCAGGGACGGCCGGGTCGCCAGCGTCGCCGCTCGCGTGCTAACACGGCAGACTGGTGGTCCGAATTCGCGGAGGCGGAACTGGCTGGGCCTCCTCAGGTGACAGACAACGTACACAGCCGGATTGGTGGTCCGGGATGGTGGAGGCCGAGCTTGCAGCAGTAATCCAACCCCCGCCGGCCCTGCTGCTTGATGCAACTACTGAACCAGTGCCCAACTCGCCTGTGCAGCCGGCTGGGGCCTCTACAACATCGCCACACAGCACACCAGGCGGCTCTGGAGGCCCGACTGCTACCTCCGTCCAGGCGTTCCTCGACTCGGTTACCTTACCGCGGAGGAGCCCTTCTTTGGCGAGGCCGCCGAGACCGCGGACCTCAAAGATCACAACAGAGGAATGGTCCCTTCGCCGCGGCACTTTCGTTTCGCGGGCGGTCCGGGCAAAGGGACCCTAACCCCAAGCGGCAAGCGCCGCAACGTGATGCTCAACCGCCTTGAGGGTCGCCCGGTTGATGCAAACACCGGAACTCCTGACCCCGTTTTCGCCGGGAAGTTCCGCAAGCACTTCGGGGACGACGTCTCTTCCGGAAAGCGCCAGCACCTTCGCCCGATTGTTCCCGATGATGCGCCCACACACCCTGGGTGCTCGACGGAGGGCGTAGCCTCCTCTGCGACATCGCCAAATTGTTTCACCCATGAGTACAAACCACATTCTAGTGTGGAACGTTCGCGGGCCTTTAACGGCCGCGCAAGACGTCGTGATGCGTCCAGTCCGCCGGGTTGAGCAGCCAGCTGGCTCTGCGCTTGTGTGTATCCGTGAGTCGGCTCCGAAACCCCTCTCGTACATCCGCTCCAATGAACTAACAAGCGGCAACTTTCAGATCGCGCCGCTCCCCTCCTGTTGGCGCCGCCGGTGGAGCCATCATTGCTTGGCGCCGTGACTGCGGGAGTGGCGGGCGTGCACATACGGCCCGCTTTTCGAACCATCTTGCTAACTCTCTCGACGGCACCACTCCGTGGTGGCTAACTAATGTTTATGGCCCGGTCGATCGGAGGGACAAGGCAGCGTTCCTGGATGAATTGCGGGACATTCGTGCGTCTCGACAGGGCCCTTGGCTCATTTGCGGGGATTTCAACCTCATCTATCAAGCGGCCGATAAAAGCAATGGATGGCTGCACAGGGGCCTTATGGCGCACTTCAGACGGTGTCTAGACGATCTGCAGCTTCACGAAATCCACCTGTCCGGGCGCCGCTTCACTTGGTCCAGCGGGACTGAGAACCCCACACTCGAACGCCTCGACCGGGCGTTTTGCGACGTTGCGTGGCTACATCAATATCCTTCACACCACCTGCGCGGACTCTCTTCGGACTGCTCAGACCACGCCCCACTACTTCTACTACTCTCCACTAGACCATGGGGCGAGCCACGCTTCGGTTCGAAAGCGATTCGGCGGCGGCTCCAAAGCTATCTCGAAGTGGTCACTACGGCATGGGGTCCTATATTGCCGATTGTTAGCCCAAGCATGGCTATTGACATAAAGCTCAGAAGACTAGCCAAAGCTTTCAAGACGTGGAGAGCTACACATGTAGGCAGCATCAACATGCAGCTCCAAGCCGCGCGCATGATTATCCTAGAGTTCGACTTGGCACAGGAGTCATGCCAGCTTTCGGCCGGCGAGCGGGACCTCCACCGGGACCTGAAGGCACATGTGCTAGGCCTCACATCATTCTCTCGGACGATGGCGAGGCAACGGCGCCGTACACGCCACTTACGTGAGGGCGACGCATGCACGCGATACTTCCATCTCCAGGCCTGTCACCGTCGCCGAAAAAAATCACCGCTAACTCTACAAAGATGAGGGCCAAACCTTCACTTCTGAGGAGGCCAAGGCGGACATTGTTCATCAATTCTACAACAACCTCCTGGGCACTCCATTCACTCGTCGGCACAGGCTAGACCTTCAGCAGCTTGGTCTGCCGCAGCTTGACCTCTCGGAGCAGGCTGGGCCGTTCAGCCTTGAGGAGATTGCCAAGGCCGTTGCAGAGATGAAGTCGGGGGCGCGCCTGGGCCGGACGGCTTCACTCCGGAGTTCTACAAGTCGGCATGGCAGGTAGTCGGGCCTGACATCGCAAGGGCTTTCGAGGCATGGTGGGATCAAGACTTTCGTGACTTCCACCATCTGAATGAGGCGTCCATGGTGCTTCTACAGAAGGTTGATGACCCAATGGGGGTGGGGGACTATCGCCCGATTAGCCTCATCCACTCCATCGCCAAGCTGTTCACGAAGTGCCTCGCGATAAGATTAGCACCAAGGATGGACGACCACGTGCAGCCAACGGGCTCGCTTTCATTCGCGGGCGCCGCATACATGACAACTTCAAGACCGTCCAATCCATCTGCGTTGGCTGCATGGCGGGAAGACGCCTATGATCCTGCTTAAGGTTGACCTTGCCAAGGCGTTTGACTCGGTCTCTCGGCCCTTCTTGCTAGAGATCACGGAGCACGCAGCTTCCCTCGACGTTGGAGGGACGGCGTGCACGAAGATAATGGTCAACGGCAAAGGCGGCGGGCGCATTTACCACGCCGCGCGGTTTGAGACAGGGGGATCCTCTATCGCCCCTCCCGCGTCATTGCGATGGAGGTGCTCAACGCCTTCATCGGCACACGCGGACCGGGGAGATGTTGACCGCCCTACCACCGGGAGGGATCAAGCACCGGCGGCCCTCTATGCGGATGACCTAGTCATCTTTGTCCCCGACCTCTACCTCACGGACTTCCGGTGCATCGGCGGGATCCTTGACCGCCGCCGGGGCTTCGGGACTCTCAACCAACCTTGCGAAGTGCTCCATCACTCCAATCCGGTGCACCGAGGAGCGGTCAGCGAGGTCCTTCAGGTGTTCCCTTGCGGGCTACTACGGTTCCCAACCAAGTACCTAGGGGCACCCCTCTCCGTGACAAGACTAAGCAGAGAGGATGAGCAAGCCATCGTTGATGCAGTGGCAGCAAAAATTCCAACATGGAAGGCGGACCTACTCAACAACGCTGGCAGGAAATCACTTGCCCAGACAACCCTGTCTGCTATACCGGTCCACATCTCCATTTGTTGTGCCTTCTCACCTTGGGCCATCAGGCAGGTGGACAAGCATCGACGTGCTTTCGTGTGGGCAGGCGCAACTACCGTGTCCTCGGGCAAGTGCAGAGTAGCTTGGCCCATCGTGTGTGTCCCCGTGCGATCGGGGCGGCATAGGGCTGCCCGATCTCACCATTCTAGGCTACGCTCTGCGCCTAAGATGGGAATGGACGCGGAGAACAAATCCCGACGCCCCGTGCGTGCAGTTCCCGGACCGGCCGGATCGAAGATGGATAGAATGTTTGCGGCATCTGTCTCGGTGGTCATGGGAGACGGGTCACGTGCGAGGTTCTGGACTGACGCCTGGCTACCGGATGGCGCCATCTGCAACACGGCGCCTAATTTGTTCAGCACTGTGACCGGCCGGAGAAGGAAACGCTCGGTTCGGGACGCGCTCCATGAGCACCGCTGGATACAGGACATCTCCAGCGCGCACTCCATGCCGGCCCTTGTGGAGTATGCTGAACTCTGGGAGAAGCTGCAAGGAATCGTCCTGCAGTCGGACGTCGAGGACAGGTTCGTGTGGCGTTGGACTGCCTCCGGGGCCTACACCTCGGCCTCGGCCTACAAGGCCTTCTTCGTTGGATCCACTGCCCTGCTTGGGGCGAAAGAGCTGTGGAAGGTGAAGGCCCCTCCGAAGGTCAAGTTCTTCTTTTGGCTGGGGCTACACGGGAGACTCTGGACGGCCGAGCGCCGCAAGAGACACGACCTACAAAGAAAGCGATGATCGCGTCTTGTGCTCCCAGCAAATGCGGAAGCCGCCGATCACCTCCTCGCCCCGTGTCTTCAGCGAGAGAGGTCCGGCACCGACTACTCGCTTGCACACCGGGCAACCTTTGCCCAACCATGGACGATACTCGTGCGGATGGTGGCTACGATCGAGGCGCGCCGTCAACAAGCGATTCGGGAAGGATTTGACTCCCTTGTTCTGCCGGGTTTCATGGGAGATCTGGAAAGAGAGGAACCGAGAACCTTCGACAACGTTTCCAAGACCGCTGCACAACTGGTGCTCAAGATCAAGGACGAAGCATATGGGTGGGCAGCAGCGGGGTACAGGGACCTCGAGTTCTTGCTAGCGTCGGTGCAGCGCGCTCAGTAGCCTCCGGCTCCTTCTTAGTCGCACAATTAGTTTCACCTTAGTTTACAAAGCCCGAAGCTGCGCCGTTAAAGCCGGCGATGTGTGTTAGTGTGACTTTGCATGCCGCGGTCAATGATTTTGGCTAGAGCATGTGCCGTGTAATAACTCTCGCTTCTCTTAATACAATACGTGCACAATGTGCGCGCTTTCAAAAAAAAAAAAAAAAAAAAAAAAATCGGTCGGGATCATCAGTTGAGTTAAGCGTACGACCGGTCCTAGCTACAGGTTGCTAGAATAGCTAGCATCACTGGTCCATTATTGGGCAGGTGGCGTAGTACGTACTACTCACCATCATCCGTGCTTGATTAAATTTATTTATATTATATTAGGGTAATAAGATATATATACACTGACGTAGTATATATATCATGGAGGCGTGGTTTCCGTTGAGGAATTAATAAATACTAGTATAGTGCCCGTGCTAACGCTTACGGATTTATATTTAATGTACATAAAAAATGTACCGAACGATGATATTTTTCTCCACATCAAGTTTCATGCATGTAAATGACCATGTATATAAAAAAAGGAAAGCAATACATAACAAAGCCTAATAAGTCAAGCATACTGTATATTGCTCGTGCTACATACACATGTTCCACCTAAGAGCGGCCCCCACCACTACAGGATAGAAGACCAGCAACCGCCGCGAGCGCCCCCGCTCAGCCTTGCCAAAGCCGTGAAGCACCTCACTCTGCCATGCCAGCCGATCGCTGGCTTGCCACGGCCTCGCCCAGTCTATGTTAAAATCACGAGACGATGGCCTAGAAATACTTAACTTTCCTTTGCAGACGGCATGACAAATTATGGTTTCAATCATGACTGACTGAAAAACAAACTGAATAAAAGAAGAATGAAAACTAAGCTGAATAAAAGAAGAATGAAAAACAGATGGCTGAAAAAATGACAGGAACCTGAAGCTATCCAGGGTACTCTAAACCTGAAACTAACCAGGCTACTCTGATCGCAAATGGCTGAAACGGTATAACACTGTAGCAGTCCGACAACACACTAACCGCCTAAAGCATCAACTCAATTTGATGATGCATTTTGCATACCATCGGCTCCATCTCCTTGTTTAGGTACTTGCACTCCTATTACACCATCACCTTCGTCTCCATGTTCAGGTAATTGCACTCCTGTTGCAGCAGCATCTTCATCTCCTTGATCGCCAAATGCTGCAACACAAAAAAGAAAGAATAGGATCATACAAAGTCCATGGTTTTCTCTATTGATACTACTGCAGCATCAAGAGCTGCATAAATTAATATCATAGGCCAATATTCCGCTTCAACTATTCCTACACCTAGGGATATATAGATTTCAAGTTTCAACTGTTTACAGTGAAACAATAAAATAATAACTATATATAACAGGAAAAATGATCACCCAATTCTAACTGCCATAGAGGCAACAAGAATTTGCATTACTATTCAACTCTAAAGAAAAAAACTGCAGGTAAGCAACTGACCAAATTCTAAATTGTAAGGCAACAAGATCTTGTTATTATTCCACTATTGTATAAACTTGCCCATTTGCAGATGGGTAATAGTAGTTCGTTATGGCTACAAAATCACTGGCACAATAACAGGGAGCTGTAGTTGACATTGTCCATTCGCAGATGGGTAATAATAGTTCGTTAAGAAAAAAAAAATACTCCTACACACAGCAAAACCTTAAATTCCCAACAACATTAGATGACATTGTGAATCAACTATATACTCATCTTTGTGTTTTTTTGCGTAGGTGATTGGTAGTTCCTCTCAAAGACTGTTTGTAACTAACTCGATATTTTGCATAGTACATTATAATTTTGGCAATTAAAATTGTCTCATTCACGCAGGCACATGCCTCCACATGTTACAATGCAGGCTTTCACTTCATAGGTGCCAAAATAAATCTAAAAAGGTTCAAGTCCAAAGGTTTTTGTCAGTCTAGAATAAAGTGATGAGTTCCTGCAGGCACGGCACAACGCAGGGCATGCATGCTATAGAATGTTTTCTTTAGGACATGCATGCATGCTAGGATAGGAGTAGGACGCGCACGACCTGCAGTGGCTGGAATGAATGAACAAAAGAAGTGGCCGGAAGAGAGAAGAGGTAGCGATCGAGGAAGAAGACGGAGGAATTGAATTGGATTTGGAGTACCTTGCATCCAAAGGAGCAGAATCGAACGAGTCCGGGAGGCTCCGCAGCAGATCCCGCAGGTGTTGGTGACGCCCTTGCCGGGCCTGGCCTGCGGCCCGACGTTGAGGAACACGATCTTGGCGCTGTTGATCACATACGGACGATGTGCTTGGAGCGATCAACTTTAGGGCATTTTCAAACCTTCTTCGCCGACGGACGATGTGGCTGGACTTCGGTGATCGAGATGAGCACGTGCCAGGCCAGAGACGGATGGGCTGACCCATTCGCTCCCACACGCCCGAATAGCGCCGACGGGATCGAGTGCCAGGAGGAGCGTCGCCGGGATCAGAGTGCCAGGGGCGTGCGCCGCGATCGCCGCTGAAGGACGTCGCGCCGCGATCGCCGCCAGAGGGACGTGCACCGCGAAAGCACTGCCAAGATGGGGCGGCACCGCCCGGATCGCGCAGGAGGAGCGTCGCGCCCGCCGTAAGACGCGAGGAGCGCAGCGATCGCCACCGGTTCGAGATTCGAATGGTTTCTTTTTTTTTTTTTCTTCCGTGTTTTTGCCGTGATTCGAGCGGTGGTCGTATGAGTTTGCCGCGGGCGCTGGCCCGGATGTGAGGTGTCGTCGACCTTGCATCAAACTTTTTGATCTCAGCCCTTCGTTCTTTAATCCGTTGGTTGGTGAGTCTTGATCTAAAAAATAGTTAAAAGTGGGACATTATAGTAGAGATAAATAATAATCAACTGATGATGAGTGACTAGATGCAACGCCCGGGGAATCAAGCAATTGCTAGCTTGTCCCGTTCCAGGCCGTGCGCGCGTCGTTTCACGCGCGTTGCCACGCCCGTTTGTTCAAAAAAAAAAAATGTGTGGACGAATTAAACACCCATGAATAATTTATGTTTCAAGTCGTCAAATAAATTTAAAGGCGCATATATCTATATGTATGCGTACCACCATATTTCAGTTGCTTGATCTAAAGAAAAATATTTGGGTTACTAGGCCCTGTTCTGAATTGGGCCTCCTTATGAATTTTTCCTTGTGAATAATATATACATTGGGCCCTTTCTGAATTTTGTGAATAATACATGTATATATATCATGCACTAGGCCCTGTTCTGAACATGATGACTGCTTGATCGATTCATCATGCCAGTGAAGCAAAAAACATACTTTGTGCTAGTGTAATTTTCTGGAAGTCATCGGGGCCATCTGACCCTATAAGAAGCTATAGATTCGCCCTGCAACAGTCACGCGCCTTGCAAATTTGCATAACATCTGCTCAGGTTCTACGTGAACTCCTCATGTACTCATGCCATTTAGTAAAAAAAAAAAAACATATATTATGCTTTAACAAATCGCTGGTGTGCGTCCAGCCGGCCGCGTTCGAAGCCTGGCTTCGACGCCGGTGTCGCAACCAAAAACTCTAGTGATTTTTCCAAGGTCACGTCTTGGTATGTGAGTATAGTTGTAGGTCTGGTTGTATATTGGCGGTGTGTGTGAGGTGCGTGTGTGTGGTGCCTCCCAAGAGCCTACAGGGATAAATAAGACTAAAAATTAGTTCTTTATTACTTTTGTTTGGTAATTTAGGAACTAAATGAGACTAAAATTTAGTCTCTAATCCTTAGTCAAATGAACCAAACATGGCCTAAAATGATAAAAAAAGCACACACGCTGAGAAAATCCATGAAAAATAGTACTACTTCCGGACAACGAATTTGGAACTCACTTGAAATTGGAACTCACCACGATGAATTTTTTTTTGCATCCTAACTTCTCTTCAGTCTTTGAACAAACCAACGAATTTTGCATGAGAGAAAAAAAACAGCTTGTTTTATCAACGGTGTGGCGGAAGCAGATGCACAAATTCAAAAATCATAGATTTTTGAGGAATTCAAAATCACATATTGATTCACAGCACTCCGATGCAAATCAAAATCGAACGCCTCGAGACCTCAACTGTCGGCCATCTCATCCGTCTATCCTCAATCGGACGGTCGAAATGCGCATCAAAATCAAACGGACAAAATATCCCCAATCCCCTAAACCCCGTCCGTCCGTCCGTCCGTCATCCACCACCACCACCACCATCGGCGGCCATGGCGGCGTCGTCCCCGGCGTGCCACCTCCGCCACCCGCCACGGCTCCGCCTCCTCCTCCCGCTCTCCACCTCCGCCCCTTACCCGTGGCTCTCCGCGTGGTCACGCCCGGGCCAGCGCAGCCGCCTCCGCGCGCCGCCGTCCGCGCTGGACCTCCGCCCGGAGCCCTCGCCCTCGTCGGACTCCGACGACGAGGACGCCGTCGGCACCAGCCGCGCCTCCGGCCGCTCCACCATGTCGCTCATCCTCAGTCGCCTCCGCCGCGCCGGCTACTCCCCGCCGAGGACCCCCGCGCCGCCGCCGCCCCGCACCACCCGCCGAGGGGGTCGGTCGAGGACGTGTTCCGCGCCGACGACGGCGTGCTCCCCAACGCGCGGGGCGGGTTCGACGCCGATGGCGACGCGGAGCGGGCGCTCGGGGACGCTCGCTTCCCGTGGGAACGCCCCATGCCGCCGCCCGATGCCGCCGCGGCGCCGCGGGCCACGCGCTCGCCGACGTGGATGGCGGAGCTGACGCTCCCCGCTGCGGAGCTCAGGCGGCTAAGGCACGCCGCTATCAGGATCAAGTCCAGGATTAAGGTGGGCGGGGCCGGGGTCACGCGTGAGCTCGTGGAGAAGATTAAGGAGAAATGGAAGACGGAGGAGGTGGTCAGGGTCAAGGTCTCCGGCACGCCGGCGCTCAATATGCGCCTCTTCCATGAGATACTCGAGGTTCATTCTGATTCTGCCAGAATTGTACTCCTAGCTTGCATTGATACCTAGGCTGTCTAAAATTACTGTGTTTTAGCATTTCTTTGATAATACTCATTATGCAAGGAGGAGGAGAACTTGTTGATGTGTCTTAGAACAAATCCCGAATTGATTTACTACTATCGGTACAATTTGCAACAAATGCTAAGTAGTGAACTAGAAGCATGAGGGTACTCTACCGTTCTATTTGTCTGAACTCATCTATGCTATCTGTCTCTGTTAGCTCCATCAGCCCAAGATCCAAGTTGTTCCCTGTTGAACTTTGTGTTTGTCATTATGCAGTTGTGCTCAATTGTTCGCTGCTTTCCTTGAGTTAGGCTGTAGAAATAGAATACTGCATAGCTTGTAACTTGGTTAGTCTCAGGCTCTCTGAGTAGAATACGATAATAGCGAGTTGCATTTTGGCAGTGATTGAAAAGTCTAAAGGACTGATGTTTTTTATGTTAATTATTAGTTATATCATTCCACTTATTATGGTTATTTTCCACTGTAGAATTGACTTGAAAATGATCATTGAATTCTGCTGTTAATATTGAAGATACTAGCATAGTGGTATTCCATTGGTCGATGTGTAGAAAAAACTCTGAACTACAATATGCGTCTGTACCGATAGATACTTAGCCATAGTTTGTATTGATACCTAAGCAGTGTATTGTGGTGTGGTTTTAGTATCTCTTTGATGATACATAGGAGCAGAAGTGCATGTTAATGTGTCTTGAAACAAATCCAGAACTGATTTACTATTTTCAGTATAATTTGCAACAGATGCTAAACAGTGGACTAGAATGATGAGTCTACTCTACCTATCTATTTGTCTGAACTCCTCTATGCTATCTTGTTACTCTATTAGCTCCATCAGCCCAAGGTCTAGACTGCTCCCTGCTAAAATCTGTGTTTGTCGCTATGCAGTTGTACCCAATTGTTCATTAGTTTCACTGAGTTACGTTGTAGAAGTGGAACACCACATAGCTCATTTAATCTCTGCAAGAGACAGGATATAATCTTGTCAGTGCTTGAAAACTCTATATGGTTGATGTTTATGATGTTAATTATCAAGTTCTTTGATTCCACTTATTATGGTTCTTTCTCAGTTCTCCCTGTAGAATTGACTGGAAAATGAGCGTTACATTCTGTTGCTATTATTAAGTTCAGTTGAGAAAATATACTAGCAAAATTGTATGAAGTGTGGATAATATCATGGAACATTTGGATACAATTACTACAGTATATTCTCTATACAATTAGATCTTTGAAAACACTGTCCTTTCCAATCTTATGAAATGTTCGCAATTATTGTAAATTTAGTTGTTTGCAAAAAGGTAATAATAAAAGCCTAAGTTGAATATAGTGTCTTTGATTGATTCTCAACTCATCTCTGTTCAGATATTTGAAGTGCTTGTCATCTGACATACTTTCTTCCTTTTGTTTTGTGTGTTATAATGGTGGTGATCAGAGAAAAAAACAGGAGGGCTAGTAATATGGAGATCAGGGACTTCTGTTTCTCTGTACAGGGGAGTAGATTATGATGGACCGGAACCCACTAAGGGGTCAAAGAAGAATTCACAATCTCTTGCTATGAATTCCCCAAATAAAGGGTCTCCTAATCCTTCCTTACAACCAACTGAGAGCAATGGACCTTTAGTTTCTAATGCTGTGAAAGAGGAAATAGTTGAACAAGCACCAGAAATCAAGTATGAAGATGAAATTGACAAACTGTTGGATGAACTTGGCCCAAGATACACTGACTGGCCTGGATCCGACCCGTTACCAGTAGATGCAGATTTACTTCCTGCAGACTTGCCAGGTTACAAGCCCCCTTTCAGAGTTCTGCCATACGGTGTCCGGCCATCTCTTAGCCGAATGGACACTACCAATTTACGCCGTCTTGCCCGGGGACTGCCTCCTCACTTTGCTCTTGGTAACTTCTGTTATGCACCTATGCTTTAGTTAAACTATGAACTTGTCAATCCATTGTACTATCTTATATTAATTTCACCCTTGCTAATGGATGTTAGGACGAAGCAGACAACTCCAAGGCCTAGCTAATGCTATGGTAAAGTTGTGGGAGAAAAGTTCTATCGCTAAAGTTGCTTTGAAGAGAGGAGTCCAGCTGACCACCAGTGAGAGGATGGCTGAAGATATTAAAGTAAGTAAAGAAAGTGTCTCTTGTTAGATTTGTAGAATTTGGTTAGCATATGTAAATATTTATACCCTAGTTAGAAAAGTTAGTTGATCAATAGTAACAGCACATTACAGATTCGAAGTCCTTTTTTTTTTTTTTTTTTTTTTTTTGCAACTGTATATTCATCCATTTTGTGCAGCTTGAAGTTGTATTTATTTCTTAGTCTTACTAAATGAGCGTTAATGTTACCTATGTACTCATTTGGGCTCTTGATCAATAAAAAATGTTGGCTGATTTTGCATGAAAGATTCATAGTTTCTATGAAAGATTAAATTGATGAGAGTTGTGGCCCTGTGGAACATAGATTATGAACCAAAGTATTAATGTTTACATTTGGCTCCCTGTTATAGAGAATAATCTGCTGCTGCTGTTTTTCTTTTCACTTATAGGTAGGTCTTGTAGTGAACTAATGATTCATAGCTAATGTGTTTTCAATCCACATCAGAAATTAACAGGTGGCGTGATGCTTTCAAGGAACAATGAATTTATAGTCTTCTACAGAGGGAAGGATTTCTTGTCCTCAGAACTTGCAGAGGTGCTGCTAGAGAGGGAAAGATTAGCAAAGTCACTTCAAGATGAAGAGGAAGCACGGCGAAAGGCAGCGTCTTATTTTTCTTCAAGTGCCGAGACATATGTACAGCCTACAGTAGCTGGTACTCTAGGGGAGACTCTGGAGGCTAACTCTAAATATGGAACTAAACTTGATCAGAATCATGCGGACAAAATGGCAAGAACTGTTGAAGCTGCAAGACATGCTGACCTCGTAAGAAAGCTAGAGTGGAAGCTCTCACTTGTAAGTGACCTAGTTTAAGTTCACTTCGTTAGATTCTTTCTTGTCTTCTGGAACCATTTTTTTTATCTGTGCCTTATGATGTCTAAAGTACGTCAAGGACTTATATCCCCCCCCCCCTGCCCTAAAAAAATATGGCAGTGCAGATGCAGTATGACAAGTAGTTTAGGGCGTGTTCTTTTCTCTTCTTGTTGGGTTTTGAATCTAGGCTACCCCAACTGGCTTGGGACTTTTGTTTGTTGTTGTCATAAGTAATATAGGGTGATGTTGCATCTAAGCTTGTGTATGTAAATTCTTGTATGCATTGTATCACTGGAAGATGCAAGTTATATGATTTGAATCGAACCAATTTCACTTTATTTATGTACAGGCACAGAAAACGATGGAGAAAGCTGAAAGGGTACTAGGAAAGGTTGAGACAGCCCTGAGGCCAACTGAAGATTCCAGACCTGAAACAATAACAGATGAAGAGAGGTTCATGTTTAGGAAACTTGGTCTAAGGATGAAGGCATTTCTGCTCCTCGGTAATTCCTTTGTCTTTTTTTTGCATTGGATTTTTGCACAGTCACTAGGAAATACATTTTTAGTCTGTTGCTACCTCAGATTGCCTGTCTCTTCAACCCAATAAAATGTAGCTTCTCCATTTCTAATAATTGTAGACTGCTTCGTTTCTAAAATAGCAGTTAGAAACAAATGGAGGGAGTAATCTGTATTACCATTCTCAGGGTGATAAGGTTATTGGATTGTTCTGATTTTGTAGTGAATGATTGAGAAGCTATTTGTATTCCTTGCAATTCCTTATTTTGTTGAAGCAATACTGCACCTCTTTGTTTTAATAACCTGACCAATTATATTACTGACATGAGATCTTGTGCCCTTAAATGATTCTATAAGTTTGTTTGTTTATTTATTTATTTTCTTCAATTTATCTTGCTAATTTTATTTCTTCCAACCACTTGCAGGCAGAAGAGGAGTTTTTGACGGCACCATTGAGAACATGCACTTGCACTGGAAGTACAGGGAGCTGGTGAAGATACTAGTGAAAGCCAAGTCTTTTGCAGACGTGAAGAGGATAGCACTGTCACTCGAAGCTGAGAGCGGGGAATTTTGGTTTCAGTTGACAAAGTCTCCAAAGGCTACGCCATTGTTGTGTTCGAGGGAAGAACTACCAGCGCCCTTCTTCAATCAGACCTAGAAATCTCTTGTCAAAGCGGAAGGCTCTGGCCAGATCCATTGAGCTTCAGAGACATCAGGTACTGTTTCGATTTTGGCGGTGGTTTACTCAACGTTCACGTTGCATATATATGTTAGGGTGTTCCAAACAAGGGAACAGATTTTGCTTACTAGCATCATATCCTATATTACTATTTCTGTTTTAATCATGGTCATTTATCTGGCATACATTTTTGTAATGACAAACCTTCGTTCGTGTTCATCCTTTTTTCCCTCACTTACTCTTCACGCAATTTTTTTTTTTGTGACAGGCCCTGAGTCGACATTTTGCAAAGCTAAACAGAAAGGTGGAGCAGCTTAGAGCAGAACTGGTGCGTACAGTAAACAGCCATTTTTTTTTTTCTCTTGAATGAAATGTTATCAATATCAATACATATATAATACTTGCATGATGTCACTATTGTAAATATTTATTGATTATTTTACAGGTCCAGATGGAAGACGTGAAGGACCAAGGAGACGAGGCGCTGTACGCCAAACTGGATGCCGCGTATTCCAGCGACGAGGAAGACATGGAGGTGAGCACGATCAACTTTCACGCACGGCCACGCATGCTCGATTGAGCTCATCTCTTGTCAGTAAGTACCCCGTCGAGGTCCCTGTAAACGCTCACGATCTCGCCGTGTAGGATGAGGACGACGATGAGGCCTACCTCAAGCGCTTCGACAATGAGGTCGCCGGCGCTACCGCCGAGGATGGCAGCGAGCCCGTGGACGACGAGGCCGACTACCCTGACTCCGACGATGAAGCTGGTGATTACTCCGAAGACGAGGACGGCGAGGATGAGGAAGATGAGGCGGCGGCTGCCGGCATCTCTGGCGCTGACTTTCGCGCCGCCGGTGAAGTAGGGTTCAGTTCTTCTGATAGAGGAGACCACGGGTTCGAAAGTGCTGAATATGGATCGTGTGGGGACGATGTCAAATGTAACGAGGCAAGTGACAGTAGGCCGCAGTACACGCACACCGAGCAGTCACCACCTGAACTGCTGGCGACGTCTCGTACTGGCAGTGCTAGCTGAGGGTTCTGTACAGCACGTAAATGAGTTGCTAGTAGCACAAGTACAACCGTTCGTTTGATTCGTCGTCGTCGGCCCGTCACGGGTAGTGCGGCGCGTTAGCGCGCGTGTCGATGCTGTTGCTGTGCTGGGCCGCATCGCAGAGTGCCTGGCGCCGTGACGCGGCGAATCCTGGGGCTGACGCCCTCGTATCGCGGGCTCCGGCCAACCAACGCACGCGTCAGGCCAGGACGGACTAGGAGCACGGAAACGACGGATAAATGACAAAAAAATCCGCCGTGTTGGCACATGGATCGATTCTGGATCCTATGCCTGAAAAGTGCAAGGGGTCCGTACCTCATCCTCACCGCAGGAGGACTTGGCACGCACCGTACGCAATCTTCCGGGTTTGCAGCTGGATTTAAGCGATTCAAGTACTTACATTATATTGGTTAGCCCACGGATACCGATCCGTGCCAATACAGTCTAGAGTAAGGTTGTCAAAATCACGTTTTATACATAAGATCCATAAATTATGCTAAACAAGCAAAAAGTTGTTGAGGGTATAATGGAGCTTGGCTTGAAACCCACAAGAAACTCCGTTCTAAACTATAAGATATTTTGGCTTTTCTATATAAACTGTTTTGATTATGTATCTAAACTTTCTGTATATCTAACTATGTTGACGAGTAGCTATAAACTTTTCAACTATCAGCTTTTCCAAGGCACTTTTTTTTCTCAGGAAATGGAAGTTTGATTGGCTTCAGTTTCTCTACGAATTGTATCGATATGAGACATTTTTTTTTTTTAAAAAATTGAATTAGGAGGGGTTATTTTGTACCATATTTGAAAAATTATTTCTGCACTTATATTTGCCTCGGTCCATAATTTAGTTTGCATCCTCTTTATCTAAAAAAAATAATTTAGTTTGCATCCTAATTCACTGAGTTACTGAACACACACAAGCGCAACCAAACAAAGTCTAAAGTTACCGCGCTACATAGTACACCTGACCCGAGGTTTAGCAAAGATGAAATGTTTGGCATCAACCGACCATGCCCTTATTTTGGACCCGCTTCTTTTTTAGGATTAGGAATCAGGACACGTCAATGGACACGCGTACACGTGACTTTGGTCAGGCCATATATATTCGTACGAACAAAATCAGAAAAAGCATCAACTGAGCACTGTACGTACTTTGTGTTACTAGAGAAATGCAGGTTAATCCATTGTCCATATCCATAAGATCGATGTGTACTTAAATCAGCCGGTCGAACCCGCCCACTCTGCAAACCCCAGCGGATGCAATAATACAAAGGACAGGATAAGGCCACTGAATCCAAGCGAAGTTAGCATGCACGTGACCAGCTTATACTGGTCGAGTACGTGTTGACTATACGGAGCCCGGCGAGTAGAGCTATAGTATTGTAGAAACGCATGCACATGGCTTGTTGGATCGAATCGAGGCGATCGATCGACTACACTGAGTTGAGTGCAGCTGTACTATCATGTTTTCTTTCATGCATGGGCATGACCCTACACGTTACATACACACTCCATGTGGTCCTGATAGAGTCACCAAGAAGGAAGGAGAGAGCTCTCAAACGCTAGCCATGCAGCTCAAAGATCCAAAATGTTCAATCACACACACACAAGACACAAAAATCTATTTCAATTTTGTTTTGTTTTGTTTTGTTCTCTCGAGAAGTCTTAAGCTACGTACATAACCGAGCTCTAGCTTGCCCTTTTACACTTCTATACCAAAGTCAAACTTTGTAGGATAAAACAAAGTGGTTTAAAAAATCTTCGTATATATTTCATCTAAAATACTCACAATTTGCACACGAAACTCGAGATTTTATTTAAACTGGGATATATTGGCCAACTTGAACTAGACAACGAGACGGCCTATGTTTGTTGAGGTCTTGAGGCGTGGACCGGTAGTACAAGATCTGTTTGCAATTTGGAAACTTCAAATCAAAACAAAAAAAAAACACATATATATATCATACAGTATCTATTAAGTGTAGAAAGCCAGTGGACCCCACCTGCAGAAGCGGAAGGGACAATCATGATTGTTCATTTTTTGACAACTAATCATGATTGTTCATTGCAAGGAAACACATCTAACACTTCCAAGATAACAAGACTAAAAAAAAGAAGGAAATGCCTGCTCAAAAAAAAAAAAAAAAAAAAATAAAAAAAAGAAAGAAAAGGTAGATTTCAAGAAGCGCCCCCTACGGCCCTACCCACGAAGGACAAAACTTCTCACGCAGCCGGATCGGAGCCCCACGTACGTATCCCCAGACCCCACTACGCCTCCCTGACACCGGGCCCACTCCACTTCCGGCCCCACCCGTCAGCCACACGCGCCAAACACCCCCACGAACCCCCTGCTCCCTACTCCCTCCCCCACCAGAGATCACGGCATCACCCCGTCCCTCCCTCGCCTACGCTCTCTCACACGGTTGCGACGAGTAGGCGGTCGAATTCGAGAGTGAGTGGCTGCGGCGGCGGGCGTGGTCGGCGGGCGGCGCTGTGGGTGGGCGGAGATTGGACGGAGTCGCGTGGCGTGGCGTGGCTGGCGCCGCGCGCGATGTGGGCGGCGGCGGTCGGCGGGAGGGAGTCCGCCGCGGCCGCCGCCGCTGTGCTGCGGGTGCTGATGATCGCGACCGCCTGCGGCCTCGTCTTCGCGCTCCTCCACCTCCCGCTCCCCGACGCCCGCGCCGCCGGACCCGGTGAGTCCGTCCGTCGAGTACCTTCCTTCCCTCCTCGCCCGTCGCGGAGACCCGGCCCCGCCCTTCGCGCGCGCTAATTTGGTTGGGTTGGGTTGGGAGCGCCGGGTTTAGTGGCGCGCTTGGTGTGTGCGGTAGCGCTTAATTCCCCTAACTATTGGGCCTTTTGCTGATGATGATAGCGATGGGAACCTGCTGCTGCTGCTTTGCGTGCAGGTGCGGAGCGCGGCGATGCTGGGGGTGGGGAAGGTGGGGCCCGCCTGTCGGTGCAGCAGGTGAGAGTGAGAGTGTGTCCCAGACGATCCTGATTCGGGTCCTTTTCTTGTTTTGTTCTGTTGATGAGTGTTGATTCTGTTCTGGTTCGCTTCGCTTGTCTCTGAATGTCAATTGGGTGGTGCTTGTTTTCAGATGCAGGGGAGGATTCGAGAGGCCAGAAGGCTGAGTGTCGTTGTCACCGATGAGGTAATTTCGTGGCAACTGTGATGCTGTTTGTTGAGTAGTGTACTAATGTATAGTTTTTCTTTAAATAAGAATCTGGAAACAACTTTTTTAACATTTCATTCCTGTAATGATTATATTAATTGTTCCTGGGATCTGGGTGTCAGTGTGGTGGTAGAGAAGTGCCACTGCTGAATTGTACTGTACTAAGAAAGAGTTGCGTTCCTGATGCCAAATTGCTGAATTCTGTAGCCTGAATATGAAGTTGGACGTACAGTTGAACCGCTAGTTATTTGTCAGGGAACAGTAGGATTTTCTCCCCTGTTGACTGTTTATTTTCCTTGCTTATGCTGTATATGTGGCTGAACCTTTTCCATTTCGAGATGAATATTGTGAGGTTTTGGACTTTTGGTCAATATCCTCTGCAGAATGACTTGTCCTTTTTGATATATGTTTCTGAGCAAGGGTACAATCCCTGTTTCAACTGAATGCAGCTGGAGATACTAATGTCAGCGAGTCTTTCTGCAGACAGACGGGCAAACTGATGAAATTGCGGCGGAACAAGATGAAAGGATATCAAAGTCTCCCCCGGACACTAAAGAAAAGATATGGATGATGCAAGATCAGCTAATTATGGCCAAGGCATACTTGCAGTTTGCTTCTCCCCAAGGCAGTGTACATTTAGTTCGAGAGCTGAAATTGAGGATAAAAGAGATTGAAAGGGCAATAAGCTGCTCAAGTGGAGGCAACCGTGTATCTGGGAGGTAAGGTTTAGTTACAGTTATCATTAAAGTAGTAAACCATGCAAATGCTTCATGGTAGAAAACAATTCTGTTACTGACATCAAAAATAAAAACACCATGCAGTGTGTTGCAAAAAATGAAGGCGATGGAGCTGACCCTTTCCAAGGCTCAGAGGACCTACCCACGTTGCTGTCAGATGACATCAAAGCTACGCGCAATGCTGCATAACAGTGAAGAATTGGTCAGAGCACACCAGAGTGAATCTTCATTCCTTGAGCAGGTTGCTGTGAGGACATTACCCAAAGGCCATCACTGCCTGGCAATGCAGCTTACTGCAGAATACTTTTCGCTAGATCCCATTAAGCGTGAATTCCCTAAAAGAGACAGCAGTCAGTTGGATGGTTATTATCATTATGCAATATTCTCCGACAATGTGCTTGCAAGTGCTGTGGTTGTCAACTCTACAATTAATGCATCAAAGGTATGATCATAGATTGCTGAAAAAATAATAATTCGTTTGCCTTTTTCTGTGAGCTGCGTGCTTGCTGAATGTACTATTAAAATAATGGAACCTCAATGTGCCAACTGCTGCTGTATCCTTTCTGCATGCCTATAATTACCCTACCATTGGTTTTCTATAACATTGAGGGACTCATTGGATGGATATTTATTTTAGATTACTTTGTTATTCATGTTGTATGATGAGAATTTACATGCAAGGAGCATGAAAGGAAGGACTGCATTATGACTTCTTCAGTGTGACTTGTTGATACTTTCATTTCATCCTAGAATTTGCTTTTGATTCAGCCTATTTTATTTGGCAGGACCCTCGAAGGATAATATTGCACATTGTAACTGACGCATTGAATTATCCTGCAATGATGATGTGGTTTCTGACAAACCCACCAACTCCAGCAGCAATCCATATCAAAAGCCTAAATGATTTGAAATGGTTGCCTGATGATTTCAGTTCCAGATTCAAGCTGAAGGGTGTCCGAGATCCAAGATACACTTCTGCACTTAACCACTTGCGTTTTTTTATTTGCCAGAAGTGTTTCCCTCTTTGAGAAAATTTGTACTCTTGGACCATGATGTCGTAGTCCAGAATGACTTAACTGGATTATGGGACCTAGATATGAAGGGTACGGTAATTGGTGCTGTTGAGACATGCACTTCAAGTGAAGGTTACCATAGATTGGATAGCCTTCTTGACTTTTCTAACCCAGACATCTTCAACGAACTTGATCCAAAGGCCTGTGCATTTGCATTTGGAATGAACATATTTGACCTGAATGAATGGCGCAAACAGGATTTGACTACAACTTATCATAAATGGTTTCAACTGGTGAGTGTTGATGATATCACATTAATTTATTTTGGGGAGCACAACTTTCATGCGAAGTATTTCTACGTACTTTTATTTGTTGTTTGAGATACCCTATTTCGCTTTGTTTTCCAACTTTCAGGGCAAAATCCAGAAGTTATGGAAGGCAGGAAGCATGCCACTGGGTCAGCTCATCTTCTACAACAGAACACTGCCTCTGGATCACCGATGGCATGTCTCTGGGCTTGGCCATGACTTGAGCATAGGACGAAACAAACTCGAGAGTGCCTCTGTCATCCACTACAGTGGGAAACTCAAACCCTGGCTGGAGATTTCTATCCCAAAGTACAGAGAGTACTGGAACAGGTACCTTAACTATGATAACCCACACTTGCAGCAGTGCAACATTCACGGATAAAGGCAATGAGGGTGAGGTGATATGCAAGGTAGAACATGGATACACAACTTCGCTGTAGAACTTATTAGGAGAGCAGGTTGATTATTATTTTTTGTTTCTCTTTCTATTGCTAGACACCCTATTATGTACTTAGGGCTATGCATTTTTTGCTAGTAGTCACAACCAGTACAAAAACAAAAGCAACAACAAAATGAAATAGAAGAGCTGCAGTTTCACTAGTGATACTGAAGTTTCGACAAAAAGTCAAACCATTAGCTAACATAATCAATAAAAAGATTATTCATGCCCAAGCTTTTTAAGCACAATGAACACATACCCAAGATCTCATTATTAACGAAGTCACCATATATGCTTCATTGTCAATGAGCACGTCATCTAGAACTCTTCAGAAAGAGTAATTAGTGTCGCCTTGTACCTGGGGAAGAAGAGTGCATTGACAATGATTCATCATTTTTGCAAATAATATTGTATCTTCTATTCTCTTATACAAAGTGCAAAGAAGAGATTGCTATTGTCATTTAGAAAAGTATGCTATAGCGAAGTGCTGGCATTGCCGTATCTTGTTTTATTTTCCTTTTTTTATCAGACATGTAATTTGAATATTCCTATGGCCATGGTCAGAATTAATTATACAGGATTCAGAGTGCAGGATATAGTGATCTCCTTTTGGAAAGGACTGCTAAATAAATGTCCTTACTGTCAGTGTGGTGTTTGTACAGCTCTTGCTCTTAGGTCTTCAAAGGCGGCATGAATTTCCACAAAAGAACTTGAAGCACGCAGCACGTTCAGGTTATATCTGGTCGAGATGTGCCACCACATCACACGGCACAATCGGCCTTATTTGAAGTCAGCGGAGAGGACGCATTGTTTGAAATTCTGAAAGAGTACCAACTTTGGCCTATCCGTACGTCGTTTTGAGCTGCCCAGAAGTTTCCAGCGTTAGAAGAACACAAACCTTTCGGTTTGCTGTTTGCACGCACATCCAAGGTGCCTGGGAAATGATCTGTCGAAGCTGAATTTCTCTGAATTTTCGTTGCCACGATTGTCATTCGCACCGAAAAATTGAATTGACCTGAGATGGTTTAGGCATGTTTGGAAGTGAAAAAAAAAGAAGAAGTAAGTAATATAGCTTAAACGGGCCGAAATTGTTGGGCCGTTATTGGCTACAGAGAGAGAAAGGAAACTGGATCACAATAAGGGATGGGCCGGGCTCCAAGGTGGTCTGGGCCGGGCATGAAACAATGGTGGTCTAGCTGGCCGGCCCGCCTGCCGACCTGGTTAAAACCCGATTGTCCAACCCCCAAAGCGTTGCCGCGGGCCCATGCCAGAAAAATTATAGTTCATTTATACGTAAATTTTCCCCTGAATCTTTTTTTATGCGCACATTTGATGTCTGCCTCAGTACCCCGGTCAAAATTATCCACTATAGAAGGAACAGAACCGGTCCAAAATAGAGGACAAAGTGACTTGTTTTTGAAGTGGCCGGCAGCCGAGACGTACGGCCACACATTTTCTTTGTTTCTGTGCATGGTTCGATGCCAAAATCCAGTGCCATCTCCATCTCCATTTTCCAGTCCATTCTTCCAATCCGGCATGACTTTCCATGGTTGGCTCCAGTACGTGACACCACACACACAACTCTGGATCGTTCCAGTTATCTTCTCCGATCTAGATATGCCGGCCTAGCTGGCACTCAGCCATGACGTCACGGATCGACGCACGTACGCAGCGTCTGAAAAATCTGAAAGAGGACAGGTGGACATATCGTACGCTCGTATACGTCTTGAGTGTACGTAGTTGAGTTACGGCATTTTCATGTTGCAAGCAAAAAAATAGTCAAATTGAATCGATTGGATACCGGATACTTTATTGTCCATCCTCCTCATGGGTTCAGCGACACTGTTCATTTTCTTCCTTGGTTTGGGGTCCAGGAATTTAAGTGGTGGCGGCTAGGTTTTCAGTGGCTAGCGCCGCTCCCGCTGTATCCCTTTTCTTACATCACTGCGGCGGGCTTCGAGAGGAGTGTGGTGTGTGAGGTTGAAGGTGGGATAACCCGATTCCATTACGTAGAAGTGAATAACATCCAAGGTTTGGAATTCTTGAAAGTAGCAATAAGTATTATAGTCGTCCAATTTATTATATTGCAATGCGGTTTATATATACCACGATCATCCAGGCTTTGCTTACTATATCAGATGCCGGTAGGCAGCTATATATTCCGTCCGTTTTATTCATCCATCAGGCCATACATCATGCATGGCTTGTTATTACATACAGTAATACATAAGTACGTATCCATAGGTGAAGTACGTGATCGATCATCACTCATCAGCAGGCAACAAACTGGTAGTCGACGTTGAGGTGTCCATTCTGGTATCCCTGCCCATTAGTATCGATCTTCTTGAACACCGTCTCGTAATCCAGATCAAGCCCGCCATTGCTGCACTGGTCCACGATCCTTGCCGTGATGGCCGCCCCCGTCGCCCGGTTCGTCACCCGGATGCACTTGCCGCAGGACGGCTGGCCGTGCTGCCCCGCCGGCCCGCAGAAGGCCGTCCAGCCGTACTTGCTGCGCCACGACAGCGGCTTGCCGGCGTCCCAGGTCGCGCAGTAGGCGCTCACGGCGTTGAGGTCCCAGTTGTTCTGCTGCGGGTTGTAGTAGTGGTATGTCGCTCGCACGTTGGACGCCTGCTGCGCCGACGCCGTACCCGCCATGACGGCCACCACGACGATGGCCGCCGCCAGCGCATGTGCCGCCCGGCCTCCGGAGATCACCGTCGCCGCTGCCATCGCTAGTTGCCGCACGGAGAGTCCCAAACTAAACGATGTGCAGAACCAATGCAAGTGAAGTGACGAATGTGAGAGGTGTGTTGGATGGTTATACCTGGATGGAGACCACAAGGCACAAGCGAGCGTTATATAGAGGTCTTGTTGCGCCGGACAACGTGGAATTTTCTTCCTTCATTCAACCAAGGACAGAAGAAAGATGATACGTACGCATGGTTTCACCTGATCCCACCGTAAAAAGAGTACAGTACGACGAACACGGGATAACGATAACGATACTTATTACTACAAGTTATTAGGGAACACGCATCATCATCGTCGCACGCAGTTCATTTTTAGAAACCAAACGGAAGGCAGTAGTAACAACTAGAGTGTTTTCATGCATTGTGAAATGCATGGGTGCCCAGTTCGCCGACTACTGATCTTGCATTAACGGTGGTAGCAATACATGCGCGCGGCGGCTCGGTGACGGTGGATCTCCATCTGTGCATGCTTGCGTTGCGTGCGTCCATCGGATGGCAACGGGAAGATAAGCGATCGGCACGCCAGCGACGTACTACACCCGTCGAGATCTGCATCGGTCGTCGCTGTCGCTTGTGGAATTCCAGCATCGTCATTAACTGCTTTTGATGTCGACCGGAGAGTCTTCCACACTGCATTCCAGAATGTATCGTCGTGCGTGCACTCCACAAGACTACCTTTACCTCTGGACTCTGGTGGTTTTGCTTTCAGATGGCCAAAAGCCGCTGGCCGCATGCACCGCATGCATGCATGTTTTTTGTGCATTAGCCACAGTCAGGTGGCCACCAGCTAGCACGCAAGTCTTGACCGGGCTTTTGCAGCCTCTTGTTGAAAATTCTGCATGTGACATGCTTCTTCTTGACATACTGCACGTCTAATTTTTTTCTACCTATACGGAGCTATCCGCAGGACTCCGCACTAAAAATCCTTGGAATCTGGAAAAGTACGTTGGAAGTACTGCCGTATCCATTAAAGTAGTCGAAGATTTATCAAACATGGATTAAAATAGCATATTCATTTTTCTATCTCCGAATCAATTTATTGTAAAAGTATATTACACTACTACATAAATTCTTAAACGAGGCATTTTCATTTAATTTTCTTCCAAGGCGGGAGGAATGTAAACCGCTTCATTTATCTGTTATTTTTTATTGACCGAGGCGTGCCTCCTAAAATGTATTAACTAAGGTGGACATTATAAGAGCATCTCCAGCAGTCTTACCTAAATAGACATTTAGGTAGCAACCAATTTTTATACTATCTATATTTCGCTTAACTCCAGCAGTACTACCTAAATTACCTACCCAGATCCTTCCCTAGCAGAGAATGACAAGCGGGTCCCACTTGTCATGTTCCCTCGTGTTCCGATTAGAGAGCAGGGAGCAAGGCCAACCACCGGAGATCGAGCAGGCTACACGGTTGAGGAATTCACGACGGGAGCAGGCCACGGTGCCAGGGAGCCGGGCAAGAGGCCACCTCGCAGCCGGAGGGTCGTGCCGCCGCCATGGACCTCACGCCGGGAGCAAAGGGCCGCGATCGGGCGAAGCTCGGGAGCAGGCCGCCCACCGGGGATGGTGGCACGCCCCGCCTTAGAGCTTGTGTCGGGAAGGGCGCCCGCCATGGGGCTTATGCCGCGATCACGCCTCCCGGAGGGTCTCGCACCCATGCGCGGGGAGGGAGGAGCGGGGGCGCCGAGGAAGGCCAGCGGGCGGGCGGGGGAAGGACATCGGCGGGCGGGGTAGCTCCATGGAGGTCGAGGTGTAGGTGGAAGCACACGGGCGGTTCAGCGCAGTGGTGGCATCGGTCCCGCCACGCGAGGGAATGGAGTTAAGGCGTCGGGGTTGCTCAGCGCCGGTAGGGGAAATAATGAACAAAGTTTTGGGTACCTGTTTGTTGGCCCAACAACAATAGGTAGAGGTGGGGAGAATTTAGGTAGGCAACAATTTTTTTTGGGCCAAGTAGGTAGCCTGCTGGACCTGTGTTTCTTGGCCCGTTTTATACCTCAGAGTATATATATGGGACTCTAGGGTCATTCGCTCACCCTCACTCTCCCCCCTCCCTCGGCCCATCAGCCACGCCTCCTCCCTGACAATTCAACTTGACTGACGCCTCTCTCTCTCTCAAACACACTAGCCCCTCCTCCCCTGACAATTCAGTTTGACCGATGTATCTCTCTCTCTCTCTCTCTCTCAGACACACCAGCCCCTCCTCCCCCCGACAATTCAACTTGACCGACGCCTCTCTCTCTCTCTCACACACACACACACACAGGCACACCAGCCCCTCCTCCCTCTCCCTCTAGCCGATCCGGTGCCTCTCCTCACTCCCACCATGGTAGTGCTCTCCTCCCTCCAACCACGGCGGCTCCCCTCCTCCCCCTCCCACCCAACGCGACGGCACGTGTCGACTATGGAAGCCAATCATTGGCGTCTTCATTAGCTACGGCACGGACCGTTCGACGGTCCAACTTTTAGCAACGGACGGACATGATATTCAGCGATATATTTAGCAACTTTATTTATGGTATAGTTCCATTTATTTAGCAACCGTAGGCAACTCGCACGGATGCGATATTTAGCAACGAACAAGATATAAGAAATATCTATACCTACTAATAAAGCGAGAAAATTTCCGGTGCCAATCTTTGGTTCACCCTTCTAGAAGTGTCCAGCCTTGGTTGCGTACACGAGCCTGATTGGACACATACAACTTGTAGTACAATCCTGATCAGCCTTAGATGCATATATGAGCCATCATACTAGGAGAGTCCTGATTGGACACCTACAACAAGAGCGATCGTGTCGAGCGCGAGGGGCGAAGTTGAGTCGACGGGGCATCATGTAGTTCCACCACCACCACGACCACATCAGCGGCATCATCCACGCGGGCGGGGCTGCCGCCGGTAGCGAAGCGACGGGCGCTGCCGGTGGAGCAAGGCGGGGCGGAGGACAAGATGTTCGAGATGGTGATGTGGCCCGATCACGCGCCCCGACTCGGGCGCTGCGTCATGGCGTAGCCCGGACGCACGCCGCCGGAGGCCTAGGAGCACTACGAGGCGCCGTCGCCGTTTGACGACGACAATGACGCCCAGCTACCGGATCTACGACGACGCCCAAGGCAAAGGGCGGATGCGCTGAGAGGAGAGAAGGGTCTGCGCCTGCGCAGACCGCCGACCGGTGCGCCATGAGGGCCGGGCGCCGGGAAACCCCTGAGCGGGGAAGAGCACGCATGTGTACAATCTCAGCTCGGTCGGCGCCGTCCCCGGCCAGATTGAATTGAATTAGGGTAACTTAGACGCCTCTCGTGTATCGACATCACCTTCCTTGCCGCATTGGCTTGTTGAGCGGAGAAGCCTAGGACTATGGAGTTTGACGAGTCAAACAAGGATGTGGATTGCATCGGAACCAAGCTTTGTTAATGCATAAAGAAATGTCTATTTTATACAAAATATAACCCTGTATTTGATGTAAAATGCAACAGTACTATACCACAATAGAAAGTATAGAAACTACTGAATGGCAAATAGTGGGCATGAACGATGTCTCTAGCCTCTGATCATTAGGGTGCAAATTCATAAATGTATGACTATTGACTTGTCCATGTTTCAATTAATTAATTAATCAAATCACAAAAAATAGTTTATTGCCTAATTATTCTAAATAAAAATATATCTCCACAAGCTCATAGTCTAACTATCAAATCATAAAATTAAACATAAATAGTTTGTAGTACGAAAATTCGATTCCAATACGTATTAGAATAGATAACACGGCCATTACATAAATCTTAAAATCGCAAGTTGTTCATATAACTGATCAGTATGTTATACATTCCGGTCTGCAACGCACGGGCATGTTTTGCTAGTATATAAAAAAATATTCTTTATTTATGGTGTAGTTCCATTTATTTAGTACTATATATTGTGGTTACAGGCCTGCATCCTCGATCAGCTGCAGGTTTGTTGTTCTGACGTTCCATCTGTCCCACAACACCACACCTCTCTAATATACTCTCCTCCGGTTGCATGCACCGTCATGGCGCGCTCGATCTCAGCAGCCGACGAACTGGTAGTCGACGTCGAGGTGGCCCATCTGGTAGCCGCGTCCATCGGTGTCAATCTTGTTGAACACCGTCTCGAAGTCAAGATCCAAGCCGCCATTGCTACACTGGTCCACGATCCTCGCCGTCGTCGACGCACCCGTCCCGCGGTTCGTCACCTGCGTGTACATCATCACGTGCTCACCATGAGCCTATTTCCTGAAGAATCGATCTGCACATACAGTATCTCATCGATCTTACGTACCCGGATGCACCTGCCGCAGGCGGCCTGGCCTCTAGGTCCCGCGGGCCCACAGAAGGCGGTCCAGCCGTACTGCTGCCGCCACGACAGCGGCTTGTCGGCGTCCCACGTGGCGCAGTAGGCGCTCACGGCGTTGAGGTTCCAGTTGTTCTGCTGCGGGTTGTACAGGTGGTACGTCGCCCGCACGTTGGACGCCTGCTGCGCCGTCGCCGCGGCCATGGCGGCACAGAGGAGCGCGGCCACCGTTAGAGCCGGTGTGCTGCCGGTGATCGCCGCGGCCGCCATGGCTATAGCTAGCTTACCGGCCTTGTAGCAATGGATATAGACGTAACGAGGTAGTGGCACGTACGTACGTACACAATGTTGCTAAGAGTGATAGTGTGTTGGAGTTATATATATGTGTGTGGCCGGTATGGATTGGTCTTTATATATATAATAAGTAGCAAGCTAGCGTGGCTGGGAGGCGAACAATGTGGACTGCTGCTTGAGCTTTGGCGTCCAACACGTACGCCACCATCTCTGTATATACCGCGCCGATCGAACGCGAACGGCAATGTGTTGTGTACCCTGATGTCTATCTTACGTGTATACGCTAGCTGCTAGCGTCGATCAGTAGCCTTATCCGATCCAAAGCTAGCTATGTATGCGTGCATGTTGTAACGACGCTGACCTAGCTATGCGCGGGAGCTGCCAAATCATTTGCCGCTGAACCGTCGCTTGCATATGTTGTTTGCACTTTGCCGCCACTGACCATACATTGCCACTATAGCTAGCACCGGGCGCCGACGACTCAAAGTGACCCGTTCGCCTCCCAATGCTATCATGCGTGTGACGGAGTATGTGCTTGGTAACACGTAGGATGCGTCCAATTTGGACTCCGATCCAGAGGACAGTCTGGACAGATTATCTCCGTTGGACAGTTCAACTTTACTAGTAAAGTTATTTTTTTTTAGAAAAAAAAAAACTTGATGAGTAACTTTATAGGTGAAGCTGAGCTGTTTGGAAAAATTTGTTTGGCAAAACAACTTCATCAACGTCTTCACACATGAATATGACAGAGAAATAAATGAGAGAGCTAGGATAAGCTACATTTTTCTGCGCTCTCTCTTATTCCTTTGTGAGAGGAAAAAAAATAGTTTCACCAATGAAGTTGTTTTGAAAAGAGGTGTTTAACGTAAAACAACTCACAACAGAACTTCATAAAGATAAAAGCTATTGTGAGCTGTGCCAAACAAGCCTTTACTACGCTGTGACTCTATGAGTTGCTTCTAGTAGATCACTAAATGCATGTGATCCAGGCAGCTACACGTACCGAGGGCTGTTGGCTAGCTCACAAATCTTGACCGTCTTCGCCGTCTATTTGGATCGTGGAGATAACTGATGACCGTTCTTCCAAGCTGCTGCAAGAACTAACGTGCATTAATTGCTGGGGACTAGTGCATGCATGTGCGTACGTGTTTTTCTTTGCATGTGTGCCTATTCTATTCACACGGCATGTACACAGGAATTTAACACAATCGAGTCAGATCGGTTTCATTAAAAGGGTACACAGGGTAATACGTACGGAATTTTCCACCAGATTTAAAAACGGTCTAAAACCTTATTTTAAGCATTTTATAAACGCTCTATATGATTGTCTCACGCGATTCCAATTTTTATAGGATTTTGGTCTGTTTGGTTGGCTGCCAAAATAATGCCACACCTATAATCATAGTTAAACTATGACCGTCACAAAAAGTGTGGCGAGCAAAACCAACGATGATGTCATGTTAAGGGCAATGAAGCTATTTTGATCCACAGGTAGGAGGAATAAAGCATAATCTATAATGGTAAAATGTTGGGATTTAATCTAGCAAATAGTGGTGCAGTGGATTGGTAAACTTTTTCGACGGATGCTCAGCTCTCAAGTTGACCATTTATTATTGGCTTTTCAAATTATATATTGAAAAGCATCTAGGCCCTTGAATATGGTTTTACGATTAATGGCGACACAATTATTATGACCAATACGTGTGTTTTCAAGTGACATTAGTTAGTGAGGTCAAAATGATTGATATTGATTGGGCTCTTATATGGGTTTATATGCCCCTAAGATGGATTTCAATCAATTTCCAAAAAGGATATGCATAGGTAACGCGAGTAGTTTAAAGTGTCGTTTATTAGCATTTAGGGACAGTTAGAATAGTTTATAATCTAATTTTTTCGTCTGGCGTTATGATAAGAGTGCTCTATATAAAGATCTAATACAATGAGTCTCGAGAGTGGATATGTTACACGCTTGTGAAAATTAGCATCCAAGAAAACGAGAATTTACCTTGATGGTTTATAATAACACTAAATGAAATAAGAAATTACTTTGACAGTTTGATTCAACGCTCAAGAGTATTTATTTGCCTTGAGATCTATGTCGGCAGCCAAGCAAACCACACTTTCTTAGCGGTTTTGTTTTTGGCCCTCAAGGATATCTTCACCATTTCAAGGTAATTCAGGATTGTAGTACTGACTCACGTAATTCAGTTTATTCCACTGGGGCGTATATGTCGTATATATGGGTATATATATGCAGCTTGACTTTATTATTCCATGATTAAATAACAGTGCTCGCAATTAGACGCCCCCACTTATTGGCTCATACATAAGTACATGTGGGATCACATACATATAATTCTTGGAAGATCGATCGAAAATGCTACTAGCAGTATATATATCAGCTATGCGAATCATCAGTTGTCGCCGCAGTTGACGAACTGGTAGTTGACGGTGAGGTGGCCGGCCTGGATGCCCGCCCCGTTGGTGTCGAGCGGCTGGAACGCCGTGTTGTAGTCCAGGTCCAAGCCGCCATTGCTGCACTGGTCCACGATCCTCACGGTGAGCTGCGCCCCGTCGCCGTGTTGGTCACCAGCAGGCACTGCCCGCACGCTGCCTGCCCGTGGGTCCGGCCGGCCCGCAGAAGGCGGTCCAGCCGTACTTGCTGCGCCACGACAGCGGCTTGCCGGCGTCCCACGTGGCGCAGTAGGCGCTCACGGCGTTGAGGTCCCAGTTGTTCTGCGCCGGGTTGTAGTAGTTGTAGGTGGCGCGCACGTTGGACGCCTGCTGCGCCGTCGCCATGGCCGCCGCCGCGCATAGCAGCACCGCGGCCAGAGCAAGTTTGTTGCCAACCCTCATCCTCGCCGCCATGGCAATGCTACCGATTCGAGGAATTGAGGTTATACTACTCTCTGATTCTTGAAATTAGCTTGCTTTTGTTTCTAATGGAGGATGTAGCTAGCTGCTTAGTTCTACGATCCAGCGAGATATGGCCATTATATAGATGTAGAGTTGCCGGGAGAGCTGTGCACTAGTGACGACTAATCTTGTCGTCCGAAATTTGCGCCAAAACTGTGCTGAATTCGTATGTCTTGGAAACAAATCTACGTTCTAGATGTATGGATGGGCGATCTTTCCTCGAAGAAAAATCTGAGAACGGCACTGGAGTCGACGGATAATAGTAGTCGGCTATGGTTGGCAATATGCCTCGGAATTCCACATGCCAGTTGCCAACATTGACCGGGGCATATATGCATGTGCAGCAGCCCAACACGTGTGGCTCTGGCTGGCTGTGCTTTGGTTGGGCTGAATTGTTGCAGGCAGATGATACATTTTTGTGTGGATGGAGTTTGGTGTAGCTGTACGTGGCGTCTCGATCACTACTACTAATAGCTTCTATAGGGCTGCTCATTTGAAACATTAGGGGCGGTTTTGAAACCGCCCCTAACTCTCCGTTCCTTACAAATCATCACTATATAGGGCGTTTCTCGAGAGCGCCCCTACTGTGGTCATCAGTAGGGCGGCTAATAAGACCAACCGCCCCTCATTGTGGGCTTTCATTAGGGGCGGCTCAATATAAAACGCCCCTACTCAAGAAATCTTTTAGGGGCGGTTGTGTCTAAAAAACCCCCTAAAAGAAAGACTGTAGGGGCGGTTGAATCTAAAACCGCCCTAAAAACTGGATTTGACGCTAAAAAAAAAAATTCAAAACTGAAATATATATACCCGTCTCTATAAACATCTATAATTCACAATTCTCACAATATATGTACATATTATATTCAATAAAACATCTATAATTCACAATTCTCACAATATATATACATATTATATTCAATAAACATCTATAATTCACATAACTCACAAAGTATCATCTCCATTATTCAATCTTACAATAAACATTCATTATTCACATAAGTTACAAGTTCAATCTCATCTCTTAGTTCACCTCCCTATTGCTAGCCTTTCCTACTCACGAAAATGTTGAAGTTGTGGATTCTTCTCACAACTTCGGAAGTACGATCAAGGTAGCAACCTTTTGGATGTATAGCATGATCTAATATGAAGTCACAAAGGCCAGCCCCACGAGTTCCAATAGGTCATCATCTCGGTAAGGGTCCCCTTTTGTCCCTACCCCAGCGCCTCGCCTACACAATTAGGAGATAATAAAAAGTTAGCCTATATATAGAAACACATAGTGAGCATATACATAGAGAGAAAGGAATGAGCATATATACCAAGTCCGGGGTGTCTCAGTACGAAAAGATCAAGTACTCATCGCCATGCATACGTAATATCCACAAAGAACACTTCCGGGCTTTTGCTTGGCACCTTTATCGTATATAAAATTGTTAGCAAATGCATTTGAGATTATGCAAAGATCGAGGTAGGTCATACTTACACAAGTATCTGTTTTTGACGCATAGCTCAGCCCTTCATTCTGGCAAGATGTCTCCCATTCAACTTTTTAACATACCAACGGTATGCCCCGCTGAAATTGATATTCACAAATACAACATGTTAGTATGTGACAAAAAAAAGTTAGGAGGTTATATTGAATCATATAAGAGGATTGTCGTTTATACGATTTGAGAATCGCTATGAAGTCGGAATAATATGCGGCCGAGTGTGCAAAGTGAATCCAAAACCCACGCGACGCCGATCCCGACATCGACACATATAGCGATCCGATTGGTTACTTTGATAAATTCAATTAGAGGAAAATGATAAGCTCATTTTTTATAATATGTATTAACCAACCTTTATATACAGATTGAACTTACCCAAGTGGTATGGTAGCCATATACTATGATTGTTTTTGAGATTTTTGAAAGACACGGCTAAGTATGCCGCCATGTTAATGGCCGCGTCCTTCATTGCCTTACGTCGGATTTTCTCTTTCTCCTCCACCGGTCTCTCCACCCGCTAAGTATTTGCTATCCGCCCATTGCTTAGGAAATGCAAAAGCGTGTTTGTGCTATTTGTCGAGGATCCATGTATGCATGTTTCGACACTGGAACCTGTTTTGCAAGGTGCGCTTGCATACTAAAAGAGATCGATTAGGTTAGTTACAACGTTATCAAAATATCGCAATCATACCATATTAAGAGAGAAAAGGACTTACATGTAGTAGATGTGAACTAGATTAATGTCCATTTCACGGAGGTGATACAATGCATGCATGTCGTCGAAAAGTGAAGGCAATCTCACCACGCAGTCCACCGAGAAGGCCATCGGGGGTAGGTCAATGTTATCTCTCGGTTATGTCCGCCCTCTCGGATACCAACAAGTACCAATCATGAAACTTTTTCATTCCACGTGGCATCTTCTCGCATGACATCGTTTGGTAGGAATATCTTGCCTCTTTTCATAATTTTTCGGCAGTTCCTTGACCATCCGATTCTTCCAACATCGATACTTTTTGGCCGGAAAGTGATTGGTGATCAAGGGTCGAGAAATCTGTCCCGCTACTTCTTTGACTTGGTTACGTGGCTTGAACTGATCATGGGCGAACCACCGACACCAAACGAGACGTCCTTCATCGGCACAAAGACGGGCTCGCAATGGATTGGATGCTTTTCCCTAAGCTCCGGCTCCTCCCAAAAATCCTCGATGCCATAACTTGTTCGGTACGAAAGGCTCTGGCGGAAGTCGCATGTCTGGAATTTGTTGCTTCTCTTTACCCCGAAGTTTCTTTCGGAGGCACCTCTATTTCTTTCGGAGGCACCTCTGTTTCTTTCTGAGAGGCACCTCCGGTTTCAACTGAGTTTCTTTTGAAGGCACCCGCTTCTCAGAGGGCGTGGAGAAGAGTGTGGCATCTCGGGCATTTGTCGGTCACGAGGAGGGGAGTGTGGCATCTTAGGCATTTCTTCGTCACGTGTTGGTGAAAGTATCTCCCCCTCCTCGATAACTCCTTCTAGCCGTGGAAAATTGGGTGGGGAGGCGAAGAACCGTTATTATCTGATGTCTCGTTTGTGCGAGGGATGAACTGCCGAATGCATTGCCCGAGTTTGGACAATCCCTCGAGTCGGGTGGTCAAGGTCATAATCCATGTAATGGGGCTCCACGCTATGCACCTCGACCCTAGTGTAGTCTGCCGGGATAGGCTTACCGGTGCCACCTGCCCCCGGGGATGTGCCACACCCGTTATGGCAAGCTTGACAACTTGAGCCCCTTCCGGCGAGAACCACACATTGGCAACTAGTTGTGCCTCTGCGGTGGAACCTTGGCTGCTAGGAATTTCCGGAGGGCTCCCACCTCCGCAAGTTGGGCGGCGGGTTCGCAGACGACCCTCTTTCCTCGGCCCGCTACCATGGCCATGATTTGTGCTTTCAAGTTCCGGCGCTCGGTCTCTACCATGCTTCTTGGAGGAGATTCATCATGGACCTATGTACACGGGAGGCCAAAGTGTTAATGGTAGTGACATGATAAAAGCATTAGCAAAAATTGATTACTAAGGCTTTGTGTCTCTACCTCGTTCTCCTCGTTCAGCGGGTCAAAGTCTTTGTCCAGGTGTCGTCCTCGGTGGGCCTATGCAGGTTCACGTGGGAAAGGATCTCGGGACTTACATATCCCTCCTCGGAACCCTCGCCAGTCATCATCTTCATCGAGTTGTCATCATCCTCTCCTTCTCTTCCTCTTCTTCATCCGCGAACGGATCAATTGTATCTTTCATCCCGACTATACTCTTGTCTAATCGTGGCGTGGAACTAGTCGAAAGTCATGGCATGAGGCTCTCCCTCTTCAATGGGTTTCCCGTGCTCAAGGCTATGGGGTGCACTTGCCTCTTTGTCGGGGACATTTTCTGATTTAGTCTAGTACAAAAAAAGATTTGGCGTTAGATATGCCAAGAGGGTCCTAGTTTCATGAAGGAATAAAATGACAATAGTGGTTTGCTCTCAAATTAGCGGGTTCACTATCATGTAGTCTCAGTTTACCCTTTTGTATCATCGAGCAAAAACTAGTAGAAACATTAGAGGCCTCGGATAGATGTCAATCATCATTTGATCATGTACTTGGAGCATAAGGGTATCGTAACGAAAAAGGTAATGAAGGTAATGTAAGGGCGGCTAGCAATGATGGCCGTTCCTCACAAGTTCATGATCATCGTTATATTTTTTATGGAATGTGACAATTTCATCATCGGCCAAAGGAGGAGAGGGGGACAAATACAAAAAAGGGTTATCATATAAAAACAAAGGAGCACATAGAAGGGCGGTGACCATATAAAACCCAAATTATGCCTTGGCGAACCAACCCAAATTACTTTTCATCATCGCCAAATTTTTTCACCATGCAGCCAAGGTCACTGGCCGCTCACATGATGGCAAAATAGAGGAGGCCATAGAGGGAGAGCGAGAGCCGCTTAGCCGGGCCAGAAGCAAGATAGCCGCCAAGAGATGATGGCAAACAGACGAGAGGCCAAGAGAGAAGGTAGGAGAAGAGGGAGGGAAGAGAAGGTAGAGGAGGCTAGAGGGAGAGAGAGAGAGCTTCAGATACAAGCCGCCATGATGATGGCAAAGATAGAGAGGAGGCCAAGAGAGAAGGTGAGAGAAGAGTGGGAGGGAAGAGAAGCTAGAGGAGGGCATAGAGGGAGAGAGAGAGAAATCCTTTCTCGCTTAGCCAGCCAGAAAGATAGGCCGCCATGATGGCAAAGATAGAGAGGAGGCCAAGAGAGAAGGTGGGAGAAGAGTGGGAGGGAAGAGAAGCATAGGTAGTGACTATAGCAAAGATAGGTGCTGCCATGGCACCATACATGAGCACAATATAATGACAAAGTGAGCATATAAAAACATGAGCACAATATAATGCCAAATAGAGTAGTTATGAAGACAATTATAGTAGTTGTGTACAAAGTTGACTTCAGATTTGCCCCTTTGTCATTTCATCAATTCTAAATTGGTTGCTTCTAGAAGCCATCCAAGTTTAGAATGTTACAATTATATAGGGCCTTACAATCATCATAGTTGCTTTTGCCTCGGCTTAAAAAGGGATCGCATCATTGCCTATGCCACTTTGCCTCAAAGACTTAGTTTTACAAGTATATAAAAAGATCATCATTGCATATGCCACTACCTCAAGTACAAAGTTTTTAAAGTATATAAAAAGATCATCATTGCAAGTGATGCCCAGCCAGCCCCAAGTATGTATTCAAAACAGCACCAACTACAAGTGATGCCCGTGCAGCCCCAAATATGAATTCAAAACGGCACCAAAAAAAAAATGGCAAAGACAAATGACAAGTTAAAATGATCATTGCATTTGGTATGAGATAGCTAGTAACAGGGATTATGAGATAGGCATCATTAACAACAAGAAAATACAAACTGCAGGTTTATTCAAATTAGGACAAGATGGACAAGTAGTAAGATGGATTAAAATGCCACTAATTATTTAAGATGGACAAGTAGTAAGATGGACAAACATAGTAAGATGGACAAACTGCAGGTTATTCAAATTAGGACAAGATGCGAGTTATTCAAATTAGGACAAGATGGACAAGCTAATAAGTGGCAATAGCTCAAAATCGATCCAAAATCCAAAATAATAATAAGCAAAAGGCATGCTCAGTTCAAAAAAATGCATCATAGGCAGCAAAGAATTCACCACAAAGAAAAGTTAGTGCCAAAGTGGAGGGACTTCAATTTGTTTTCAAACTTTGATGCCAAAATCTTATATGAGTTAAACATAGGAATTTTAGTGAGAGTAATATGCATCATAGGCAAGATGAAAACTCTATGCTCAACAACCAAAGATCATCACTGCGATTAAAATATAGCATCACAGGTAATTGCAATAGCACAACTAATTTGGCATCACATTTATCCCATAATGATGAAAAATAGCATCATAGGATGCAATAAACTTGGCAAAAGATCTCGTAGTGGCAGCTCAACTAATTTTGGCATCGACATATATCCCACAATGATGAAAAATAGCATCATAGGCAGCTCATCTATAATTCATCTCAAATTCATCTAAAAATCAAGTATGGCATCATAGGCAAAGTGGCAAATAGTTCAGCTAAAAGTCATTTTCAAATTAATCTAAAAAATCCGTATGGCATCATAGGCAGCTCATCTATAATTCATCTCAAAATGGAGGGACTTCAATTGGTTTTCAAACTTTTTATGCCAAAATCTTATATGCCAAAAATAGCATCACGGCTTATCCCACAATGATGAAAAATAGCATCATAGGCGTGAATAAACTTGGCGGCATCACGGTAGTGGCAATAGCTCAACAAATTTTGCCTCACAGCTATCCAACAATGATGAAAATAACATCACAGCATCTTGTAGCATTTAGGGCTGGCAATAGTATCTTAGGGGCAAGGTAAGAGCTAAAGAAATTTGGAGCATCACAGCAAAGATCACTGTAGTAAAAATAGCATCATAGGTTGAAAAACAAAGCATCACAGGCCCAACTCACCGCAGGGATGAAGAAGCTTCACCGTAGAGAGAGAAGAATTAAGCCCGCTTGCTCAGCGCTCACGTGGGCAGGTACTCGTGTGCTCACCAAATGGAAGAAGAAAAGCTGGACGGCGGGGGTACCAAGTGCACTACAAGCTGGTACTGTGTGGACAATGCATGGACCGAGGAAGAGGTCGGCAGGTCCAGACGGCCAGCGGGACTAGCCTGCCGATCCGGGCCAAGGCGGCTTCCCAACAGCGGTGGGGAAGACGGGGGCGGGAAGACGGCGGCGCCCCTCCAAGAGTCGGGGGAAGACGGAACCGGGGCGCGGCGCCTCCAAGAGGAGACGGAGGCGCATCCGCGGGGACGGGAGAGACGGCTTCGGGCGGCCCGGCCGGACGGGGGAAAGGTGGCGTGCACCGGCACCCGCGCGGCGGCGGCGCTAGGGGTTACGCGGCGGCGAAGGCCAAGCCCGGCGCGCTTGGGTTAGGAGCGACGGCACCAGCGGCGCAAAGAGGAGGATTTCTGGGTGAGGAGGACCGGGAGGAGGATTGGGGATGAGGATTGGGGGCGCGAAGGGGGAGGAGGATTTGGCGGCGGCGGGGGAAAAATTTTGGCACCGGCGGCCGATAGAGAGAATGGCGCCGTGACTTAGAAAATTTTGGGTCCCAAAATCGCCGTATATATATGAGGGCACCCCGATAAGGGTGGCTCCCGATGGAACCGCCCCTATAGTGAGCCTCATTAGGGGGTCGATCGAAACCGCCCCTATAGTCCATGTTACAATTTTAAAAAATAAATATATAAGGCATATTATCTCGACAAATATAGTTATAAATACAAATATAGTTATAAATAAATAAATCTTAAATATAAAATTTCTTATCTTACAAAAACCATGGATTCGACAAATTTTTGACCTATATGGATTTGAATTTCAAAATTTTTCAATGAATATTTCAAGATACCACTTGTGGAAGCACGCCTGCTCCGCCTAACTTCGAAACTTCCTCAAATTTTTTTGTAGTCACTTACACCCAAAAATATGGCCCCACGCAAAAATCCTAGGTTTTTTTTACCCATTTTTGGATTTATTGTATTTTTCTACGTGGACGCAGCGTGCGACCAAATATGGTGATTTACACTTTGAAAACAAAATAATTCATACACCGCCTCCACAAGTTTTGACTCCTAGGGAACAAGGGACCTATCGGCAAAGTTTGGCACCGTTTGGTCTTTTCGGGGTGGTCGTAGTTCAACATACATTTATTGGGAGAATTTCGCAGTAATTGAAATAATTAGAGAAAAAGTACCAAACAATTCTGAAAAATTCTCAAACTTGGCGGTGCCTTCACACATGCCATGTAGACGCCCTCAAAAAAAGTTTGAGGCCGATAGCACACCGCAAAGCGCTTTTGCCACACAACCATGAGAAACCTAAGTGTAAGGATAGGCTTCGTGAGAGGTTGAGTATACCACCGTGAAACACGTACGCTCCGCCTAACTTCGAAACTTCCTCAAATTTTTTTGTGGTCACTTACACCCAAAATATGGCCCCACACAAAAAATCCTAGGTTTTTAGCCATTTTTGGATTTCTTTGTATTTTTTCTACGTGACGCGTGCGACAAATATGGTGATTTACACTTTGAAAACAAAATAATTCATACTTAGACCGCTCCACAAGTTTTTGACTCCTAGGGCACAAAGGACCCTATCGGCAAAGTTTGGCACCGTTTCGGGTCTTTTTTTGGGGTGGTCGTAGTTCAACATACATTTATTGGGAGAATTGCAAGTAATTGAAATAATTAGAGAAAAGTACCAAACAATTACAGAAAATTCTCAAACTTACAATGTGCCTTCACACATGCCATGTAGACGCCTCGAAAAAAGTTTGACTCTTATATGAATAAAGGTAGTCTCACACATACATAAAGGTAGTCTCACACATACATAAATGTAGTCTCACTCATACATCGATAAATTTTTCAAACACACACATATAACAACTAGCTAACTCCCCGTGACCTCTTTCCCTTGACTCCTTTTTAAGCTCCCATGGCAATATGTCTTTGGGTAACTTCTTCTCAACAACCTCGATCTTGTTTGGAAGTTCCGTGAATAAGCGTATTTCAAAGATAACCATTGTGCTCGCTCAACGTCAACATCCTCGATGCCATCAACTCCGATAATGCGTTGTTTCCTCGGACAACGACATGCTTGATTTTCTTCCTCTTTGGCTTGTCGATCGATCGGGTAGGGTAAATAGAAAACTTGTGCTACATCCGAGCGGCGACCCGGGGTCCTGTTGGTGGCCTAAATCACGAGGTCAACGACTTTCAACCCGATCTCGTTCGGTTCGTTTGTTTCATCCAAATGGCGACATTTGAACACGGGCACCTGCACTTCCATTCCATAGTCAATTTCCATATTTCTTCAATGATGCCAAAGTATGTGATCGTTCGGTTTTTGTCGCGATAGCTTGTACTTTCGAACCCCCTCACTGTTTTTGGTTCACACATTTACTATCCTTCACATGGGTATAGAATGTGTACCCATTAATGTCGTATGCTTGCCACCACGTGGTGACTTGTCTCGATGGCCCTAATGCTAACCTGTTCTTGGTAATATCATCCCCGGTTTCCCCGGATGGTATGTTTTGGTCCTTCAACCATGAAGTTAATTGTTCCCTGTCTTTGTTTCGTGACCCGTCATCCGAAGCGCCATTCCTCCCCTCCCTGAATGAGAGGCAAGTGGTAATCAACGTGACGGTCGCATTAAGCGCTGAACTCTTTAACACAATCGTAATGCGCTCGACTCACTTGTTTGTATTCTTGGTCAATCAATACTTTCCTCCCGCCGATGCCTTTCCCAGCTATCCTACCCGTATGACGTGAATCGCGTTTACCAATCCCTCTCTGTACTTTTTAGCCACTCTTGACAAAGACTCGGCGACTTCTTCATGTTGTAACCCTCAATCATGGAGCCCTCCTGGATATGCTCGATTATGCACGAAATCGAGTTAGAATCGACATGAATCGCTCAATGCACCACATTTCATACAAGTAGCAAGGGCCCAGTGCCTCTATGTGGCATTATATCGAAATAAGCGGGAGGCATACATATCTCTAGCTGGTTTTGGGTCTCCACCGCCAAATCATGTAGTTCAGCAAGCTCTTTCCTCGTTAATCGCCTTACGGGATATCTTCAAAAGAAGTAGCACATGCAGTGATGGCCATTTTCAAGAATTCGGCTTTATAACCCCTCGATCACAATAGGTAGGAACACCGGCCAGCATTACATGATAATCATGAGCCTTGCGGTGTGTTATTGACGTGTCCTTCATGGACACTAGCTTCTTGATGTTCGCTGAAAACCCGGTCGGAACTTTGATCGCCTTTAGGTAAGCACATATAGCCCTTCTCTCTTCTAGGGTCAAGTTGAAGCTAGCCGCGGGCAGGTTGTATTTTCCATTCTTCTGAAGTACAGGGTGAAGCTGGGGCTTCACATTTAGCTACACCATGTCTTTTCGTGAATTTAGACCATCCTTCGACTTATTCGTGTCCATCAACAGACCCATGGTACTTTGAAAGACATTCTTCTTCAAGTGCATAGAATCAATTGCATGGGGAACCTCGAACTCTGGCCAATATTCGAGATACTGAAAGAAGATGGATTGTTTCTTGAAAGGTACGCCGATAGGAGGTGTACTTAAGATCTCTGTTTGTCCCATCTAGATTCTTCTTTCCGTAGACAATGTGCAAGTTTTTCACCATTCTGAACACATGTTGTCCATAGTGACGTCTCTCCGAAGGGTCTTCAGTCTCTACAGTGTTGTTGAACCAGTGTTTGTATTTCACGCTTTGGTACTTGTGATTTGTCTTTAAGTGGTGTCGATTGCCCAAGTAAACCACCTTTTTGGATGCATTTAGATACACCCATATAGTACCATCCAAGCAGACCACGCATCCAGTCTTCCCTTTGATCTATCCAGACAAAGCAAACATCGCGGGATAGTCGTTTATAGAAACAATGATTATGGCTCGACTTAAGAACTGCTCCTTTCGGAACGCATCATACATCGCCACCCTTCCTTCCATAGTTTATAGGATTCTTGCAACACAGGGCTCAATAAACACGTCAATGTCAATGCCCGGTTGTTTCGGACTGAGATGAGAAGAGTAAGAAAAAGGTAAAGGTCGCAGCTGGCACAACCACGTTGGGATGTTGTACATTGTCAAGATCACTCGCCAAGTGCTATGGTCGGTCATCCTCTCATTGAAGGGATTCACTCCATCGGTGCTTAACCCAAACCATATTAGGATTGCTCTCTAGATAGAGTAGTGACATAGACTTTGTGTGACTTAGAGATCATAGAAATATTTAGTCTTATCACTAGAAGGCTTGCAAGACCACTAGAGCTAGTGCAAACCGCTTTTTCGCCATTTGTTATACTAACCGGGTTTGTTTAGTGAGTTTGTAGAAAATTTTTATAGGCTATTCACCCCCTCTAGCCATCTAGGACCTTACACCCGTTGTATAGATTGTTGTTCTTGTAAAGACTAGCTCCACTTTTCAGGACATTTATCCAGCCCTTGAACGTGTCACCACGAAAAAAGGATATAATGGTTCGGGCATGCATGGATCTTTTCAACACTCATTGTTAATGGACTTATAACCTTTTTTGCTTGGTAGGTATTCACTGCGAGTTTGGTTGTGGCAGCAACCATGACAAGAGACGCATATGAGATCATTGAAACTACAAATCCGACCAACCGTACTTAGCCTTCAAGATCAACAGCTCAAGCACAAAACGTAGTAGCGTCGATTATGTATCGGACAACCTTTTCAACACCATACACGCTTTCCTTCGATGTTTTGCTCTCACTCTCTCTAGGTTCTCTATACCTTTCACGCTTTTCCGCAATATTTTGGTCCAAGGGCATTAAGCATGTCGTCCAAATAATCATCGTCATCTTCATCCCCTTCACGCGTACTCACGACATCATCATCAACATCACCTTTGCCCGTACCATCATCAACGACATTTGTGTCCATACCATGCCAACCATCATCATCAGCGTAGTTGACTATCATGCTCAGGGGTTCCTTTTATTTTGAAGCTTATCTACATACCGAGAGAAGAAGCTCTAGGGTTTCGGGGTCATCTCCTAGATTTTTGAAGTCGACGTCTTCACCAACATAATTTTCACCGTGATGATTCGGTGTCGTGTAATCTGCAACAAATCCTCGTGTAATCAAATGTTGTCGATGGTCTTCACATCTCTATATGCTATCTCGTTCTTGCAATCACGGCACGGACATATTATTGAATCCTCTTTCAATGTCTTCGCTTGATTCTCAAATGCTTCAATAAATTTATCCACCTCGTCACGAAAACCATCCTTCCACCTTAACGTGCCATACATCCAGTCATTCCTGTACTCCATCCTTTAATACAACAAAGAAAAATAAACATCAAATGTGTAGTTAGTCATATATATGAGTACATATGCATGGCAAACCCTAAATGGTTAAAATTAATAAATGCATTAATATCAAAGTTGTAGCACACACTAAAAAGGTTATCATTTTAGAAAATTTTAGAAAAAAAAACCGCATTTGCACATCATATGAGAGAAAAAACTTGTTAGAAATTTAAACTAAGAATTAAAAAAAACACATGTTCATCAACCATGAACACATGAAACCCTACCTATTTTATTACTCCACTAAAATCACATGTAAGAGCCACTAAAAAATGGGTCTAATTCAATACTCTTACTAATCTCCACTACCACTTCCAATCCTAAGCTCTACTTTGCTCCATATAAAGCTCAAGCACCATAGAAAGTGAGAGGAAAGCAAAATTTAAATTACTCCACAACTAAGCATAAAAAATCGAATTAAGTGGTAGGATTAGCATTTTCTTACCTTTTTTGAGCCTCCCCACCAAAGGATTTGAGTTGAAAACCTCCCCTTAGTAGAGCAATTTTGGGAGGAGCCCAAGGCCTCCCAACCTTTTTTTTCGAGTTTGAGTGGGTGTCCCGAGGAGGAAGAAGGTGGCTGGTTCGGCCTTATCTACGAGACCACTATAGGGGCGGTTCGTTCATCGAGCCGCCCCTATCAGCACAGCGAGGGGCGGTTCACCCCCAGCCGCCCCTAATGACACATTACGGGCGGCTGGATATCGAGCTGCCCCCACTAACAAAAGATGGGGCGGCCGGTAACTCAGCTCTCCCCGCGCCGCCAAGCCGTAGGGGCCTCGAACAAGAACCGCCCCTAATGTAAACGGGGGCGTTCTTCAAATAAGCTATTGTAGTAGTGGATCGTGCTGACTTGTTTTCGTTCGATCGACGTGTTATTTGTTCCTTCACACAATCGTTAACTAATTTGTTCAAAGATTTGTTATATACTCATTGGTGGAATGAAACTACACATCTTCTAGTGCTTTCATTCCGGTGGAATCTAGGATTTTGGGTCAGGATATACCTCCCGAAAATTTCCGTCCAGTGACGAAGGCAAGGAAATAAGAGAGAGAGGCCAGTAAAGCCCGACCAGGTTTCTAGAGGCCGTGTGATACTAGCTTCATGTGGCGTATTGGTGCATTTATTTTGAAAAAAATGATTATTATTCAATGTTCTTAATTTTCAATCATTTTTGTTTGGATGGTTTGTGAAATGATACGGATTAATCCTCCACAGTCTACTTCATCATCACAAGGAATGAAGTGATGATCTTACTGAAGTTCGAGAGATGTATTCATACCGTACTACCTCAACTGGGCTGACATGTGAAATTCCAAGCCCACTCATATACCATAGTGCCCGGCCCATGCCCAAGTATGTGAGGCCTGAGAAACCGAAAGCCCAATACAACTTTTTATGCAGACTATCATTACGTTTACGTATAGCGGATCCTGCTTGTCTCAAACTTCCGAGCTCTATAAACAATTGATCATCTGAGGTTACATCGGCACTGTATTTCTTTAGTTCCAGAGGATGGTTATCTACAAGTTTTATTGGTCATATTTAGTTCGAACCGTATTTCGTTCTTTGTTTATTCGAATTTGGCTGCCAGTTGCAGCATGTGTGTGAGTTTGAACTTTGCTTGTAATAATTGGCCTGATTCTATATGTTGATAGATGAAGCGGATTATATATCCATTATCTAAAAAAAATCTTAGGTTAAAAACAAGTTTATCATCTTGAGTAATCCATTGAACATATATAAGCTGGTCCCATAATAGAAGGCGTGCTCTCTCCATACAGACATAAATGGACGTAATAGTACTAGTTGTTTTGCACTACTACATATTTCTTCTTTTGTGACATGCGTTTTACATTAACCGAGGAGTGCAAAGACGCTCGTCACAGAAGCAAGGTCATGGTTCTTGGCGGCTGCCTATGCCCTCCACGGTTAGCGGACACATTAGAAACTCCTGCCACGGTAAACAATTTTATAGGAACAAAGAAAAGGCCACTGAGGCCGGTATAGCCCAACGAGCCCGGTTGTCAGCCGTCGGGTCTCGCCACGCCGCTGGATATCCGCCCAGCTGGAGGGTAGAACCCGAGGTCGGAATTGGCGGGGATCCGCGAGCCTTGAGGGAGTTGCCCGCTTGCCGGATCGAGGCTGTCCTCCACCGGATGATCTGCTCCCGTGGCTCCGCTCTGCTCGACCTGCTCCCTCCACTGGATTTGTCAAAAGAGAGGAAAGAATGAGTGAGGGAAGAGTGAGGGAGAGGGAAGAGAGAGGAAAACAGAAAGAGGCTCACTCAGAAACTGTATTCTTTAACAAATCATATACTATTATACAAATAAATTTCTTAAAACCATAATCCCGTAGATGGCATCGATGATTGTTGGGTGAATGCTCAACACAACGTGTTATTGATGATGATATGGTTTATAAAGTGGCCATTCAACATGGCGATTACAAAGGATGCCAGGGGGTATATATAGGCCCCCCTGGCTTCGTAGTTGTACAAAATCACTAAGAATCCTGAAATGATCTCCTACAAAATGTCTTTCTAAGCGAAGTTGTGCCCTTCATCTTCGTGATGTTTGAGAGACAATATTCATCTTCGCGTTGTTTTGCATCTTCTAGGATTTTGATTCTTGATGATTTTCGCAGCGAAGCCTCCGTGGTCATCTTCGCTTGGATCCTTGACTCCGATCTATCTTATTTTGCTCTTGTTGCTTCTCCGCAAAAGCCAAAGTCTCGCGAGGTCATCTCCGATGTAAACTTTTGCCGTTGTTCCGCGCATATCCTGAAATCTTCAAAGTTTGGGACAAAAGTTAAGACAAATCAAAGTTAGGTCCCAACAGCAGCCCTCGTGGGTGAAGGCCGACTTCAAAGGCATGAAACCCATGAATCACAAGTTTTGTTAAAACTTTGTTTCGGTCAAAACGTCGTCCCGGACTTTGAAGTTGGACTTTGAAGTTGGATTTTTTTTTTTTTTGGATATCTTACGCTGAATTTGTTTTTCTTCTCTCTCTCTTTTTTTTTTGAATGGCTGGTTTGACCGTTTGACCGAAGGGGTCTATAAATAGCGAAGGACCCCGTTTTCTTCATCTTTTCGAAGAGGGGCCACCTTTTTGAAAAAATTTTCTGCGACACGGTTAAAATTTCGCTCTTGGAAGGATTTTTAGCGAAGCCTTTTCAGTTCTTTTTTTCTCGAGGTATGTCCTCCTTTTCGAAGTGGGTTCTTATTAATTTTTCCTTCTTTTCTTTTTATGTTTCTGAATCTTATTTTTCCTATGCTTAAGATGGCGAATGATAATCGAAGATGTTGTTGCGTCTCAAGAGGAAGAGATTGAGGAACCATCGTCCCAAAATCAAGAGAATGAGAATTCGATGAAGGTTTAAGCGAAGTGTCAGCCTTCGAGAATCGGAGTTGTTGCCTGATGACAGGATTTCTTTGGTGTTTGGGCGTAGTAAAATGACTTTCGGTCCGAATTTTAAGATGGTGAAAGATGGTATTTTGAGGAGGGTCAATACAGGGCGGGCGGAGCCGGATGAGAAAACCTCCCAATCCAAAACCCGATGAATGTGTGGTCTTGAGAGATTTATTCACAGCGGGTCTTCGCATGCCTCCCTAAGATTTCTTAGAAGAGGTTTTCAAGAGGTTCAATATTGAAATGCACCATCTTACACCTAATGCAATAGTCAAGCCGCCGCTTTTCTTGTTGTGGGCTGTCGTCGGTCCGGCCGGACATAGATGCTTTTGCTCTTTGTATGAATTGCATACACAGTTTAGTTCGAAAAAAATTGATCGCATTTGTGAAGCTTTATTTTGATGTTGCGCTTTAAAACTGCCGGGGCCGTATGATTTCCCGCATCGAAGAACAAGTGGGCGAGATGGTCGGTATGACTCTTGGGTTTTACCACAAGGTCCCTATGGTTGAAGAGAACCGTGGGCGAAAAGGGGGTTGTTAAGGTTTACCCCTTGGCTTCGCGTATGCACAAAGAGCGCTTTATTTGCAAGCCGAATCTTCTAAGTCCAAAAGTTGCTCTGAATGTTTGAAAGCTTTCAAGAGGGTTGTTTCTCAACAAATAACCCGAGATCTTGTTGAGGAATACCCGGGCTGCGGTGTCCGGCCACTTCGGCTTGGCTGGGATTTTCTTCGCCATCATGTGAAGAAAACTAGAGATAAGGTTTACATTTTCCCGCATGTAGATATCGTGATGCCTTCGCGGTTTAAAGGTGAGGAAGAATTTGTTGCTAATGTTGAAAAGCGTAGAGTCGTGGATTTACTTGGTAAGTATCTCCATACGTAAAGGAAGTTAATGGATGATATTATTGGCGAAGATTATGTTAGGTTGAATCGTATCTATGATTTGGCCAACATAACTTACAAGATTCGCCCACCTCCCGCTTATGCTCGTAAGAAGGATAAAAAAGATAAGAAAGAGGTCGACAAAGATTTGAAGAGAAAGCGAAGTGATAAGGCGGCCGCCGTCTACTTCAACGAAGACACCAAATAAAGTCGTTGTTGACAAGCCTCGAAAGAAGAAGGCCAAGAAGGTGGTGGCTGGTTTGCTTGATAACTTAGACTTGTCCGACAAATGGGTTGATGGCTCGAATGCCGATGTTTTTGTTCAAGATTTGGAGGTGAGGGAAATTTGTAAACTTTTGCTCCTACCGGGTTTGACACCGGCTTTGCTTACTCCTCTCGCGGCTACTTACGTAATTTTGGGTCTTCGCAGAATTTGGTGACTACGGGCAACACCGGTGGGGACGCCGATGCCGATGTTTCTTTGCAAATGGATGTTTCCGACCGACCGTACGCATCTCCTCTTCTCCTAGACTTAAGGATCCAACTCCCCGATTTTCCAAATAAGTCAACTTCTACTTTGTCCGATGATCGTGATTGTCCCGAATTAGCTAAAGTTAGCTAAAAATATTCACATGAGTCGCTTGTTGTTAGTGAATCCAGAGAATCCTTCCCCGGTTCTTGAAACGAGGTTCCTGAAAAGGAATGAAGGTGCCGGTGCTACAGCGAGTTACTGCGAGGAGCCCGTTTCGATACTGCTAAGGTTTCGAGATTGCTTCTTTGAGAAGACAACCGGTATGCTATGCGAAGATGGTACTTGTCATATTTTTCTTTTCGTATTATGTTATTCTTTTTGATATTTGTCTTCATTTTTGTCTTGGCTCTTTTTGTAGAGCAATCTTTGAAAGAAAGGGCTCATATTGCCGTTGAAGTTTTTAAGAGAAACTTCAAAAGAAAAGGCACCAGGGCTGCTAATTTCACCTTTGATGATTTTGATGATGTGGTGGATGAAGAGGTTGAAAAGAACCAGCGAAGCCGTTTATCTGAGTCTCCGGTCAATGTTGAAGCTCAACGAAAAGATTCCTTGCCCCTTAAAAGAGGGTGAAAAAAATTTGTAAGTTTTTCTTACCTTTTTCTTCGCTAATTTTTATTTTGAGATTATGCTTGCTAAGTTTCATCTTTTTTTTTCAGCTCAATATTTCCCTGATGCTTCAACTTCATCCAAAGAGAAGATTATTGATGTTGGATCCATGAAGGATGTTCTCGGAGATCATCCGACTCCGCAAGTGGCTATCGATACACAAGAGCTTTCTTCCGAAGCTGTGTCGAAGTCTCTTGAAAATACTTTGAAGTTTTGCTTTGAAAGCGGAGTCAATCTGGATTCTTATAAGTTTGTTGGTGTCGGGATAGACAAGCTTCGCGTCCTTCCGAAGAAGCCAGAAAAGCAATTGTCTAAGTGTATTGATGATGCTTTTTCGGTTCACGATCTTTGGTTGAATTGGCGAAGATGAACCCTTTGGAATTGGCTGATGCTGGTATTAATTTAATGTATAAGGTAAATTTATTTGTGAGTGTCTTTATGTACGCTTGAGTTGATTGTTTATGATCTCTTTCTCGATGATTTGTTTTATATGTACGGTGCTCTTGTCAATCGCGGGCTTAGAAAATCTCGAGGATAGTGCGGCTACTTTCGCGGTTCGAGAAATCTCTTTTGAATGAGATCGAAGTCTTTGAAGGCTCAACTTGCCGCTAAAGAAGTTGAACGAGGCAAAGCCTGTCGATGGTAGCATGAGCTTGATCGGGTTATACCATGGGGCTTCTGATTTGATTAAAGAGAAAGATCAACAAATTGAAGCAAATGAAGGCTACTATTGAGTCTCTTAAGAAAAAGAAAAAAGCATCCTTATAGAAAAAGAAAAAATGAAACCGATGAACTTTTGAAGCGAAGGTTTGATAGGACTTGGGAGCTACGCAAGAAAGCTTATGAGAAATGGGGGGCTATGCCTGAGGATCCTTGCTGGGACCTTGGAGAATATGACCCATTTTTCAGCTGGCTCTGCAGGCAGTATGAAGATCTTGGAGTTATGGTCCGTTCGCCTCGAGATACAAGTGTTATGTACTCTACTCGGCGCTTCTTCATCTTATGAAAGAGGCCAAAGATCCTTTTGTATGATACCTTCGGCCGATAATTTCAAATTTCCGGAGATGTCGTTTGCAAGATTTCTCCACGCACACACTTGTTGTGCAAGAAATTTTGAGGAATATTGGTGCAACTGTGGACGGAGCATTGTCTTAAGAAAGTAAAGGAGAAGCCGAGAAGGGTACTATACTTTTTCTTTTTCTCTCTTTTTTTTATTAGGTTTTATTTTCTTTACTTGTTTTTATCTTCTCTTATCGTTTTTCCAACTTTGTCTTTAACAGATTGAACTTGACATCTTACAGAGGAAGAGAACTTAAAGAAGTTGAAAGAAGAGGAGGAAAGGAAGGCTCATGGGTTGAGGAGATGGAGAAGAATAATGTTAGTGAACAAAGAGGCTAGCTGAATTAGTGATGTATTTTTGAGCGTTTTGCGGGGAGAAACAAAACTTGTTTGGCGAATAGTGTTGTAAATCTTGTTAAGTTAACTGTTTGTCTAGTCTTGTTTAAGCTTATGGTTTATGAGTGCAAAGCTATTTATTTCTCGCGGAGTTGGAATGTGTTTTATGACTTTTTTGCCGATTTTTGACTTTGAAATATCCTCGCGTTTCCGCAAGTAAGCTCCTTTGTGCAGGATATTGCGCCATTTTGCCTCTTATGATCGCGAAGGACAATTTTGTTTTTGAGACTTCAGAATTTTTGGAGGCTTCTGGTGGTATTGATATCGGCAACTTTGTGGATAAATGCCTTGGGAAATCAAAGAAAAAGGATTCTTATAGGATGCCTAGGGTTGTTGATTTTAGTACCGTTAGACAGGTAAACTTTTGTGCGCCTTACGGTTTTTATTCTTGTTTTATTTTTGACTTTTGTTGGTTCCTAAAACAATTTTGTTTCAGTCATTGTGCTCAAGTGCGTCCCCAAGCTTTATTTTTGGGGATAGTTTCCAAGATACGGCGTATAAAATAATTAACGAAGTTGTCGAAGATATTTTGAGCGAAGCAAAGAACTAGTGTTGCTTCTCAAGAGTTTTGATTGTTTAAACTTTGTATGTTCATGCTGTATGTAAACTTGAATAAATGCTTTGTAAGATGTATTAATATCTTTTTATGTAAACTTGTCTCTTTATATGCATGGAGCAATAATGGAGATTTTTACTTGGAGCAATAATCTTTTTGATTTGAAAGTTTTAGAAAACGTCACCCCTTCTTTTTATGAAGTGAGAGCGAAGACTTCGATTTGAAGCCAAACATTCTCCTTAGAGAATTTTGAAAACGCCGTCCCCTTCTTTTTTGCGAAGTGAGAGCGAAAACTTTCGATTTGAAGCCAAACATTCTCCTTAGAGAATTTTTGAGAACGTCGTCCCCTTCTTTTTTTATAAGTACGGGGAGCGAAGACTTCGATTTGAAGCACATTCTCCTTAGAGAATTTTGAAAACGTCGTCCCCTTCTTTTTTTTCCGAAGTGAGAGCGAAGACTTCGATTTGAAGCCAAACATTCTCCTTAGAGAATTTTGAAAAACGTCTTCCCTTCTTTTTTTGCAAAGTGGGAGAGCGAAGACTTCGATTTGAAGCCAAACATTCTCCTTAGAGAATTTTGAAAACATCGCCCCCTTCTTTTTGCGAAGTGAGAGCGAAGACTTCGATTTGAAGCCAAACATTCTCCTTAGAGAATTTTGAGAACGTCGTCCCCTTCTTTTTTGCGAAGTGGGAGCGAAGACTTCATTTTGAAGCCAAACATTCTCCTTAGAGAATTCGTAGGTAATGATTTTAGTTTTGTACTTAAATTATACCTACTTGCTAATTGTTTTTGTGAAAACTTTTAGCCGATGTTAAAGCATTTTGCTTTTCGGCTTCGTAGTGAATGGAAGAATGGTAAAGAATACACAAGTTGGGGAAACTACTTTCTCATTTATATTTGATATGAGAATTTACAATAGAGTCTGCCTCGTTAAAAAACCACTCACCCTCGCGAAGGGCTTCCCCTCGAGTGGAAAAAGAGTGCAAACTCTTGATTGAAATTGATAAAATGCTTCTAAGAAATTAAAACTAACTTGCTTATTTACAAAAACTTGAAATAAGAATCTAGGGATAGTACTTGCGAAGATCCTTAATGTTCCATGTGTGGCTTAATTCTTCTCCCTTGAGGTTTTCCAAGTGGTAAGAGCCTTGCCTGTTTGATTTTGTTATGACAAAGTGTTCTTCCCATTTTTGTTGGAATTTTCCCACCGTGTCTTCGTTCCTTTTTCTCTTGAGCACAAAGTCTCCCGGTTGTAACTCTCTTTTACTACTTTCTTGTTGTACCATTTGCTTGTTTCTTCTTGGTATTTCCCGAGATTCATCACAGCTTGGTTTCTTCTTCGAGCAAATCTTTGCTTGTCTTTTGATCTTCTTCGCTTGTTATTTCAATATTTGTTCTTGGACCTTTGAATTGTATTTCTTCCGTCATTGCTTCATCTCCATATAGTAGCTTGAAAGGTGTAAATTTAAATCTTGTTGTGGTTGTATTGTGACTCCAAACAATCCTTTGGTAATTCTTCAACCCATTTTCCTTTTGAAGACCCACTAGATTTTTGAAATTCCCACACATATAATGCCATTTGCTCTTTCGACGGCTCCATTGGATTGAGGATATCTCGACCGATGCGAAGCAAAGTTGAATTCCCATACTTTCACAATAGCTTCAAGTCTTCGCCTATCGAATTGAGTTCCATTATCCAAAGTTATGTGTCTTGGGACTCCGAATCCGCAAATTATATTTTGCCAAAGAAACTTCTTCATTGTTATGGATGACATATTTGTGATTGGCTTCGCTTCTATCCACTTTGTGAAATATTCAACCGCAACAACTACGTATTGATGGTTGCCTTGGGCCGGAGGAAGTTTTCCAATTATGTCTATTCCCCATCTTGCAAGTGGCCAAGTTGGTTCAATGTGCTTTGAATTGGATTAGTTTGGGGCATTTGACTTGCTTGCTGAAATTTGGCAATTGTGACAGTTTTCACTATTTCCTTACTATCTTTTTGAGTCATTGGCCAATAGAACCCTTGTCTAAACGCTTTTCCTGCTATGGCTCTTGGGCCTGCATGATTTCCACATGTTCCACTATGTATTTCTTGTAGCAATTCTTTTGCCTTCTTCACTTGAAATGCATTTGAGTAATGGTTCACAAATGCCATGCTTGAAAAGTTGGTTGTTGATGAGCTTGTAATTTCTTGTTTTGTGCTTCATTCTTGTTTCTTCTCTTTTGCTTTTAAAACATAGAATCCTTTTAGAAAGGCTATTATTTCGATCTCCAATCTTCGCTTTCAATGATGTGGATATACTTTGGTTCTTCAATTTTTGCTTTTATTGAAGATTCTCGAGAGTACTTGGTAAAACACATCCGGTGGCAATTTTACTTTTTGGAGCTGCTGCCTTTGCTATTTCATCTCGCTTCTTCGTTGTTTGTTCTTGAGATGCTTCTCAGATCGTGAACCCTTCGAAGTGTTTTTCTTGATCTCGACGCTTTGCAAATACTTAGCTAGTTCGGGATCTTTTGCTTTGTAACTTTTCTCAACGTGGCCTGCAACAACCTCGAGAATCTGTTTGATCGAGATTTTTTGTATTCCCATTGCTCTTGCCTTGCGAAGCCCCCAAGAATACTGCTTCATATTCCGCGATGTTGTTTGTGCATCGAAATTCTAGTCTTGCCGCATATTTCATTTTGATGCCTAAGGCTTAAGTTATTATTGCTTGCTACTCCAGCCTGAGCCCCATGCTCCATCACAATTCATTGTCCATTCTTGACAAGACAAAGTCCACTCTTGATGATCTTTTTGATCTTCGTAGCTTGTTCTTTGGTGTCCAATCTGAAATAAAATCTGCCAATACTTGTGACTTTATTGCTGTTCTCTTCTCAAATTCGATGAAATATTGTGAGATTTCAGCTTTGCCCATTTGCCAAGCCTTCCTAAGATTTATAACTTTGGAGTACATCTTTGAGTGGTTGGTTCGTTGGGATTCTTACTTTGTGTACCAAGAAGTAATGCTTCAACTTTCTTGTTGCCATGAGTACTGCATATGCTATCTTTTCAATTTCTGAGTAAAACATTTTTGAGCCGGAAAGGGCTTTGGAGACAAAGTATATTGGTTCTTGTTTCTTTGCATGGTCTTTCTCTTTTTCTTGTACCAAGACCGCACTTCACTTTCTCGGATCTTGAGATGTACAAAAGTAATTCTTGATCAATGTTTGGTGTTGTTAATGTTGAAGGATTTGAGAGATACTTCTTTATTTCTTCAAAAGCTTTTTGTTGCTCTTCTCCCCATGTGAAGTTTGTCTTCGCTCCTTTGAGTGCTTGAAAATTGAGAAGCTTTTTTCGCGACTTTGATATGAATCTATTCAGCGAAGCCAATCTTCCTATTAGCTTTTGGATGTCTTTGATGTTCTTTTTGGAACTTCATTTTGCATGATTGCTTTTATCTTCTCTCGGATTTGGGTCAATGCCTTTTGCTAAAACTATACATCCGAGGATCTTTCCCTTCGCACACCAAAGGTACATTTCTCGAGGATTGAGTTCTCAAATTTTTCGAATGTTTGCTTCAAATCTTTTATGTGGTCTTCGTTTCTTGCTTTTTACTATTATGTCGTCAACATATGCCAGCAGATTGTCTCCGATTTGATCTTTAAGTGCTTCGAAGTCATTCGATGAAGCTTGACCCGGCATTGCGAGGTCCCTCGCCATTCTTTGGAAGCGATAAGTTCCAAATGGTGTGATGAAGCTTGTCTTTTCTTCATCTTCTTTCTTCATGTAAATTTGGTGATATCCCGAGAAACAATCAAGGAAACTTAGCATCTCGCTTCACGCAGCTTGATCGACAAGTGTGTCGATTCTTGGTTAAGGGAAGTTGTCTTTAGGGCAAGCTTTGTTTAGATCTGTGAAGTCTATGCACATTCTCCATTTTCCATTGCTTTTCTTCACCATCACAATATTTGCCAGCCCAAGTTGTGAATTGGACTTCTCTTATGACCTTCGCGTCAAGCAATCTCTCGTGCTTCGGCCTTCGCAGCCTATTGTTCTATCTTCTGGAGATCTTTCGTAACATTTGTTTCTTTGGTTTGTAACTTGGGTCGATGTTTAGGCGATGCTCGATAATGTCTCTGCCGACTCCTTCTAGGTCTTTTGCTGACCATGCGAAGACATCTTGATTGCTTCTTAGAAAACTTATCAACTGTTCTTCCTCTTCTTTTTGCTAGATTGGCTCCTATGATGACTTTCTTGTCCTGCTACCATTGGATCTAACAAAACTTCTTTGGTTTCTCGCCTTGGAACATGTCTTCGCTTTCTTTTATGACTTTCCTCGTTTTTTCATGTCTTCTTCTTCTTCTTCGATTACTTCTATGGCCAAGACATTTCTTTGGAGCCGGAGTTGAATCTTTTTCAATGTTTCTTGCTTCCGCTTGATTTCCGTGGATTGATATTGGTCCATTGATTGCCGGAACCTTCATGCACAAGTAGGAGTAGTTTATCATAGCTTCAAGATGTTTAGGCTTCCTCTTCCGAATATTGCATTGTATTGGCTACGCATTTCAACGACATCAAATGCTACTTGCTCTGTTCTTGCATTGTTTTGCGTTTTGAAGGATATGGGCAGCACAATTCTTCCAATTGAATTTATCCTTTTACGCTTGGCCAACCAATGGATATTCTCGCTCTTCCCAAGTTTTGTCTTTTGATTTGCATTGCATCCGGTGTTGATGCGAAGAGTATGTCCGCGAGCTTCCTCCATCCACTAGGATTTTCGTAACATCACATCCATCAATATTTGCTTCTATGACCATGGCGCCCATATGTGGATAGTCTTTAAGTTTCATGTCTTGTTCTCGTGAAGATGATTGGTCGGTGTGACCATCTTGTTTTCTTGTAAGGTCCCTCCATTGTTATTGCGTTGACTCTTCAAAAATAGTTTCTTCTCTCGTTGTTGGTTGCATGCTCTATATGCTGTTCCCTCCACAGATTGTCATTATTCTTCCTCCGCTTGCTGTTGAAACAGCTGGTGAGCCATTGTTTTGAACATTTGGTGTGTTATTTGCCATCGAAGCTTCAGGCTGTAAGTTTTGTGTTTGTCCCCAATGTGGCGGAGCTATTGCTAGTGGTTGGCGCTTGTATATTGGGGTGGTCCTGGTAACACTTGTTGGTTGTAGCTTGATCAAAGTATGCTTGATTATGCGAAGTGCTTGCTTGAGACAAAAAGTTTATTGATCTTTTGATTTTCCATCGATTTTCCCTCTTGTTGTAATTGCTCTATGCTTTTCTTTCACCATTGGGCACATCTTTCGATGTGTGGCCAACCCCTTTGCCATGAATGATGCAATACATTTCTTCAGTTTTAGAATTCTACTTTCCCCGAATCTTTGATTGAAACCTCCTCTTTGGTTGTTATTGAAGTTTCTGTTGTTGTACTGGCCTCGCTGATTATTTTGTGCCTGAATGTTGTCTTCGCTCTGCCGTTGTTAATTTGGTTCACCTAAGTGGTGGTTGATATTGATGGTGGTATGGTCTTCGCCGAAATTTTGTGGCTTGAATTGATTGTTCGACTTCGCTTGGTTTCTTTGTGCGTTTTCTTCTTCGGTCTTCTTTTCGAAATCATCGTCCCGATCTTGCATATTTCTGAAATTCTTCATATAGTTGGGCAACGGTTGTTGGTCTCTCTTTTGAGGTGCGAAGATAATTGTCCGCTCTAAGGCCCTTGATTGCAGCAATGATGACGACTTCGTCCGATACATCCGGGATTTGGGTCTTCATTTGAATGAACCTCTTGTAATAATTGGATTATTGGTTCTTTTTTGGGTATTGCTTAATGTCAAACAAATCATCGCTTGTTAATCCTCAGATGCTGGAATCCTTGGAAATCAACTAGTAATGTTGTTCCGAAGTTGTTCCCAATTTTTCAATGATCTTGGCTTAAGTGAAGCATACCACTTTTGAGCTGGTCCTTTCATTGCCATTATAAGTGCTCTCGCTAGTGTTTTATCATCTCCTCCTCCCCTCGATTCAACAAAATGCTTCAAGCTCATCAAGAATTGTCTTGGATCCGCTAAACCTTCATAAGTTAGAATGACGTTGAACTTGAAGCCTTTTGGCCATTTTGCCATTTGTAAGTCTACCGATAATGGAGAATCCGGGTCAATTGTGACTATTGCCTTTTCATTGCTCTGATTTGTTTTGACTTCATTTGTGATAATGACTTCGCGGTCTTGAATATTGAGTTCTTCATTCAATCTTTTAGCTCCGCTTCAGCTCCTTCTATTCTTTGCTTCAATGTCTTTTCTCTGGTTCTGGCTTTGCAAGCCTCAAGTTCTTTCTGTTTTTTGACCAATTCTTCTTCTAGTTGTTGCAATTTTCTGCCTCTTCGCTCTGATTTTCTTGAGGAGTGGTTTCTTTGGAGACATTGTCTTAGCTTGTTCTTAGTACTTCATTCTCTGTTGTTGTTGCTTCCTCGGCAATACTTGCCGACTTGTTCTTGGGAGGTCTTCCCATGATTTCTTGATGGCCGTGGGATAGATCATTGCTCACACAAACGGTGGGCGCCAAGATGTTGGGTTTAGGATGCCAGGGGGTATTTATAGGCCCCCCGCCGTCTCAGTTAATACAAAATCACTAAGAATGCTGAAATGATCTCCTACAAAATGTCTTTCTAAGCGGTTAAGGCCCTTCATCTTAAGTGATGTTTGAGAGACAATATTCATCTTCGCGTTGTTTTGCATCTTCTAGAATTTGATTCTCGATGATTTCGCGTGAAGCCTCTGGTCATCTTCGCTTGATCCTTGACTCCGATCTATCTTATTTTTGCTCTTTGTTGCTTCTCCGCGAAGCCAAAGTCTCGCGAGGTCATCTCCGATGTAAACTTTTGCCGTTGTTCTGCGGATATCCTGAAATCTTCAAAGTTTGGGACGAAAGTTAAGACAGAAATCAAAGTTAGGTCCCAACAATGATGACGCCAGAACCAACACGACTAGGAAGGCTAGGACCAGGGCGCGGACGGCACGCAAGTACATGCTGGTGATCAGTTTCAGTTCCATTGATGATGCTTGGTTAGCTCGTAGGTAGAAGAGAATGGTGATGTATATCGAGTACAAGCACCAAGATCCAGAGGTGAAGCGGGTACGGGACTAAAAGTTCTGCCCGAACTTGGACAGTGAGAACTACCCCCTGGCGTACCGGCAATGGTACCACACGTGTCTTCAGTGCCTGCAGGTGACAAACATGGCGACAAGCGATGATGTCTCGGTGACAGTGAGGATCATTGACATCTTTTTTTTTGAAACGAACAGGATCATTGACATCTTTGACATCAGCATCAACGACCGGGTGTTTTGATGCACAAGGTCAATCGTGTTCGACCAGATCGACATTGACGGCGAGGGCGGCCCTTTGGGTGGACGAGGAATCGGCCAGCTCGAGGTGAAATATGAGTTCATCGACCGTGAAGACCCCGAGTAGCATCTACGCATTTCTTGTATACCCTAACTGTAATAAGGTCCTTGCCTCTTTTCAAAGTATAATAAGATATTTTCTTTTTTTTCTAGATGTATATAGTTCTTACTTTACATTTAGATATATACGTAGTGCAGAGGAAGCAGCAAGCTTGCTCCCCGACCTAATATAATACTAAAGAGGAAAAATTTCTGGCTATTCCCTTCGTCCATCCACTTTCGTCCATCCATTTTTTTTTTCGGTCTAGACAAGATTCGACTAAGTGTATGAGTGCGGGTAGTCCTATTCCATTGCAGCCAGCTCTGTCCTCTCCGCGTGGTCCCGACGCCTTTTTCTCTTCCCTGGGCTTGTGGGACCCATGGAGAGTGGACCCGTCTGGGCTTCATGTCCCGGCGGCCTCTTTTATCATCGCGTGGCCTCCATTCTGCCCAGGTGAAATGGAAAGATTTGTGCCTCTACTCTATGTTACCCTTCCAATCAGCACAAGATCGAAGAGATCATTTTGCCACGGCTGTGTTTGTTCCCAAAATTTCCCCACAAATTTCACTATGCAAAAAGAAGATTCTCCATCACATCAAAATACCGGCACATGCATGGAGCATCAAATGTAGGTAAAAAAAATAACTAATTGCACAGTTTAGATGTACTTTGCGAGACGAATCTTTTGAGCCTAGTTACGCCATGATAGGATAATATTTACCACAAACAAACGAAACGTGCTACAGTGCTCGATGTGACATACTCTCAAATTTTTGCCCCAAATTTTGGGCTCCAAACACAGCCCACAGTGAAATGCAGACGCGTGGCTCCAAGGGTTCGGCCATGGCCCCGACTGCAGCTAGCTCTTGGTCTTATCGAAATCACATGTACCAGAGGGTAAAGAACAATCGATCACGGCGTTATGCTTAACAGACACATTTGAACAACGTCAGAGTGTCAGACACAGCTTTGGAAGTCGCAACACATATATAGGAATTATTGAATTAGTTTCAAACGCATCATTAGGTCTTATCTGATGACTGATCACTTGTATAAGAGGCTAAAGAACAATCGATCACAGCGCACGTTATGCATAACAGCACTTGCTAACAATCTGATGAGCTTTGCAAGTTGAAACACATTTTCTGTCTCTTTGTTGGGTATTCTAGTCTGCACTCAACTATATAAACACATACACATGCATAATCAGTCTCACACAAGTTAAGCAAAAGGATCATCCATATATTAACTGCCTCCAAGCTAGACTACCAGCATGGACTCGTGGTCGTGGCGTCGACGCCTTGCTCCTGGCCCTCATGGTCGTGTTGGTTACAGCGACATCGATGCCGCCGGCGATGGCTTACAGTGGGAACGCGACGTACATCGACTACAAGCCCGAGCGGGTGAACTGGGAGAAGGCAACCGTAAACTGCCCGGATTTGACCGATGAAAACTTCCGCTGGCGTACCGCAACGGTACCGGTGGACGGAGTTCAGCGGGGACTGTGGGCCATATAGTGGGCCCTCGCGGGTGCCATAAGTGCCTGCAGGTGACGAACGCGGCGACAAGTTTACGACGCCTCGGTGACGGTGAGGATCATAGAGGTCAGCAGCGCCGCCCTTGACGGCGACCGGTGATTTGATGGACAAGCCCGCGTTCGACCAGATCGACACTGACGGCCAAGGCGCCGCTTTGGGTGGAGCAGGAATCGCGCAGCTCATGGTGAACTACGAGGGCATGGACTGCGAAGACCCCGAGTAGCATGTATGCATTTCTTTATACTGACTCTAATAAGCTACTCGCTTCTTTTGAAATTTTAATAAGGTACTTTTATTTTTCTAGATGTATAGTTCGTACTATACATTTAGCTATCTACGCAAAGTGGAGGAAGTACCAAGCTGTTTCGATAATAGTGAAATAAAAGGCCATTGCTATCATATGTGGCCGATTGTACGGTTATGTTTAATAAGGTTTATATGAATAATGGATATTGTAAAATTATGTTTGTATGACTTAAGTTTTGTATAATTACCACGTGTCACAGCCGCTTTGGGGAGGGGTGTAGGCGCCACGAAGCGGAGGAGGGGGCGGCGGTGCTAGGGGCTGGGAGAAAGAGCGGGGAATATTTTTTTATTTGCTTGTCCCTAAAAGATTAAATTCTCCTTGCTTATGCGCACTCGCCCCTTCTTGGTCGGCCTGGCCTGCTGAGCCACGCCTAGCCCCCTCTAGGCCGGGCCAATCTGTGCTTTGACAGAAATCTTGGTGTGTTTTCGCTAGTAGTGGCCAAAAAACCGAATTTTCTAAATCACAAACCGTTGTCACGGGCCCACGCCTGAAGTTCTAGTTCATTTGTATGCACATTTGAATTCTCGCCTCCGTACGTGGTTAAAATTTAATTCCATCATAGAAGGAATATAATCTATTTGTGCTATAAAGGACCGAAAAAGAATTGGTTGGCACCTGTCATGATCTCCTCCGATGGATTTGTCTGGATTTTCTATCCAATAGTTACCCCATATATAGGGACCCTTCTTAAGTGACAGGGTGTTTCACTTCCCTTCACGTGACGTCGAATCTACCCGTCGGCGACTAGCCAGGAGCCTCCTTGTGCGACTTCGCAGATGGCGCGACTTCGCCAGGCGCGCCGCCTCACTTGCGACTTCGCATATGGCAGTTCTGCCTCTCGACCAAGTCGCCAAGCACTTCCGGGCTCAAAAAGGTGACGAACGAGCCATCGCATGTACCAGAGGCTAAAGAACAATTGATCACAGCATTATGCTTAATTAACAAGGCTACAGCTGGTTTATTGTTTTGTTACCACAGATTTGAACAAAGTCAGTGCCAGACACAACTTTGGAAGTGGCAACACATAGGAATTAAAGTTTCAAAAGCATCATTAGTTGCTTGGTCTTATCAGATCACATGTATCATAGGCTAAAGAACAATCGATCACGGCGCACGTTATGCTTAACAGCGCTCGCTCGTTGCAATCTGATGAGCTTTGGAAGTTGCAACACTTTTTCTGTCTCCAACTTGGGCATTCTAGTCTCCAGTCGGCTATATAAACTAGTATATTGCCCGTGCTAACGCTACGGTGACGTCTTGAAAAAAGATAAAACAAAACTAAACATATAACAATTCTTCTTCCTTATTAGCAATTCAATTTACTGTGTCACTACATGTTGGCACGGAGTTGTTGATTCGTCAACGACATCTCTAATTAGTAGACTAACCAACCAAGATAAAACTGATTCATTTCATCAATGGACCACAGTTTGACCATCCACCAGATTAGAGAATTAAACCATATACTCAAATTATTGCAGCTGAAGTTCTAGGATCCACAACAAGAATCAAAAGAATTCGGCGAGATCATAATCATATGGCTGGTGTCTTAGCTAGACAGACTCTTTTAAAAAGACAGTCACATCAGCATCCTTGTGTAATGTGGCTTGTGTTTATGAGCCTCATGTGGCAGAATGTCCTCTTAGTAGGGCACTCCAACTTTTAACTATTAACTCTGTAATGGTTGTAACAACTTCTAGCTATTAATCTATTGAAGTTCTTGTAAAAAAACAAGATGCATGAACAAACACTTATCTCTCAGCGTCTAGTCGAGTGCCATCGATGGCGGAACGATCAAAAATTCCTATTATCCTTTCTATTGCCTATCACACTACCATATTTTATTGAATTTACTAATAATTTGAAACATTTGCGTTGCAAAAAAGGAAACCATTTACAAGCACACAATCATCTGCCAAATCATGGAGGGATCAAACCTGGTGTGATGGAACTGGCATAATTTGAAATTCTGTTAATCGTTTAGAGCTCCTCCCATCCACACGCTTGAGTAGACACAGGCTGCATAATAATCAGACTGAAGTCGTAAAATATCACCGCTGTATACTCAATCTGAACCTGCGGGACACAGTCGGACAAATTAAAGATGGAACGTATACCAAAACAAATGGACTGTATACTCAATCTGAACCTGCTGTTAGTTCTTGGGATACAAGAAAGAAATCATATGTCCGGCCACCATTACATCATCGAGTCATGGTAGTGATCTATATGGGTCCATGTTCACTAACGTTTGGATCATGATTGTATAGCAAAACCTAGAGATCCAGTGTCTGCCCTTCGATCAAACAAGGAAGAAAAATCAAAATTGGCATGATGCCTGGATGCCCAGAAAACAGAGAAACAAAATTTTCAACAACAAATCAAAGAGGGAGATACTCGCCTGAGTTCCTGGACAAATAATTTGTGAGTACTCACCTCTAGGTCCTTGCGTCCCCGTGAAGAACCGAGACATCCTCATCAGCATATGATTTGCTTCTTCAGCGAGTCCCGAGGCCACAGATGAAGCAGAATTTTCAGAACCAAGATGGCGTGTTGATGCAGATTAATTCACCTAGCATGTTCGATTCTTGTGCGGTGGCAGATAAAATCATGACAGGGCCTGCACAAGGAACGGGGTTTGCGCGATGTCTTTTGTGGATGAATAAAAAGGAAACGACGTAATTCCAGGGATTAATGTTACCTCATTCAGAGCGCGTGGCTGCGGCCTGTGGGAAAAAAAATACAACATGAGGACCGGGGATCGAACCGTGGACCATGGGCACGGACGTGGGGACTGAGCGTGGGATGGAGGGATGAGGAGGTTGACACACTTAATCTTGGCTGTTGGATTTGAGTGAGTAGGGAGAGAGAATGCTTAGACTAAATCTAGACAGTCTGTTTTAATGATGTTATTTTTCTGGGTACACTTTTTGTGGGTGGACGGATGAGACACTCCTCTGCAGGGGACATTTTTTAGTGTGGATCTAGGAAAGAAAAAAACTTGGTGCATTAATAGGGTAGATAGGTCCTTGCGTCCTCGTGAAGAACCGAGACATCCTCATCAGCATATGATTTGCTTCTTCAGCGAGTCCCGAGGCCACAGATGAAGCAGAATTTTCAGAACCAAGATGGCGTGTTGATGCAGATTAAGTCACCTCCAGCATGTTCGATTCACGTGCGGTGGCAGATAAAATCATGACAGGGCCTGCAGAAGGAACGGGGTTTGCGCGATGTCTTTTGTGGATGAATAAAAAGGAAACAACGTGTAACACCTATGTTTTTGCATCATTTTAAAATTCACTAAAAATTTGAACTTTTCGAATTACAACTAAAACTTGATTTATTATCCGTTAAACTGAAACCCTGTTTTTGCGAAAAACCTGCATTCAAACTCTTACCATCTAGAAATAGGAAACCTTGTTTGTTGCTTGAGAGCTTTATGGTGGCCAAGGATGCAAGGTAAGTTCTAGATTTTATTTATGGAAGTAACCGCATGAGAAATGATTTACGAATTTATTCCGGGAATAATATACCGACACACATGTGTACCAAAAATATATATGAATATTTTTACGAGCATAATAAATAAATATTCTCGAACAATAAGTCATGGGAATATGGATGTGCTCGTGCGAATATTTATAATATATATACCACACATGAGGCAATAGAATTGAAAAGTGTGTGCATGAATACATATAAATATTTCTACAAGTGCAATTGAATAAACAATTTCATGAATAAAAATCATGAGAATGTGCATATGTGCTTGTACAAATATGTACAATATTTACACACACCAAAAATAGTAGAGAAAGGAATTAAAAGGGAGAATAAGGAAAGAAAGGGAAATTAGAAATGGAAAAGAAAATCAGAAGTGAGCTCTCGGGCTCACTCCTCTCCTTCCCTTCTTCCTTCCGGCCCAGCCCACCTCCCTCTCTTCCTTCTCTCTCTTTCTCATTCTCCCCCGAACGGGCCGGCCCACTTGATCACCACATCAACCGGCCCAACGACGCGAGCCCAGCCCGCCTCCTCCTCATTTCAGCCGCCCGACAGGGGGCCCGGAGCATCAGCTCCGCCTTCCTTCCCCTCGCCGCGTCCGCGACGCCGAGGGAGCACGCGACCCGCCCCTCACCAAAGGCCATGTGGACGAGCGCACAGAGCCTTGCGAACCGTGCTTGTCGGGACGCCTCGCCACCCTTCACCAAGTCCACGGCACAGCCGCCGCACCAGCCACCGGAAGGCGCTAACGAGCATAGTCGCGCCGCTGGCCGCCGCAGGCCGCCATGATCGCGACGAGCCGCCCACGCCGCGCCGTTGACGAAGACGAAGGCACAGCGCCCTGGCCGCCATCTAGATAACACCATACGCCACGTAGACCCCGGGCCAATCCTTGCACAGCCGGCTGCCGCCGACCGCGGCGAGCCCCCCCGTCGCCATGACGACAAACGCCGACGGTGTAGACGACGAGACGAGACGTACCAGCCAGCTCATTCCGCAGAGCACGAGGCGCACGAGGACTCGCGCAGGGGCGCAGCCGGACTCCGCCTGGAGGTCCGCGCGGTAGCAAAGGACGGGCCGGAAAAGATCCGGGCGATGGAAAAATCCCGCCGGCGACGCCCAGCGGCGAGCCTATAAATAGGGCCCCTGAGCTCAATCCTGGTCGAGCCATCCCGCTCCCCGAGCTCCCGCACCGATGGGAACGTCGCGGTGCTCGCCTCCACTCCACCTCCCTCCTCCCCTCGCGCGGGATTCCAGCTTGCCCCAAATCGGATTTCCGCCGTCGCCGCCGCTAGTTACCAGTCGCCGCCGTGGTCACCGCCGCTGCACTGGTCACCGGGTACGCTTATCCCACCCTCCCTTTCCATTTTCCTTTTCAATATCGCTCCGTTGTACCATGTAGTCCGCGCCCGCACACCGCCGCCGCCCGACTCGCGCCGTGAATGCCGCCATCGTGGAAGGAGCCTCGCCCGTCGCCACCACCAACCCCCCACCAACCCGGCAGCGGAGGGGTCCAACGAGCCCCACACGGCGAGCAAAAGCACGACGGAAGCCGACTCCGGGCGATGGTCCGCGCCGCCGCTAGGCACGATGGACGACGCCCAAATGATGTCGCCGTCACGCATCGTAACGCCGCCAAGGTGTCGGGCCAACCAGACGCCGCCACGCCGCCCGCCGCCGCCCTCCGTCACGGTCCAACGGGGCGACCCGCTACCCATGTGGCCCCACGTGGCAGCCACCGTGGCATCCACCTAGACCCACGTGGCACCCACGCAGGCACGGGGACGTTTCTCGTGTACACTTCGAAATTGCTATGTGCCCCTGGATTGTGTACACAATGTATTAAAAGTATACTTTCCCGTGATCGTAAAAATTCCAAGAAAATTTGTAAATTCATTTTTTGATTTATAGAATTTTATCATGTAATTAGTTTCAATTTCATTACATGATAAAATTATATTATAATATTACCCTAATGATTTAATTAGGGATTAATATTGTAAAATCCATATCTCATGCAAATAAACTCCGTTTCGCTTGAAACGACTTCCATAATTCATCTAAAATCTAGCTCTATGCATCTAACCCATTGACACCATAATGTTCTATGTTTGTTTTGGTTGCTCTAGTTCAAGCTAGGCTATCAGCCAGATACGCCGTAGTTCTACATCGACCCGATTAGGAGTTTCCGTCCGAAGTAAAGCTAGAGACGTTCGACGCCGCGTGCCGATTCGTAAGAACCTCCCGTGCAAGTCCTTACCCCCTAATCATGACCTTAATATGACGATAATGATGATGATGATGTTAGACAAGATGCATCACCGTGGATAATCTGATTAGTATATAGTGGTATGAGCCCCGGTAACGTAGCTATGGAGCTAAGCCGGGATGAAGTAATCATCCACGTTATCTACGCCATACGTTGTAATCAAGTATAACCTAAGATCGCCTAATGAACCCTAACCAACAAAAAGAGGTGGGTGATAGTAATTCATTGTGAGATGGGTTACTACGGAATTGCCGTGAGGATTCCTCGCGAGAGATACTCACCTCCCTAAGGACCGGTTCATAGACCTTCTACCTAGTGCGATATTTCAGACAGCCACCCACGCCGATAAATGGGGACGGCTTGATTCACACCCCGTTGGGTTGAGGTATAATTGGGAGCCAAGGTGGCCGGAGCAGCAAACGACCTATTGGGAGCGGACATGGGGAGAGTGGCCCCATGGTCCGGCGGGCGTGGATGCCGAAAGTGATCTTCCACGTAAGTGTTTGGGCGCAGCGGGGCGCAGCTGCTAGGTGCACAGATTTATGATTATGATTATGTGGTGTGTATTGAAGCCACATGGGCGTGGTGTGTATTGAAGCCACGCCGGGCGAGTGAGTATTGAAGCTACGCCGGACGTAGTGTGTATTGAAGCTATGTCTAGGATGATGCGTCATCCTTTCCAACCCCCGAGAAGTCGTGGTGAAGATTATACCAATATACCTAGAGTAGCACTCAAGCTGGTACGGATCTCGTTAGGGCCCAATCGAACCATGGGCCATGGTGTAGACAAAGGCCTATCGTGGTGGGGAATTTTGTACACCCTCCGCAGAGTTATATGAATCTATTCGAATAGCCACGCCCTGGAATGGGCGAATGCTAGGCATGAACATCTATGATTAGCTTTAACTAACCTTTGTGAACATGTGAAGGTGATGATATGAGATACCCCAGAACTAGCGAGAGCAGATTTTAGAGACTCTGCTAGGGCCCAAACCCTTAATAATTACAACCCCCGGTTGGGACTTGCTGAGTACGTTTGTACTCACCCCTATTTTTACGTATATCGGCACATGTGAAGGTAAGATCGACGACAAGGTCGAAGACCAGCGCATCGTAGGAGTTCGTAAGGTGTTTGCTTAGGAGAAGGACGTTGAAGCCCGCATTTCATCCGTGCACAAGTCCGCCCGTGGAGTACGGGGCGTTGTCATAGTTAATCCACCGCTTCTCGGTTGGCCAACTCGATATTGTAACCCGACTTGGTGACCCTTCGTCGCCATTGTAAGTCCCTTTCCATCCTATATTTCTATAGCTCGGTTTATCATTATTTCGCTTACCATTACCCGTTACTAATAGACGTGCTTGTGGCATGATCCCGGCGCAAACACGTGTGATTAACGACCCATTAAAAGTGGGGCGTGACATGACGTAATTCCAGGGATTAATGTTACCTCATTCAGAGCAATGGCTGCGGCCCTGTGGGAAAACAATACAACATGAGGACCGGGGATCGAACCGTGGACCATGGGCACGGACGTGGGGGACTGAAAGCGTGGGATGGAGGGATGAGGAGGTTGACACACTTAATCTTGGCTGTTGGATTTGAGTGAGTAGGGAGAGAGAATGCTTAGACTAAATCTAGACAGTCCGTTTTAATGATGTTATTTTTCTGGGTACACTTTTGTGGGTGGACGGATGAGACACTCCTCTGCGGGGGACATTTTTTAGTGTGGATCTAGGAAAGAAAAACTTGGTGCATTAATAGGGTAGATAGGTCCTTGCGTCCTCGTGAAGAACCGAGACATCCTCATCAGCATATGATTTGCTTCTTCAGCGAGTCCCGAGGCCACAGATGAAGCAGAATTTTCAGAACCAAGATGGCGTGTTGATGCAGATTAAGTCACCTCCAGCATGTTCGATTGTCGTGCGGTGGCAGATAAAATCATGACAGGGCCTGCAGAAGGAACGGGGTTTGCGCGATGTCTTTTGTGGATGAATAAAAAGGAAACGACGTAATTCCAGGGATTAATGTTATCTCATTCAGAGCGTGTGGCTGCGGCCTGTGGGAAAAAATACAACATGAGGACCGAGGGATCGAACCGTGGACCATGGGCACGGACGTGGGGGGACTGAGCGTGGGATGGAGGGATGAGGAGGTTGACACACTTAATCTTGGGTGTTGGATTTGAGTGAGTAGGGAGAGAGAATGCTTAGACTAAATCTAGACAATCCGTTTTAATGATGTTATTTTTCTTGGTACACTTTGGTGGGTGGACGGATGAGACACTCCTCTGCGGGGGTGGGGGTGGGGGGGGGGGCATTTTTAGTGTGGATCTAGGAAAGAAAAACTTGGTGCATTAATAGGGTATATAGACACAGAGGCATGCATACTCAGTCCTACACTAGTTAAGCAAAAAGCCCTTCGATATTAACTGCCTCCAAGCTAGCCAAGCATCATCAATGGTACCCAAATTAACTGATCACCAGCATGTACTCACGTGCCGTCGGCGCCTTGCTCCTGGCCTTGGTGGTCGCGTTGCTTCTGGGGTCATTGCTGCCGCTGCGATGGCGGCTTACAGCGGAACGCGATGTATATCGACTACCTGCCCGATCAGGTGAACTGGGAGTGGAACCTGCCCGCAATCTGCCCGAGCTTGGACAGTAACTACCCACAAGCGTTCCGGGAATGGTACCGGTGGGCGGAGTTCTGTGGGAACTACGGGCCATATAGCGGGGACTGCGGGTGCCATCGGTGCTTGCAGGTGACGAACGCTGGCGACAAGAGACGATGTCTCGGTGACGGTAAGGATCATAGACATATGCCACATCTCTAATGCCGACGACCCGGTGATTTGGATGGACAACATCGCGTTCGACCAGATCGACACTGACGGTCAGGGCGCCGGAATCGGGCAGCTCAAGGTGAGCTACCAGATCGTTGACTGCCAAGACCCCGACTAGCATGTATGCATAATAAGCTACTCGCTTCTTTTGAAATTATAATAAGGTATTTTTATATTTTTCTAGATGTATAGTAGTTCGTACTATACATTTAGCTATATATTCAAAGCGGAGGATGTACCAAGCTTTTTTCGATAATACTGGAATAAAAGGCCATTGCTATCATATGTGGCCTATTGTACGGTTATGTTTAATAAGGTTTATATGAATGGATATTGTAAAATTATGTTTGTATGACTTAAATTTTGTATAATTATGTTATGCCCCTCCCCTCACCTCCGCCGCAGCGAAGAATTCATGACATATGGCACGTGAGAAGTTTTTAGGGTTTAGGACCAGGGCGCACGCGCGAAGAATTCATGACATTTTGGTCAAGAAACCATCGACACCGATGAGAAGTTTTTCGACCAAAATTTTTCTTACCTGCACGCATATATGGGGACGTCTAGGGTCCGACCGGGTGGCATAGGAACTTATTTGCATTGTCGTTGGAGCCTCACGACGTTGGCCTGAACAATCAAATTCAGGAAAAATCACATTTCTCACTTGGAAAAAGAGGATGGTTCTCTGATTGTTGATCATGCGAGAAAAGAATTAATTCTATGGAATTCTTTTAAAGAAAGATTGGGGATTTCAAATGCTTCTATTTTTCCTATTGATCTAACTGCCATTTTGCGTAATCAATGTAATCATCGATCTATCAATACCGGTTCAGCCTTTTCAAACTTCAAAATTGATCTCATTGTCGAAATTTGCCAAGAGATAAAGCCCCGTGTCCCGATGGGTTTAATACTTGACTTTGTGAAACATTGCTTTGGAATATCATTAAAGAAGACTTTTTATGCTATGTGTGACTCCTTTTACCATGATAATATTTGTTTGCAAAGTATTAATGGCTCTCACATATCCCTTATTCCTAACAAAGATGGTGCTCGAAGGGTTTCAGAGTTTAGACCAATTTCCTTTCTTAACACTTCTATGAAGATTTTGACTAAATTATTGGCTAACAGATTACAGCAAGTTTTGCCGGTTCTCTTGCATAAAAATTAGTATGGTTTTATTAAAAATAGAACCATTCAGGACTGCATTGCTTGGGCTCTTGAATATCTTCATTGGTGTCATCAGAGTAAAGAAGAAATCATCATCTTAAAGCTTGATTTTGAAAAAGCTTTTGATAAATTAAAGTGGAACATGATTATATGTTAAAAATTATGGAACTTAAAGGCTTTCCTCTCAAATGGTTATCTTGGATGAAGAGTATTTTTTCTTCGTGCACATCAGCTATCCTTCTAAATGGAGTACCGGGAAAGTTTTTCATTGTAAGAGAGGTGTTAGACAAGGTGATCCACTTTCACCTTTAATGTTTGTCCTAGCTGCAGATTTTCTTGATCCATTCTCGAATCGGGCTAAGGATAATGGGGATCTTCATCCGCCTTTACTGTCTACTGGTGACTCTGATTTCCCCATCCTTTAGTATGCAGATGATACATTGATCTTTTTGAGAGGGGATCTAAATGATCTAAATCATTTGAAGCAACTACTTTTAAAATTTGCCGATGCTTCCGGTTTTAAGAGTGAACTATGACAAGTCAATGATGGTTCTAGTAAATGTTACTGATGAAAGATTGGAAATTCTAGCATCATCTTTTGGATGCTCTAATGGCTCATTACCCTTCACATATTTGGGGCTTCCTTTAGGTTCTTCAAAACCTAATGTTGCTGACTTTTGGCCAATGGTATCTCGGTGTGAAAGAAGAATGGTTGCATTTTCTTCATTTTTGTCGGGAAGGTCGGTCGACTTGAACTCACTAATGCAAAGCTAACAGCTCTCCGCCAACTTATACCATGTGCATCTTTTCTCTGCAAAACAAGTGGTAAAACAAGTGGACAAGTATAGAAAGCATGGTCTTTGGCGTGGTTCGGACATAAATAGTAAAAACCTTCTAAGGCTGCTTGGCCCCTTGTTTCATTGCCAAAAGATGAGGGAGGACTAGGAGTTTTGGATCTTCAAACTCAGAATGAGAGCCTACTTATGAAGCATTTGCACAAGTTTTACAACAAAAATGACACTCCTTGGGTACATCTAGTATGGATTAAATATTATTCAAGACAGTCACTGCCTATAGTTGGAGTCACTCAGTGTACTTCTTTTTGGTGGAGAGATATATCCAAACTTATTGATAAATTCAAATCCATGGCCACACCAGTCATTCAGGATGGCAAAACTTGCTTTCTTTGGCATGACTCTTGGGATTCAGATCCTTTATCTCAGAGATTCCCCCATCTCTTGTCTTATGCAAAGAGTACATTACAGTGCATCGAGCAAAGTGAACACAAATCCTATTCATGAACTTTTTCATTTGCCTTTATCGGTGGAGGCATTTGATCACCTGAATAATCTCACCATACTCCTTCAGATTTGGATTTGCAAAGAACCGTATGACATCCGGAATTACACTTGGGGGGCTGGTTTCTCATCAAGAAGAGCTTATAAATTCCTGATAGGACAGAGAAATGTTCACCCATCTTTCAAATGGCTATGGAAGTCTGCCTGCCAAAATAAAAGAAAAGTATTCTTTTGGCTCCTCTTACATGATCGAGTTAGTACAAGATCTTTACTCAAAAGGAGAAATATGCATTTACCTGAATATAGTTGTGTTCTTTGTCATCTCAATATTGAAGAGGATTTGCTGCACCTGTTCTTCAATTGTCCATTTTCTGCTGCTTGCTGGAATCTACTTTCGTTGGTGGCACCAACTTCTACAGATCTGGGTGTCATCGTTCAAGGCTTCAAAGATCAGCTAAATGTCTCGTGTTTTATGGAAATAATGGTCACCATGTGCTGGTCTATTTGGACAATGCGTAATGATGCAATCTTCAGAGGTCTTCAACATTCTCTAGGGCACTGCAAGGATGTCTTCAAGAAAGAAATTGCTCTGGTTATGCTTAGAGCAAAACCCCAAATTAAAACCAGTCTAGATTTATGGCTACGATCTCATTTGTAATTTTTCTCATTTTTTTCCACACGTTCTATGTATCTTAATTCTTAGATTTGGAACCTTTTTATTTATATCAATAAAGCTCAGTAGGGGGAAACCCCTCCTGTTTATGTCAAAAAAACTTGTTAATGGAGATTGCTGTTATGATTCAATCCTGGGTGATCCTATAACCTCAAGCCTCGAAACAAGAATTCCCAATAAAGGTGAACAAGCTAAAATGCATTGTCACAAGACCCCGAGGATATCTGGATGAGGCAAGTTGTTGATGTCTAGGATGCTTTCATGTCCAAGTGTGCTTCTGGAGATGAGAAGTTGAAGCTGCCTGAAGAGGTGAAGCTGAAGTTGGGTCAAATGACTCCTGCCAAGACCGAAATTGATGGGAGATCTTGGTTTGCGTTGGAGAACAAGTACCTGATATGATTCATGAGTTGATAGTTGTTATCACTATGCTTTTATCAAAACTTTCCTAGTTTTTCGCTGGCCTGTGTGCTATGCATTTCTGTTGCTTGAATTGGTCTTAAAGACGGGTGATACCCACTCCAGTACTGTAAACATGGATGCTTGGTTGTCTTTGGGTAATACTAAAGGCAGGGGCAATCAGCCCTAAAACTCTAAAAAATAATTAATTTGTTGTAGGCTAAAGAACAATCGATCACAGCGCACGTTATGCTTAACAGTGCTCATTAGCTTGGTCTTATCGAATCACATGTATCAGAGGCTAAAGAACAATTGATCACAGCACACGTTATGCTTAACAGCGCTCTAAGAACATTCTGATACGCTTGGGAAGTTGTGATACATTTTCTGTCTCCATCTTGGGCTTTCTAGTGTCCAGTCAGCTATATAAACAGACATAATCAGTCTCACACTAGTTAAGCACACGGAGCTTCCATTAACTTCGTGCAAGCTAGCCAAGCATCATCAATGGAACCGAAACTATCTCCAGCATGTACTTGTGTGCCATCGGCGCCCTGGTCCAGGCCTTCCTAATCGCATTGGTTCTGGTGTCATCGATGCCATCCTGCTCTGCGCCGCATCGCGGACGGTATCGACGAATGCAACCAAGAAGGGCACCGACGGCACACGAGTACATGCTGGTGATCAGTTTCAGTTCATGATGCTTGGCAAGCTTGCTGGCAGAGCTGGATGGCGACGTACATCGAGTACAAGCCCAAAGATCCGGAGGTGAAACGGCAGTGGGACTCCATGTCCTGCCCGAGCTTGGATATAGTGACAACTAAACAACTGCCGTACCGGTCATGTCACCGGTGGACGGAATTCTGCGGGCGGTCGGGGGCCATTTTGCGGGCAGGACGCGTGGCTTATATGTGCCTGCAGGTGACGGACACGGCGATAGGCTAAGACGGCGATCGACTTGGTGACGGTGACGGTTCGGATCGTGGCCATGTGCGACTAAACCAATGACGACGCCCCGGTGCTTTGGATGGACGAAAGGTTGCGTTCGACCAGATCAACACCGGTGGCCATCAGGCCATGGCACGGCTGACGGAAAGCTCAAGGTGAACTACCACAGTCCGTCGGCTTTTCCTCTTAATGAAATACGGGTGAATGGCCCGATCGAAAAAAAAACAGTTCGTCGACTGCAAAGACTAAGAGTAGCATTTATGCATTTCTTTTATACTCCGACTGTAATAATAAGCTACTCGCTTCATTCCAAATTAAAATAGTATTTTAGTTTTTTCTAGATGCATAGTTCTTACTAAATATTTAGAGCCGAGGAAGTACCAAACTTCTTCAATAATCTATACCTATATACCTACCTTATAATAAAGAGGCAAAACTTCTAGACACGTAAATTCATTTTTATTGTTCGCTCTAACTATATATCAGCAGGGGCAACGAAGAGTTTCTTCCATTCGAGACCTAGCTCAGCTGACGGTGGGTTGGTTTGTCGCAAATTGGTCAATATGTAATCCCGCTTGATGTATCCAAGAGTGGTTAGGTTTGCATGGTAATGGTTTGGTTACCGCTGCTTCTTGTTGTTTGAACTTTATTCTACTTAATGAAATACGCGCAACGGCGCTGTCGCGAAAAAAATAATAACCCGTGACGTTATAATTAATATTGTTGACACCAAAATGGCGTGGTCTAAGTCATGGTAAATTTCTAGACTTAGCTAAATTTTCGAGGAAGATCAAAAGGGGCTGAAGTGACCGGGCGCAGTCCGGTCATTCTTCGTCGCGGTCGGTCGAGAATCCAGTCCCGAAGCGTCCGTCGGCGGGTGCAAGGGACTTCGATTTCGGGGCTTCTCGGAAGTCGACCGGACGCTAGAACCGGTGCGTCCCTCGTCACTCATGCGTCCGGGTCGCGAGTCCGGCCGAAGAGTCCGGGCCAATCAGGCGTTCTCGGTGCATTTTCAGTGCTTATCGGAAGTCGACCGACGCTGCGACGACGGCGCGCGCCCGGCCGGGCCCGATTTCAGCATCCGGCCGGCCCGACGCTGCGCTGCTGAGTCCGTCGAGATCCGAACCGATTGTTTCCTAATCGTGTTTAGGTCGGTTTTGAGGCTTGAAACGCCCAAGGACGGTTTCCTAAAAGGATAAGACCACCCTCCTCTATATAATAAAGAGGTTCATGGCCGATTTGATCCCATCTACATCCAATCGACAATCAATCTACCCCCCGTCCCCGTTTGTATGTCATCTTCTTCCTTCAACCCTCTATTCTGTTGTTCGGGCGGCGAACTCCGCGTTCTTCGTCGGCGCGCCCTAGGCGGCCACGCTGGTCCTAGGGCATCCCTCGCGTCGCCCTCCCGACGGGTCTTCCCGGAGGTGCGCTCGAGGTTCTCTCAGCCGTCACCGAGCTTCACGCCGCCCTTGCCGATCCCTAGATCGGTTTGGGTGACTACGCTGCGGTGCTCGCTGCTCCAAGGTCGATCGCAGCCTTCTCGTGGGCGTCCAAGGCCCTCCCGGTGTGGTGGTGCGGCGCCCTAGTTTCGTGTCAACAAATATGGAGTCCTATTTCAAGGTGTATCCGGTCATGCCCTCGTATGAACGCGCTCATGCGAGTTACAACAACTGACATCTAGCGACAACTTGGAGTACGATCGTCATATGGCTTGAGTTCTGTCGTTGTAGCGTACTAGCACTACTTATTATAGTTGTAGTAAATAAATTTATAAAATAGAAATTCTTGTTATGTCACTTTTAATTTAGAATCTCTTACCAATATGTTTTCACTTTTCCTATTCTTGTGTCGCCTGAAATCTGTCTTGTCGTTCAGGCGACGCTCTGTCCGTCTGATGCAATCTGTGATCCCTCCGCCAAACGGTATTGGGTCCGTGTGTTTTACTTCTTTATTGGATCCGACGTGCACCCGCTAACACCAATCGAGCCCGTCGTGGGGTCGTTCCCCATCCCACGCCACTGCAGTGTCCGTCTGTCATTTCCCTCTCTACCCTCCGCCCCATCTTCGCGCCGAAGCGCCACCGGCCGCCAGCCACTTGACGAGCGATTCCTCCGCCCTCTCTCTGTCCAGGCGCACCGAGCTCCTCCCCTCGTCGATTTGGAGGCTCGGTTATGGCTGTCATTGGTTGAGGTTGTCAGGTAGCGCAGCTCTCTCTATCCCCCTTGATTTGGGCTCTTTTTGTTTGGAATTATCTCATGTGTTTCTTCTAGATCCGGTTGTCTGTGGCTCGATTTCATGAAGTCTAGATGTATCTATGGTTCGATTCCACGGATTGCATGACTTAGTTCACTAGCCTCCTCCCTTCAAATTGATTTTTGCGTGGCGGGCATCTTAACACGCCCACGGAAAATGCACTATTTTCCGTGGGCGGACATGTTAAGGTGCCCGTCACGCAAAATCAATTTTCCTTGGCGGGTAAAAACAAGCCCGCCACGGAAAATAAAACTGGATGTGACGGGGTATTAAACCGTGACGGGCAAAAGAGTGCTCGCCCGCGGAAAAGATTTTTGCAATATCACGCAAAATCATTTCGTTACTAGTGATGCACACTTTATAACATTGAAGCATCCTTATACATCTCTACAAGTTTCCATGCCTTATATGGATAATGTGTTTAAGCTGCATGGTTTACCTCAGTCAATGGTTTGTGATAGAGGTAGGGTGTTTACCTGCAAAGTTTGGAAGAAATTGCTTTAAATCATGAAAATTGGTCTGTGCATGAGCACCTCTTATCACCTCACCTCTTATCACCTCTAGTCAGATGACCAAACTGAGAGGGTTAACCAATGTCTTGAGACTTACTTGAGATGTTTAGTTAATGCCTGTCCTGCTCAATGGAAACAGTGGTTATCTCTTGCTAAATTTTGGTATAACAATTGTTATCACGATTCTTTGAATGCATCTCCACTTGACATATTATATGGCCAGCATCCAAGGCATTTGGGCATTGATGTTGTTGACTCATGTGCAATCACTGATCTAGATGTTTGGCTGAAACAAAGAAGTACAATGGTAAGAATGTTACAACAACAACTTTTCGTGAGCCCAACAGTGTTAGAAAAGTCAGGCTGATAAAGAATAGGATTGAAAGATAATTTAAAGTTGGTGATTCAGTCTATCTTAAGCTTCAACCATATGTTCAAACCTCTATTGCCACTAGAGCCTGTCATAAACTGTCTTTCAAGTACTTTGGTCCTTTTACAGTGGTGGCAAAAGTGGGAACCGTGGCCTATAAGCTCTTGTTGCCTGAGCTATCCATCCAGTTTTTAATGTTTCTCAACTTAAGAAGGCTCTTCCTCCATTAACACCAGTTTCATCAGCTCTACCAGGATCTCTTGAACTTGATGCTTTCAGGTACCCTGTCCAAGTGCTTCAACGTCGGCTGAAACTCCAAGGTGATACTCTTGTGTCTGGCTGATCAAGTGGTCATCCTGGCCGTCCACCATGTCTACCTGGGAGCTAGAGGGAGAACTTAAGCGCCAGTTTTCAGCAGCACCAGCTTGGGGACAAACCGGTTCTCAAGGAGGGAAGAATGTCAGGATCACTAAACCTGACGCTGAAGAACGAGACAGTGAACCAACGCCAACTGAACATGAAGCGGGAAGCGAGTCACCGGGCCAGACTGAAGATGGGCCGAGCAACGGACTAAGCAGGCCAAGACGCAAGCCCAAGCCCAACCCCTCGTTAAGCCGGTGCCAGCTGGGTGCAGCGCTGAACGGGTACAAGACGGAGGTGAGCACGACTTGGGAAAGGGGTCGAAGAAAATTTGAATAGGCCGGCTGCATCTGGAGAAATAGGTAGGGAGCTCATTGCTCACCTGATTGTATCGAATTCTCGTTGGATTCGTAGCTACTCACCGTTAAACTTCGTTAAACTCGAGATATCTGAGTGATGTTGGTCGTAATTGTCTGAAATGCTTACACACAGCTGGTCACAGCGTACGTTATGCTAAACAGAGGCTAAAGAACAATCATCACAGGTCACAGCACACGTTATGGTCGGGCTACTGGTTGATTGTTTTGTTTATCACATTTGATCTGATGTGCTTTGGAATTGCGACATATTTTCTGTCTCCATGTTGGGCACATTCTAGTGACCAGTCAGCTATATAAACAGTTAAACACACGTAATCAGTCTCACACTTGTTAAGCAAAACGACCTTCCATATAAACTGCGTCCAAGCTAGTCAAGCGTCATCAATGGAACCCAAACAGATCACCAGCATGAACTCACGTGACGTCGGCGCCCTGCTCCTGGCCTTCGTGGTCGCATTGGTTCTGGCATGGTCGATGCCGTCTGCGATGGCAGGAAGCGGGACCGCGACTTTCATGGACTTCATGACCGACCAGTCGGGCTGGGTGTGGGAGGCCAACCGCTGCTCGAACATGGACACTGACACCTACACACAGGCGTACCGCAACGGCACCTGTGGACGGAGTTCTGTGGGGACTGCGGCCCGTATTCCGGGACTGTGGGTGCCATCGGTGCTTGCAGGTGACGAACGCAGCGACAAGCGGCGACGACAACCCCATCTCGGTGACGGTAAGGATCGTAGACATCTGCGACATCATTAACGACGGCGACCCGGTGCTTTCGCTGGACAAGGCCGCGTTTGACCAGATCGACACCGACGGCCAGGGCGGCGCAGGACCAGGAGTCGCGCAGATGCAGGTGAACTACGTGATCACCGACTGCCAAGACCCCTGAAGAGTAGCATGTATTTATACTCCGACCGTACTAATAAGAACGCTCTTTACAAATTATAATAAGGTGCTACACATTTAGATATATACTAGAGCGGAGGAAGTACCAAGCTTTTTGGTTAATAATAAAATAAAAGACCTTTTTATTATAATGTGGTTTACTGTACGGTCATGTTTAGAAAGGTTTTATCTGAATGAATATTATAATTATGTTTGTACGGCTTATGTTTATTTCTTGTGCATCAACATATTCAACTTTTTATTTTGGTACGACTAAGAAGTGAATAAGACGAGTAGTCAAACTTAAGATTAAAAATATAATATTTTATAAATTTTTTGAATAAGACTCGTGGTCAAAAGTGATAATTATATAAGTGTATCATGTGTTATTAAACATTTACAGCAAACTTTATATTGCAATGTTTGGAGCTATATTTTTAATACGAAATTTCCACTTTCTAGCCTATTTATGTAAAATTGAACAAATAAAAACTATTAGATGGATGACAAACGAAAGTACTAGCTAGGTAGGAGCAGTTTTGTCGCGCACCAAAAATTTTTGTTTAGTCCCAGGTTACGACACAAGCTGGCACTAAAATACCTTCAGTCCGTCCAACAGTTTACCAATCGGGGCTAAAGGACATTTAGTCCTGGTTCGTATACTAACCCAGGGCTAAAGGTTCCATTTTTTATTTATACTACCCCGCCTTCTCAATCTTATTCCCTCTAAATCTTCTTTGATCTATTTTGTCGCCACGCCACCTCCGTTCAATCCCTGGCTGGCCACACGGCTCGCCGCCTCGTCTCCGGCCTGGCCATTGATACAAAAACAATCGATAAGAGAGTGCATTTATTTATTATCCACACCAACTGGAATCTCTCATAATTGTATCATGCGACAAGTACTTAATTTTTTTTAAGGTTGTCAGGAGCGCTGAACGCAAACATCTGGTTTTCTAGTCAAAAGAGGTAAATCGGACTACACAATAGTTAAGTGTTCAGGAGGACTTTTTCCAAAGAAAAAAACATATTCACCAGCCCACCATCAGTTTCAGAAAATAACCAGGCTTTTGGCGTAATGGGCCTTCGTCCCCATCTTGCAAAAAAAAAAAAAAAAAAGGTTGAGAGGACCGGTTGCTTGGTTTGCAGGGCTCGCCTGCCTCGGAAAAAACTTGAGTGAACCCAGGGCTGACGCGCCCCTGGGTGAGACCCCAGCCTTGATTACGGGCACGTGCCCCTCGTAAAGATCAGACGGACGCAAGTTGTTCGGCTGCTATTCGATTACCGGCTAGTTATTTTTCCCTCGCATGCGACTGGCTTCCGCTCGCTGTTGTTCGGCTGCTGTTCGTCATCGCCTCACGTCGTATTGTTTCCTTCGCATTTGCTGGTCCGATTGAATCGAAGCGACGGCCATGGTGGAAGAGATCGAGGGAGACGACTTGGATGCCATTGGGCGAGTTGTGGGCGGTGGGCACCTGAGCATGCACTGACGGCGGTGTCTTGTTGGGGGCTTCGGCTGGAAGTCTGGAACACGCGCACGGCGGCGAGGCTGACATTGTTGCGCTGCAACCCGCGGACGACGCAGGGACCGCGGCGCACGCCAAGAGGGAGAACTTGTAGGCGTTGGCGTCCACTGGCACGTGAAGGAACACTTCCACCGTGGCCAACGGGGCGGCCTTCATCTTGTTCACACACGTACGGCTGGGGCTGCCAGCGGCTACAGGGACGGATGCAGGGGGTGGGGCTGCCCGGACTGCAGCCCCGTGGTGAGATTAATTTCCCTTCTAATTACTGTAGCTTAGCCTTTAATTCACCATTGTCACTTGATTTACGTCAAACCTCCAATAACTAGCCCCCCTGAGTGCTCATCCTGTCTCCGCCCCTGCGGCTAGTATATATACGCTTCGCAGAAGGCTACATTGGTTGCTGGCTAGCTAGTTGGCCACATATACGGTGGCTTCGTCAGGCAGGTCGGCGGCGCTGGAAGGGACGTCAGGGTTCTCAAGGAAGCGCCGCGGTGTCATGGATGGAAGCGCTCGCACAGGTACTACCCTCAACTCGCCCAATGGCGTCCAGGTCACTCTCGATCCCTCTATCTCCTCCACCATGACCGTCGCTACAGGCCGCGCTACAGGCGAACCAGCGAGGGACACAAATCAAACCATCTGATCAGAGCATTGAACACGTGGGCGAAATCCAGCGTAGGGGCATACCCAGTGGCACGTCAGCACTGGATGCACCCAAGTTTTTTCCGTCGCCTCCACGGTGCACCCCGGACAAGAGGGCGCACAGGATGTAACCAATCCCCCCCACGCCCCCTGTGTTGAAAGTTTAAATTGTCAATAAGTATGTTATTTGTATTTACCTAGTCAGCAGAAGTCATTGCTGCGACCAGAAGTCAACTTGGTATGTAAATAAAAACACACCGTACTTGCATTGTTACTAGGCACCGTTGAGTTGGGGACTCTCAACACGGGATGAGACCTCCGCTCAGGCGGAGCCCTGAGGGAGAGTCGGTGGGGGGAATGTGTTTTTAGTTGGTAAATAGTAATGACGCTTCATAAATGGAATTCACCAACCTCCTTCTTAGGGGAGGACTCCTCCCTATTTATAGTTTTACAATACCATCCGATGTAAGATTACACGCTGTGCCCCTTTAGATTCTGGGCATATTCCTTTGGTTCTACAAACGACATCAACCCGTATCGCATTCTTGTACATTGTTCGCCGTCTTTAAGCCCCTTGGTCCACGCGACGGTCTCGCGAGTCTCGCCTGGCTTCTACTGGGTTCGCGGCGGCTAGCATCCTCCGCTATCCCCGCATGTTTGGGGGAGTCCGCCCGCGTGAGCAAGCGTGAGCGGTGGGGCCCGACACCTCCGCCAGCCCCGTTGAAGGCCGCCGATCGTACCCTCCCGCAGAGATCGAGAATGGAAATGGTGGTTTTGTCGCACCGGCCCGCTGGCGTTCTTCTGAGGTCGCGAACACCTCCGCCTCGTCGCGCTAGGGCCTCGCCCCCAACAGCCTCCCTTGGGAGCGAATGGTCGAACGGGGCGTGCCTTCGCTCTCAACAGTTTTTGCGACGTAGCGGAGGTGTTGGAGGGCCTCCCTCCCCGGGACGATTCCGTGAGGGACCTTGTGCGCAGAATTTGAATCGTCGCGATCGCAACGGACAAATCGGCTCGCGCCCAATGTTGAGGTGACCGTTTTTCGCCCGTTGGTCGCGGCGTTCTTTTGGGAGGCGAAGGGTCGGGATCGGTACTATAAAAGGGGGCCTCCCCCGTGAAGTATCCCCGAACTCGTCGCTTTGCTCTCTTCCTCTCTATCCTTCACACGCGCTCTTGCCTCCCTGCTGACACACCTTTTGGCTGCCTCCGCTAGCTCTTGCGGCTTACTTAGTTGCATGCGCTCGTGTCCCAAGCCGCCTAGCGTAAGGGGTCGCTTCCCCCACCGTGAGCTCTACGGGCCATACGCGGAGCTCTTGCCGTATCGCGCTAGTCAATACCTTCACCTCTTTGAGGATTGCATGCTAGACGCTGCCCGCGCTCAAGACCTGGAGGAGACGCTATCCGACGTTGAAGCCTCCGTTGGTGACCTCATGGCTCGCGAGGAGGCCGACGCTATCTACGAGCTCGGCTCATCGAAGATGACTCAAGCGATGCTTGATGACCTCCACGAGAAGGGATATATCGGAGCGAACTGTGAAGTGAAGCTCCCCCAAGGCGAGGCTGTGCCAGAGCTACCGGAGCCGCAGCATCAGTGGGGCGTTGTCTTTAGGGATTTCTTCACCTGCGGGCTTCGCCTGCCATACTGCTCGTTCCTTCGGACGGTGTTGGAGTCCTTCGAGGTGCAGATTCATCAGCTCACTCCCCATGCTTTTCTTGCATTGTCAAAGTTTGCGTGGGCGGTGGAGTCTTATGGCGGAGAGGTGGACACAAACACCTTTGCTCGCTTCTTCGAGCTCCACAAGCGTAGAAGACTCGGAAGATGCCCGATGGGAGTGAGAAGAGGCTTCGCTTTGGATCTTTGACGTTCACCCTCGTCGTTATCGGGGGAGGAAAAAGCGGAGATTTCGTATGCCCGTAAGAACAAGTGGGAGCCCGGGTGGATGGATTATTGGTTCTACACCAAGTCTGCGAGGACGAGCAAGATGGTTGACGGGGAGGAGGTTTCCCGATACCCCTTCGCGTCCAGGATGGTTCCCGTGGACATCGTCCCCCGGCCTGACCCAAATGAAGAGCATACCGAGAGGAGGGTAAAGTGTCGCGGCGTTCACCGCCGCGCGCCGTTGATTCCGGAGGGCGCGACTTGGTGGAGGAGATGCGCCGCCGCAAGTATTCTCCCCCCGCGCGTCCACAAGGACCCGTTTATAATAGAGCGGGTTAATCTACCTGTTTTTGGGGACACGGAGATGGTTCCTTTTCCCCGCTTAGGTGTCCGCCTCCCGGAAGGTGTTAGTGCGGATGCCTTCGTACGCGGGTTGAGATGGAGGCCCGGGAGTTCTTTGGGTCCCATTTCAATGAAAGAATTTCTTGCGCGCAAGACTCGGGCGGGGACCATGCCCCGTGCGAATCGCGTGTTTGAGGAGATGAAAGTGGAGTATGGTAACCACAAGGTTCCCGCCAGACAATTGCCGAAATTAAAAGGCGCGAGGATGAAGAGGGCGCCAAGCCGGCAAAGGCGGCCGGTGATGGATTCGCGGCCCGCCCGCCGACAAGAGAAAGATCCCCGTTGACACGGGGAAATCCAAGAAGAAGAAGGTGGAGGGCGTGCCTCCTCGCGCCTGCAGCTCCGCCTTCTTTGCAACGCCAAGGAAGAGGCCAAGAAGAGAAAGATGTTTGGCGCACAAGCTGGTGAAGGACCCGGCGCGGAGGGACGAGGCTCCGGCTCAGCGGCTAGCGAGGGAGCCGGCGGAGATGGGGGTCCGCCGCTGGGTCTTCGGGCGCCACCCTTCCCTTGATTGGTGGCGGAGGTGGTTCCTCTGCCCCGAAGATTGGGTCCGTCTCTCCCTTCGCCGAGGAGTGCCGCCGGGCTTCTTCGGCGAGGCCACATCGGAGGTGTCGAAGGCCATGCCCGACCCCATGGGCGATTTTCCGTCCACTAGCGACATTATTCAGCCGGCCACTGCATGGGGAAAGCTTGGGGAGTCGGGCCGACGGCCGGTTTGCAGCGAGGTGGTGGTCGAAGAGGTAGCGGCTGTTTACGCCTCCGACGACTCTTCGTGCCGCCGGTACGGTGTTAGCCCGACTTACCCTCAAATGCAAGAGCTTCGCGCCATTCATAATGACTCCAAGGGCAAGGGTGTTGAAGGAGAGAGCTCTCAAGTGCGAGGGTACAAAAGCGGCGGAGGTATTGGATGCTTTGGCGCACCGCGACCTCCGCTCAAGCGGAATTGGTGGTACGTTTTGTTTGTTATTTTGCTTCTTGTTTTGGTGTGTTGTTATTTGTTTAATTCCCTTTTCGTTCGGATGAAAGCGAGCTGCCGCTAATCTTGGCCTAGGTTCACCTCGGATTGTTTGAGGGTGACTTGAGTGAGTGGTGTTTCTTGCTTCTATCGCTTCCTTTCATAGTATTAGTTTTGTGATTTTGCCTAATCTTCTCATTAGATACCATATTAAAATACTTTTCGAGGGTGATGTTTATGAGGTCTTCGGCAAGGCTATTGACGGAGCCTTTCGGTGCGGAGATGCTTTCTTCTTCCTCTCCACTTTTGTCTTGCTTTTGTTAATGTGGTTTTAATATTTTAATCGGCTTTTCGCAGATGACTACTAGTTTAGAGTGTGTTCGTGCTAAGGTTCATGAAGAACTTGTGGCGCGGGATAAGATTCTAGTGGAATTGAAGGCGAAGGTCTCCGGCTGGTCGGAGGAGAAGGCGTCCCTGGAGAAACTAGTCTCCCAGGAACGAGACCTCCGCCAAAAAGGAGGCTACGGCTACTAAGGAGGGCGCACGTTGCGCTTCTATCGGGCGCGGCTGGCCGAGAAAGCGGCGCAGGGGTGAAGGCTCAGCTTGAAGAAGCTAATGCTAGCCGACGACGTCGCGGGCCTCCGCGGGAGCGGCGAGCGCAATTGGATAGCATTTATGCGTCCTGTACTTCTCGGCTCTTTTTTCGCTCGGAGGCCATGACCTCCGTCGGTGCCGTGGTGACGCCCTTTCTGCGGAGGGCGGGAGTGCCGGTATCCTATCATGGTCGGCGAGGAATGTTGCGAAACTTCCCGAGATATTACGGGTGTCGACTTTGGTGCCCCTGGTCGCGGCGACGAACATTACCCGCATCCTTTGCAAGGAGGGGCACGGTGATGTGGCTCGGGTCCGGGTGAAGGACACTCATCACCCGTCGAACCCGGCGGAGCTTGGTAGTGAGGCGCCGGTTTGTGGGCTCGTTTATGAAGAAATTCTCAGGCGGTTCACGGGCGGGCGGAGGCCACGTCTCTTGCTCGCTCCCCCTTCCGTGTCAGTCCCGCGCTTTAAGGTTTTGTCTTATTCTTGGTAGTTTCCTTTGTTTGCTAGTTTTTAACTAACTTCCTTGATCAGGGTGGAAAGCCGGCGGAGGCTCCTGCTCCGCGGAATGAGGTCGCGGAGGGGGTTCCACGGCACCGATGCTCCGCCCGGCCGTTCTTGGTCCGCATGGAGAATCGCATGCACATGAGGATGCGGAGGTGTAGAAGAATTTTTAGGTTTTCTTTTATATGGCTTTTGGCCTTTTGTGCGGATAAGAGTTTCCGTTTGTATAAAGTTTTAGTGTACTAGTTGAATGAAAGCTTAATGTTTTGTTCAAACAATGATTTCCTACGCAGGTTCCCGAAGAGGTGCCCGCATAGGATGTTTGTCCACTTTGCTTTTATCGCGATGGTGTTTATGTTGACGGGGATCTATGGCGTTTTTGGAGGGACACCTTCGCCAACCCTGCAGTGTGGGTGACATGTGGGAAGACGTTTTTGTTTGACTTGGGCGATGAGCGAATGGCGTTTACTAACTTCGTAGCTTGGGAGGGCCTCCGCCTGGTTATTTGTAGGCTTTATTCTTTGTTCTTGTAACATGATGTAAATAGAGATTTTTTTTTTTATAAATAAAGCGAGTATAGTGGGAGCCTTGTAGAGGTATTGTTTTAGTTACATGATATACAAATGCTACATTTGTTCCCGCACTTGTTGATTTGATAGCGGAGGCTAGTCGTTTCTTTGCTGCGCCAACCCGTCCCCTTCCATTGAGAAGTACTTGTGTGGAGCACTGAATGTCTTGTTTAGGGACCCCCGCTACACGTGTGGGAAGCGCCTTTAGTTGCTCCTTGTCGCGGATGTTCGGCAAAGAAAGAACGACATTTGGTTGCTTTGCATGAACTTCTAGCTTCGGGGGGATGTTACGAATTTTACGCGGTCTCTCCCCGCTTGCTAACCAAATGCCGTGCAATTACGTTTTCTTACACGGTTTCCACAGTTTCGCGATTGGGGTGGCGGAGGTCTCACGTCTGCACTCATGGTGTGCTTATAATTTTTCGAGCCTGTTGGTTTGGGGTGGGTGTATGTTGTATGGCCGATGGCGGTGGTGGAGGGGGTGGTCTCTTGTTTTATAGGGCTTAAGTCATTAATTGGACTTATTGATATTGTCCTTTGTTAGGTTTGTTTGGTGAGTTGGGTTAGTATAAAACCCGACTGTTTCCTCCTCTCCTTGGTCATTTGGATTCCATGGGCCAATCTAGTGGTGGTCTAGTAAAGTAAATTTGGATACCGTGTGAGGGTTCGTCAAGAGTGGTCTAGGGCGCCAATCTAGTTGTCCCCTTATTCGTTAATTTGGAAGTTCGGACTAAAGACAAAGCCTGAGCTATTAATTCTTGCTAATGAGCTTTGGTGGTTTGTGCGGTTTGCATCTAGTCTAGACCTTCGCTAGTGCGTCTTCAGTGCATTTTGTTTCGGCCGCAGTTCGCTTGCGATGGAGGGCTCCTATGGCGATCTGCAGGCTGTATGAAGTGAGGCGTTGATGCGGTCGAAGGCTTCCTTGTGGGCACGGAGTCAAGCTGTTGCCTTACACGGTGGTGTTGATTTCGTCCTCTGTCTTGCCGTGTCTGTGCCACCGCAGTTCCATCTTCTGCGCGATGGTGTAATGGTTGCACGAAACAGGGCGTGTACGCGAGCGAAGCTGTGCTCCTGCTTGCGGCATGTGTTTGTTGCCTAGTGTGATGATGTGTTGTATTTGGTTTTTGTTTTTGTTCTTTTACTACCACTTTGTACCATCTTCTCGCGAAGATGTTTATATCTCTATAAAGACACAATGTTAAGCGCTTGCGATGAATAAAAATTTTCGAAACTTGATATGAAGAGAATTTGAGGATGATCTCCTTGATGCCTTTATTGGCGGAGGTCGGGCCGATGCCCGAGATGGATGTGTCTTTTTCAGCCGTTTTGTTTTTGACACATCGTTGTGCCACCTCGATGCCTACGCTTCTGGGTAGAACTTTTTTCGAGGACTTTAGGGACACCTTTGTTGGTCCTCGGAGGTCATTTTTATGTTTGAGCCTCCGCGCTCTTTCATAAAAATGTCCTCTCAAATATTTTTTCGTTGTTTTGTCGAATTACGTGACTTCGTTGCTAGTCACTTTCGACTTTTTCTTTGCGGTTTTGGGAAATTTCCTCTTTATATTCTAGAGGATTTTTTTACATTAGTCTTGCCTCATTAAAAACCTCACCTCCGCTAGGAGTTCCCCGTGAGGAAAAGAGTGCGAGACTTTTTGGAATGCTTGTAAAAATCTAATGCTACTTTGAATAAAAATAAAGCGATGGTGACCTCCGCTATATTTTTTTGCGGGGTGTGGCCTTACACATAGTACTTTGCGTAGGTTGTCCACATTCCGTGTGTGGTCGGAGGTGTTGCCTTTCGTCCACGAGACGGAAAGCCCCTTGCCTTTTGTTGCTCTTGCGATGAATGGGCCGTCCCATTTTGCCCGTAGTTTTCCCACACTTGTAGCATTTGGTTTTCGCTTGAGTACGAGATCTCCGTCTGCAATTTGCTTCTTGCTGATTTTGCTGTTTCTCCATTTCTTTGTCTCCGCCTGGTATTTCTGAATGTTTTCTACAGCTTCTAGCCTTGTTTGTTCTAGTGTTTCTTTCGCGTATTCTTCCGTCTTCCGCTATTTTGTGCTTCATAACGCGGAGGCTTTAGTGCTTTTTAACTCTTCCGGGAGCATTGCTTCCTCTCCATACATGAGCTTGAATGGTGTGTGAATCAGGTGGCTCGCAAGATGTTGTATTGTGAGACCGGATGACTTTTGGTAGTTCGTCGCCCATTTGCCCTTGCGGAGGTTAAATAAGGTTTTTGATATTGCGGAAAAAATATTATTCCGTTTGCTCTTTCCACTGCCCCATTTGACTCGGGTGATAAACTGATGCGAAGGCTATGTTTGTTCCCATTTGGGAGCGTAAGTCTACGAACTTGTTCGAATCGAATTGCTTGCCGTTGTCTCATCATTCTACCGTTCTTGGCACAATCAATCCGCAAATTATGTTTTGCCAGTAGAACTTGATTATGGAATCGGAGGTGATTCTTGCCGGTGGCTTTGCCTCTATCCATCTGGTGAAATATTCGACTGCCACAACTGCGAACTTGTTTCCTCCTTTGTGCCGTTGGTAGTGGACCAACAATATCGATTCCCCATCTCTCGTAGTGGCCAGGTTGGAGGTATCGGCTGAGTTTCGCGAGAGGGTTTTTCGGTGTGGTGCGAGAAATTTTGGCGGGCCTCGCATGTCTTGGCGATTTGCTGCGCGTCTTTTATATGTGTGGGGGCGGTAGAATCCTTGGCGGATGGCCTTCGATAGTGCTCTTGGTCCGATGTGAGATCCGCAAATGCCGGCATGTATCTCCCTAAGTAGCTCTATACCTTCGCTTTGCGAGATGCACTTGAGCATTGGCTGGACCAACCCTCTTTTGAACAGTTGGCCATCGATGAGCGTGTAGCTTCTTGTTCGAGCTTCGCTTACGGCGGCCTCCGCTTCATTTTCTGGTTAGGCGACGTTGTTGAGGTTGTCGATTATCGCTTGTCTCCAATCTTCACCTTCCACCAACATGACTGTTTTAAATGCTACTTTCAGTGTTTGAGTTGCTGGTTTATACACCACATTGTAAATGGTGTTCTGCGGCATGTGGAGGTTGTTAGCTGCTGCCTTTGCTAGGGCGTCTACCTCGTTGTTTTGTTCTCGTGGTATGAATCTTACGGTGAACCCTTGGAATCTTCGCTCCATTGCCCTGACCACTGCTAGGCAATTTACAAGCTCCGGCTCTCTGGCCATGCATTCTTTTTCCACTTGTCCCGCTACTAGCATCAAGTCCTGTTTCGACTTCTACTAGTTTTGCAATCGTAGGCCTTTGCTTTTGTGAGCCCCAAAGATGAGCCCCTCATATTCTCAGCGTATTATTTGTTTGGGAGCACTCGGTAGGTGGCGAAGTACGATTTGACGGCCTGGGGTGAAATTATCACGGCGGAGGCTCCTGCTCCGTTTCTGCCCCAAGCTCCATCAGTGTAAACTGTCCATAGTTCCGATTGATCGGCTTGCTTTTGTTGACTGTTTGGTGTCCATTCTGCTACAAAGTCTGCTAACACTTGCGATTTTATCGCGGACCTGTGCACGAATGTTATTTCGAACTGTGACAGCTCTGCTGCCCATTTACTGATTCTTCCCGATGTTTCCTTGTTTCTTAGGACCTCCGCCAGTTGGTTGCGAAGTGGGTACTATTACTTTGTATGAGTGGAAATAGTGCTTGAGCTTCCTGGACTCTATCACGAGGGCGTACGCTATTTTCTCTATTTCTGTGTAATTGGTCTTTGCTCCTGTGAGTGCCTCCGATACGTAGTATATTGGGAGTTGAGTAATGCGATCATTTTCGCTTTTCTCTTGGACTACTACGGCGCCGACAAATGATCCGATGCTTTGCGATGTAAAGGAGTATGGGTTTCTCTTCGTCGGGTACGGCTACTGTTAGCTGTTCTTGTAGGTATTCTTTGAGTTTGTTAAAGGCCTCCGTGCTCTTCCCCCATTTGATGCTTCCTGCTCCCTTAGAGCTTGGAAGAATGGGAGGCTTTTTTTTCGCGATTTGGAAATGAATCTGTTGAGGGCTGCTATCCTTCCCGTTAACTTTTGAACTTCTTTCTTTGTTTTAGGCTCCGCCAGGTCTCTGATTGCCCTTGTTTTTTCTCGGGTTTGCTTTGACTCCTTGGGAACTGACTATGTACCCGAGGACCTTCGCTTTGGTGACTCCAAAGACACACTTTTCGGGGTTCACTGAGGCCCGACTTCTTCAAATTCGAAGGTTTCTTGTAGGTCGGAGATGTGGTCCTGCTCTCTTTTTGCTCATGACTATGAGGTCATCGACATACGCAATCATATTTTTGCGTAGTTGCCCCGTCAACACTTTGCCTGTAATTGGCATTATAGTGCCAATGGAAGGTAGTGGGGCTTGTGGGTTGTATTGGTTTTCTGGATTTGGCTCATTTTTCATGGGAGCGCTGGGTGGGGGTCCTTGCGGAGGTGGTGGCAAATTTTGGTTTGCAATCCGTTAACAGTCGTTTATTAGGTGTCTTTGTGGCGAAGGCTGTTTCGACGTATGTTAAATGCCGCCTTGGGTTTGAGTAGGACATGCTCGATTCCGAGGAGTAATTCTGGGCTTGTGTTGGGGGCGGTGAAGGTCTCCATGCTGGGAGGAAATTTGGGTAATAGGCGTTCGCCAGGGTAGATGGATGCACTTGGTTTGATGTTAGGGATGGATAAATTGGGCAATATTGCTGGTGCTGACTCGAGCCTACCGGAGGTTAGCGCGTGTGTATGTGTAAGCATTGTTCACCTCTCTCGTTGGCTGCGGAGGTTGGTTGTTCAGTGCGCTATTTGGCAATCCCTTGAGCGCCTTGTCTCTTTCTTGCTGAATGACTGGGCATTCTCGGTATAGTGGCCTTTCTCTTCGCCATGTATTGTGCAGATCTGTTTTCTTGGCCCCCTGTTCCAATTTCTCTCGGGGCCCTTTTCCCGGTATGGCTTTTGGTTGTCGTGGCTTCGTCCCCCGATTGCTTCTTGTGATTGGTTGGGTCCCGCTACTTGGTTCATTGTTAGTACTTGATGCCCTTGACCCTGCCTAAGCCGTTCTTCTGCGGAGGTTACGTTGTGAGTTCCTTTTGCCGCCCTTGGATTGCTATTTGTCCATGTTTTGTTCTTCTAACCTCTTTCGGTAATCTTCGATGCGAGCGAATCCAGTTTCAAACCCGTTCACAAAGGTCCTGCATTGTTTTTCGCTTGTTTCGTGCTAGCTCTCCGGCCCCGAACGGTCCCCAAAGCGAGCCCTCTTATGGCAAATTGTCTATCGCCACCCGGGATGCGTCGGGGGCCTTCGCTTTGAGTTGTAAGAATCTTTGGAAGTAGTCTTTTCAAAGGGCTCGTTGTAGCCTTGTTTGCATTGAAATAGGTCCATGGAGATGAGTGATTGTACAACCGGACCTTTGAAGTTTTCCAAGATTTTGTCGCGAGGTTCTCCCATGAGTATATAGTCCTAGGTTTCAAGATGGAGTACCGGGCCGGAGCATCCCCTTTTTGCGGCTATTATGAAAGCCTTCGCTAGTATCTTTTTGCATCGTTGCCTCCAAATGGGAGGCGGCGCCGCTTCAGAGCTCATTATGAATTGATGCGGGTCCTGTCTTCCCCGTTAAATTTTGGGAGAGGGGTGGGCCTGTATCCGGTCGGCCATGGTGTTCGTTGTATTCCTTTTGATAGTGGAGATTTGGGGTCGAAAAGCCTTCGATCCCGTGGGACACCTTGGCCGATCGGGTTGGGAGAGGCCTCCAGGTCGAGGTTTATCGGCATGTGACTCGATGTAGGGATGGATCGGATGATCGAGGGCGGTTCTGGTTGGCGGAGGCCGAGTGGCGAACATGCTTTGAATCTCCACTTGTAGGAGCGCCATTTGCTTTGCCTTATCTCGGCGCTGTGCCGAGGGCCTACTGTGATTTGAGGACCTTCGCGCGGCCGCGGCCGCCGTCCCTTTCTGCGCCGCAACCCCGCGAAGGGATGCCCCGCAAATGGCTCAACTCCCGTGTTTGGACAAAGTGCCTCCCCTCCCGGCTCGGCCTCCCCCCGCCTTCGCCGGCCGTTTCCTCCCCCCGCTCTTCGTCGAGCGGAGGGTCCTCCTCCGCCGTCGCGTAGGTACTCCGCGTGCTACGCTTTGGTCGGGCATTCTTCGGTGGCGCCTTAGCGCTTAGTGGTTTTCTTTCTCTTTGTGGAGCCATGGTTTTTTCTTGTTCGGCCCCACGGTGGCGCCAATGTTGAGTTGGGAACTCTCAACACGGGATGAGACCTCCGCCAAAGGAGCCCCGAGGGAGAGTCGGTGGGGAATGTGTTTTTAGTTGGTAAATAGTAATGACGCTTCATAAATGGAATTCACCAACCTCCTTCTTAGGGGAGGACTCCTCCCTATTTATAGTTTTACAATACCATCTGATGTAAGATTACACGCTTGCCCCTTTAGATTCTGGGCATATTCCTTTGGTTCTACAAACGACATCAACCCGTATCGTATTGGTACATTGTTCGCCGTCTTTCGCCCCCTTGGTCCACGCGACGGTCTTCGCGAGTCTCGCCGGGCTTCTACTGGGGTTCGCGGCGGCTAGCATCCTCCGCTATCCCCGCATGTTTGGGGGAGTGCGGCCGCGTGAGCAAGCGTGAAGGTGTGGCCCGACACCTCCGCCAGCCCGTTAGCGAAGGCCTGCCGATCGTACCCTCCTGCAGAGATCAGAGAATGGAAATGGTGGTTTTGTCAGTACCGAGCTCCGCGGGCGTTCTTCTGAGGTCGCGAACACCTCCGCCTGTCGCGCTAGGGCCTGCCCCCCAACACGCACCGAGATAAATCAGGCTTTGAGTATGTAAATAAAAACACAGCATTTACATAATCAGACTTGTCAAACAACACTACGATATATGCTATTACGGAGTATACTATATGTAGAGTCTTGTGCACACGCGTTGTTAATTCATCTTCAAAAGAACATGCCAAAATTCTGTGACACTAACACCATTGCCTCAGAAATTCTGCGACACTAACACGATTGCCTCAGAGGCAATATATATATAGCAAATATTGTCTGTTGTGTTGTCGTCTACGAGGCTGCCTGTAAATTGTCTTCGCTTTTTCAGTCGAGAATGGGAGATTGGGAACGTTCAAAGAAAAAAGAAACAGAGATTGGTCGAAGAGCCATGAAGACAAATTGGAGGGATTGGAAATGGCTGTGCTTAAGCTACAAAAAGCCATTCACTACTACATTGAGCAACATTAGAGGCGGCTGGTGATGGACTCTAGGGCGGTTTTCCCAGCCGCCCCTAAACAAGCGCTCTAATGTTCATCCACATTAGGAGCGGTTGACGGGAACCGCCCCTAATGTGAACACATCGTGGGACGGCTCTTGTTTGAGCTGCCCTAATGTGAATCCCAGATTTCACATTTTAAAATTAAAAAAATAATAATAAAAGATTTTTTAATCGGCGACCTCGAGCTCGTCGCGCGACCATCCACTCCACCTGCGCTACGCACTTTGTATGTGTTCATATCTCATTCCGCGTCCTCATATACTATACAACTCCGAGTGTAAATTGACTATTTGAGGCCTTAAGCGGATTCAAGTAAAATCGGTCAATTACAAAGTTTCATAACTTTTCGAGATCTACATTTCATATTTAGGAAGTTTTTCTGTCCGAGGTCGTTTACGAAATTTTAATTTTTAATGCCTCGTTTTAAAATTCGGCAACCCACTGTAGGGGCGCCTCAATATAGCCGCCCTATTCGATAACAGGGGCGCCGCAGTACACGAGCCGCCCTAATATCTCGTCGGTAGGGGCGGTTTGTCAACAGGTAGGATTTTTCGATACATTAGGGGTGCCTCAAAGTATGAGCCGATTTGAGCCACCCCTAATATAAATGTCCGGCGCTCCCTCGCTTGGTTTTGTAGTAGTGATCCTTCATCGAGTCCAAAACTTATTTGCCTCTAACATACCATTAATCTCCGGCCGGATGGCAAAGGCGCTGTATGGCCAAGGAAGGAAAGGGTGTCCTGCGTTCTCACAGGAAACAAATCTTGTAGAACAAATCCATCTCTCGAGTAGGGAAGCTTTTGACGCCTTTTGTTTTGAAAAAGTCTACATCAACCCCCCAAAAAAAAAAAAAAAAAAAAAACTATGGGGGTGGTCTACTTAACCCTCTAAACTATGAAACGATCTAATTTACCGCTGAACTTTCTAAAACCGTGCATTTTAACCCCGGGACAATTTTAGTCGGTGGTTTTGATACAGTAATCATTGTTTTTCTATGTAACAAATCTTTGAAATATCATAATAAATCACAGAAAAATCGTAAAATAGAAAATCCATTTGGACTCCACGTAAGTAGATCTACACAATGAACATATAATATGGTGTGCTTTTGTACAAAGTTTTGTTGTAGCTTTAAATTTATTAGATTTTCCAATAAATTTAAAGCTCCAGCAAAAACTTTGTACTAAAAGCATACCATATTATATCTTAATTGTGTAGATTTACTCACGTGAGTCCAACAAACCATGGTTACTGTAGCAAACTGTCGCCTAAAACTGTCCCAGGGTGTAAAGTAGACGGTTTTAGAATGTTAGGGGTGGGGGTGGGGGTGTGTGGTGGTGGTGGTTATGTAGACCGCCCCCAGAGTTGGCGGGTGATCTAAACTTTTTCCTTTTGTTTTTGGTGCCAGAGAGCTGAGAGTGTGGCCACGGCCCACGCTGAAAAGGTTTCGAGAGGTTTGTGGATCATGCCAGCAACTTTATAAAGTTCGTCGAGCATGGTGGCCGCTGCGCAAGGAGCTCAGTGTTGTCCCTTCCTTGGCTGGTTTGATCATTGCTACACATCACTCCTAGCTCGTCGTTGTTTCGTGAAGCACATCTTTCCCTTCCCAGGATCTGTACACCATGAAGCACTTCAATGTGTTGCGTATGCACCAATAGCAGAATGCGCGTTGAACGTGCTGTTTATTTTATTTATCAAACATCGCCTACTAGTATATTGTCCATGCTAACGCAACGGTGATATCTAGAACAACACAAATTATAGCTATTTTTTTTCTTTCAGCATACAACAAATAAGTACCGAGAATCATTACTGATGTTGTACTAAAGGGTAACACATCTTTGGGAGTATCAAAGAACGCTTCCTAGAAATATTTGCCCACACACATGCAATCTAGAATATTTACAAACCACAAATATTATTAATGAAAAATCCAACTATACCGGCAACCGCCTGGCCGGCTTGCGCCATTGCCACCTCCAAAGCTAAGTGCCATCCTCCCATTTCCAGTGCCCAGTAGACTGCATGTAATCCCACTGCTGGAGCTCGGTGTTATGGTTGGTACCCGTGGCTATAGCAGGCTTCTCTTGAGGTATGCCACTGCCAACTATGATAAAAATCCAAAGCAACGGCCATAGTTAATCATTGGTACGTTTCTCAATCAGAACATAAACTTATCTATACTAAAAAGATGCAAAAGTATGAAAAAATAGAGAAACAAACCAACAGAAGTCGTTATTATTTATTCTTCCCTAGCATAAAGCTTTTATTTATTTATATGGAGGCCAAACACAACTTCACTGATGAAGCGTTCAACAAACCAACAACTAAAAATCGCCCAAGATATTTGGGATGATTCTGTTGTGTAGTACCAAACATCCAATTCTCACTATCATAAATTTGCCTCAAACGGATCCTAAATCAAAATTAAAAATCCTATTAGTATTGATGAAAAACCTCACGGAAAACTATGATTAAGGAAGAGCGGTAGCAGGCTAGATTGCATGATTAGTGTATTAACAGCAATTCGAGATGCAACTGCAGCCTCTGTTGGGCTGCTGCTCAGCGAAGACGCCGATGGTCATGCCGGCTGCCGCGCTCCCGTTGTTGCGTTGCGAGTGGCTGACTCCCGATCACCTGTGCGATAACGCCATTATTACACACCAAGGGGGACCATAAACCGCGTAGAAGAATATAGGAAGCAGCTCCTCCATCACACGTTCTTGTGTAGGAGCCCCACGCTGTGTTTGAGTAGGAACCTTCTGATCACATCTGCAAGAACACGATCACACGTTGTTGGGTTGCCAGAGTACACGCGATGCCGAGCCGGCCGGCCCGCGAGCCCCTCCATGTGGCGCCCTCACACCTTGCCCTTGCCGTGGTGGCAGGATGGCCGCGTAACGAGAACACCCCTGCCTCTCGATGATCTCCAGCGCGCCGTCTCTCTCCAATGACGATACCTTGCTGGCCTCGGTCAATTAGCAATTAGGATCTTTGTTAAGCTCATGGACCAAAAGAAAAGGAAGAAAACTTCATGCAAGGAAGTAAAGGAAATCTGCCGCCATGAGTGTCCTCCCCCTGCATGCACGGTGATTGTACTTTTCGTTTCTTTGACTCAACGGCTTGTGGCAAATCAAAAGGAAAGAAAAGTGCTCGTGATTTGCGGAGGAAAAACCGGAGAGACTATGGGGTGGAGAGGGAAGTGCGGATATCGTCGCGCGTGGGACTGTCCCATACACGCGATCCTGATTGCCGGATTTTGGCTCACCGTCGCGTCGCGTTGGAAGCCGAAAGCTTAGCTTTGAAAGGAAGGAAAGGAAAAGGAAGGAATGCCGGCATTGGGGAGAAAATTCATTCGGATGAAGGATTAGGAGATGTAATGAGTAATGAAGACGGAGGGTGGAGGCCCATACACTTAATCCTGATCGCCCAATCGTGAAAGAGTAAGGAGAGAAAGGTTGAAAACAATCCGACGTTTATTTGAATAGATTTGAACTAAGAGAAGTTGGTGCATTAGTAGGGTAGATTGATACATTCGGAATATAAGTTTTTCTCGAATACATTCAGGAACATAAGTTAATCTACAAAGTTGAGATTTGTAAATGATCACAACACACATTTGACATGCTTAATTATAGAAAAGCATGGATAATAATGAGATAACTTAAATAACAATCTGTTGTAATTGTAGTCATGTATTAGACCGTCTCAAGATTAGGTGGTAATATATGAGGCCATCTATTAGATGACACCAATTTCCTTTACCCTTAGACCCATCTCGGTAGCGAGTTTTATCTCCATTGTTTGAAGAATTGTTTGTTGGAAACGAGGTAGACAAGCATGATCCCTATGATTTTTTTTGACATAAATGGGGGGTGGGGACGAATAATCCCCACTTAATCCATTCTCACGTATGCCGGGTGGTGAACCCGGACGTCTTTGAAAAAGCGGGCAAGAGCCCAAAGTCACACGACCAAAGGACAAGGTTTACAACAATGAGGAGATGGGGTGAGAGAAAGGAGTTTTCACAGCTATTACAAATTACAAACACGACATTGCGCCTCACACCAATCTAGCTCACACCAATCGCGGCAGTTGCCCGAGAAAGCATGTAGAAAGGACTTCTTGGGCACCGGCGGTGCCACAACTCGATGGTGTTTTTGCGGGGCAGCAATCGGGGCGGTCTTCACTGTGGGGGAGGTGTCCGAAGACGATGTCGTGGTGATGCTTCCACAATTCCCAGCAAAATAGGAGGATGAGGGTTGCTTTGGCCCTAGCCGGCATAGATAGTGGCGCGCGACAAAGGGACCATAGGGCATCCACCTTGGCTATGTTGGTACCGCTCCATCTGATTGTGTCCCGAGATCGCACAAAGACAAGGGGCACTCGAGACAATGTGATCCGCTGTCTCCGAGGTCTTTGTTGCATAAGTCACACAAATCGAGTCGACGATCTTCTTCATTACTAGGTTAGCCTTGCATTGTATCCGGTTTTGAACCAACAACCATCCAAAGAAGTAGACACGGGTGGCGCAAAGTTGTTCCAAACAAAGGAGAAGAACGGTGGTTTTTACCCCCCCTCTCACCGTTGCCTTGTAGATCATCTTGGTCACGAGTTTGTGTTCCTTGTTTTCCATGGCACACAACCGCACGTCCGGCTCATTTGCTAGTTCCGGACACACAACTCAACCTCTAGCTCCTGCAGCTCTTGGTTAAGCGAGGGATGCAGCATGTCACTTACATCTTCATGCATTACCTCCTGCACCGAGTCTTTCGGGCCGACAAAGTGACCAAGAGTGCTAGAATTTTTCGAACGTAGGGGACCTTATGGAGCCGGCGGTCGTGTGAAATCTCATGTTAGGTTTTGGAAATTGATGAAACTTTATTATGCTAATCCTTTGCTATAAGTGTGCTTAAGAGATAGGATTCAAGGATGACGTGGAGCAACATGATCATGGACATGGACATTGATGATGGACATGATGGATCATCGAGCTCACGTGATGGAAAGGAAAGGACCTGGAGATCAAGGCAAAGGTTTTACTTGATAGGGTTTGCTTTTGGTGATCAAGATACTATAGAGAGTGTGATCACATATTGGATAGATAGCCGAATATTAAGAGGAAATGCCATGTTAATCCGTTGATGAAGTGCCCCTAGGTTCATGTTGACTTGCATCTGCATTTAGAATCTAGTGCACTAACTTCGCCTTTGAAATTACTAACACACTTGCACATGGAGATGTACACGTGGTTGTGTTGGACGATTGATCAAAAGAGTTTGAGATTTAGTGCTTGACTTGACTATTCTATCTTTCAATTACTCAAGATTGCGAGAAAAGATATAAGCCTCAAAAGGTAAGAGATAATTGATTAATTAAAATTTGAAAAAGTTTATCTTTATCCGGAGAAAATTTTGTTTGAAAGCATGTGTACTTTAAAGGTGTGATAGCGTTGCGGCAACTCCCCATCCAAGTAAGTAGTTTAATATAATGTGTCTTGCTAAGAGACTAGCAAGAGGTAAGCTTGGGGAGCTTGTTGACACCATGTTAAAGCATAAAATTACAAGTTAAAAAATATGAATTAAGGGCTCAAGTCAAAGACCAAACATAAGTCTAGGGGTCTAACTAACATAATTCCATGAGTTTTGGTATTCTCGTGACTTTCGGGGACTTAATAGATAATTGCGAGATAATAATGGAGAAAGTTCGAATATACAAGGCATATGAAGACCGGACTTGTCCGTGAAAGCAACTCAACCCGAAAAGTGAACTAAAACATTCTAGAAGACACCGGGGAAGACACGGAAAACGCAGATGCCAAGGTGGCACTCCACCCCGGCGCCCGCCAATGCCACCCCGGGCGGCCGCCGGTGGGGTCCCCATGTCGACCTCTCCTTTCTAGGTCGGTTTAATTACTACCGACATTGAGGTTGTTTCTACACCGTTGTTGAAGGTCGGTTTGATCCAGGGGTTGACGTTCATCGCCAAGTACTATATAAGAAGACCAGCTGACCCTCGGGCTAATAACAATTTCATTATCATACTCATTCATCAACTCATACCTATCTAGTCCAGCCAAGTCTAGACCTAAGCCCTAGTTCATACTAGAAGTAATTAGCTACATAACTAGTTCTAGTTGAAGATCAAGTTCATCTTGAGTTCTCGATTAGTCAAGAAGTAGCAAGGATCATCGTTCTTGAGACTTCTCTCTTGTATTCAATTTGTAAGTACTCTTATATCTAGAATACAATTGTTATAGCTTTGATCTTTATAATTATTATATTCTTATTGATATGTGTTTATGCTTGCTATGATTATATGTTTAGTTTAGTAAGATTGCTTTATATTTTATACATGGAATTGTATAGCATCCATATAGATGATCACTATGTGGGTGATAAGCAATGTGTAACGTGGTGTTTATACAACGTTTATCTGCAATTGCACCCTACATTCGGGCGTGTGGTAGATCGCGGGTGTGATGACCACGTTGAGTCCTTTGGAATCCACCCTTCGAATGTAGGACACGTCGAGCCTATAATTACACTCGATGAATAAGTTTTAGTCCTTGTTTGTCATTGGTAATGCTTGCCATGTGTAGAAGTAATCCAACCTTGCCATGATAGCTAGATGTATTGCACTAATTGTAGTATTAATTGACATATATGATTAGGAGTATCTTAGGAATATTAATTCTATTCTAATTTATAACATGTTAATAGCTTGTATGATTCTAGTGGCTTATGATGATCCTAGACTTGGGTATTTATCATTTATATTATTATCTTTATCCTATGACTTAACCTTTGTTGAGTTATGCATATGGTTACTCTGCATTATATTACTTGTAAAGAGGATGATCTCATAGCTAAATCACAATCTAAACCTTTAGACATCCTTTTCTCTCTACCTTTCCATAGACTCCCTTCCCCTCGTGGTAAAATATAAATACGATACGGATTACTCCCGATGAAGTGCTACAATTGGTATTTCTATCTCGTGGCGCTTGTAGATATCATGTTCATTCTTTTATCAAGGCCAATAAAGAATACCATGCCCCGCATTTCTTTGAGCGTTATTGCCAGGGTGACAGACTAGTGTATAGGTAATGCTTAGAAATGAGTGGTATACCTTGAGTACATATACTGGTGAGATTAACTCCACTATGGATAATGATGCTAAGATACATCCCACTACTAACACCGCCTAACTTCGCTTTGTTGGATCATGAGGTTAATCCCAAATCCAAGCTAACATGATTAGATAGATATCCCATATATATTTTCTTTTCGCCTTCCTAATTGGGATCATGTAAGAAATATCAACGATTAATATCGTCACAACGAGGTGTAGCGTGTCGGCAAACACGTGAACCTCGGTAAAAATCATCGTGTCAATTGTATTGAGCTCGTTGAAGATTTCTTGACATCGGTGATTGGTCACAACCACTACTCTACACTTGTCGGTTTTGTATTCTAGCTCCTCATCGCTTTACACACATAGTTTTGACTTGTGTGTCTTGCTTAGCTTATTCGATTGATTATCTTGTGTAGCTTCTTGCGATAGAATTGTCTCATATATTTTGATCACGTAGGAGCTCTTAGCGATATAGGCTTTGTTTGACTAGAGATACTACAATCATTAGAATTGCTAGGTGGCTTGCCTAGTTAGCTAGTAGCACCGCTTAATTTGCTTCGCCATCTTCACTACAGAAATGCTGCTGCTTTGCGAGTGCGAGGCGCCGCACTCGGCAAAGGCTTGTATCCACTCGGCGAACCCTTTGCCGAGTGCCAAACTCGACAAGCGCGCACTCGCAAAGAATGACTCGGCAAACGAATCTTTGCCGAAAGTGCCAAATGCGGGCACTTTCGGCGAAGGTTCGCGAAGGTTTCGCCGAGTGTCATGTCGATTACTTTCGGCGAACTTCGGCGTCGACCATTACATATGGGCGCTCCTTTGCCGAGAGTGCCAAACGTCGGGCACTCGACAAAGATTTGAATATTATAAAAACTTTGCCGAAAGTGCCAAATGTCAAGATTTCGGCAAAGTATTTATTTTTACGAAAAAATAAATTACAGGTTTGCGAAAGTGCGGTTCGGATGGCACTCGGCAAAGTTATGGTCATTTTGCCGAGTGCCACCTCTCGCACTTTCGGCGAATCTCTAAAATTTCTTTGCGGGGTACCCAACTTTTGCCGAGTCTTTTCGGAAAAGCTGGGAGTTTCTTTTTTTTTTTGTTTCTATTGATTGTTGCTTTGCAAATACACGTATACATATACCATAAGCATTCACATATACACATAGACCACATATATCACCAATTCACATATATAATCCACATATCTCCGAAACTCACATATATAATCCACATATATCACAAATTGACACATATAGTCCACAATCCTAACGAAATCCAACATGTCCAACAACCAAACATAATCTAACATGTCCAACATCGAAACGAGATCCATCACGCGAGTGCAACATGTCCAACATCCAAAAGAAATCCATCACGGTTGCCACAGGTCGAACCTAATCACCACCAACCGAACTTCACCGCCCGACCCGTGGCCTCCCCGTGCGAAGAGTGTGAGTGGCCCTCACCTTGCCGGATACCACCCATCTTTGTGGCGCCCGATTGGAACGTCCACCCGTGGTGTGTAGGAGGGGCGTGTGGAAGCCCGTCTTTGTGGGCTGCTGCGTGCTCGGAGGAGGAACGCCACCGGCCACGTGTGTGGCGTGGAGTCGGGCCGACCGGATAGGGTGGATCGGGTGGAGAAGGGACACTGGAGGAGTCGGGTTCGAACCCGCCGACTGTGGTTGCACAAAGGAGAGGCGATCTCATTAGTACTGCGGGTGAGCCGCACAAGGCAAATAAATAAACAACAACATATACTCACCGGTTGCTACGGGGAGGAGGAACGGGAAACGGGTGGAGCGAAACAGCGAGCGGTAGGCAACGGAGGCAGGGGGTCACACCGGGATTTGGAGGCCACAGGTAGCTCGCCACGTCCTGCGGTGGCGTGCGGTATTCTTTGGACTGCCTCCAACTCCCGCCGATGGGCCTCTTCTTTGGGCCGCCTGCACGGACTCAAACTCTGCTTGCTGGGCGCTGCACGGCCTCCAACTCTGCCATCCGGGCCTGCAATATTACAACCATAACGTTGAAACAATGCATAGGCAGCGGACATGTGTAAAACCAGGTGAGCGGCGGCGAATGAAACCGAAATTACACCTTAACTCTGCATCATCTGGCGTGGAGCTCTGGCTGCCGGGTGCTATGGGGATGTCGGTGGAGGTCGTGCTCCTTGAGCGAATCTCGCTCGGCCAGTGAGCAGAGGGCGAGTTGATCGCGCTTTGTTGGCCATCGATACCAGCCCGCTGCTTCCCTCGTCCCAACCTCATCACCGTGTGCATGTCGGGGCGCGGTGGTTTGGATCGGTCGCCCCCATAGCGCCGCTTTGCCGCCTCGGCGTCTTGGGTAAGCTTGGGGGTAGACGCGGGCGTTGGTACGCCTCGGGCCTTCGTCGGGTCGTCAGACGTTCTCCGGGCCGGCCGCTCTACCGCTGTGAGTCAAGGCGAACCCCGCGTACTCGGCGATGTGCTGGTTTTCATGCGCGAACGGACTGCGAGGAGAACACGAGAGATGGTTAGATGTGAAGAGATTTGAGAGTTTGAATAAAAAATCAACGAATCGCACCCATCTATCCATATACACACCGGGAGGGGCACGCTCCTTGGTGGTGTGGGAGCGCTGGCATCTCAAGCGACATCTACAAACGGAGTCTCTTGGTCTCGTCACGTCTCATCCAAGAGCCACTTGTCCACAATGGACTCCCAGCAGTCCTTGTACTTGCTACACCACTCAGGACACATCTGCATGACATAGCGGATGATGAATGGAAGCCCGCTTATTTTTCATTGAAGAAATCGGGAATAAATCGTTCTACGAACCTGGATGTACTAGTCCCTGGTGAGGTCGGTCTCCCTCTGGAGCATCAGCTCCCTTGCTTCATTCTTCCCCACCACCTTGCCAAGCACGTCAGCGTTGAAGGTGATGATGCACCGGACACGTGCCTCGTGGTACGTGGTCCTTGAGTCGGTCTCGGCGGACCACCGTCCCCGCATGACGGCCACCGCCTCTTGCCCCGCCTCGCACGTGAAGTACTTCGCATCACGACAACATGTATCATTCTATTATTTAAAAACATAGTATTTAAATAACGTGAAGTAATCCCCATACGACGACTCACCCGAAATCCGACTTGATCTTCCCCCGCAAGGTTGCCCTCGTCCATGTGCAAGAAGTGCTCCCACGTATAGGGCGGCTCCCTCACGTCCCCGACGGTCACCAGGTCAGGGTAGTTCTCTTTAATCAGGAGGCTCTGGATGCCATTGATATGGCGCGAAGCTGCCTCCTCCGCTTACAATCTTCCGATTCTTTGCACGAGCCATTAAGACGCGAATTGTTAGTCCGAAGTTTGAATTTCAACATGTCATATGAACAAGTAGTGAAAATATCAATGGATACTTACTTGTCACCGTGGGGTCGAATCACGGCGGCGGGCAAGAGGGATCGCCCTGTGGAGGGGCGAGGACCCGCCCCGGTAGACCTTGTTGACACTCGAGGAAGACGTCTCGGGCCAGTGTCTCTTCGCACCGAGTCCGAGTCCGAAGAGGTGTGGCCCGACGATGAACCCCCGGCCGCTCGACACAAAGTCAAGCCTCCTCGTGGACGGGCGACGTCGGCGCGCCTCGGCGTCTCCACCGCCGTGGTCTTTGCTTGTCGGCCTCCTCCTCGTCGGCGTGGGAGAGGGTGGGGGGGCCTCGCGTGAGACAGATCGACCCCATGCCGACGTTGCCGCCTTTCGCCCCGGCATTTTGTCGAGTCCCTACAAAGACAAAGAGTAAACCAATTAGTATTACAAAATGAACGAAACATAATTGAAAGGTAACAATAATAACAAAATAGTATTACATGATTTAGAAATTATCTCCCCGATTGCCTAAAGGCTGGCATGTTGTCATCACTATCACTATCACTATTGTAATCATCAATGTCACCATCCTCATCATCCGTATCGCCCTCGGCATGTGCATCGCCCTCCACAACTCCTTCGCGCACCATCCTCCATCGTTCAAGAATTTGCAAGTCCTTAGCTTCCTCGCACCTCATCACCCTCGTCCTCATCGATGGCGTTGTCTACTTCCATGCCCATCATCGAAAAAGAATGTCTATCTCTAAACGTCCTTCTAGCCCCTCGGGTTGATAGAACTCTTACGTGTTTGGGTCAAGGTTGTAATCATCATCGTTCGAACGGGCGCTTTACCGTGCGGGCGATACCGCTGCACAAGGTACCAACCCGCAAGGTCCTCGTGTTTTTGGCACGCCCATGGGAGGTAATAAACTTGTGTGGCGTGTATATTAGCCACAATATAGACATCCTCTCCTCCATATCACGGAATCTGTCGAATTTCGACTTGCCCAATCGTAGGGTCTACTTTCGTGTCATCGAGGTCGAACCAATGACATTTGAATACCACTAGCTTGAGCTCTTTAGGACCCCGAAGTTGAGCACATATATTTCTTTGACTATCTTTGTAATAGTTCTTCTTATCCAAGCGGGCGTCACGAACTCCGGTTACACGTTGTTTTACTGGTTGGGCCGACTCTCCTCGTAGCTTCTCGTGCGAAAGTGATAGCCATTCACATCATAAACGGTGAACGAGTTGACCCTACGGGGAAGCCATTGCCCACTTTTTTAAATCTTCGCACATTTTGGCATGCGTGGCGGGCACGCAAGGTGAGGCCACGTGTAGATCATTACATTATATGTTACTAGGACCAAAGTGGAATATCAAAGTCGGAACGAGGTTAGTTGGATGGTACCTTTGAGCGTAACCGGAAATAAAATCGGGCTGCCCATTTTTTAGAAGATTGTCTTCTTATTGCAAGGTAGGAGCCCCATTCCCTCTCCAAAGTTGACCAATAAATTCTCTCGAAAAAACAAGGCAAGTGGGTCGGATCGATAGGTGGAGGATAGTGACGGCGTATGGAACAAGCTCATTGAGAACTTACTTTGCTAATAAGGAGCGCCAAGGTCAAGGTTCAACAACACATAGAGCATGATAGTGCGCCACTCATCAAAGGACAAGTGCTTGTGGGTAGGCTGCGCTTCCTCTTCCGACTTGCCCTCTAAAAGGCTGAGGTTCGATGAACTCGTCGGCGTTATAACGAGGGGTAGGATTGTGGACGCCGGGAAGTTTCTCGGTATAGTACGCTTGTGTGAAGGTCGACACCTCCTCCGGAATGTATGCCTCCTGCCACGGAAGGCTCAATTTTGGCTTTATTTCTACATTTTCTCCGGAAGTACCTTGAGAGCCCTCTCGATTGGATAGCACCAACGCAATCGCACGGGCCCCCCAACCGTGCCTCGGCCCGCGTGCAAAATCAGTCTTTGATCGACGAGGAAGAAGCCGGTGGAAATATCATCTCCAACTTGCGGATCAACAAAGGTGCAGCACGCTCCGGATCGCAATCGCATCCCGAGATAACTCCTTAACACAAAGCCGGTGGAAGAAAAGCTTAACTCTGCCAGGGCCGCGCCACCGGCGGGAGAGGTATCCCCGAGTCATCGCGGGAAGGATCCGCTCAATCCATATGTGGAAGTCATGACTCTTCATCCCTAAGACTTTCATAGTGCGCAAGTTCACTCCCCTACTCGGTTCGCCGCATACCCATCGGGGAACGATAACATCTTCATCCACTTGTAGTACTTCCTTCCTATCGGCCCTTTTGATGATGTAGTCGGCCGGCCCTTTTTCCATCTCCTCCTGGGGCTAGGGGTCTCTATCACTAGCTTTGGTCTATCACACATCATCTCTATGTCAAGTCTAGCCTTAACGTTGTCCTTTGACTTTTTAAGGTCCATGGTTGTTGCGAAGAGTGCCTCAGATATATTCTTTTCTGTGTGCATTACATCGATGTTGTGTGGAAGAAGAAGATCCTTATAGTAGGGAGATTAGTCAAGCCCGATATATAAGTCCACATGTGTGTGGTACCATATCCAACAAAACCACCTTTCTTTTCATCGATTTTGAGACCAGCTAGCTCGGCAAGGACCTCTTGACCGGTCATAAACTTTGGGATGGGGTCGGTGACTTCAACACCTTTCGTGAAGTGCTTTTTGTCTAGTCTGAATTCATGGTTCTCGGGCAGGAGTTGACGATGTTTGTCAAACGAAGAAAACTTGCCACCCTTCTGCAGCCAGGTGAACATCACAGCTGCCTTGCATGTTGGGCAAGGGAACTTCCCATGAACACACCACGCGCTAAATATGCCATAAGCCAAGAAGTCATGCATTGAATACAAGTACCACACATGCATTGTGAAGTTTGTCTTTGTAGCTCGGTCATACGTCAGTACCCCATTTTGCCAAGCATCTTGCAATTCATCCCACACCGGCCGCATGAACACACCCATATTATTGCCCGGGTGCTCGGGTATTATCGGCGTCAAACGGTGCTTGAGCTTAAACATGACACCGGGGGAAGATTGAGATGGATCACGAACACGGGCCAACAAGTGTACGGGGCCGCCAACATTCCGTACGGGTTGAACCCATCTGTTGCGAATGCTATGTGTACATTTCGAGCCTCCATAGCTTTTTCAGGATGCATATTATCGAAGTGCTTCCATGCATCACCATCCGATGGGTGTACCAACTTCTCAGGACTGTATCTTTTGCCCTTCTTGTGCCATGTCATTTGTTTCGCGGACTCCTCTGTCATGTACAAATGTTGGAGCCTCGATGCGAAAGGAAGGTGTCGTGGGACCATCTCGGGGATCTTGGACTGTTTCTTCCCCGCCATCACTACATTCTACCTCCACAAACCTAGAGGATTTACACTTTGGGACGGTGTGTTGCTTCCTTGAGGTCTCCCCTAAATAGGACACACCCCTTTGGACAAGCATGGTACGACTCATACGGCATCTTGAGTCCACGAAGGAGTCTCTGTGACTCGTACGTGTTCCTCGGCAGGACGTGACCCTCTGGAAGCGGTTTCCAATAACCGACAACAAGGTGTCGGGCCGCCTCGACTAATGCTCAATTGCGACTTCAACGCTATAAGGCGTGAAATGACATCCAGCCAGTAACCATTGTCTTCTCGTGAAGGGGCTCTTTGTGCCGCCTCCATCATCTCGTAGAACGCCTTTGCGGTTTCCTCAGGTTCCTCCTCCAATCCTCCATTGAACCGTGCATCGTGAAAGTCTGTCATCATGTCTGCCATCCCGACATCTGCATCATACTCCTCGAGGAGGGGCCTCACCACGTCCTCTCTAATACGATCGACTTCACCGTGGAAGATCCAGCTGTAATGCCCCAGCTAGGCAAAACACTGGGGGCTACCACTCCACATCCAGATTCTACTAAGCAGGGAATTATTAAAAATTTCGGCGGCACTTCCACTAAAAACAAGACATCCAAGACAAATAAATCACAGCTCAAAACAACAGTTTATCATATAAGATCATAAGCATCACATCACAGCCAACCCAAATAAACTTGAAGAAACAACCCAAGCACAAACACTACTAGCTGCGAATAACCAAAACAGACATGTAGCTAAGATATTACAGGTGCCAAACTTGGTTTTAAACAAAGGAAGTATAGGTAGGCTAAATGCTCGTGCTCATGAAGAAGCTACTCCCCATTATTCCCATGCATGACACATCCTTTGGTACCTAAAAACCAAATAAACACAAGGGTGAGTAAACACTCAGCAAGTACACTAGAACCAAAATAACGAATGTGTAGAAATCCATGAGAAATAACTAGAACGTCAATTTAAATAGTAGTTTTACGCCTGAAACGGACGAACTTGAATACTCCTTAGCATTTACGGTAAAGCCGAGTAAGTGGGGCCATCACTTACTCACGGGAACTTGAATATAAGAACCAAATTGCACTTCCGGATAAACCGGCACCAGAATTGAATGTAAATAGAAACTTGAAACTTGAATCTAATGAACAAGAAACTTGAACTTGAACCAGAAATATAATATTTGAACATTGGAAAGCAAATAAAAACTTCGAATAGTAGGCGTAAAGCCGATGCAAAGATTCGGCATGCACTTGCCTTAGCGCTGCAACGAAGCGCTCTAAGAAGTGGATTGGGTCTTGCTTCCTAATTCACCACCACCTATACAGTCATGGTTCACAGTCTCAAAAAAACAGCTTCAAGGAAAACTGAACTGAAAGCAACTCAAATATACATTAATTTATACTAACTGGATGATTCAGCGTAGCCTCTCACACTCAGCCTCCAGAACTTGCAGAACTGCGCTAACTCTAGCATTTCACGAATTACTTCATAGCTAGCTCAATTAAAAAACCACAAGCCTGAATTCTTCCCAACGTGCTGATTGGCTTCTAAAGAATGAATCTATTTCTTTTTCACTGTCATCACTATTTAGGCTGTACAGATCGGCAAGATCTACTGAATCTCAGCCCAAAGACAACTGTGGCAAAATTCAATCTATACACATCCACCAAATAAATTAAGTTGCTTCATCTAACCTTGCCTATAGGAGCGACTAGCACCCAGATCATGTGCTATTCAGGAATAAAATATTCTACCCCCCATTCACTAGGAAAGAGCCTACGTAAGTCAATAATCTCCAGGCCAATTAAACTAATGCATCTTGAATCAACCTGTACCAGATTAGAGCAGCTAGCAGCAGCCGACCTTGACTCCCAGGGCTGGTTCCTTGGTCCTTTACTTCTAGATGTGAGCAGCGACAAACCTGCAGCAGCACCACCGGTCCAAGAACTGAGGCAGTAGAAGATGCGCCACAGCAGCAGGACAGCAATAAAATAGCAGGGGTACAGGTCGAGGGGAAAAACAGCAAGAACCAATACGCCTTGGCAGCAACAAGCAGGTGGAAACAGGGAGATGCCGTGCACACCTGAACTCCAACAACGGCTAAGCCTCAGGCCTGGGACAGCACCACCACCAGCAGCTGGGAGCAACAGCAGCTGCGCCAAAGATGCGGTGTTCAAGGAGGGAGCGGCACAGACAAGAACAGAGGTAGCCGCGTGGGGAGAGAAAGAACGGGAAGGAGCGGCGGCGCTGGAAGCAGCCGGAAGATGAAAGAACTCTCCGTTTTTTTTTTTTTTTTTTTTTTTTTCCCTTGAACTGGATGAAATAGATTACCCTAAGCCACATCCAACGGTCCACGTTTAATGGCTCTACTAAAACTCATCCGATCTCCGAATTAAACGAGTTGGTAGTCAAACAAATTCGTTTCGACGAGATCTACGTAACCACGGTCTCTGATTGCCCATACGACTTATGACTCAAAAAGTCAAAATTTTCAGCCTATCATGAGTTCGCCCAGTCAACATGAATATTATTTTATTTTATTTTTAAATCAGGGTGTTACACCAGCGGCTATAGTTTGGGACGAATCCGTTGATGTAAATATGTTTGCCCATTTCAACCTTTCATTACTTTTTCTTGTTCTTACATTTGCTGCGAGGGCACGGCATCCGAATAGACCCTTTAGCAAATGGGCCAAATGCATGCTCCAGAAAGCATCGGTCCCCTAACCCATTCAAGGCTCTTACTTGCGAAGCCGTGTACATCCACCGACGGTTATCCATCCTCTCGTCATACGCCCATGTCGGGCCGAGCCACATAACCAGCAATTGCATCTACACGGCGTTCCTACAATCTAATAGATGAGGGATAGGTCCTAATCCCACCGAGGATGCGTAGACAAGGTTAGCATCCATGCTCGGGTCCCGTCGAGCCGGAATTTCGGCAGCACCTCCCGCTGTTCTCCCGATACACGCCCCGGCGGGGAGAGTGTGTATCCGGAGAACAATGGGTAGGTGCTGCCGAAAACTGCTCCGACGGGAGTCGAAAGCATGGATGCTAACCCATCTACGCATCCACGGGCTGTCCAAAAATGGACAATCCGAACAGACATACGGTCGCAGATATGCACGCATGCGCATACCAACGCATGTATCTCTTTCGGACGGAGACGCCTAACCGGGTCGCGCTATGTCGACAACTACAAGGACAGGACAGAGGTGATTCATACCTACAGGGTCAGCGGAGACGCGGTGCAGCAAGACCCGTAGCGCCCACGAGGACGACCGGGTTCGCCGAGTCCCTCCCACAGGTCCTCCTGCAAAACAAGGGCAAAAAATATTTAGTGACGACTCAAAATTTCGGCAAAGACCTCCCCGCTCGGGAGGTTCCTCAAAACCTCAAAATAAACGTGGCACGAATGCCACAACCACATACATATACCGAATATAGGCACGACGGCCACCAACCACCAAAATGGGCACGAAGGCCACCAACCACATACATATACAATTACTAGTAACCCTACAACAACTACTAACAACTACTTAACTACTAACACTAGTAATACAAAGAGCTACTTAACTACTTACTAACTACTACTACTAACCCTACTAACTACTAGTACTAACCACTACTACTAACCACTACTAGAAGGATAGGCCTTATCTTGGCCGTGGGAACGGGAAGAGCAACGGTGTGGATCACCGCAGCAGCACGAACACCATAGCAACACGAAGAACGACGACCGGTCGGATCGGCACTTTCTAATTCTTCCTCCTCCCCTTCCTCTTCTTCCTCCTTTCCTTCCCCTTCTTCCCTTCCTCCCTCTTCCTCCTCCCCTTCCTCTTCCTCCTCTCCTTCCTCCTCTTCCTCTTATTCCCTTCCTTCTTCCTCCTCTCCTTCCTCCTCCTCTTCTTCTTCCCTTCCTACCTCTTCCTCCTCACCTTCCCTTTCTCCCTCTACCACCGGAACGGACGGGGCGGGGGCCGCCCGCCGATTTGGGCGGGCAGGGGCGGGGCACGCGGGCGCCGACGGGGCTGGCCGAGTCGCCGGCGGCGCGCCGCGGAGGCCGCCGGGGCTGGGCCGGTCGCCGGCGGCGCCGCCGGAGGCCACCGGGCTGCGCGGGCTGCCACGCGGATCGGGCCCGACGCCGTCGAGCTTGAGGCGGGGGCGGGGCTCGGGCCGCGGGGGGGAGGGGTCAGGGCGCCGCCGAGTTGGCCGACGGTGGCGGGCGGCCGGATCCGCATGGCGGGCGGCGGCGAGGTCCGGCGAGCCGGGGTCGCGCGGCGGCGCAAGTGTGCGCAGTTCGGGCGGGCTCGGGTGTGGGTGGAAATGAGCCGAGTACGCCGCGGGTTCTAGATATTTATACGGCTTTGCCGAGTCTTGGGAAAACGAGGCACTCGGCAAAGGTGTGCTTTTTTATTTTTGCTAAAAACCCTTTGTCGAGTGCCGCAAGTACATACACTCGGCAAATTAGTCCTTTGTCGAGTGCGGACTGGGCATCTTCGGCAAACCATTAATTTTTTGATTTTTAGATCCCATTTTTTGTGTTGCCTTGGTACACTAATTACATCTCATGTTCACAATTTGGGACAATTTCAAGTTGTTTTGCTATATTTCATGAATTATTTCTACTTTCTTGCATTTTACGGACCACTCCAAATTTGAACTGTAACTACATGAAATAATAGACTGTGGTCATTCAAAAATGTTATTCATGATGTTTGGCATATGTTTAGGCTCAATCCGAGGGACTCGTGTGAAATTTCGAACATTTATGTCTTGGGAACATGGCGAGTTCACGTCTTGGGAAAAGGTGTTTTTAAATTCTATAAAATCAAAGCGAAGTTTAAAAATCCGCGAAAACTTGGTGAGGTGTCTTGTCATCTCATGAGTAGGCTGTGGAAAACGTTTGAAAAATTTTTAGAGCAAGTTGTGATGTGGGATGCCTAAAACCCGGACATCTCGGATCAAGTGTGGAGATGTCCGGGTTTTGGGCATCCGACGCCACAACTTGCTTGAAACTTTTTCAAACTTTTTTCACAGCCTCCCCATGAGATGACAAGACACCTCACCAAGTTTCGTGATTTTTAAACTTCGTTTGATTTTATAGAATTTAAAAACTCCTTTCCCCCTAGTAACTCATCATGTTCCGCACATAAATGTTCGAAATTTCACGCGAGTCCCCTCGGATTGAGCCTAAACATACGCCAAACATCATGAATAACATTTTTTGAATGATCGCAGTCCATTATTTCATGTAGCTACGCTCAAATTTGAGTGGTCCGTAAAATGCAAGAAAATAGAAATAATTCATGAAATATAGCAAAACAACTTGAAATTGTCCCAAATTGTGAACATGAGATGTAATTAGTGTACCAAGGCAGCACAAAAAAAAAAATGGGACGAAAAATCAAAAAATTAATGGTTTGCCGAAAGTGCCAGTCCCAAGACTCGACAAAGGACTAATTTGCCGAAAGTGCCTATACGCTCGCACTTGGCAAAGTGTGCCTAGTTTGCCGAAAGTGTCAAACGTTGGACACTCGGCAAAGGTTACGCAGAAGGTGGCCGTTTGCTCCTGTTATCCTTTTTGCGGAGTGCAATGTTTTGTCGACGGCTACGCACTTTCGGCAAATGTATGCTTTGCCGAGTGCCCCACTTCGCCAACGACCAGGCACTCGGCAAAGTAGTCTTTGTCGAGTGCTCAGTTTGGCACTCGGCAAAGATGTTGTTTGCCGAGTGCCCGACTTTTGCCACTCGGCAAAATTCTTTGCACTCGGCAAAGAAGCGGATTCCTGTAATGCTTATCTACTAACTGTGTTGGTTAAGTGTTGTTGAAGAATTTTTATAGGCTATTCACCCCCCCTCTAGCCATTAGAACCTTTCATCATGCCAGAACGAAGTTGAGTGTCCATCTCGAACATCCACTCTGGAGATGCATCTATAGGCAGGTAGCAGCCCTCGGAACGCCTCCCAATGGCGCACAGCCTGGTCGCCATATAGATTAGGCGGCCTTGTGTGTTGCAGCACCACGCCGCCCAAGCAGATTTAGTAGGGTGATGCAAGCGGTGTACCAGTTTGAGCAAAAGGCAAACGTTCTGAACATCCAACTATTTGATCCCAAGCCCTCTCTCTTCTTTATCAGCACACACTCTCTCCCAGGCTATAAGGCATTGAGCCCCTGAATCCTTGTCTGAGCCGCTCCAGAAAAAGGCACGCCGTCGAGCATCCCACTGCGCCCCGGGGGGCAAGAGGATGGCACCCATGATGTATGCTGGCAAGCCATCTAGCACACTGTTGATGAGGACCACTCTAGCAGCAGGGCTTAGTAGAGAGGCTTGCCACCCCGCGAGTCGTTTGTCCACCTTGGCAACGAACGGGGCAAAATCCGAGAGCCGGAGCTTTGTGTTGGTCAGTGGCTGTCCTAGGTAGGTATGGGGGAAAGTGTCCCTCTTGCATTGCAGCTCTCCAACCAGCTGCTCAACCAACAAGTCATCCACATGCATTGGGACCATAATACTTTTATGAAAGTTGATCTTTAGGCCCGTCGCTTCAGCGGCAATGCTTCAGGCAGCGCACCCTTCCTCTGTCGCCATTAGCAAGATCAAAGTATCATCCGCATACTGGGCAAGGTGAGCCGTCCACCGGTGGGTGGCACAAGGTTGCACTCTCCTTCTTCACCATCATCTGTAACACATCAGCAACCAGCAGGAACAGGTATGGCGACAACAAGTCTCCTTGCCGCAGCCCCCGTTTACAATTAATCCAAGGCCCTGGGCACCCATTCACCATAACTACTAACATCTACTAATTTCTAACCCTTATGCAACGACAAAAACGTTGCAGTAGGCCCAATTTGGTTGCAGAAGGTAGATGTTGCAACCCAATCGCGTTCGTTGCTAGCGGTTGCAATAAGTTGTGTTGCATTAAGGTATTGCAACCGTTGCCAATTTGGCGTTGCAAGTGTTGTGGTTTCCTGCAACCATAGTTGCCCGTTGCCAACAAGCATGGCAATAGGACGTTGATGCAACGTTCATGGTTGTGGCAATAGAAGCACTTGCCACACTAGAATTTGGTTACCTAAGGTGTTATTGCCACGACCTCCATGCCGTGGCAAATAAAACATTTGCCACGTAATATTATACGTTGCAAGAGATTATAGGTTATTGCTACAATCATTGGGGCGTTGCAATAGTATCATTTGCCACACAAGTTTATGCGTTGCGAGAGATGATATGTTATTGCCACAATCATGGTGTCGTGGCAATTGTATCATTTGCCACGTAATTAAATTCATTGCATTAGTTCAAATGTTGTTGCCACGATTGGCATAGCGTGGCAGTAGTTACATATGCCACGCAATTTCATCTGTTGCCATACATCATATTACCACACAAGAGAGTTCGTTGCCATATATCATATTGCCACACTTAGTAGCTCATTGTATTTGCATAGCTGATATTGCAACGCTGTATTTAAAGTATCATTTAAGAAATTATCGTTACAGAAAATAACAAAACCATATCAAAAGCAATTGTACTCTCATATATTAATTATAATCAATAATTCAGTAAGTTGACAGAGCATTCAAATAGAAGCTAAAACCATAAACTAGTGTACAGTTCACTCATTTTCACAACTTTTTAAAAGTACAGTAGTAAGACTTAATATCTATGCAGCATTCCAGGGTTTCCTAGTAGCACAACATGCCATCACCTCGGCTGTGTCCTCGCTTGATTCTGACCCTCTCACTCAAACCTTGTCCACCACTAACTGAAAAAAAAGAGTAATTGGATAAGATCAGGATATTAGAAAATATTACGTTTACTACTTCATGCACAGAATATAGAGGTTGAGATAGAACATGGTTGTAATTAAGCAAAAGTAGAATTAAACAACACTATGGAAGGAGTGATGTCAATTTAACTAAGCAAATGTAGAACTACAAAGGACAAAGCCTAGAACTAAAGCAAGTACTCAATGAACACCACCACCTGCTGGGACCCATACGCAAATCATTAATGATGAAAAACAGCACAAAAAAGCATTTGATACTGTAAGAACTGTGCCCAAATTAGGCTGATAACATGTTTTAGGTGTTACCTTCGTTTTCTGATTCCTTGTTTTATTAATCGGCTGTTGTGAACCAATCCAATCCATGAATTTCTCACTAAACATATTCAGTTGATGGCACGCCAATCCATTTCAGTTCTTGCAGAGGACTATGTTATAGAATATATATAAACACATTGAAAAAGATATAAAAAGGCCGAATGCATGGACAAAAAGATCAACAAGAGTTTTCTTTTACCTTTTTCAGCTCCTCAAAGTTTGCTAGTGTAGACCACTATAAGTTTCCTTTGTGCACGGTGTGTCTGAACAAGCGACTGTATGACAAAACAAATAAAAGTAGGGAGGTAACATAGATCATCTATCTGTACAAGCACAAAAGGACGAGCAGTATAGCAAGAATTTAAGTGGTTCAATTCTGACATTTTAAATTGAGTTGTTTGCTATATCTGATTAACAAACAATTTGTGCTTCATCTAATTTAGTAAGTTCAGACATTGCAATTTGAGCTGTTGATATATCATCTATGTATCCAATAAAAGCTGAGGACCAGCAGGCATCAAGTTGCAACTACAAATTAGAGAGTTCATTTTGAACTCTACATAATGAGTACGCTTTAGCCATGCTTGCTTCATGAATAGTCAGACAACCACTCATGAATAGTCAGACATCTGCATGAGAGGGTGCTTATTGGCATACTGCATTCAAGTAACACACAAATATGATAAAAATAAATGACAATAACAACTTAAATCTATCTTATTTTATTGCCCAGTATAGGCAAGAAAAAGCATGAACCCTCCTAATTTCCAGCTGATGGAAGAAGCTAATTTTATATATAAGAAAGAGGCTATCTAATTTCAATTTTTAACAGATTGAGTGCACATGGGTAAAAATTAAGACTGCATATACTTAAGGAAATAGTCGACTAAAGAATAATTTTTTGAAACTGACCTTTTACTTGAAGGTAAAAGAAAAAAAATACTAGCTGAGCAACATTATGACTCAAGAGTGAAGCAAGTTCGTAGCATACAGCGATGATGACGGACGAAAGGGTCATCTGACCAAATCCACCACGCAATCAGGCACCGACAATTGATTGATTCAACTTGTTTTCCTAATAGTTAAACAATCTGCGTACAAATCAAGAATTACGGGAAAGCTTTGATGCCCTGTCCAAATGGGTTATGCTGCCGCTGTGACCAGCACACAATTATATATATATATATATATATATATATATATATATATATATATATATATATATATATATATATATATATATATAATAAATTGATAAACGACGGTGAAGCCAAAATGTTAGTACTTAAGCAAAGACCAAATGAGAAATAATTGTGTTCCATAGAACAAATGAATTCACACAAATTTGTCAACTACAACATCTACGTATACAGATAGAAAAACAATTATATTTCGTGATATGGTCCCGTACTGGAATATGCATCAACCACAAAAAATAATACAATGCTGTTAAGAGCAACATCCTATAGAGAATCTTTTTAAATTGAACTAATCGAGAACAATGGAAGGAGATTGGGAACAACAAGTGGTATATAATAATGTAACTTTGGTTGACAAAGTTTGTTTGACAAAGTAGGTTATACTAGAACTGACCTTGAATTTATCAGATCCAAAAAATAAGATCAAGTAGTGCCACTCAAGAAGGTCTACATCTTCAAGTTTATTTCTTATTCTCTCAAGTAGTCCAGATTTCACTGGTGGCACCACTGCATGCATAGGACCATGGTTGAGAAATAATCATGTTAAAAAAAGGAAGTGTTGCCCTTTGCCACAATCACTACTACAAAAACGTTGTTTTGTCCCGATGTGTTTTACACTACAAAGCAGCTTCTCATTTTGAACTGGGATTAAAGTTCTTATTAGTCCCGGTTGGAACTACCAACCGGGAGTAAAGCTCTTGGAGGAACGATGTCCGAGGCAACTTTCATCCGGAGGAAACCTTTAGTCCCAGTTCTAGCCAACAACATGGACTAAAATAAGACATTTAGTCCCGGTTCCAGTTCTCAACCTTTTAATCCCGGTTTGAGAGTAGAACTGGGATGAAAGGTTTTGGGTTGGGTCTAGCCCAGGCCCAAACCGGCAGCTTTAGTCCCGGTTGGAATATCCAACCGGGACTAAATCCTTTTTTTTTTTTTTTTGAGACAACATCACTTTTGCACAAAAGGACCCCAAGATTTTATTATATTATGACCAACATCGTTAGCATAATATAGAATTACGTTTTAACTTGAATTCGTAGTTTTGTCTTTCTCTTATTCACAATACGTTTTCTTATTAACACATTTGTGTATTCCATGATATTCCAGTGTGGTTTTGGCCTCAAACTTTTTCCCACGCTTTCACATGCCCCGTGTGTAGGAACCGCCAAGTTTGAGAATTTTTGATTTGGTTTGGTATTTTTTCCAGTTTAATCAAATTTCCACGCGAAGTTTCCCAAAGAATTATAAGTTGAACTGAGTCCACCCCAAAAAGAACTGAAACGGTGCCAAACTTTGTGAGAAGGTCTCTAGTGCCCTAGGAGACGAAGTTTTGGGGAGGTGGGTGCAAAATCCTGTTGTTTTCCATACGAAACTTGCCATGGTTTGTCGCACACAGCGCGAGAAAAAATGCAAGAATGCAAATAATCATGAAAAACCTAAGATTTTGCGTGGGATCATATTTTGGGTGTATATGTGCACAAAAAAAAATCAAGCAATTTTAACACCGGTAGACCCAACATCGCTTCACAGAGGTAAACGCAACCTTTCACCAACCATGTCTCTGCACTTTGGTTCTCCATGATTCTGAGGTCCACGCGTATTCCAGTGTGGTTTTGGCCTCAAACTTTTTCCCACGCTTTCACATGCCCAGTGTGTAGGAACTGCCAAGTTTGAGAATTTTTTGAATTGGTTTGATATTTTTTTCCAGTTTAATTGAATTTCCGCGCGAGTTCTCCCGGTAATTATAAGTTGAACTGAGTGCACCCCCAAAAGAACTCAAACGGTGCCAAACTTTGTGATAAGGTCTCTAGTGCCCTAGGAGACGAAGTTTTGGGGAGGTGGGTGCAAAATCTTGTTGTTTTCCATACGAAACTCGCCATGGTTTGTCGCGCAGACGGCGAGAAAAAAATGCAGTAATTCAAATAATCATGAAAAAACCTAAGATTTTGCGTGGGGTCATATTTTGGGTGTATATGAGCACAAAAAAAAAAAGTTCAAGCAATTTTAACACCGTAGACCCAACATCCTTCACAGAGGTATACGCAACGTTTCACCAACCATGTCTCTGCACTTTGGTTCTCCATGATTCCGAGGTCCACGCGTATTCTAGTGTGGTTTTGGCCTCAAACTTTTTGCTACGCTTTCACATGCCCTTTGTGCAGGAACCGCCAAGTTTGAGAAATTTTTGAATTGGTTTGGTATTTTTTCGCCTTAATCGAATTTTCGCACGAGTTCTCCCGATAATTATAAGTTGAACTGAGTCCACCCCAAAAAAAGATCTGAAGCTTGGTGCCAAAATTTGTGAGAAGGTCTCTTGTGCCCTAGGAGACGAAGTTTTGGGAAGGCAGTGCAAAATCCTATTGTTTTCCATACGAAACTCGCCATGGTTTGTGACGCGGCGCGCTGAGAAAATTGCAGTAATTCAAATAATTATTAAAAAAACCCTAAGATTTTGCGTGGGGTCATATTTTGGGTGTATATGAGCACAAAAAAAAAATTGAAGCACTTTTTAACATCGGTAGACCCAACATCCTTTACAGAGGTATACGCAACCTTTCACCAACCATGTCTCTCGCACTTTGGTTCTCCATGATTATGAAGTCCATGCGTATTCCAAAGTGTGTTTTTTGGCCTCAAACTTTTTCCCACGCTTTCACATGCCCCGTGTGCGAACCGCCAAGTTTGAGAATTTTTTGAATTGTTTTGATATTTTTTTCTAGTTTAATCGAATTTCCGCACGAGTGATTATCTATGGTCCCGCATTTACACCGTGGGTGATCTAGAACTGAAAGGTCAACGTTAAAATAATGTGAAAACAAATTTCTTTTAAAAATAAATAGTTTTATTTATTTTGAATAAAGACTATACTTTTGTATTAACGAAATAGTGATTATGCATTTATATTATGTTCAATATTTGTGTCAAAAAAAAAAAAATACTAGGCTACATATTTTATATGTGTGCGGTAAAGGGAAATGTAGTAGAATATAATTTTTTTTAAAAAGAATTCATATATATAATTTATCGGCAAATAATGTAGATTTAGAATGTAATATATAGAGTATATAAATAATCGGCAATAACTGTGGCGGAAATGAAATTTATCCCCTTTGTTGTCCCTTTAGTCCCGGTTGTCCATACAGGCCATGACTAAAGGCCCGAAAATTTCAGCCCGAGCAAGCGCCAAAATGATCTTTAATCCCGGTCTAGGTGGGCACCGGGATTAATATCCCCAACTATTAATCCCGGGCCTATCCTACAACTCGGGATTAATATAATTTTACTCCCGGGCTTCCCCAAGAACCGGGATTAATTGGTCGGGGTATATGACGCGACGCCCGGGCTTCTCCCTCCTCTCGCCATTCCACTTCACGCGACCGCGCCGCCGCAGCGGCCGTCGCCGACGCCACCGCCCGCCCCCTGCGGACTCCACGACGCCCGCCCGTCCCGTCCCCCCCCCCGCATCCTCCGCCGCCGCCGCTCGCTGCGCCGCAGATCTCCCGGCCGGTTCCGTCGCGGCGCGCATGGCGCCGCCCTCCACCGCCGCCCCGCCACCGCCGTCCGGACGCCACGCTTGCACGGAGCCCGACGCCCGACTCTCTTCCGACGACGCGCGCGGCGGCCCTCTTCCCGTGTACACACCGTCGCGCGCAGCTGGGGCCTGGGGTAGGTTTCTCCGGCACTTTCCTGAATTTCCTGAATGCTCTCATTCGATCCTGAATCCAAGATGTTAGGGCCAGTACTCTGACTCCATACATTATCCTGAATGCGAGATGTTAGGGCCATACTTGTTCGATCGTGAATGTGACCGGTGATTCCTAGTGTTAGTTGAGGTAATGCATTCCTAGTGTTCGATCCTGAATGTGACCATACGTCACAGCAGTCTTGCAGATCTGGGATGGATTTAATTATGACTTCATCTTGTTGAAACCAATTTCTGGATATCATGTAACTGATATTTTGTATGCAACTCAGAGCCGTATGTTTTTCAGAGCCCTAGGTTGTCATCGGGGAATGAATGAATGATCTCGCCGAGAATGGCAGAGTAGTGAAGGCAATACCAAGGTTTATGTTTGTGTGTATGTATGTTATTGTTACTACATTTGATTTAATTAGTGGGGAAATGCTCACTGTTAGATTGACTGTCATGATGGTTATGCTTATTCTTTACCCTTTATTGCTCTCAGTAATTTGCCCACTTAGAACAGGACCATTGTTTGTTCCATGTATTGCCTTTTCAGTTCAGCATATCACCATGCAAAACTGAAGTCTTGTCTCTCTGCCTTATACTGTTATGATGCGTCATGATTTATGAATGCTTAAGCTTGAAGGTGCAAAAGACCATGTCTCTCTGCCTTATACTTTAGAGAAAATTTCATGTCTTGATGCCATTTTTGTTCTCTCTTTGAACAGGACCTTGATTTCTGTTCTGATGCGTCCGTGATTTTTGTCTCTCTTGGACTGTAGAAGCACCCAAGAGGAAAACCAAGTACGTGTACTACATATATACATGACAATATATATTTACTATTATTATTATTAAACACAAATTTATATACTAATACTTTTTTTCCTTTTCTCCAATTGAAGACAAAATATTTGAAGAGCTTAACCGTAGAGAAAACTCATCTCCAAGCAATGCAAGAGTCCCCGGCAGGATTTATCAATGACGAGATCTTAATGTAGAAGGCGCCGAGTTTTACTATGACCCTAATGAAAAGTGGCTTCCAAATTCGATCCGAAGGAGCCAAATTGGCGCCCAAATCTGGAGCCGAATGAGTGATGTTGAACTTTGTAATTGAGTCCACACTTGACATTATATATGTACGACGATAAACTTGTAATCGCTCTAAATATGTGGCATCATGATGATGAAAACAATATATATGCCCGCTTTTGATGTATAATATAGAATTGTATTCGAAACTTTCCCTAAATGCGTTTATCATTTGTAGTGTACAATCATATTCGAAACTTCCCTGAACGCGTATCATTTGTAGTGTAGAATCGTATTTGAAAACCAAATTTAAAAGCAAAATATAACATGAAATTAAAAGAAACAAAAAAACAGAGAGAGATTTAATCCCGGTTGGTAACACCAACTGGGACTAAATCTGCTGGTCCAGGCCTGGGCCTGGGCCTCAGGGGCATCCCAGTTGGTGCTACGAACCGGGACTAAAGGTTATTATTAATCCCGGTTCGTATTCTCACCACTCGATTTTTAGTCCCGGATGTGTAATCCGGGTTCAATTTACACTATGGAGAACCGGGACAAAAGAGCGTTTGTGTACTAGTGAATTTAACTTAAGCAAAAATAAACATTTGTCTCCTGATTTGATTTGAAATGTGTTATGCCTGCAGCCTGCTCTACTCATTAGTAATGACAATAGATAGCGTTACTATCTTATCATATTATAAAATTACCAATGTTTGGTGATTAATTAACTATTATATATGTGATGCATCAGGTACACAATTACAGTCAGATGCTACTACTAAGATGGTTGTTGAATTGTGCAAGCCATGCATGCAGCAGAGAATAGCATTGTGTGTCACTACTCTAGTATTATAAGGACTACTCTAATCATGCTACCCAATTAGCAGGTTTCATCGTTTCAGAATTGCCTATGAAGCATCACCTCAATTCAGAGTTGTTTGCTTCGAACCATAGTAGCTTCAGAGTCCTCTCGTTGTATTTCTAAAATAATAATCTATACAAAGAGCCCTATTCTTTGTAATGCACTACTTTTCAGGTTGCACAATCAAAACGCAAATTTGTAAGCACATATTTTCTGTATGTAAACAATAATAAACCACAAGAATTTCCTGTCAACTGTACCTTGGAACCATCCCTAATCTATATCACAAGACAAGAAGCAGATGTTGGCAATATACAAATGAGACCTGTTTAAGAAGGAAACGAGTGAGACCTTGTCCTGTGCAGACAGATCGAGAGTGGTGATAGATCCTTGGTGATAAAAGAACTAAAAGTCTAGAACCTAAATCAGTTTTACACGCCCTGTCCAATTTTGGTGTTCGCTAGTATATATTTTGATCAGGGCCGTCCCGGGGAAATTGGAGTCCCGGTACGAAACAAAAAATGAGGCCTACTAGCCTAGAAAAAGTAGTGCTAAATGTACCATATTATTTGTATTTGTGTTCTCACGAAAAGCTTCATCAGTTGCAATATTATTTTTTTTGAAAATCAGCTGCAATATTATTTTCTGAAAGATTTATAGAATCATTGACAATATTATTGTCAACTGCTTGCCCATGGTCAGGTGTAGGATTATCAGATGACACTTGTGTAGGTTTTGTAACAAACCTATCCATAGCTCTTTTCTGAGACTGACTAAAGCATCTCTTCTTTGTTTTTTCTTAAGCTTTTCCCAACCCGATTCAAATTTTCTATGACGATTTGAAGAAGACATGACTTCAATATTTGAACAATACTGCAGTAGTCATCTAGATGAAAGATCAAAACAACAAATCTTAGAGATCGCCCAATTACTCGCTATAGTTTGTTGTGAATGTGAATGAATTTTGAACTGGAAAAAAAAGAATCATTAGTATTACCTTTAGGCCTCAGATTCGGTATGTACTGTGTGTTGATCGGAATGATTCCCTAGCCAAGCCAACTGCCAAGCCAGTCGCTGCCGCTGGGCGTTCAGTTCGCCAGCCGCCGGCCGCCGGCCGCCGTTAGGTCAGAGGTGATGTTGCCTGTCGACTACGCAACGCAGAGGCACGGGAGTCGGGAGTCGGGAGGGATAGGGATCGTAGATCGCATGTACACGTACATCTACAGGAGACACACAGTTGCCGGCAGCTAGAGGATGATTTTTATTGGGCTATTATTTTTTATTGGGCCAACTAGACACCATATGGATGAGGTATATTTTGGAGGCCTACGTGATTTGGAGGCCGGGAGCCGTTGCTCACCTGGCACTCCCATGGGGACGGCCCTGATTTTGATTAGTCCATATAAGGGAGAAACTAAAATAGAAAGGCTAGAAAGGAATTAAAAGGACAAACGTGAGTGCGTGACTAAAGAAGGATAGTTTTTTTGCAGGTGTCTGCAGGTGCTCGCGAAGGATTTTTTTTGCAGGCTGGATTTAGGAGGTTGCAGCCAAACCGAGGTTGCAGCCAAACCAGCACCTGTTAGTATCCCTAACTCCCCAACAATCTTCCTGGTACTAACAATCTGGAATCTAATACACTAGATTTCTGATGATAGCAGTCAAAGCCAACAATCTACCTGGTTGGATATGGACGAGGGAACCCATGTTCATCTTCTAGTTCGAGGGTGGCTTCGACATATTGATGGGCGCCCAAGGCGGTGGCGTCGTTGCTGGCGCTGATGCCCTGAACAGGAAGCGACGTCCTGGCTGCAGGAGACGACGCCGGCGGCGTCCTGGATGGAGGCGGCGTAGGGGCCGTATTGGACGGAGGCGGCACCATGGCCCTCACGGTTGGTGGTTTCAGATTGAGATCGAATTTCTGGGACGAATACGGAGGTACGGGGAGGTTCTGGGAGGGATACGGGGAGGTTAGATCCATAATATTTGGAATTCTTTTCTTTTTGGCGGGGTGGGAGAGAATTAGGCGCCATTTTTAGCGGGTTGGGCGAGAATTAGGTGCGTGTTTTTTTTTCTTGACAGTGAAATTTTTTGAGCCTTGGTTTGGCGTAACGCAATTTTATTTAGGCTTTCTGGTATTTTTCATACACACGAATGGTTTTTCAAATATAACTTTTGCAAACATATATTATTTAAATAATTGTTTATGTAAATTTTTTAGCAGTGCACGATTCAATTTGTACAGTGTTGTCGGAAAGAGGAAAACATCGAAAATAGTTCGCTCAGGTGAGGAATCCTCGAGTGAGGAATAGACCGATAAAAATATTAGTAATTATTTGGGGAATGTGTGACATTTCCTCTCTACTCGTGGTCTTCGCACCGGGCGACTCGAGGTGACCCAGGCCTGGTTACCAACACACCCCACCACCCTGTCTTCATTACTACCGCCAGAGGGAACAATTGGGAAGCTCGTGTTGCTGGCCCTTGCCCATGCAACCGGTGTTGCGTCCAGCCTCCTGCACGGTAGGCAGCGAGCTCTAGGGGTTTGTATGTGGCCGACGAACAAGGGCTTTTAAACTTTTTGCCACTTTTATGGAGGTAATAAGGACTTTTCTATAAGGACTTTTTAACCTTTTACCACTCTTATAGAGGTCACCGGTCCACAAACCACACTTATACGAGCCAACACAAAATTGCCCCAGATCACAACCACAGTCCTACAATTTTACCACTTTTATTGATGTGACGAGCCATGTAGGTAGGACAGCGTGGCATCGTGGCGAGCCGGCCGCCGTTGTTCCGCACGGGCAGCGAGTAGGCACCACGTCGGCACCGACCAACAAGGCCGGGCAAGCTCATGAGGTCGCTGCGCGTGGTCGGCTGGTGCTTTCAGCAAGGCTTCGCTCGTTTCCGGTAAACTACTTGGCGGCTGGTTGGCGCGGGTCAATTCTAAGCTGGCTTGTATAAGATTGGTTTTTAGACCAGTGGCCTCTATAAGAGTGGAAAAATGTAAAAAAGAAACTTTTCGATAAACATATGCATGAGAATAAATAATTTCATTGGTCAACTTAGAATAAATTTAATAGCTTAAGTAAACTTGTTGTTATTATTATATTATTATGAAACATGAATTTTAGTTCTAAAAGATTTGTTTTGGGTATCCTATTTCCAAGCTATTTGAAGCCACTTTATAGAAATTAAAATATTTTTAAAAAATAAATTTCAAACAATATTTTTAAAAAATTCTGAAACAAATTTTTGGAGATTTTATTATTGAGATGATTGAAAAAAAGAAATATCTGAAAAAAAAACTCCCGGCCACTGCCCTCTCGAATCTCATCTGCCAGCCTCCCAGCCGTTCTCTCCTCTGCTCCCCAAATCGATCTGTTTCCTCTCCGCCTCCCCTGTTGATGGCCAGCGGCGCGCCGCGTCACTCCTGCCGACTGCAGCGCGCGGCCCCGATCCGTGGGTGGCAGGTCATCTCCGCATGCACCCCCCGCCGGCCGCCGCCACTGACGTGTCGTGGTCGCGCCATCACGGCCCCGCCGAGTGGCACGCCGGCACCCTCACCGCCACGCGGCCTTGCGTGGGGCGTGGCATCGCTCCGCCAGTCCGTCGGAGCCGGGCGCATCAAGCCGCTGGACGGGTCAGCTGGCGGCCACCCAGTGCGTCGTGCGCCGGTGCTGCCCTGCCATGGCCCCTTTTCATTCAGAACCCCAGCCCTCCTTACGGATAGGTAAATGTTGTTCTTTAAATTAAAACCCCTAAATTACAGAGTTCGTAATTATATCTGTTCAAATTACAGGTTGGAGGTAATTATTGATTCATGATTGTATATGTGTTAGAAATCAGCATAATTGCAACACAGAGATTGTATGCATGTGTGTGATTTGAAAGGGTCAGGGACGTACTCAGGGGTGGAGGATGAACACAAAGTGGAATCTTACCAAACTGTATTGAATTTAGGCACATGCTGATCTTTAAATTTTTACATATTACAGATACAGATAGGTGGTGAAAAGTATATGGTTTCCAAGTTGTGTTGGCACATTCAGAGATTAATTTTCTTTATCAGTTAGATTATATGGAAATTAGATTTATGCTACATGGATAATATTTCAAAGAAAATGTGTTAGAAATCATAATTACAGCACACACAGATCGTATATGTGTTATTTGAAAGGGCCAGGGATGGAGGATGAAAACAAAGTGGAATCTTTTAAAGGACAAATTAAAGCCGCAAAAATAGAGTACTGTTAAAAACCAGGATGATCGTTGTAAAGTGATCTAACAATAGCAGTCATGCAGCCTCCACTGTTTGCTGCTGTCTGTAGATCACCCTTTGTTCTACATTCTTCAATAGGACTCATGCAGCCTCCACTTGCTGGCGAAGGCGACTGAACATTGCTATTGCTCTCGATGACCCTAGGTGGGAGTTGTATGCCTTCCTTCATTCTTCATATAGAGAGCTGCAGTTAGCACATCAAGAACTACAATTTCAAGACGTACACCAAAAAAAAAAAGGCTGCTCATGTTGCCAAGCTAAGCCACCACTACATACAAAAGGACTCCTGTAGATTTGTGTGCCATGTACGCAATTGATTTCCTATCACACTTGTTACTCAAACATGGGTTCTAATTGTTACAATGCATATAAATCTTAGTTCTTTTGCATCTCACAATCATAGTTCATAAGCACGTGCGTGTTGCACATGAAAAAATATTTGTTTATGAAAATTAAAGTAAAAAGGCTATAAGAGAGAAAGAGGGAGAAATATATCAGAATATGATTAATGACATGAATGCTAAATGTCCCCTGCGATGAATGTTAGCTTATTTAACTGAGAGATGGCCAAGTATTTAACTATGAATCGGGATCAAGTTAAAAACAACTTATTTAAAATAAAATTATCTTAAGCTATGCCTTGCATAATCTGAGAATATGATGAGAAACTTTGAGATGATTTCCCCCTCTATTCTTTGCGTGTAACTTTAAGATGTTTACTGCTCCTGATAATATTTTACTTTCTTTTGCTCATGTGGATCAAGCAAATGTATGCTAGATCAACACAGTCGGTACAAGCTGTATGGGATAACCATTCCTGTGTGTCTGAATAAAAAATTTGGTTGGTTTCTTTTCTTGATCAGATTGCATCTTATCAGTTACCTGGCACCAAGGTTTTGTTTATCAGCATTTTCCATCATGCTGCCGCTTTTCAGGTGTAGAATTTTCTAGTTCTCATTGTCAACAGTACCGTTCTGTGTCCTCAGGTAACCTCCCTACCTCTCTCTCTGTGTGTGCACATGTGTCAAATGTATGGTTGTGTAACTGTGCAACAGATACTTTGAACTTTGTAGGTGAACAAAACAATCCTGTGTATGTTGAACTTTCTTGTGCCTTTTATGACAATTTTATTGGTAAATAAATATTTCTCTCATATGGGTTCTCGATATAAAATTTATTTTTATATGTTATTTTACAACCTCTGATATTCTCTGTGGTGAACTTTGGTTTAGGATTTGGATGGCACAGAGGTTGTCCATAGTGTTATATTATATATGACATAATTCAGAAAGGTGGAGCGCCCACCCAAAGCTCGGGCTCTGCTTCATCTGTTTGCTGACTGAAGTCTAAAGTCAAGAAGTAGACCATGCTGCCTGCACTGCAGACTGAAGAAGAAGACCATGCAGATTGTAGTCGATTCATCAGTTCTAACTCCTCTGTTTTTAGGCTTTTTAGGTGTTTTAATTGGGGTGCTTGTAGCTGGAATGCGGAAGTGAACAAAAAGCGTGTGTTTGTGGCTGTATGTTTCCAGAAAATTGCAATGAAATGAATGTATGGTTGAAATGAAATGAATCATTGTTCTGAATGATTGTAACTGCAGTCAGCTACCTGCAATCACCTGCTGAAAGATTACTTGGTAGTGTGTAATCCATTCTGCTCTTACCTAATTTGGTTGAAATTAACTCAGTATACAGTTCTTCACATGAACGTAAATAGTGTATGTTACTGTCACTATGAAATGAGGTTATTCAGAAAGGACTTTGTATACTGTTCTTCATTTTTGCGCTGGATAAAAAAATAATAATAACTACTCCCTCAATTCCAAAATATAATTGCAGCTGAATTCACTTACTCTGGAGCAAAATGCATTGGCTGACAGTGGATAGATTCCTTCAAGGAGTATGACAAGAAGAAATTTTATACTGCTTGGCAAGCTCAATTTCAGATTCCAAATGATAAGAAACTTGAGAAGATGAAGAAAAGAAATGCCAAGTTTCAAAACACTAAACAGGTTGACAATAGATAATATAAACTCCTGTGGCTAGCAAAGAAGTAAACAATTGTACAGTCTATTGGTAAGCATCTGGCCTCAATTTCATGAGGTCTTAAGGTCAACACCCATTATTAACGTTTTTTTCTTTTTTGTTAAACCTTTTAGCATTTTTTTGTTCATCTTTTTTTACATTTTTTTTTGCTACATATACCTGGTACAGAACCTCTATTATTGCAACAATCTATTTTTTTCGTTGATATAGGTAAAGCTCTTTTGCAACGCAAGTGGCTATTACATGCAACGAATTATTGCAACGCCAACAAAAATGTCTGCAACGTAAATCAAATCGTGGCAACAGTGAGGACTTATTGCAACACGTTTACAATTGGTTGCGATAGCACTTACTTATTGCAACAATCTTTTCACTTGGGGCCACGAAATAATTTATGCGTGGCAAAATTCCACCTATCGCAACCAAAGGTATAAGTGGTTATGATAACACACCTTATTGCAACCAAATCTTGTCAAGCAAGTTTAGTAAAAGCGTGGCATAAGGGTCAAAAGTTAGTAGTGTCAGCAAGAGAGCTCTCATCCGGTCACACCACTTGGAAGGAAGGAAGGAAGGAAGGAAGGAAGGAAGAAGAAAGGGAGAAACAAGGAGAGGAAGAAGCGAACTCTTCCTTAGTACATTTTAGTTGCATCTGCCTATGCGTCTGATGGAAGAGGGCAACACTTCACCTTTTTTTCTTATTGTAATCAATCATGTCATGGGCCGCACACTTATTGCGCAAACCAATTTCCCACTATGGAGGCTAGCCACGACATTGAATGCTCATCATACCTATAGTTCGAACTTCAAATAGCTACCTACCGATGCCCTTAGGATGCCCGCAACATCTCTCTAATCACTGGTGAGTGGTAACTCATCTATAGATCAAGAGCATAAAAAAGAACCCATATTCAATGGACTTAGCTTAATACTAGATCATGAGAACCTATTTTATGACTATCTCAGAAATCCTATATATCTTCATTGGTTCGACCTCTTCCTTTATACCAGCACCCAGTGCACCACACTCCTCCTCCTCCTCCATGGATAACATGCTCCTCAACATAATCTAAGCCAATCTGGTCATTGTCGCTTCTTCACCCATGCCACCTGCATTATTCTTCCTTCCATGTTAGCCGAGGAACTTCTCGCCACCAGGCTGGTGGCACCAGCCAGGCACCGTGATCTACTTCCCCAACCATGGACTCTGTGCCACTCTAGCTTCTCTCCCATGTTGGTGGCCATGACACTCCTCTTTTCCATAAGATGGCCACTGCATTCCACCTCCACCCTCGCCATCTCCACCTGGTCACATTGCTTCTCATCACGCTTGTTGGTTGTTGGGCTCCTCCCCACGAGCCAGTATTTCTCTCCATTGCTACCATCCCCATATTCGCACGGGCAGTGGAGCAACACTTGCCCCACACAAGCTGGTGGCTAGGTGCCTCCTCCGTAGCCCTTTTTCAACCAACAGAAATATTCTCATCCCTCCAGCTCCTCGTCGACCTCCATCACACTTCCACAGCCTTATCTCCAACTACCTTCCTCTCCCCTTCGATGATGGTTGTCGGTCACTGAAGGGGAGAAGAGGATGACAAGACATAACGTAGAGAAAAACAGAGATGGGGTGGCCACATGCTTGCATGGAAATTAAGTGTGTTGCAAAAGCCACTAGAAGTTAGCGATGGTTCTCTCTCTACTCATGCATCTTTCCGCTACATGGGTTGTAGAGAGCAGCTTATGAGCCTATTGCAGGTGCCCTTATATTCGGGTATCCCATTATAGTACTACACAAAAAAAAAATCATACCTCTAAGCTTTTTCTGACCGCAAAAAAAGTGAATGTAGCCATTGTTAATAGTTTCAAAATAGGTAATTAAGTCAACATCAAGGAATTGGCTTCAAATAATGCAGGTATGAGTAATTAATTTGTTGTAGGCCAAAGATACCTAAAGGTTGCTTGAGTTGAGCCTCATAATTTTCAGAGTAATTCCCACCTCTATTCCTTCGACAGATTCCGGACAAAGATGGTGATGAAAATGATAGTGCCTATGCATTAGCAGTACAAAGGACAGAGCGTGAAATAATAAAAGCATTACATTGGAAGAGTAGGACTATTATTGTTGGGACATAGAGCTCACAAGTCACACCTAATATCAGAGACAAAGGCAATGAGGAAAAGGAGTCGGCACCTCCAGAGCTTGCATTCTTCTCTTCATTTGGCTCTCAGTCTTGCAATAATTGGGTCTTCTCCATCTTTTAGGAAGTCAGAAGGGGAAGCCACCTAAATTAAAATTAAAATTGTGAACTGTACAAATGCAGGTTTAAAGGTATGAGGTTCACAAAAGCAACAAATGAAAATACAAGAGAATAAAGGTACAAAAAAGCAGAACAAAAAACTACAAAGAACAAGAGAGAAAATGCAGAACTAAAAAAGAAATAGCTGGACAACATCCTTGGTTTGCTATATCTTTGATTGGGAAGCAAGGTGTTGTAACATTGTCAAATACTTTTTTGTTTCTTGCCAACCAAAGATTCCCAGCAATTGGAGAGCATCCAACAGCGAAGCAGCAGCAGCAGCTAAGCCTCATTCTCTTTGGTCTTATCGAATGGCATGTACCGGAAGGTAAAGAACAATGGATCTAAGCGTTGTGCTTATCATGGACTCTGGTGTATTCTTATGTTTATCACATTTGATCAAGCCAAAATTTTAAGAGACGGGAGATTAGCATTGTAGGTTGCGACACATTTTGTATCTCCATCTTGTGCATCTGATGATGTGCTTTGGAAGTTGCCACACATTTTGTATCTCCATCTTGGGCATCTGTTGAGAGCTTGGTATGTTGCGACACATTTTCTGTTTCCATCTTAGGCATTCTAGTCTCCAGTCAGCTATATAAACACACATAATCATCAGTCTCACACAGTCACAGTAGTTAACCACAAATAGTTACGCACAAAAGGCGCTTCCATTAACTGTGTGCAAAGCCAAGCATCACCAATAGAAGTGAAACTCACCGCCAGCATGTACTCCCGTGCACCGGCCGTCGACGCCCTGCTCCTGGCCTTCGTGGCCGCGTTGGCTCTGGTGCCCTTGGCGATGGCGCAGGGGCGCGAACGGCGTAATGGCGGCGTTAAATCGACTACAACGCATCACCGAACTTTGATCTGCACGCCTCGTCTGTGTCCTGTGCGGCCTTGGGCGGTGACATGCCGTTTGGGTGGCGGGCGGCCTTCGTTTGGGCAGCGTTCTGCGGGGCGCAGGGGCCTCGCGGGGGCGCCGCGTCGCGGGCTGTGCGTGCAGGTGACCAACGCGCCACAGCCGCGACAATGCTAGTGAGGATTGTGGATGACTGTGGCAACACCAACCGTGGCGCGGTGCTTGGGATAGACAGGGTTGGGTTCTACGAGATCGACACCGACGGCCGCGGCATCGCTACCGGGCAGCTCGAGGTGAACTACATGTTCGTGAACTGCCCAGACATCTAAGGCTAGTGATCACAGCGCTCACAGGAAGGGTGGCAATATATGTTTTACTTTTTCTATTCCGAGACTAATAAGTCACCAGGCTTTTTGCGGTAATGACTAGATGATGCCAGTGCGTTGGGTGTGAATTTAATTTCTAATAAGATGTCAGGGCTGTCGTCTTGTCCTCACTGGACAGTGCCACTGCCAGTTTCTGTTACGTACAGTTGCCTTGTAGCTCAACTGTTTTATAATTTCAACGAAATGATGCTGCTGCACTTCTTATTATTCGTTACATTTGTTCTCCTTCTGCTGTGTCTGGTGGGAAAAAAAATTGGGTAGACTCCGGGCCAACAGCCGCCTCGGTGCGCTCCCCAGCACGATGCTCACCACGTGCTCAACCTTCGAATCGGACGGCGACCCACACGATGCCCGCTTTCCCTTGCGTCGCGTGGCTCGCCCACGTCGACTCCCCCATCGTGCGGGGTCGACTTCGGCGTCCGCACGCTCGACGTCAGCGTCCTGGTCCCTCAACCATCTCGGCTACATCTAGATGCTCGCCACCAGCGGCAACCCCCGCCTTGGCGCGCAAGGACTTCGACCGGCCGTGTCGTGATCTACTTCGTCGGGCTCATCAGGCACAAGCACGGCTGGACGACATCGCCGGCGATGCTTGGGCAATTGGGAAGCTGCGGCACGAGGGCAAGCACTCCAAGACCGTGCTTTGCGGCCAGCGTCGGTTGCGCGTGGAGAGCAAGAAGCTGAACGGAGACCTGTTCCTGAAGATGATGGAGGTGGTGAGAAAGGCCTTGGCGAACATCAGGCTGAGCAAGGCTGACGACATCACGACGACGTTGTTAGCTAAGTCTACTGCATTAGAGTCCTCATGTAATTATGTCATTAGACTGTCGATTAGCATGATGTGGATAGCTTGGGTGTGTTAGCTAAGGATCGAAGATCACAAGCACATGAACACGGTGGCTAGTCCTAGGATCGAAGATCACACAAGAAACGGATGAACACAATGAGAATTGTGTCGAACACTCTCGGCTACCACCAGGGAGACGGTGCCCTTTTTCACCTCTGATTAAGTGCGATCCAAACACAATTACAACTGATACAAGGAGTTAACACACTCCTCAAACACCCGACTACTTATACCAGCAGTGGTTACACACGCTTACAACACAAGTAAGCTAGTTACAGATCGATACATGATGATAGAATAAAACTGCATGACACCGCGGCGCTCGTGGATGCGCACACCCCGCTCCCGGACATTCCTGTGTTCCAGCAACCGTTTTCCCGCCATCGCCTCAATTCAAATTTTGTTTGAGCTTTCACCTAACCGGCTCCACCTCAGCTTCAACCTGACCTGGAACATCGAGCTTACACCAACATTCTCCCCCTTAAGCTTGATGTTCACCAAGATCACGAACACCAAGTAGGTACCTCATGACGGCCAACTTCACTGCTGACAACGGCTTCATCAGTGCATCTGCTCTCTGTCGGTCGGTACAGACCCTTCTCACTAGGACCTGCCCATTCTGGACACATTCCCTGATAAAGTGATTTTTGATATCAATGTGTTTGGTTCTTCCATGGAAGACTGGATTCTTCATCAGAGCTATTGCCGAGTTATTGTCAATGTACAATGCCACTAGCACTGGCTTCCTTCCAACCAGCTCACTCAACAAAGTCCTAAGCCATAATGCTTGCTTTGCTGCCTCGGTTGCTGCCATGAACTCGGCTTCACACGAGGATATGGCCACTGTTTTCTGCTTATGAGAGCTCCAAGTCACAAGACCACCATTGAGATAAAAGGCAATCCCTCCTAAACTATTTCTCTTCACAGCATCTCCACCCACATCACTATCAGAATACCCTTCTAACACTTCTGTCTTCATCTCCGGAGTGTACACTAGGCCATAGTCCAATGACCCCTTCAAGTATCTCATTATCTGCTTGACAAGATTCATGTGCATAGTGGTAGGTTTCTCCATGAACCTGCTTGCCATCCCAACTGAGAATGAGAGATCAGGCCTTGTGTGCAGCAAGTACCTGAGACAACCAATCTTTCTCCTATAAAGTGTTGCATCCACTCTCACTCCCTGCTTATCTGCATCAATCTTGGTTCCTGGATCCATAGGAAATTTTGTTGGATTACAGTCTGACATCCCAAACTGGTCAAGGATCTTTTTGGCATAACCAGTTTGCCTAATTGTGATACAATCCTTTTCTTGCTTCACTTCAATTCCATGATAGAATGACAAATGTCCTAAGTCACTCATCTCAAACTGTGAAGTCATCTGCTTCTTGAATTTTGCTATCTCAACTGGATCTTCTCCTGTCACAATTAGATCATCGACATACACTCCAATCAAAATTGTTGTCTTTCCTTCTCCTCTCCTGTATACAGCAGGCTCACTTGCACACTTGCTAAAACCAAGCAACTTTAGTGTACTGTCAAGCTTAATGTTCCAGGCCCTTGGTGCCTGTCTCAAGCCATACAAGGCTTTGCTTAACTTCAAAACCATCTTCTCTTTGCCCTTCTAAATATAGCCCTCAGGTTGTGCCACATAAACATCTTCCTCTAATTCACCATTCAAGAAAGTTGTTTTTACATCTAGGAGATGAACCTCCCAGCCTCTGTTTGCAGCATGTGCCAAAATCATTCTGATTGTGTCAAGTCTAGCCACTGGTGCAAACACTTCATAAAAATCCACACCCTGTTTTTGCACATACCCTTTGGCTACCAACCTAGCCTTGTGCTTTACAACAGCACCCTCTGAATCCTTCTTGAGCTTATAAACCCATTTCAGCCCAATGACATTCTGGCCAGGTGGCAAAGTTGCCAATTTCCATGTTCCATTCTTGCAGATAGACTGCATTTCACTATCCATGGCTTGCACCCACTCAGGGTTTCCAACTGCATCCTTGAAACATGCTGGTTCCTCCATTACTGCCATTAATGCAGCCATCTCCACTGCACCATCTCCATTGTCACTATCATTATCTTCAGTCTCTTCTAGTGTGACAACTGGAGCATACTGATACACCTCATCCAGGCTCTTGTACCTATGTAACTCATCTCCTGAGTCAACATCATCATCTAGGTTCATCTCATTGCTACTCTGACCATCTCCTGGTCTGAAACATGCGGTGAATCAATCTGAATGTCTGTTGTCGGATTCTGAAAAGTATCTGCATTCTCACATGAAACTGCATCTTTTGTCTATTCTGAATCTGACTGTTGTCCACCACTATGAGCTCCCCCTTAACCACTAGGTACTCCCCCTGAATCACCATTGTTAACCACAACAGTTTGTGCTCCTTGATCAAAGAAATCACCTTCCTCCATCTCAATTGAAAAATCCTCAGTTTATGCAGCATCCTAGCCCCACTTGACTGTTTCTTCAAAGACTACATCTCTGCTAACCACAATCCTGTTAGTCTTAGGATCAAACATTCTATGAGCTTTGTTGCCCTCTTCAATGCCAAAGTATACCATTGGCACACTTCTATCACCAAGTTTCTTCAAGTGTGGCTTTGCAACTCTGACATGCCCTCTGCACCCAAATATCTTCAAGTGCCCAAGATGTGGCCTCCTGCCATTCCATGCCTCATAGGGGGTTCTGTAACCCATGGCTTTAGTTGGTAACCTGTTCAGAAGATACACTGAGTGTCTCACTGCCTTAGCCCAGAATCTTCCAGGCACCCTCATACTCTTCAACAAGGCTCTTGTCATCTCCATGACTGTTCTATTCTTTCTCTCCACAACTCCATTCTATTGAGGAGTGAATGGTGCTGTTAGTTGCCTCCAGATGCCAGCTTCATCACAGATTTTCTGAAATGAACCCGCAAGGAACTCACCCCCTCTATCTGATCTCAACACCTTGATCTTGTACCCACAGTCATTCTCAACTTGAGCCTTGTACTTAGCAAAAGCCTGTACTGCTTCATCATTTTATTTCAGCATATAAACAGAACTCCACCTAGTGCAATCATCCACTAGCAACATGAAGTACTTATTGCCACCTTGTGTCACTGGTGTGATTGGGCCACACAAATCCACATACACCAACTCCAATGGTTCATCTGCCTTCCAGTGAGTTTCATGTGGAAATGGTTGTCTTGTCTCTTTTGAAACAAGACAAGATTCACACACTTGATCTGGTTTGTCTATCATAGGAACTCCACCTGCCATCTCCTTATCAACTAATTGCTTCAGGGCCTGAAAATTCACATGACCCAGCCTACCATGCCATAGCCACCCCTGATCCTCCAAGCTAGTCAACAAGCAAATAGGTTTAACTGGACTCAATTCAATCATGTACAGTCTATTTGCAGCTCTTTGAACACACATGATCACCCTGTGGATTTTTCTCAGAAACAACTATTTCATCATCATCCATCACAACTCTGTGACCAATTTCAGTTAACTGTCCTAGATTGATCAAACTTGCTTTCAATTTAGGTATGTAATAAACATCCCTAAGCACCCATTGATCCCCAGTTTTTCCTTGAAAGACAATGCAACCAATCCCCTGAATGTCAACAGTAGATCCATCCCCAAACCTCACTTTCCCAGTAAAGTTCTCATCTAGATCTCTAAACTTCTATCTATCTCCAGTCATATGATTGCTAGCACCATTATCTAGGTACCAATTGTTTCTAGATGCATCTTGCTCACCAGTAAAGTACAGCCCTTGCTGAAAAGCAGTAAAGTGCAGCTCTGTGTTTTTCATACCTTTGTTCAGAGTTGAACCACTCTGAACTTTTTCATCACAGGGTCGATGCAGTGCTGGTTCTTCTACCTCTGCAAGCAACACTGCTGCTTCAATGTCCACCTTCACACGATGAGCTTCATCATCCTTCTTCTTCTCTCCGGGGCACCGATTTGCATAGTGTTCATTCTGGTGACACTTAAAGCACTTGATGTGGCTCTTATCTTTCCTGACACCACCATCAGCTTGCTCCTTCCCTCGATCACCTGAAGCACCACGTCCTCCATGGCCTCCCCCTCGCCCACGACCACGTCCCCGGCTACTGCCGTCGTGTGATCTGGACTTCCCGGACCCCTCACCGGTTGCCCGTCCTTGCCGAGCCTCCCACTCAGCTTGTGTCAACACCTGACCAGTGTCTGTCCTTGCACCACCGCCTGCTCGCTTGGTGCGCTCCTCATATGCCTTCAATCGCCCAACTGCATCGCCGAACTTCATCGTCTTCAGATCGTTGTTCTGCTCGATCTCGGCGACGACGTTGATGAACCGCTTTGGCACAGTGTCAAAGATCTTCTTGACAAGTGTCGTGTCATCCAACGTCCTGCCTAGGCCGATGTACCTGGCTGACATCCCCGCCAACTTGCCAGAGTATGAATCGACCGACTCATCCTACCTCATCCGCATGGCATCAAACTCCGTCTTCAGTGTCTACAGGCGCGCATCTCTCACCCGCTCCTCGCCGACGTAGCGCGCCTTCAACGCATCCCAGACCTCCTTCTCGGTCTTTTGCATTGCGACCTGCATCAGCAAGTCGTCCGGCAAGCACTGAAGAAGATGAGCCTTCGCCTTCGCCGCCGCAACTGCCGCCTCGCCTTGCACAGATGTGCCCGCCGACGGCTCCATCGCCTCCCACACACCCGGATCCTCCATGATGGCTTGGACACGGATGCACCAACTGGTGTAGTTGGTGTGCGACAACGTAGGATACTTGATCCGGCCGCCGCCGTCGCCCCCTCCGACGTCACGATCGCCCATGGCTGCTGGTGGTTACTCGACGCGGTGAGCTTGCGAATTATGGCTTTGATACCAAATGTTAGCTAAGGATCAAAGATCACAAGCACATGAACACGGTGGCTAGTCCTAGGATCAAAGATCACACAAGAAACGGATGAACACAATGAGAATTGCGTCAAACACTCTCGACTACCACCAGGGAGACGGTGCCCTTTTTCACCTCTGATTAAGTGCGATCCAAACACAATTACAACTGATACAATGAATTAACACACTCCTCAAACACCCGACTACTTATACCAGTAGTGGTTACACACGCTTACAACACAAGTAAGCAAGTTACAGATCGATACATGATGATAGAATAAAACTGCATGACACCACGGCGCTCGTGGATGCGCACACCCCGCTCCGGGCGCTCTTGTGTTCCAGCAACCATTTTCCCGCCATCGCCTCAATTCAAATTCTGTTTGAGATTTCACCTAACCGGCTCCACCTCAGCTTCAACCATGACCTGGAATATCGAGCTTACACCAACAGGGTGGAGGCGTGCCCGCTCAAGACTAATCCTAGGAGTCTAGATGGTTCACGCCATGGCCCGGCTTGCGCATGTAACGGAGTCCATGCTCGGTCGATGTTCGAGTTCGACACGGCGTGGGTCATGTATCGGTCTGTATAAAACAACCATCAATAAAACCCAAAAAGCTGCTAGGTTGGGCGGTGCCAAATACTCTTGTATTATCTTAACTTGTTTCCATCTATTGCTGACCGAATCTCGACAAGTTCGTCGTCGGGTAGCGTCGCCGTGACATGATTGCCACGACGTGGACATTGTCACGTTCTAGCTCGTCGGATAGATCGAGTTCCAACAACTAGTATCGGAGACGAGGATCGATGAAGCAGGGCGCGTTCGGAGGACGAGAGGAGCTATAGAAGAAACAGGGTGAATCAGATCACCGGTTAAGCGAAGAGGCAGGCAGGAACGAATCTATCGCCATGTGTGACAAGGAGAGAGAAGAGCGTGCGATGAATCTGGCCGCCAGCAATCTTGTGTGGCCCATGCTATCTCGCACGAACTACCAGGAGTGGTCAGCGCTGGTGCAATACAATCTCGAAGGTATGTGTCTATGGGATGCAATGGAGTCGGATAATATGGAGAGACTCAAGGATCAGCTGGCTCTAGGAGCACTGATACGTCGCATGCCGCCCGAGTTCCACTCCATGTTGCTGAACAAGAAAACAACGAAAGAAGTCTGGGAAGCGATCAAGACGATGTGACTCGGGGCCAAACTCGTTAAGGAGGTGACTGCACAGAAGCTCATGGCCGAGTTGGAGACAATTACTTTCAAAGCTGGAGAGTTGGTCGATGACTTTGCCGTGAGGATCACTAAGTTGGTGACAGAGCTGAACGGTCGACTCCAACCACAACTGCTCCCATGGCCATGCAAGATAGCTGCTTGAAGAGGGCAGCAAATGGGAGCTGGAGAGGTCGACTCCAACCGCAACTGCTCCCATGGCCAGTTGTCCTTCAAGTTTTTATTTAACGATTTTTATTGAATTTTTGAGAATATTGAAGTGAAGTTGTAGACATTTAATTCATTTTATGTTTAGTTTATGCATTATAATATTTTAGAGATAACTAAAAAGAATTACTCAAAATTGATTTAGAAAATATTTTATTGATATATTTTGTTGAAGCATTTGTTTAAACTATGATAAATGTAAATTTTGATTCATTCCACCAAATTGAAAGCTTATTCATTCCTCACATAGCTATTATTTACAATCTTGATTATAGTCTACCATATTGATGTCAAAATGTTTTATATTTTTGTAAGAATTTTAGGATTATATTTCATATATCTACTATTTTCATGAATAAATTTTTTTTACGGTTAATCTTGTTTAGCACCATATGTATCTAGTTGAAATATAAATAACCTTAAAGTTTATAAACTCTTATTTCTCGCCTTCACATGATATCATGAAAATCTACAATTTAACCTTTAACTTTGTACTTTTTGAATGCATTCGTTTGAAATTGTAATGGTTATTGTATTATTCATTCTTTTATATTTTATTTTATTTAAACAAAATATTATGTCCTAGGCTACCCTCTTCATTTTCACAATGTCATAAATAGTTATTTCAACATGCATCATAGCACTCAAGGTTTTTGATTTATTGCATTGTATCGTATTAGAATTGTTTTATTAAGCAAATAATTCTTAAAATTAAGTTACTATATGATATAATGTTTCAATCGACATGATTTAACTTATTTTTAGTACAATGACTTTTAAAATTTATGAGCATGAGTGTTATTATAAATAAAAATGGGCTGCAAGTGTCATTACTACTTGGTTTGTAAGGATATATTTCAACACTCAATAGGCCTATAAATATATTTTTTATAATAATGTATGTTTTATTGACTTATGCATGTTGAACTATTGTTTGTAGTAGCTTATATTAGAATTTATAAGTGCATTAGAGACTTTTGTTATTTTTCAATAAAAGTTGAGAGGTTGATAATTTATTCTCAAATTATTTAGATAATATATTACTTTACATAATCTTTCCTAATAATGCCTTTATGGATAATTTGAATGCAAACTTAGGCATTGAAGCATTACCTTTCGTAATGACATAGATGGATAGTTTATAAAAACTACTATTGGATTAGTTTAATTTTACTTCATAATTAAGGTGGTTTGATTTTTTTTTTTTCCCAAATAGGTTTTGTTAATAACTCCATAGATCATGGTCCTTTAATTTTTTAACAATAGTAGTAGTAGCATATAATTCGAGGTTATTTTTAACTTACTGAACGGGCTCTAGCCTAGTAGTTGGAGCACCACAATAGCACCACAATAGAATATGTTCAAATCCCATGAGGATGAATTTCTATGCTAGGTTAATTAAAAAAATTAGGGGCTTCCCTGCTGATGGTTAAAAACATTAGAAAATCATTACTATTAAGTGATTTAAAAAATTATACTTGATGCTCAGTAAGGATTATACACAATTTGTTTGTCTTGCGAAGTAATCCAAGGACTCTAAAATAAAAATAAAAACTATACCTAATGGTCAATAAATATCATCTCAGGGATGTACGTCAGCAATAGATAAATTAAACTGTAATTACTGGATCTAGCAAAAAAGGTCATGCCTTTAGTTTCCATGTGCTGTAGATGTCGTGGACGCTAGACGTGTCCTGGCAGCAGTGACCTACATGTTGCTGCCTTCCCTATCTTGACATAGAATTCCTCGTCGTGCCCGTGATGCCAGCACACGACCTTCCTTCCATCCACTTGATACAGCTGAATTTAACGACGGTTGTGGGCGCACGGCTGGAGACCGACTTCCTCCATGCGTATATTATGCTACGTAGAAATAGTCACCACATTTGACAACTGATAAATTTTCTTGATGTCTAATTTTAGGGTATGTTTGTTAGTGACTTGGGCACCTATGTTATCGTGATCGTCGGCATCGAGTGTTGTGTGCTTATCGAAGTACATCAAGTTGGCTTGGTGCAGCTGATTCACGTCATCATCACATCGACGACAACTGGTGTATTGTCGATTCAGATGGTCATGTTCACTGGCAATAGTTGGTGCAGTGCCGCCTTCCTCATCGATACTCACTGGTAAATAGTCGGAATGTAGGGTCATCTTCCTAATCAGTGTTTGTTGGTAAAATAGTCAATGTAGCATCGCTAGCCTCGTCGGTGTCGGCCGACAGTGTAGCATCGCCCTCTTTATGTAGTGACATCATTTGGGTAGGAGTCATTGCAGATGTCGTCTGAACAAATCTCAATGTCACCTGGTGCGGTGGTGCCATTGACATAAGCGTAGGCCATTCTCAATGCGGTCCTTGCCAACTCCGTACATCAAGACAATATACATGGAGCCGTGCAAGAATATGTAAAATATCATATTAGTTTCTCACCTATGCAAGATGGAGTGCACGCCGTCACGCCGTCACCCTCCTCAAATCTGAAATGTGTCATCTTCCATCTCCGGCGCATGTTGTAGTGTTGTTTTTTTTTTTTTTTTTTTTGACGACGCGGCCCATGTTGCAGTTGGTGCTGCTGATAAATTTGTCTGATCCAATCTTCCACCAGATGCTAATGTAGGTAGTTAACATAGAGTTAAGGCCTGGCGTTCACCGTGTGGCCAACTCTTTTTTGCATCAATGTTAGCTAGATGAGGCGCCTGTTTCCTCATGTGCTCTCGAGGTTTAGATCCCTTGAGTAAAAAGAAGTAGGGTGACTTCCCTGCCAATGCTAAAAAATATATATTGTTCAATAAGGATTATATCAAATCTCTTTTTTTTGCGTAGTAATTCAAGGACACTAAAATTAAATGAAAGTTACATCTATTGATCAAGGATGTTGCCGTGTATGACAAATCTTTCAGACTACTAACTTACATGCCACAATAAGCAATATGATTCATTCATGGTGATCATCACTACGAACATACAGGCCACAATAAGCAATACGATGAAAGCAGAGTCATTTGACACAAACATTGTTGGATTATGCATCATGGCCTGGCCGCTAGGAAGCAATCAACACGAAAGCATGTCAAAGCCTGACACTTGACTCGGTGACACCATGAAAACCTCCTCATCACTAAGACCCACAAGCAGCTCAACCCAAAAATTGGGAGTGGTCGGAGTGTGGACCTGGTGCCGGTAGATGACAGGGACATCACGTGCCTCTAAGATGGAGTCAGTATGTAGACACCGGGGTAGATGTACGTGCCTACACTGTGTTGGCTTCCTCTTTGCTTGCTTGGCCCGGTGAAGCGGCGACGTGCCAGCAGGTGCCACGTGGAGCGAACATATACTTACGGGTAGGTGAATTGATGTTCCCTTCCAGATGGATACCCTGCAACGGCGAGGACCCCTTCCGGCTCGACCTTGGACTCGTGGTAGAGGAATCCTAAGTAGAGTTTTAAAATAAATAATGGATTTATTTTGTGTGCTTTTTATCTATAATAATAATAATGGCAAGGTGCACAAAGTGATGGGAACTGCCGACGGTATATTTTATTAATATATACATTAATTATAACTAATTGGTTTCACGTGATATTTTATTAACTAATATCATGCCAAACGTGGATGATACTATTTCAATAATGAACACGTACGTCAAAAATATATATTTTATTAACCAACCAAACGTGGTTAGCTCCATGTATTCTCCCCGCACCGAAAAAAGCTACCATTAATTAATAACAAACTAAACGTGGCTTATAATATTTTAATCATCAACATGTCAAAAATATATTTTATTAACCAACTATAATGGCAAGGTGGGTAATTTTGTAGAAAAATAACTTGGATCTAATGGTTACAAATTCTCGGAGTGTAGATTTGATGGATAGATGTTTCTGATTAACGTGAGAATTTCTAGCATTTTATCTTTTTCCTAGCGCATCTGGTGAGAATTAACGTGGAGCCTTCGTTGGAGCCTCCAATTAGTATAAAGTAAGATAGAATCAGTACACATCGTCTACCCACATGGATGACCATTCTCAGAGTAATAGAATTAGCACTACATCGTTTACTCCTATTTACTGTTTATATAATCAGCCCATGAGGCCCAATGCAATTCAATATAATCCAGCAATTTAATTCTCCTTCATGGTATCAGCCGCCTAGGTTTAGATCTTAACCCTAGACGTCGTCGCATCCACACCGCGTGCCCCTAGGGAGAAGTCGATGTCCGCCAGGGGCAACGTCCCCGTTTAGGGTGCCATCGTCGATGTGGCGCATCAGATCGGGATCTCCCCTATGTCCTTGTTGGGCCCAGCCACCACCAGATCTTCTTCGCATGGGGCCGATGGATCTCGCCCCATCCCATGCTACCGTGGTGGCAGCAGCCACATGCCTCTACTAGGTTGCGATGGAGGCAACAAGGTCTGGCATATCGCTGCTCTTGGGCAGATCAACCCAACTGCACAACGTTCTTTGCAAAAATGCTATGCAATGCAATTTGGTGGTGAGCTGTACCGTGCAAATTCTGGTGGATGTTGTTGTACTGTATTGTGCATTAGATAAATGGCTACAGAGAAAAGATAGAGATACCTAGCAATAGATCAATGACCAATATAATTCATTCACAATTAACTAAATCGATGGATATGTACAATATTTAATATTTGGCCAGACTCCAAAGTTTATAGCTAACAATAGTATGTTCATGTTTGTCTAGTGATCTATTTTTGGATGGCTTGGAATTTGGTTGCTAATGAAGTTTCATGCCTCTAGCAGTTTCCAGTTGACTTTAGAACAATATGACCAAAGACAGCAACTTAAGTGGCCGGGAAAGGTATGCACTTCTCAGACTAACTCTTAAGATTATCTTGAAAATGCAATGTATACTAATTCGAATATACTTTTAACTCATATGCACTTCTCAGAAATCAAGAACCACTCTAAATATTTACAGTAGAGATTTTAGCTCACCATTCAAGAACTGCATTTTTCAAGCAAGTTCTTGAGGGCAGGTAGTTGCTATTAAACAAATGTCACATGAATGAGAACTTCAAAAACTGCAGAGGAGGGTTGTGCATTCTGATAAATTACTTTTTTTCTTTCCACTGAGTTACTGCGTCAATCAGCTCCATGATCAGAAATATACTTCCATTAATTTTCTTTGTGCCGAGACATGTGAATACATTCCATTGATTTTCTTATCGCCATCTTGTATAAGTCATTTTGTCTCCAATATTTCCATGATACTGGACTGAACAGCTGCAGTCCAATTTGACCCAAGTGTTGCTTTCTCAATATCTGAATATTTCTGGTGCTTCATGATCGTTATAGATCGAGGTACTAATCTGGTTCTGGACTGAAACTATAGACCCTCACATTGTGGCTCAACAAATTAAGTTTGATGTACTGTTGACTTATGATGCACAGCCTGTTGACTTATTGACAAGCTACTAAAAGAGCAGATTATAACAAGCTAAACAACCTGTGAATCCAATGTCTTGTGCTAATTTGGTTGTACAATGAGTTTGAACACTAAACATTGTTTTTCTCCATTTGTAATGTTCAATTGTTCAATATAACAACAAACTAAAAACAGGGGTTCTGAGATATGCAGCCATGGTCATGTTAGGAGAGGTTCCACTAAGGTCTATTTTCTTGGAGAGCAATACCACTTATTTCAAGTACATAAGCACAAGAATATTAATTTGATCTTAAGCTAGTTACGGGTAACGCTGAAGACTTTATAGTCTGCTTGTGTTTGCCCAAGCTCATTCTTGTAGATGCAACTAATGACTTGCTTACCAACCTGTCTCACTGTCTCACGGTCTCATTGTCTGAATGTCTGATTTGCTATTAGCAGCTTTTGAGCAATCATGTACACAATTTAAAACAGCCTTGTAGGAATGATTGACTAACTACTCTCATGATGCTAAGTTTCTGGTCATACCTCTGATAGATGTAGTCTTTTTTTTTTAGGTGGGAGTTAATTGCTAGAGGTAGAATGATGCATGCAGGAAGTAGTTGGATTGAAGTGCGCATGATCCAGTGACATCCTAACTAGAGATGAATCATTTTGTAATGAGTGCAAGCAAACTATATGAGATGTGAGCCATGCAACCATTGCGAACTATATGACATCTCTGAGTTATGTATTAGTTTAGCACTGACCAAACGACACGCCTTGATGTAACTTGTTCTTGCATGAGTAGTGGAAAATGACACAAGAGCTACGGCTATAATATAATTTTGAGTTATGATGAGCTTCTTTGTCATGATTGTGTTTTGTTAATTGCATGTTTCATTGGTCGTATCGTATGATTAGTATTGATCCTATGATTAATTATAAACAAATGATATTATGTTGTTATTTCCTTATATGTAGTGTGTGACAATTGGACGCTATATAATATAAGGGTCGAACGTCACTATAAGTGTGTAAATGGTGTTGCACGGTTGGTCTCTATATATTTCACGTACTGTTGGATGGTCGGTCGCTATAACTATGACTATCCGCACTCATGTTCCTCTATTTACTCCCTCTATACATCCTAGTCATCAAGATTCCCTCCTTTACACTACTATCTCCCGCAGCCATCCTTCTTTATATCTCTACTCTATACCAACTATCAACAGTGAGGTCCATTTATAATTTTATCTAAATATATTCATGTGTGATCTTGTTTTGAATTGAAACAAATTAATGGTGCAATCGAATTTAATTTGGTGTTTTAGTTTGTGAGTTATAATATTTTTTAACTACTTGACTAGTGGACCCACCTGGGTATGTCAGAGTTGCATGCACTCTCTCTCCCTCTCCTGCCTTCGCGCATGCTCCGTCGCTCGCGTGGTGGGGCCAGGGGCCTGTAGCGGGACTCCTCTACGGCGCCAAACTGCCAGGAAGCGGGAGCACCAAGTATGGTTTACAGTCCCCCGTTGCAGAGGTTTTTTACGGTAACAGGTTACTGGAGTACGCGGCAGCGTACCCGCTGCACATAGTCTAAGGTCGGTCGCTATAAGATATGGCGACGCCATTTATTGCGACCGGCTAAGTCGGACGCTATACACTACACCACAGCCCAAACTTGCGGCCCACCAAGGGTCGGTAAAAGTACCACAATAGTGTTGGACGGTCGGTCGCTACATATTAGTGACATACGGTCGGTCGGTATATTTTTTTTTCGTTGGGCATGGTCGGACGGTATTTTTATTTCGATCTGCTTCCGCCAAGCCCGCCGTTGGCGCCGCTCTATCTATTTTTGGCGCCTAAAATTTAGTAGACCCCACGGTCGGTCCCCGTTAATCCCCCCCGCCCCACGCCTTTCGCGCCAAAAATCCCTCGTCCGGTTCGTCCCTCACCGGTCCCAGGTATATTGGATTCATGGCATGCTTCCCCACGGGCCCATGGTCCCTGATCTGCTTCAGCGCCTAAAAAATAGTGCTAAATGTACCATATTATTTGTATTTGGCGCACGAAAAGCTTCATATCTATTTTTTTGAAAAATCCTAAAATTTAAAGTTTAGAATCCCAACTGTCGGGTCATAATAGTAAAAACAAACCCTGAGACATTCTTCTTTCCTCCCCAACCCGATTCAAATTTTCTATGACCATGACTTCAATATTTGAACAATACGCAGTAGTCATCTAGATGAAAGAAAAACAACCCTTAGAGATCGCTTACCGGTTTGTTGTGAATGTGAATGAATTTTGAACTGGAAAAAAAAATCATTAGTTTACCTTTAGGCCTCAGATTCGGTATGTACGGCGGAATGATTCCCGCCAACTGCCAACGCCCCAGTTCGCCAGCCGCCGGCCGCCGGCCGGTTAGGTCAGAGGGATGTTGCCTGTCGAATACGCAACGCAGAGGCACGGGAGTCGGGAGTCGGGAGGGATCCCGTAGATCGCATGTACACGTACATCTACAGGAGACACACAGTTGCCGGCAGCTAGAGGATGATTTTTTATTGGGCTATTATTTTTATTGGGCCAACTAGACACCATATGGGATCCATTTTGGAGGCCTACGTGATTTGGAGGCCGGGAGCCGTTGCCCACCTGGCACTCCCATGGGGACGGCCCTGTCCCCCACCCCTGCGGCGTTCAAACGCCGGACTCCACATCGGCGGCTCCCCCGGTGCTCCCCCCCCCCGGCGGCTCCCAGGTGCTCCCCCACCACGGCAGCTTCCCGCGCTCCCACATCGGGCGGCCACCCCAGCGCCCCCACACCCCGGCGGCTCCCCTGGTGTGTCCTGCTGGCCCCATCCAGCAGGCATACAAATTGAGCCTGTCCCGGCGCCCTCCATCCAAATCCAGCCTGTTCCGCTCGTCTCCACGACCACGTAAGTTATTGCCTCCCATTTCATTCATCTTTGACAATGGTCAAGCCCCCTGTGGTGTTTCCTTTGCTCTCTCTTCAACTGTTCGATGAAATGCTCGAAGAGCTCTGATTATTGATTTTGCATTGTCCCGTAGTTATGTTTACATAATCACGTTGTTACCCTTCCACAAACTCACTGCTGGTCTAATTTATCATTTAATTCGAGTGGTTGAAGCAATAGTGTTTTTAGTCATTGTTGCTCAAGTGGTTCTTTTTTCCTGTTTTGTAACAGTTGGGACTTTTCCAAAGCACAGGACATTACATGAGGGAGTAGGAGTTGTGAGGTGTTGTTGTGCTGAAGGCAGGAGCATATCTGGGAGGTTTCATCTTGCTGGAACCAGGAGTCAAGATCCGGTGTTCTGTGAACATTGTGCAAGTCATTGTTGTGTGCCGGGCTGGACCTAGAGGAAGTCATCGTGTTTGTGGATTTAAATCAAGAGGAACAGGTGATGCTCTCTCCCCTTCTCTAGTCTGCATGTGTGTTTACTTTTTTATTCTAAGAGCAATTAACTTGTGGTGCCCAAGTTTCATTAATCTGTTCAGGGACTATTTTGTTTTATTTTTATATGATGTATTTGTAAACTTCAGGTGCGTTTATTTAGACAAGCAGCTGTGAGCATGAACTAAAAGCTCCCGCTGGTGTAGGAGTCCATGGCAACGGCAGGCAGCTTAGAGAACCATCTCTTGTGAAATGAGCCACACAGTAAGTCAAATTCCTATTGCACTATTCCTATTGCAATCTTTTATACAAGACATGGCACGGTTCTGACTCATCTGAGATGCAATCTTTTATTTTCAGGTGGGAGGTAATGGCTAGAGGTAGCTTGATGCATGTAGGAAACAGTTGGATCGAAGTGCGCATGGTCGGTGTATTATTTTGGACATCTTAACTAGAGGATGATTTTGTTAAGACTTGCTAGTGACGAGTTATTTTTTGTAATGAGTGCAAGCAAACCGTATGAGATGTGAGTTGTGCAACCAGTGCAACATCTTAGAGCTTGATAGCCAAACCGCATGCTGCCTTGATGTAATTTGTTTATGCAAGATTTGTGGAAACTTAATGACACGAGACAAATGGTTATGGCTATAATATATATAAGTGTTAGCTATGATATCATTGATGTGCTTTCTTGTCATGTCTGTATTGATTGAAATGGAAATGTTAATTGTATGACTTGATTCTGAGATTAGTGCATAAACAAATGATATTATATGTTGTTATTCCTTGGTAATCATAGTGGCTGATGGTTGGTCGCTACATAATATTTAGTGTCCAACCAATGGTCGCTATAGCTGTGTAAATAGGGTTGAACGGTTGGTCACTATATCTTTCATGTTCTGTCGGACGGTCGGTAGCTATAGGTAAGGTCGGACGCTATAACTTATAGCGACGCCTTTTATTGCGACCGTTCAAGTTGGATGCTATATGTCTATAGCGACTGACCGTAGGTCACTATATTGACTTATAGCGACCATCAGTAGGTCGCTATAGATGGGCTGTGGTGTAGTGATATATGTATAGCGACCGACCATAGGTCGCTATATTGACTTATAGCAACCTTTGGTAGGACACTATAGATTGACTGTGAGTGCTCGATAAGGTTTGACGGGTTTAATTCACATGCCAGTTAATATTGCCAGCATACAGAAAACACTAAAACCGAATCAGATCTTTGGATCGAGATCTGATGGCCTAGAAACGACACAGGGTTTTTTTTCAGGCCCTTGAAATATGGCAACACCCTAACTTAAAATATGGATGTCACATTACGAAAGACGGACGTCCAACCTACTAGTTTTCTATAAACTTATTCATGGGAGTTGTTATAATATGAGCAATGTTTACTTATGCTAACAACTTGACTATTCTAATATTAGAAGGGCACACTGTGCCAGCGAAACACAACTATGGGAAGATGATGTTTATCAACTACCCTATGTGTATGTCTCGAGTAGGTAGCATACCAAGGATACAACGAAGCGAAAGACGATGGAGTGCTGCAATACAACTTTGGGAAGATGATGTTTAATTATATAAGCAAGAGGAGAATCTTGGAATGCATCATCAGCCGGAATACGATAAATAGACATGGTAAAAAAAACTACAAAAAATAGGGTGACATGACTTGGCATTGCAGTAAGAGAAAAACAGAATGGCTTAATGAGACGTCGTGGCCTCATAATCTTAAAATCATCCTAAGAATATCAATCATCTCTAGTGATTATATATACTCATACCTGGTAAGACACTCAGATGTCCAAAATTACTATCCGAGTCTCATTGGGTTAACTGCACAAGTCATTTCCATGTCTCCTTGAGAATCAATGGATTACATGGAGAACAAGAGGATGGGAGGCTATCAGGCTAGCTATGTGTGCTAGCAGTGGCAAATCTAATGGTGGAGGCTCATTACCCCATGAGACCCTCCATCATTTTAATGAAAGAAGAAGGAAAAAGAATAATGTGAGTAAGTAAGGAAGGAAGGAAGGAAGGAAGGAAGGAAGAAGAAAGGGAGAAACAAGGAGAGGAAGAAGCGAACTCTTCCTTAGTACATTTTAGCTGCATCTGCCTATGCGTCTGATGGAAGAGGGCAACACTTCACCTTTTTTTTCTTATTGTAATCAATCATGTCATGGGCCGCACACTTATTGCGCAAACCAATTTCCCACTATGGAGGCTAGCCACGACATTGAATGCTCATCATACCTATAGTTCGAACTTCAAATAGCTACCTACCGATGCCCTTAGGATGCCCGCAACATCTCTCTAATCACTGGTGAGTGGTAACTCATCTATAGATCAAGAGCATAAAAAAGAACCCATATTCAATGGACTTAGCTTAATACTAGATCATGAGAACCTATTTTATGACTATCTCAGAAATCCTATATATCTTCATTGGTTCGACCTCTTCCTTTTTACCAGCACCCAGCGCGCCACACTTCTCCTCCTCCTCCATGGATAACATGCTCCTCAACACAATCTAAGCCAATCTGGTCATTGTCGCTTCTTCACCCATGCCACCTGCATTATTTTTCCTTCCATGTTAGCCGAGGAACTTCTCGCCACCAGGCTGGTGGCACCAGCCAGGCACCGTGATCTACTTCCCCAACCATGGACTCTGTGCCACTCTAGCTTCTCTCCCATGTTGGTGGCCATGACGCTACTCTTTTCCATAAGATGGCCATTGCATTCCACCTCCACCCTCGCCATCTCCACCTGGTCACATTGCTTCTCATCACGCTTGTTGGTTGTTGGGCTCCTCCCCACGAGCCAGTATTTCTCTCCATTGCTACCATCCCCATATTCGCACGGGCAGTGGAGCAACACTTGCCCCACACAAGCTGGTGGCTAGGTGCCTCCTCCGTAGCCCTTTTCAACCAACAGAAATATTCTCATCCCTCCAGCTCCTCGTCGACCTCCATCACACTTCCACAGCCTTATCTCCAACTACCTTCCTCTCCCCTTCGATGATGGTTGTCGGTCACTGAAGGGGAGAAGAGGATGACAAGACATAACGTAGAGAAAAACAGAGATGGGGTGGCCACATGCATGCATGGAAATTAAGTGTGTTGCAAAAGCCACTAGAAGTTAGCGATGGTTCTCTCTCTACTCATGCGTCTCTCCGCTACATGGGTTGTAGAGAGCAGCTTATGAGCCTATTGCAGGTGCCCTTATATTCGGGTATCCCATTATAGTACTACACAAAAAAAAAATCATACCTCTAAGCTTTTTCAGACCGCAAAAAAAGTGAATGTAGCCATTGTTAATAGTTTCAAAATAGGTAATTAAGTCAACATCAAGGAATTGGCTTCAAATAATGCAGGTATGAGTAATTAATTTGTTGTAGGCCAAAGATACCTAAAGGTTGCTTGAGCCTCATAATTTTCAGAGTAATTCCCACCTCTATTCCTTCGACAGATTCCGGACAAAGCTGGTGATGAAAATGATAGTGCCTAGGCATTAGCAGTACAAAGGATAGAGCGTGAAATAATGAAAGCATTACATTGGAAGAGTAGGACTATTATTGTTGGGACATAGAGCTCACACATAATATCAGAGACAAAGGCAATGGGGAAAAGGAGTCGGCACCTCCAGAGCTTGCGTTCTTCTCTTCATTTGTCTCTCAATCTTGCAATAATTGGGTCTTCTCCATCTTTTAGGAAGTCAGAAGGGGAAGCCACCTAAATTAAAATTAAAATTGTGAACTGTACAAATGCAGGTTTAAAGGTATGAGGTTCACAAAAGCAACAAATGAAAATACAAGAGAATAAAGGTACAAAAAAGCAGAACAAAAAACTACAAAGAACAAGAGAGAAAATGCAGAACTAAAAAAAGAAATAGCTGGACAACATCCTCTTGCTCTTACGGCCAGTTGTTCCCAAATTGTGTCCAAAGCTGTATGGTTTGCTATATCTTTGATTGGGAAGCAAGGTGTTGTAACATTGTCAAATACTTTTTTGTTTCTTGCCAACCAAAGATTCCCAGCAATTGCAGAGCATCCAACAGCGAAGCAGCAGCAGCAGCTAAGCCTCATTCTCTTTGGTCTTATCGAATGGCATGTACCGGAAGGTAAAGAACAATGGATCTAAGCGTTGTGCTTATCATGGACTCTGGTGTATTCTTATGTTTATCACATTTGATCAAGCCAAAATTTAAGAGACGGGAGACTAGCATTGGAAGTTGCGACACATTTTGTATCTCCATCTTGTGCATCTGATGATGAGCTTTGGAAGTTGCCACACATTTTGTATCTCCATCTTGGGCATCTGTTGAGAGCTTGGTATGTTGCGACACATTTTCTGTTTCCATCTTAGGCATTCTAGTCTCCAGTCAGCTATATAAACACACATAATCATCAGTCTCACACAGTCACAGTAGTTAACCACAAATGGTTACGCACAAAAGGCGCTTCCATTAACTGTGTGCAAAGCCAAGCATCACCAATAGAACTGAAACTCACCGCCAGCATGTACTCCGTGCACCGGCCGTCGACGCCCTGCTCCTGGCCTTCGTGGCAGCGTTGGCTCTGGTGCCCTTGGCGATGGCGCAGGGCGCGAACGGGCGTAATGGCGACGTTAAAATCGACTACAACGCATCACCGAACTTTGATCTGCACGCCTCGCCTGTGTCCTGCGCGGCCTTGGGCGGTGACATGTCGTTTGCGTGGCGGTCAGCCATCGTTTGGGCGGCATTCTGCGGGCGCCTGGGCCTCGCGGGGGGGGCAGCGCGTGCGGGCTGTGCGTGCAGGTGACGAACGCGGCCACAGCCGCGACAATACTAGTGAGGATTGTGGATGACTGTGGCAACCACAACCGTGGCGCGGTGCTTGGGATAGACACGGTTGGGTTCTACCAGCTCGACACCGACGGCCGCGGCAGGGCCGCCGGGCAGCTCGAGGTGAACTACCTGTTCGTCGACTGCGCCCAGACATTAGGTGGCTGGTGATCAGCTAGCGCTCACAGGAACAGGGCATATATGTTTTACTTTTTCTATTTCAAGCCTAATAAGTCACCAAATGCCCGTGCGTTGCGTGCGAATTTACTTCCTAAGATGTCTGTGGTGTTCTCCTCACTGGACAGTGCCACTTTCTGCTACAGTTGTCTTCTCAACTATTTTATAATTTCAAGGAAATGAGGCTACAGTAGCTGTAGTTCTTGTTGTTCGTTAGATGATTAGATCCCTACCGCAGCTGCGAGTTGTCGTCCGTGTCGTTGTCCTCCGCTTCTCGTTGTGCCGACGTAGATCCTGCCATCCTAGTGCTTGCTTCTGCCGCTACTACAAAAGCTTACTATGGGAACGCCTCCCTTTTTGATTAGGGGCGGTTCACGTTTTGAGCCGCCCCTACAGTGAAGCATATCCTTCCATCCGACTAGCCATCTCTATAGTGAAGCAAATCCTTCCATCCGACTATGGGAACGCATGTGAGGGTGTACATGTCTGATGGTCTGCTCTATCAGGGATGCGGCTTCCTCATCCGGCCATTGGTTCCAACTGCCACGTACGGAGATGAGGCTGGCGGTTGGCCACAGCCCGCCCCGCCTGCATCGCATGTTCCGATCATGGTCGCCGCGAGGCTGCTAGACTTTGTGATTCAGTTCGCTCGGCACAAGCCTTGGGTTTATCCTTGCCCGGTGGATCCTTTTCTAACGACCACGGTTAGAGTAATAGAATCAGTACCACATCGTCTACCCACATGGATGACCATTGTCGGAGTAATAGAATTAGCACTACATCGTTTACTCCTATTTACTCTATATATAATCAGCCCATGAGGCCCAATGCAATTCAATATAATCCAGCAATTTAATTCTCCTTCATGTTATCAGCCGCCTAGGGTTAGATCTTAACCCTAGACGCCGTCACATCCACACCGCGCGCCCCTAGGGAGAAGTCAATGTCCGCCAGGGGCGACGTTCCCGTTCAGGTGTCTGATCCTATTGATCATGCTGCCATCGTTGCCGTGGCGCATCAGATCGGGATCTCTCCTACGTCCTTGTTGGGCCCCGCCACCACCAGATCTTCTTCGCATGGGGCCGATGGATCTCGCCCCATCCCATGCTGCTGCGGTGGCAGCAGCCACATGCCTCTACTAGGTTGCCATGGAGGCAACAAGGTCTGGCATATCGCTGCTCTGGGCAGATCCAGCCTACTCCACAACGTTGATCCATGTCGGCGCCTTTGACTCCTCGTGTCTGCGACTTGCCATGCGTGTCTTGTGCCGCCTGATCCGGTCGCACCGCCGCCACTGTGACATCTTGCATACACCCGATCCCTCCTGCTATGTCTTTTTGGCTAGATCACTGATCAGGATTGAATCGCCCAACGCCTGTCGACCTTGCACGAACTACTCTTGCATTCTTTTTATTTGCCATATTAATAAGTGCTATTGTATTAAGGATATCTTGTTCCCTTATTTGCAAACACTCAGATAATTCACTTGTGTATCCAAGAATAATATACATTAAGTGTGTAAAGAAAACAAACTCAAAGGTCTCAAATGCTCCAGTGACAAAATATATTTTGGTCCAATCATCCTTATATGTTGGATTATCCCCAAGATAAACCAGTACCTCATGGATTGCTTCATACATAGTAACGATGTGACATACAGTTTTGTAATGAGATGCCCATCAAGTATCTCTAGGCCTAGACAAACCCGTCTCCTGATGTAATCTAGTTCTAGATTCAATTTCACCATAGTCAAGTGTTTTTTTTTATATTCTCGAGCCTAGCATTTCTAAAGCATGTCATGACGCTTATAGGAAACCCAAACAATATTCAACAAGAGAGATATTTGATTAGAAAAAGTCTTACAATCAATGTTTCCCTTGGCAGCAGCATCAAGCACTAACTGGAGTTCATGAGCAAAACAATGAATATAATAAGCGAGAAGGTGATTCTTGCATAATCAATGTTTTCAACCCTTTAATATCTCCTTTCATGTTGCTAGCCGCATCATATCCTTGACCACGAATTCGAGTCATAGTCAATCCATGACGAACAAGTAAAGCTTCAATTGCATTCTTAAGTGATAAAGAGGTAGTGTCATCGACATGAACAGCTCGATAAAATGTTCACATGGCCTTCCCAATTTATCAACATAACTCATCAGCTAAAATTGCATTCCATTGCGCAACAATGAATAATTGTTTTTGTATGTCTGGGCTAGTTAAGGTACAATTACCTAAAGCATTTTCCAAAACATACTTCTTCACTTCTTCACTATTTCTAGCAAGAAACTTCAAAAGTTCAATGAAGTTCCCTCTGTTGCTAGATTATTCACTTTCATCATGTCCATGAAATGCCAAACCTTGATGCAAAAGAAACTTGATACACCTAAGTTGTTAGACTCCGGCTAGATTGGGCTGGAATTGACACGTGTTCGTCGACCGTTGAAGCTCCGAAGTTGGCGTAGGGGGCTCTTTCTCTCGTATGCGGGCGGCAGTGGCGGCACGGCGATGGCGGGAGCGGTGGCGTCGTGGCGGAGGGGCGGCCACACAGGCGCGCGCCGGCTGCGGTGGCGCGGCGGCAGCGAGCGGGGGCGGCGGCGGCGGTGGCGGCGGCGGCGGCGGTGGAGAGCTGAATGATAGATACGAACTATTTTTATTGCTTGCTTATCCCCAAAGAGATTACATGCCTCTGCTTATATAGCCGGCTAGTGGGACATGTAATCTAAGCAATCTCTATAAGGTTTCCTTATATGATTGGAATACCTTTTACATGCAATATTTATTTATTTCCTAATAAGGGTTTTCCTTATATATTGGAATATCCCCTTTACACACCAAAAGTCCTAAGATAATCCTAACTTGAACACGGCGGTCGGATACGGAAGGGAGAGAGGCGGCGGCGGCGGGGCGGCCGGCCCCTTGCCCCGGCCGCCCCGCCCCCTTCTCGGGCCGGCGGCGGCCGTGTCGGCCCTCTTAGCCTATGTTGGGCTGGCCCAATTCTGGTTCATGACATAAGTGAATAAGTCAACCTTTTCTTATAAAGACGAAGATCCTCATCACTCCACTTATGAATATTATAATCAATTGCTACCGTAGGATTTAAGAAGCTAATATATCTCTCTTGAGCTGCAACATGTGCCTTAGAACCCTCAAGTTTCAGAAGTGAGGTGTCTCCTATATTCCAATTGTTCCAGCATTGAAAAATAATGTATGCTTCTGACCCAGTGTCCATCTTGAACAAGTAACAAGTAAATTTTACCCATGTTTCCATTTTTTTCGATCGGATTCCAAATGGGTATATGGGAATGACACTGTAGTTTGTGTTGTGCAACTATGACTGAACTGAAATTTCCCTTTCCTTTGAATTTGAGTTGCCATCATGCCTTTGGAATCAAATAATAATTAAATTGATCCTATGCTAAACCCTTGCATCCATTCTTCTTTGATCCTTTTACGATATGATCTAAATTGCATTTAACACCTTTGTGCTCTATGCAGCCTGATGGCCAAGTATACAGAGACAATACTGAGAGGCACCACTTGACGTCTTTAGCACCTTCTTCAGCCAAACTGGTGCGGAATAGGTCCGATTCATGTTATATTTCTTTAATGCTGGTGAATTCTGATGTCCATGGCTATAGCCTTTTAGAGAACTGACCAATGTATCAAAGCTAATTAATCTTTATCACATACAGGTTAGCACTTTAGCACTAGTTATCATGTTGCTCTTATGCTAACATGTTTCTTTGATGCACTAGTATCATGTTGCTCTTATGCTAACACAACACTTTTATGTTTAGGAGCTCAATCGAATTGGCAGGAGTTAGTGAAACCTGCGATTTTGTCAAGGTATAGCTGGCCTATCGACTAGGCCACAATGCTTTCTTGGTTTAGCTCTTGTATGTGCTTGCTACACTCGTATGTGTCCTTTTTGCAATTGCTTTTCTGTTGAAAATAATAAAGTAATTAGTGACCTTTTGAACAGTTCTATGCATTTGCATGACTGAATAAAGAAGTTGCAAGGCTGATGCTTTTAGATGGAGCTTATAATACTATCCACATTTTTCCATGTTCGTCTATATAAGTGAAGATGTTCTTTTTGAACGGAAGGTTGCCTGTTGGTGGAGTTACAGTTTAACTAAACGACAATGCCCATATTTTTCTGTAATACAGGCAAACTTCATGAATACGCTGTTTGATGACAACACTTTTGATGTTGTTCATGCAATTGAGGCAATGAGGAGTTTTTAATTATTTTCTACCAATCTATTTCAAACTATATTTCTTATGCAGGAGGCTAAAAATGAACAAAAGAATGTCTATTAACTCAAAATCAGAAAAGCAGAGAAACACCCAAATGTTGATTTGTTTTATGTAGAGGAAATCAATACTGGAGAGGAGATTCCAAGAAACATTGATTAGTGGCCTCGTAAAATACATTTCTCTTGAAGAAATGCATGTTGCTCTTTCCAGACATGATTTGGGTTTTCCAGATACTTCCTTATGATGCCTTCCTTGTCATCACAGACTTGTGATATCTGTTATGAATGAGTAGAAGCGGAAAGTTTGTGTTATCTACAATTTGAAACCAGTGGTGATGTGTGGTATAAAATTACATGTCATGGTTTTGGTTGCTTCTAATTAATGAGGATCATACTTGGGTATCTAATCCGATACCCTCACACATTTGATTAAATTTACAAACTGAGATTGGAAATACACTATCATAAAGTAGTACAAAAGTCATTTTCATGGGAGTTAGTGCTTAACATGTGCAATTTAGGTTTAGTTGGTTGAGCCACTATACCTGTATACCATAGCCCAAACTTGCGGCCGACCAAAGGGTCGGTAAAAATATCAAAATAGCGTTGGGCCGGTCGGTCAATATAACTTTGTGGCATGCGGTCGGACGCTATATCTTCATTTGTCGTCTGACAGTTGGTCGGCATTTTCATTTCTATTTAACATCATTCGGCCCGACGCTATATCTTATCTAAATCTCCTATAAGAGAGCCCCCCACTAGGGGAGTCTTTGGGGGAGTTCTCGGGCTTCTCATTGGTCCACGTCATCTATAATCGAATCGGGCTAGCAGCGCATCCTATTTTCCCACCCACCGGTTCGCTCCCTACGCCCGTCCTCGGTCGTGCGACTCTCCGCCTCCCTCCATTCATGTTAAACGCACTCACAAGGAAACGAAAGGTCCTCGGCTCTTGGCCTCCTCTAGCTCTTGGCCTCCTCCGGCTCCCTATAATCGCGAGTTCCCCATCCTGTTCACCTCGGACCTCTGCCGCGCGCGACACTCGGGCTTGAGGATCTCGCGGCGCCCTTCGGGAGTCGTAGCGCGGGAACGCCCGACCGCGGCGTGGTGTACCGTCTTGGTCGTGCGGCCCCAGCGCCCGCTTGCCAGCGGCGTCGTGGGGCTCCGGCACGGCCGGGCGGCGGCTTTACCTTTGGAGGCGACGGCGGCGCGCTCCATGCCCTCAACGCCGCCACCGTTCCTCTGCCCGGACACCTTCTTCCTCTGCGTGGATCACGGCCATCACGGGCACGAGATGGTTAGGGCTTGCGTTCTCGTCGCCCCTCGTGGCCGCTCCAGGCCTCGTCGCCTTGGGGCTCCATCGGGGGGACCTCGCAAGGGAAGAAAGGTAAGGGATGGGGATTGAGCGCACATGGCAGAAATCAAGATGGGTTTTTGCCGGTCGTGAGGTCGGCGAGAGGCGATGCTCACGTGCATCGCGTGCTCCTAAGCACCGGGCGGCGCGCCACTGCTGTGGGAGCCGCTGGAGGAGGACGATGACGACCACGCCATCCCAGGCAGGGGTGAATCGGCGACGACGCCCGGCACGAGGCAGGCCTTAAAGTCGCTCACCGCCCGGGGTGGTCGCCATGCTTGAGTTCTTGAAATGTCCCCCTTTGTGGCGAATTGAAATCAAGGTGGTTGTTCTCGGTGCCTTCATGATTTTCTGATCATGAAACTGACCAAGATTCCAATCGCTGTTGGTTTAAGCGGAGTGGCAAAAATTGTTTTTTTAGATCCATCCGAATTTGACGTTAGAGTTCTGTTTGATGGTAAGCAAGCATAACCTGCTTCGATACACGCTGTGAGATTTGTGAGCGACGAGCAACCGGCTCTGAAACATACATTCATACTTTCCATCACTTGATTAATTATGTTTAGGTCTGACAGAGTGGAGTACCAATTTAATTCATTTATCCAAGATTTAGAACGATTGGATTTGATTAATTATCTTTATGGCGTGCGACATCGATGTCAGATCTTTTCATCAGATCAAGTGCACTCGAAGTTTTAAAACATTCAGAGGCTCACTGATATGAAGACATACGTCATTTCATCAAGGTTCACGTGGTATCTGAAACAGCAAGTTTTTTCATTGTCTTGCAGATTCTTCCAAACAACGCAGTCTTGAAATATGCTTATGATGACAAAGCACCATAGTGTTGTTTGATGGTACTATTAATTTTCCTATATAATGTTTTCTTCTTATATGTAAATCCTATATAATTTTCTTATGTAAAGTGTAAAGTGTAACGCCATGAAGCTATCAAGAGGTGTCATATTGTTCTTTACTTGATTCCTTTGATACACTAAGGGAGTTTTTATAGAATATTGGAAAACAGCAAAAGACAAATTGAGAGATATTTCAAAATTTATTAGAATCAGCAAAGCTTCCAAATAATCAATCAATAATAATATCTGAAATCTATACTATGCTCGCTATTAATACAGTTAACCACTGCAGGTTGTTCTCAACATCAGCCATGAAGGACGAAGCGGGGAGAAATTATGTCAGCTGCCAATGACTCACTCAAATAAATAATTGCGAGTCCTTTTTTTAAAATTACCGCAAGATACATTGTGCAAGCTTAATAATTTTTTTTCGTTATACTCGGTTCAGATACAGTTCAAACAACTTGGCACTTTGGTCTTAAAATATAGTTATCTATACTCAATACACTGATATTTCACCTTTCTATAATAAGAAACACTATTGTGCAAAGATGATATCATGAAATTTTTCTTATAATCATTACATTGTTTCTTAATTCCCGCAGCAAACGGCGGAGATTCCCCCTAATTAACTGGGTCTGCCCGTCGGACGGCATAGCTAATTGAGCGTGCGTAGGCTGTTTTGCCCCTAAAATTTAGCGGACCCCACCGGTGAGCTGACTCAATATTGGTATTTGGAAAGGAAAACCTAGTGCTCGTCATCACCGATTCCCCACCACCAAACCCCCGCTGCCACACAAGTCTGCGTCGCGATCCCTACCTGTCCGACGAGCGCCGCGACTTGTTCTCGAGGCTCCCTATCGTTGTGGCCTCCCACGCGCCCGAGATCACGGCCTGGGAAGCGTTGGCTGCGGGATCGAAGCACGAATGGCTGGATCCGGGCGCGGCCGACCGGATTCAAGTTACGCGCCCAGGTGGCGGCGGGATCCTAGCCCGGTCAACGGCGACGGTGACATAGAGGCGATGGTGGCGACAAGATCCGTGTGCGTGGCCTACAACCCAGCCATTCAAGTCTTCCCTCCACAGTGCTCCACGTGCTCATGGATAACCCTAGCCACGCCTGTGATGCCCCTAACCCTAGCTGCATCCTGGATCGATGGATCCATTACATGTGTAGTTCATGGAATTCATTTGGGTAACCCTAGCTCACTCGTTCTTACTTTTGTGGTTCCATGTCTTTGTTAGATCACTAATGTGTCGATTTGAGCTGAGATGTGATGCAATTCTTTTTTTAGTTTTTACCCCTGTACAGGCAGGTTGTTGTGTGTCATTGGCTTTGGTATAAGTATAGAATAGCTCAAGAACAAACACTTGAAAAATGCTATGCAATGCAATTTGGTGGTGAGCTGTACTGCAAATTCTGGTGGATGTTGGTGTACTGTATTGTGCATTAGATAAATGGCTACAGAGAAAAGATAGAGATACTTGGCAATAGATCAATGACTAATTTAATTCATTCACAATCAACTAAATCGATGGATGTGTACAGTATTTAATATTTGGCCAAGACGACAAAGTTTATAGCTAACAATAATATGTTCATGTTTGTCTGGTGATCACTTTTTGGATGGCTTGGAATTTGGTTGCTAATGAAATTTCATGCCTCTTGCAGTTTCCAGTTGACTTTGGAACAATATGACCAAAGAGAGCAGCGTAAGTGGCTGGGAAAGGTATGCACTTCTCAGACTAACTCTTAAGATTATCTTGAAAAAGCAATGTATACTAATTCGAATATACTTTTAACTCATATGCACTTCTCAGAGATCAAGAACCACTCTAAATATTTACAGTAGAGATTTTAGCTCATCATTCAAGAACTGCATCTTTTCAGGCAAGTTCTTGAAGGGAGGTAGTTGTTATTAAACAAATGTCACATGAATGAGAACTTCAAAAAATGCTAAGCAGGGTTGTGCATTCTGATGAATTACTTTTTCTTTCCACTGAGTTGCTGCGTCAATCAGCTCCATATGCACTTCTCAGAGATCAAGAACCACTCTAAATATTTACAGTAGAGATTTTAGCTCATCATTCAAGAACTGCATTTTGCAGGCAAGTTCTTGAAGGGAGGTAGTTGTTATTAAACAAATGTCACATGAATGAGAACTTCAAAAATGCAGAGCAGGGTTGTGCATTCTGATGAATTACTTTTTCTTTCCACTGAGTTGCTGCGTCAATCAGTGACGGTGAGGATCGTAGATCTCTGCCAAGTCGATTACGACGACGACCCGGTGATTATTATGGGCAAGATTGTGTTCGACCAGCTCGATACTGACAGCAAGGGCGGCGCTTTGGGTGGACCAGGAATTGCACAGCTCAAGGTGAACTACAACATGGTGGACTGCCAGGACCCAGCTGAGTAGCATGTCTGCATTTCTTTGATACTATATGCCTCCAATAAGCTACTCGCTTCTTTCCAAATTTAAAGTATAATAAGGTATTTTAATTTTTCTAAATGTATAGTTCCAACTGTACATTTAGATATAAAAAATTGCTGAGGAAGTACCAAGCCTTTTCGTTAATAATAAAATAAATGGTCTATGTTACCATATATGTGGTTTTATTGTACGGTTATGCTTAATAAGGCTACTATGAATGGATATTATAGTTATGTTTGTGTGTCTTACTTTTGTTTCTCATGCATCAACATCTACTACGTTTGTTTTGTATGACTAAGAAGTGAATAAGGCAGTGGTGAAACTTCGGGGTTAAAAAAGTGATATTTTACAAATTTTTTGAAACAAGAGGAATGGAAAAATGTGTAATTATAATTGTAGCATGTGTTATTAAACATTTATAGCAAATTTTGTATTGCAATTTTTGGGGCTATATTTTTTATTGCGCAATTTCCAGTTTTCATCCTTAGGCCGGTTTCAATGGAGAGTTTCACCTCCCTGGTTTCCAAGATGTGAAACTTTGGCATGAAATAGAAATCTCCCTCAATGCATAGTTTCATTGCACGGTTTCATAGGCTTAAGGGTCCCACAAACTCTCTCTCATTGCTTGGTTTAATTGTATAGTTGCATGGTGAAACTCTATTTGTGTCTCAATGGGGGTTTCACGCAGTTTTCCAACGCATGTGAAAGCGATTGCCCAAAGGTTTCACCATGGTGAAACTCTTTCCTTCTCTCTCTTAGGGGTTTCATGCAAAAAGTGAAATTTTGCTGATGTGGCGTTGTATTTAATGTGCATGAAACGCTCATGAAACTCCCATTGAGACTGGCCTTATTTGTATTGCAATCCTTGTTGGTTGTCACACCCCTAATTTCAGTTTTTGGTTTATGAACAAAAAACACTAAATTAATTTTTGAGCTTTTCGTTTAATCTTTCATTATAAGTTTCTCGACATCCTTACACCTCAACTTCAAATCACTTCTCTATGATCGAGTAACATCAATCCGTCTCTCAAACCTTTTTAGAATTTTTCTAGCTTTTTTAGAGCTATTTTACGGTTTTTCGGTGAGCCTTTTCTTTTTTTAAATCCTCTCTAAATACCTTTCCATGAGCTCTAAATGCTTTATTTGGGTTCATTATGATCCAAGGTATCTTTGAGAATTTTCCCTAAATTTTCAGAGCCTTCGGAGTATTTTTCGTGGCTTAATTATCAATTCTGGATTTTCTAGAATAAATTAAATCCCGAAATTACAAAATATCTTGATTTTTCACCGACTGCAAACCCTACCTATATATAGATGCCGTCGAAGCCCTCGACGCGCTGATTCCAAAAGTACGGCCCGTTTTCGCAGCCGCCAACCGAAACTCCCTACATCTATCGCCGAAGTTTGCCTTAGCTAGGGTTCCGGCGAGAACTCTGGCGAGCTTTTCCGGCCAAACCATGCCGTTCCGGCGAATTCCGTTCCCACCAAAGGTAGCTCTCGTCGTCCTCTACGCCGTGGTATATTCGTTTGTCCGAATCCATCATGTTTTGACCGAGTCCTTCTTCGTTCTTCTTTTCCGGTGAAGTTTTCCGGCGAGCTTCCATGGACGTTTGTCTGTTCATCGTCATCCTCGTCGTTTCCGGCCACCTGCGACCCCGAATCATGACCACCGCAGTCCCTTGTCTCTACGCCGTGCGCTCCATGGCCCCAATCTGCGTGTGCCTCGCGTCTCTGCAGGCAGCAGGCAAGGCCGCCGCCGCCGTGGCCCTGTACGTGCGGGCATGGCCGCCGCCCCTGCGTGGCGTGTGCAGGTCGCCCCCTCCCTCGCGAGTGGGGCCTGTGTCTCCGCGCGGCTGCTGGGATGGTCCGGCGAGCCAAGCCCGTCCCCTCCGGCCAAGTTCCTTCATTCCCCGTGAGAACAGCAGCAACGCCATGGCTGTTTGGCCACGGTGGCCATGTTCTGTACGTACTGGCGAGGAAGACGAGGTAATTACAAGATTGCCACGGTGCAGTAATTACAACAATGCCATCCAGTTCTTAATCTTTGTCATTTCTCCATTTTAAGTCCAAATCGATCAATTCCGGTTGCGTTAGTTTCGTAACATCGCGCTCTTTGCAGTAGTGCTAAAGTTCTTCTCGTCACATGCTTATTATTTTGTTAAGTCAAATAATTATTTGATTAATGCTTTATGTAAATTGTTTTCTAATTAAAATCAATTTAGGTTTTATACCTTGTCGATTTTGGAATAAAATGTCAATGTGATTAATTGCTAATATAGATATGTTTATAAATAATAATTTGTTTAGTTCAAACACGTTGCATGCCACACATCTATCACTCGCATTCACATATATATTATTATTTTACAAAGATAATAGTTTAACTTGATTAATTTATATGGTATGTTTATAATTAAAATGTGACTAGATCTAACTTCGATTTTGAATTCAAATATGACGTGACCAATCTGAATTAATGTTATTCACATGGTTTTCTTAACTAAAATAAATAAAGCATGTAGTCTTTTATTTCCTTCCATAATATAAAATCATCGTTAGTGGTTTTTTTAACGATAGCTCAATTATCGGCGTTTCTTGCGTTCTCTTGACCGTAACAACGAGTTCTCTTTTAGCTTGTTATCATGTGTTTACTATGATTGGTGTATTGTTCTTAGCTTGTTTTGTTCTCTTGCTTGTATGTGTGATGTTTGCTTTCTGAGTAGAACAAGAACCGCTTGTTGGCGATGAAGATTGGAAGTTGTTGACTGAAGCAAAGCATATGAGAAAGTTGGAGCAACTTTAAAAGGCAAGTATAGCATGGGACTATCCTTGTTACCTATACACTTTATAATCACAATTCATATGCATGTGTCCACCTTGACAAACTTAGAGACTATAACATAGTTATTGTTATCTTGTACCTTGTTGCCTATGAGAATGCTTGCATATGGGTAGTATTTTGCTAGTGCTCAACTTAAACAAATATGATCTAATGATATATACAATGTTTTGTATGAGATGATGTTCACCAACCTGGATCATAGGGCAAGAGCTCATGCTTTTACATGATGCACTTGGCTCTCCTTAAGGACTTATCCTTTGGCAAAAGCCGGGACTTACAATGCATTTTGTGAGGGTTATGTGGCTCGACTTTAGTCGGTCAATGGACCTCTCCTATCTTGTCAGGGTTACCCTTGTGGCGCAAAAGGGGGTTGTCGGTTGGGTATAGTGTGGTCCCTGTCCCCTTGTGTATAGGCTGCGTGTCATTGTGCCATCGGGAAGGTTGGTCCTATATCATCGAAACCACGAAACCTATAGCGGCTTTGATATTTTAGAAGAACCATTGAAAGACTTTATATGATTCTTGGTGCTTTGGGCCTTGCTAACCCAAGCATTTGAGAATCATGACTCACGAGGAAAGTGTACACCTCTGCAGCGAGTTTGATCAAACCGATATATCGGCCGTGCTCACGGTCCTGGCGGCCCGAAAAACTCAAGGAATAGTGGTTCACCGGATGATGTTGACACATGGATTTAAGTTGATGGTGGCTATGATGATGATGATGGAGACTTGATGACGGATGTTGCTCTTAATTATGATGTGGGAATTTGGGGCTTAAGCATAACTACTTGCTTAATTAATGCTAAAATATGACTTACTAAAATGCTTACCATTGATAAACCCGGTGTCTAGATTATTGGGCCTCATAACCCCATGTTATATTTCTTTGAGTTCGACATGGACTCACTCTTGCTATTGTCCCCACACCCTCAGTCTATTAGTAAAAGCTGCACAAAGGATGGATGAAGATGTTGAGGATGCTAATTGGAGTGCTTGGCGTCACGGAGCCCCCAGTCAACTGTCCCTGGTAAGAATGGCGCCCGGGAAGTTTAGCTACCGTTCCGCGTTACTCTGATAAATTGTGAGTATTTGTTTAGTTATATTTACGCTTTAAAGCATTGTTTCTGATATTTATCTATTTTGGGCTATATGTGTGGACTTTCTGGGCACACATATGGTGAGTCTGGTCTTCTTTGGAAAACCAGGCGTGACAGAGTGGTATCAAAGCGGTGTTGACTGTAGGGCGTATGCCTAGATAGCACTGACCGTTTTCCAAACCTATCTTGGTCATAAAACTATTTTATCATCCATTGGCTATTGAATTTTGAGTATTTCTCATCTTTGTCCTATTGTATCTCCTCCTTGACAGCTTCTTTGAGCTGTTATTGCTTACTTCCTTGGCTTTTGAATTTTGGTTATTTTTCTCTTCCTTGTTCTATTGTACCTCCTCTTTGATAGCTTCCTTTGAGCTATGGTAATTCTTAACTCCTTGAGTTTTTATTTTACGTTGTTTTACAAAAAAAAAGTTTTCTTATCCTATCTCATTCAAAAGTGCGATGACCTTTCATCATGTCTAACCTGCCCTTTAGGATGACTACCATTATTAGAGAAGCACGTGTAGCATCGATGATGTTTTGTGTTCTTGTCATGTTTGTTGTAATGCTGGTGCGTGGTCCTTGTTCTGGTGTTTAGAAGAAGGCCCTTAAGGTAACCACATAGGGTGTACTTCCATCTTTGTTAAGTGGGGTAGAGTTTTCTCCTCCCTTATCTGTTTGTCATCAATCTACGAGAATCCTTGCCAACTACTTTCTTACACCTTTCCATGTTTATGTCCATGTACTTTTGCCCACCCTACCTTTGCCTACCAACGGATGATCGAACCACCATGACCATCCCCTCAACATCTTTGTTTTGTCTCTCTCCATTTTTGTTCTTCAAATACTAATTGGTGAAGCATGTGCTTGTCTATCGGGAGAATCTCTTGAAACCTATTGTAACAAAGATGATGCTCTCATGCATGCTTCAAAGATAAACAAAAACCTTGTTATCTTTATTGTTTATTGATCTCTTTGTGAGACTTCAATGTTACTCCTTACATCTCTTGATGATTGGGATAGTCAATGATAACATTCCTCATTAACCTTGTTGATGTTTATTAACTCCCTATCCCATTATTGTTTACATCATAATTCTAGAAATCAAGGAAATTTTGAACACCATGAGATATGATCCATCTTCATGTCATATTTTGTTTCTATCTCGTGCATCCAATGATGCAAGACTGAAAAGCTTATCATCATCATTCTTGATTTCTTTGCATCATCCTATGACGTAAGGTTGAGAAGCTTACTATCAACACTCTTGCTTGCCTTGTATCTCCCATAGTATCTCTCCTTCTTGCCCTTGACACTTTTGGTTTATCATTTTTGATGGACCATCAATGTTTTCCCTGCATATTTCATAATGTGCAAACCAACCTTGTCTATTGGCTTAGTCTTCCCAAATGTATTGTGGATGACTAATACTTTATTCCATTTTCTAGCAATTCCAAATATGTCATTCTTTTGATATATCTCATGTTTCATGGAAAATTGACTTTGAAGATCAATCTCCATTCTTGTTTGTCTTTGCTTAGGCCAATCTTGTCTTTTGCTTAGTCTTCCAATTGTAAACGGATGACTAAAATTTATCTTTGTTTTCTAGCAATGCTTATATGTCATTCTTTGGATATATATCATGCCACTTGAAATCAACCTTGAATATCAATTCTCCTTGTCAATCTTTGTTAACTTGTAGTCCTTTTATTATATATCTCATAAATCTTGAAATCAAGGAAGTGGAACACTCACAACATCCATCTCTATGTTTCTAGTGACCAACCTTTGGTGGTCCCTAAACAACCTTGTCAATTTGCTTGATCTTTCTCTCTAGTCTCTCCGAATCTCGGGGCCGAGATTCCTGTTAAAATGGGGGTAGAATTGTCACACCCCTAATTTCGGTTTTTGGTTTATGAACGAGAAAACACTAAATTAATTTTTTTGAGCTTTCCGTTTAATCTTTCATTATAAATTTCTCGACATCCTTACACCTCAACTTCAAATCACTTCTCTATGATCGAGTAACATCAATCCGTCTCTCAAACCTTTTTTAGAAATTTTTCTAGCTTTTTTTAGAGCTATTTTACGGTTTTAGGTGAGCCTTTTCTTTTTTTAAATCCTCTCTAAATACCTTTCCATGAGCTCTAAATGCTTTATTTGGGTTCATTATGATCCAAGGTATCTTTGAGAATTTTCCCTAAATTTTCAGAGTCTTCGGAGTATTTTTCGTGGCTTAATTATCAATTCCGGATTTTCTAGAATAAATTAAATCCCGAAATTACAAAATATATTGATTTTTCACCGACTGCCGTCGAAGCCCTCGACGCGCTAATTCCAAAAGTACGGCCCGTTTTCGCAGCCGCCAACCGAAACTCCCTACATCTATCGCCGAAGTTTGCCTTAGCTAGGGTTCCGGCGAGAACTCCGGCGAGCTTTTCCGGCAAAACCATGCCGTTCCGGCGAATTCCGTTCCCACCAAAGGTAGCTCTCGTCGTCCTCTACGCCGTGGTATATTTGTTTGTCCGAATCCATCATGTTTTGACCGAGTCCTTCTTCGTTCTTCTTTTCCGGTGAAGTTTTCCGGCGAGCTTCCATGGACGTTTGTCTGTTCATCGTCATCCTCGTCGTTTCCGGCCACCTGCGACCCCGAATCATGACCACCGCAGTCCCTTGTCTCTATGCCGTGCGCTCGATGGCCCCAATCCGCGTGTGCCTCGCGTCTCTGCAGGCAGCAAGCAAGGCCGCCGCCGCCGTGGCCCTGTACGTGCGGGCATGGCCGCCGCCCTGCGTGGCGTGTGCAGGTCGCCCCCTCCCTCGCGAGTGGGCCTGTGTCTCCCGCGCGGCTGCTGGGATGGTCCGGCGAGCCAAGCCCGTCCCCTCCGGCCAAGTTCCTTCATTCCCCGTGAGAACAGCAGCAACGCCATGGCTGTTTGGCCACGGTGGCCATGTTCTGTACGTACTGGCGAGGAAGACGAGGTAATTACAAGATTGCCACGGTGCAGTAATTACAACAATGCCATCCAGTTCTTAATCTTTGTCATTTCTTCATTTTAAGTCCAAATCGATCGATTCGGTTGCGTTAGTTTCAGTAACATCGCGCTCTTTGCAGTAGTGCTAAAGTTCTTCTCGTCACATGCTTATGATTTTGTTAAGTCAAATAATTATTTGATTAATGCTTTATGTAAATTGTTTTCTAATTAAAATCAATTTAGGTTTTATACCTTGTCGATTTTGGAATAAAATGTCAATGTGATTAATTGCTAATATAGATATGTTTATAAATAATAATTTGTTTAGTTCAAACACGTTGCATGCCACACATCTATCACTTTCGCATTCACATATATATTATTATTTTACAAAGATAATAGTTTAACTTGATTAATTTATATGGTATGTTTATAATTAAAATGTGACTAGATCTAACTCGATTTTGAATTCAAATATGACGTGACCAATCTGAATTAATGTTATTCACATGGTTTTCTTAACTAAAATAAATAAAGCATGTAGTCTTTTATTTCCTTCCATAATATAAAATCATCGTTAGTGGTTTCTTTTTAAAAAGATAGCTCCGTTATCGGCGTTTCTTGCGTTCTCTTGACCGTAGCAACGAGTTCTCTTTTAGCTTGTTATCATGTGTTTACTATGATTGGTGTATTGTTCTTAGCTTGTTTTGTTCTCTTGCTTGTATGTGTGATGTTTGCTACGAGTAGAACAAGAACCGCTTGTTGGCGATGAAGATTGGAAGTTGTTGACCTGAAGCAAAGCATATGAGAAAGTTGGAGCAACTTTAAAAGGCAAGTATAGCATGGGACTATCCTTGTTACCTATACACTTTATAATCACAATTCATATGCATGTGTCCACCTTGACAAACTTAGAGACTATAACATAGTTATTGTTATCTTGTACCTTGTTGCCTATGAGAATGCTTGCATATGGGTAGTATTTTGCTAGTGCTCAACTTAAACAAATATGATCTAATGATATATACAATGTTTTGTATGAGATGATGTTCACCAACCTAGATCATAGGGCAAGAGCTCATGCTTTTACATGATGCACTTGGCTCTCCTTAAGGACTTATCCTTTGGCAAAAGGCTGGGACTTACTGATGCAGTGTGAGGGTTATGTGGCTCGACTTTAGTCGGTCAATGGACCTCTCCTATCTTGTCGGGGTTACCCTTGTGGGCGCAAAAGGGGTTGTCGGTTGGGTATAGTGCGGTCCCTGTCCCCTTGTGTATAGGCTGCGTGTCATTGTGCCATCGGGAAGGTTGGTCCTATATCGCCCGAACTACGAAACCTATAGCGGCTTTGACATTTTAGAAGAACCATTGAAAGGCTTTGTATGATTCTTGGTGCTTTGGGCCTTGCTAACCCAAGCATTTGAGAATCATGACTCATAGGGAAAGTGTACACCTCTGCTAGCAGAGTTTGATCAAACTGATATATCGGCCGTGCTCACGGTCACGAGCGGCCATGAAAACTCAAGGAATAGTGGTTCACTGGATGATGTTGATACATGGATTTAAGTTGATGGTGGCTATGATGATGATGATGGAGACTTGATGACGGATGTTGCTCTTAATTATGATGTGGGAATTTGGGGCTTAAGCATAACTACTTGCTTAATTAATGCTAAAATATGACTTACTAAAATGCTTACCGCAGTAAACCAGTGTCTAGCTTTTTGGGCCTCATAACCCCATGTTATATTTGCTGAGTTCGACATGGACTCACTCTTGCTATTTTCCCCACACCCTCAGTCTATTAGTAAAAGCTGCACAAAGGATGGATGAAGATGTTGAGGATGCTAATTGGAGTGCTTGGCGTGCGGAGCCCCCAAGCGTCCCCTGGTAAGAATGGCGCCCGGGAAGTTTAGCTACCGTTCCGCGTTACTCTGATAAATTGTGAGTATTTGTTTAGTTATATTTACGCTTTAAAGCATTGTTTCTGATATTTATCTATTTTGGGCTATATGTGTGGACTTTCTGGGCACACATATGGTGAGTCTGGTCTTCTTTGGAAAACCAGGCGTGACATTGGTACACCAACCAAAAGGACTTAATAAAGGTTTCATCATTATTTACGCTTGCCTGCCTTCTCGATGTTCTTCCTCCGAAATCTTTTGATCTATTTCGCCGCCACCCCACCCGGTTCAATCCCTGGCTGGCGACGCGCTAGCCACCTCTTCTCCGGCACATACTCACGAAAAAAAAACAATAGAAAATTTGAGAGCGCATTTATTTTTATCCACTAATTGGAACCGTCATAATATTGTATCATGAGAGAAGTAGTACTTACATTTTTTTTCAGGTTGTTAGGAACCTTATTACTAACTTCATACAGAGATATATTGTACCTGTGTAATCCAAGTTTTATGTTGCATTAAGTCTTCATTGTACTCCCTCTGGTTTGGAAATATTTGATATTTGGAAATATTAACAAGGTTTGAAATATCATTGGAACCACAAGTTCGATTAATGTCTATTAACACCAAGGCAAAATCTCGCTTCATTCATTATCCGAGATAGTCATATTATAAGGCATGTCTCGGTAAACATTGGTCCAAACAGCCATCTAGGTCCCGGTAATGGGTTCCTAGTTGCTTGCAACAACATTTGGTGAGTTCATCTCGGACAGGCGGCCGATGATGATATCAAAAAGCAAGAAAAGGTATATGCAAGATGACTGGGGAATGTTCTTCAGCCCATAATTAATATACTTAATTTAAAATACATGCAAACTGGAATTAATGCATGCGAAACAAGGGAGGCCCGTTTGTTTAATTGGATCACGTTGATATTACCTACGGACGTGTGTGTAATGGAGATGGCCGGGCCTGATGCTTTGCTGCAATCTCTTCTTCGGTTATCATCCAAGCACAGCACAATACGGCAAAGAAATGGCAAGAGCACGTCACGTGATTGGAGGATTAAGGAGGCAAAGGCAACCATGCACACGATTGGTTAAAGAAAAAGGAAACTGATTGGTTCGTGGTTACTACTGGAGATGCATGCGTGTACAAGTCCTATTTTGTATGTATTGCCCAAAGGCCAGGCATCCCTATAAATATAAACTAGCGATTGTTCCCAGGCTTCGCTGCAGGTGATGGTCTGCTTGATGGATTAAATGTTGGGGACCATATATATGTGGTACTTGAAAGTATCTCAATGGAAGGTAATTCTTTTTTCTTTCACCACCAGGGTTTGGAAGATGATCTTCTAAGTATATTTCAACTCTTAAGGGTCATATGTATGTTCTACTAAAAAAAATATCTCATTAGAAGCTAATATGCATTTTCCACCATGGTATTATGTAAGGGTGATATACTTTAGCATCCATTACACAATGCCAGTTCTAGGTCACCAACACTAGTACATGATTTTCTTTTCCGTGGCCGTTTTTTATTGATGGTTGCGGTTATTGAAACCACCACCGAGCTAGGGTCACAGTTAATCGAGTGAGTAACCGTGGCGGTTTCTTGACCGTCCACGGTTAATAGATTAACTCGGGGCGGTTTTTTAATAGCAACCGTGGCAGTTTTCTTAATGTGACATACGTAGACTTCGAGCCCAAGGACGTGGGCTGCGAGTTGACTGTACCCACGGACTGCTAGCCCATGACCAATGATGGCTACACACTTGAGTAGATCACGGTACTGGTGGGCGGAGTTCTATGGGGACTGTGGGCCACATACCGGGGGCTCCGGGTGCCAAAAGTGCTTGCAGGTGATTAACGCGACAACAAGCGACGGTAGGGAGCATCCGGGAGAGGCTTGCTGGAAGGCAAGTCGGAGACCCCACTTGCGCATGGGGAAGGCCCAAGGCTATCCACGGAGTTACCCAACCGGGAGCCAGGCCCTTACGTGACAGTCCTTGCAAGGGGTTGCAATAAGGATTAGGGGGAAGCTTGTGCGCTTCTCGATACCTCAATAGAAATACTAGATTTGTCGATGGGAGTTTGCATCTCTCTCCATTTACCTTCTGCATTTATGTGTATTACCTTGGTTATCTGATTTACCTTTCCTAGTTAGTTGATAGGAATGGAACTTTGGTTGCATAACTCTTTTGTGGTAGAGATAGCAACACACCTAGCAAAATTGTAGTTGTACATATAGATAGTTTACTTTCTTGCAATAGGGTTTTGACTAGGTGAAGTTAAAGACCATAGTTAGAAATAGAATTTTAAGTTTCCTAATTCAACCCCCACCTCTTAGGCGTCACGATTCGATTGAAGTAACATACATTTCAATAATTGGATGTCAACTCTTTGGTCGATGTCCGTCAGTTGGTTGTTTAGCCATGTATTGGAACTACCTGGTGCAACACTATCAAGTTCCACCCTAAACTACTGATTATTAGCTCTTTCCGAGTCAATTGCTCGTCAAATTGACTGGCACACACTAGTTTTTTGAACCACTAGTTTTTTGAACCAATCATCCTCGTGTTGAAGCTAAACAAATCTCTGGGGCTTTCTCTTTTAGATCTCAACAGCTTACTGGGTGTTGAGCGCAACGCTAGTATATATACCACTTAGCTTCCATCAGTGGCGCCGCACGTCCACGACTCAGCGTCACTGTGCAAACATCTAGTTTTCTAGTGAAAAGAGGAAAACCGGACTACACAACCGTTAAGGGGCCAGGAAGACTTTTTCCAAAGCAAAAACATATTCACCAGCCTTAGCATCAATTTCGCAAAATAACTGGGCTATTGGAGAAATGGGCCTTCAGTCCCATCCAGCAAGAAAAAATAAAATAAACTTATGAAAGTTGAAAGGATGGGTTGCTTGGTTCGTTGTGGTGCTTGGCTGTCACCTCGACAGGCCACCTCATTGACGCCTGTTGCTACCGATTTCCCTTCCTTTGTCATCTGCTAGAGGTATACGGCGAAGGCCAAAAACACTCAAGGCTTTGCGCCACTCATCGCAAAGTCCTCTTTGCCAAGTGCCTTTTGTCGAGCATTCGGTAAAGAAAAACACTCAGTAAGTTTGAATCGAAAAAACTCTAAAGATATTTTCAAAAACAAAATTCACTACTAGGCCAACTATGTTTGAACCCATAACCTCTCTCTCACGTGTCCTCAGATTCAAATGTAGCTTCACATAATAAAATGATTTCAAATAAAAAATTTGACAACAAGAAAGTTTCATAACATTATGAGATGAACAGACCAGGGGTGATGAATGGAGCATCGACCACTCTAGGGTCTAGGGAGCCCCTCCTAGGTACATCTTAGTAGTGATGAACGGAATAGGTGTCCACGTATTGGTGGACTCCGTCTCGATCCACAACGTCATCGATGTCACTACTGCCCATACAATCGGACATTGGGATCATTAAATCAACACTGACCATCCTCGACGGCAGCGGAGACGAGGTACCATGCCGTGCAACATCATTAGCTGTACCACTATAAATTCATGTGAACACCTTTGTCATAAACGCTTACCTCATCGACACCAGTGATGACATCAACATCGTCCCCAGCACACCATGGCTAACAATCCTGGAGCGAATCGCCTAGGACTTCGACAACATAGTCATACGGTATGTTCGCAACAAGCGTATTCGTACACTCCAGGATGTAGCCCACCGAGAGGCATTGACGACCGGGGAATGAATTCCTGGCACTCCCACCTTTGGCCGTTTAGGAGCAAGGAGAGCTCCGCACCATCACCTTGACCATCATGGAGGGGTCTAGTCACACAAGCTTGGTCCATGCACCAAGGCCTCGTCTTCCTCGATGAACATCTGTACCTACAAACACCACCGGTATGCCCCCTGATGGAGTTGTTGGCTTGGGGAGCACATCTACCACGAACATGTGGGCAACACAATGGGATGCCCACGCACATCCCATTGTGCCTTCCATGGCTACTACGGCAACCAATAGTGAAGACAACAATTGCCTTCATCAATACCATTTGGCCGTGTACTCACCCACATCGCCAATGTCAACTTGAGCCTTCTCCGAATCTCCAATCAGCACGACATCTCACCTATCTAGAATAGGCCCCTTACCCTTGACGATGGGAACCACGATGATCACTTTGTCACGCCATTGAGAGATCGAGACAATCCATGGCGACTTTGGACCAACTGCCCCACGACATCTGCTCACTGCATCAGGTGGTGACACAAGCACATGACTGATCATGAGAGACTACAACTACTACGTCCGCATCAGCGTCGACAACCGTCTACGTACCTACACTTCAGCGCCACAAACCATTCACCAGCAATTCATCTACCACCCGACGATAGGAGGGAGCACCTCCACCTTGGACTACCAGCCACCAGGCACCCAAGTCCTGTTTCGGCACGAGCACACGCCGAGTGGGGAAGCGGTGAGTCTTGTCATACGCCCATGACGAGCCATAACCCACGATGAGATAAATGGGCCAGCAAAGGACCGAGAAGGGAGAGCAAGGCGCCCTAGGGCATTTTCCGCAACCGTAGCACGCCGCCGCTGCCACTGTTCTATCGCCGTCGACTACCATATCGAGTCCAATTTAGTTTTGGAAAGAATCTGTTTATAATAGAGAGTCCATTCTGTTAGATGGAATGGAGAATCCAAATTCAATAATGATCTCCTAGAGTTTGCTTAGTCAAGTCCCATTGGGGCTATTAATATTAACCGTGTAACAGTTGGAGGGGAAGCAAGAAATAATAGCCAAAAGGTCCTAGTTCTTGAGCTCTCAAGCTGTTGCGCTCTCTCCTCCCAAACCCTAGCCGCCACCCTGCCGTGTGCCTCCTCTATGCCACCCCTCTGCTCGCCGCCAATGTGCCCAGGGAGGGATCGATGAAAGCAATGCATGATCTAAGACACGTGATGCAGACTTGCTCAACATTCTGTGCTGGAGGCCTCCGATTAAAGTAGTTATCAAATGCACAAAGAGAATTGACAGTCCATTGTGTGGTCCTATTTTATTTTTCATTCTCCCATTGGGTATAAATGTTGTTGGACATGATAGTAGTCCCATTGATTAGCTTTGTTAAGAAAACTTCAGTAGAACTTCTGTACGAATTGGACTCTGGTCCCTTAATTTATTTATATTATGTTTTCTGCTGTTTTGTGTATATATCTTTGTACAGATAATCTGTAGATAGGTACGCATAGCTCACGTGACAACATCGAATAGAGCCGCTCAGCACGTATTTTGTTGTGGCCGGCTTCCAAATGACAGCAGGGGAATTGCCCATGCGTGGGTATCTCCTCCCCCTGTGGTTTGGATGGGGATTCTGCTGTCCAAGAAAATCCCTCCCCTCCTATTCGTTCCCACCCTATGGCAGCCAAAAGTAGCCCTTAGTTATCTATGGAGGGTTTTCCATCTCTCGGTGTGCCTTATCGATGCTTCCAAATGAGCCCTAAAGGTTGCTGGATCCTGGTTCGCTTCGGTTTTATCGAATCACACACCAGAAGCTAACGAACAATCCATTACAGTGTTATGCTTAGCAAGCTACTGGTTAATAGTATTGTTGATCACATTTCGACCGAGTTGAACTATATACAGAAGAAGTTGAGAGCTTCGGAAGTTGCCACACATTTTGTATCTTCATCTTGGGCATCTCATGATGGGCTTTGGAAGTCGCCACACATTTTCTATCTCCATCTTGGGCATCTGATGATATGAGCTTTGAAAGTTGCGACACATTTTCTGTCTCCACCTTGGGCATCCTATTCTTCAGTCGGCTATATAAACACACATCATCAGTCTCATCTCACACAATCACACTAGTTAAGCGCAAAAAGAGCTTCCATTAACTGCCTGCAAGCCAAGCATCACCTGTTGAGCTGAAACTGACCGCCAGCATGTACTTGCGCGCAAGGTTTTCAATTTCGGACGAAATTTTTCGAAATTTCGAAATTTCGGTTTTCTCAATGACCACCGAAAACGCGTGTGCGGTCAAATTATTTCGTGTGAATTCATCAAGCGCTCAAAATCGCGCCAAAAGGCCCAAATTCCACTTCGGTCGGCCCACCATATAAATAATGCTTGGAAACCTAAACTCCCGGCCAAAAACACATTTTATCGGAAGATTAGCAGCCGCCCGGCTGCGGCCTCGAGGTCCTTCCAGCGGCGACCCTGGCCACGATCGGCGTCGACCTCCACGCAGCCCAACTCCACACCGTCGACAAAGGTTTGCTGGAGCCTAGAGCCGCGATCTCCCTCCACACTTTGTTGAAGTTGTTGGTGCGGTGGAGCCACGATCTCACGCCGACGCCCTGCGGGTGGCGCGACATCCACACCGACCGCCGGTCAGTTTTCAGGTTCTCTTTACTTGCGCGGCCTCCTCCTGGCCTTGGTGGCCACGTTTGTTCTAGCGCCGTTGGCGATGGCGCGAAGGCGCGAACGGCGTGATAGCGGCGTTTATCGACTACAACGCACCACCGAAGAACTGGGACCTGCGCGCCCAAACGTGCCCCGAGTGGCCTTGGGCGGGGACATGCCGTTGAGGTGGCTGGAGCACTACTGGTGGGCGGCGTTCTGTGGGCGCCCGGGGCCTCGTGGGGGCGCCGCGTGCCGGCTGTGCGTGCAGTTGACAAACGTGGGCACGGGCAAGCTAATGACTGTGAGAATCGTGGATGACTGCGGGGAAAAACAACCATGGCGGCGCGGTGTTTGGGATCGACACACAGGGCTTCTTGCAGATTGACAACGACGGCCGCGGCTGGGCGGCTGGGCGGCCGGGCAGCTCGAGGTGAACTACCAGTTCGTGGAGTGCGACGATCGACTAGATGGCTAGTGATCAGTGATCAGCTCACACAGGAAGGGTGGCATATATGTATTTCTTTTTTTTTCTATTATAATTCAAATAAGTCACCAAGCTTTTTGCCATAATAACTATATGTATGCCCATGCGTTGGGTACGAATTTAATTTCTTGGATTCAAGGACTGTCTACTACTCACTGACAGTGCCACTTGCCGCTAGGGTTGTCTTCTCAGCTATTTTATAATTTCAAGGAAGTTACTGCTGCAGTTCTTAGTCTTCATCGCTTGAACTTATAAGCCGGCTTATCAGCTATGGTCCAATCTTCTCTAACAACAAAACAGCATCAGCCTTGGTTTATCAGCAATGCTGGTCTTTGCACATTCATTCTGCTTGTGCAGTGTCTTGTGACCAAGACTAGATAGTTAGTGATCACAGGAAGAGGGACATGTGTGGTCTTCTTAGAAAGTTTACACGAATCTTAAAGAAGCTAGATAATTAATGTTAGTTAATAATGCCATCGGTATTATTTGGGTCTAACTCGATGGTAGACTTGTGTGGATGGCCAGGGAAAGGTTGGATTGGGTTGTGGTAACTGGGTGTAACTGCTGATCATGTCCGGATGTCGGGATGCGCTGTTTGACTGTTTGTTCTGCTCCAGTTACAAGTGAGTTACTGAGCAAAATGGGTACAAGTGAGTTACTGAGCAACCCCATCATCAATGATAAAAGGGTCCTGATGCCTGCTACCTCCCTAGCTCCCCAAGACAGTCATGGAAAGGAGATTGTGATGTGGAAACCTGCCCTGCTATCACCCTTCTGAGAGCTTTTCCTTTTGTGGTGGAATGCATTAAGTTGAAGAAGACAGCCCCTGTGCCTCCAACTCTCATCATCAATGAACTTGGAGTAGTTCATAATGGAGATGATAATTCAGTTGAAACTGATCAGGCTGATCAACTGGAGACAGTTCATAATGGTGGGAACATTGAAGAGCAATCTGGCCCAGTCAAATTTCAAATTCAAAGTGAAGAAATTAGGCCCAGCCCAGGAAGCAATGGGCCAAAAGATAGTCTCCTCACCTGCTCCAAAAAGAAAGGGTATGGCCCTCTCACCTCTTATCTACATGACGGATCCTCGCACTCCTCTGACACAGCAATGTCTTCATCGCAGCACAAGACTTGCCTCTGGAAAGGAGGGTTTTTGCCCATTTCGGTTGGACAAAGCTACCTACAAACGAAGTAGGGACTGGCCTATAGAGGTCGATGAGGAGACAGGTGAGATTCATCCTCTATCCTTAGCCACCTTGCAAAGTTGGGGTATAAAGTGTGGTATAGAACCTAGAGATCTTACTGAGGATGTGCTCATGCAGGCACCTACCCATTCAGTTCCTGATGAAGAAGAAAACCTATGAAGACAGGGACCTAGGAGGTAGAGGAAGGCCTGAAGATTTTGCCTTTGCTCGGGTTTGGCTTGCTTTTAGCTATTTTGCTAGCACAGTGCATCAAGACTTTTACCTTATCACAGTGTAAACTTGGGTTATGTTAAATGTAATGCGAATCTTGGTGTGGTACCTATGTGTCTGGATACTGGTGTGCTACCTATAGTCTAGTGTGCTGATAATAATAGTATTTTCTTTGGTAAACTATGCATAAATGGTGATAGAAGCAATGTGAATGCTTGTTTGCTACAGCTTAGTTATTCCCCTATCCTTGTGGCTGGTGATCCAATGGATACCAGAAAGTGCTTATCAAAACACAAGTTTCCCAATGGATAAACGTTTTGGAATATTTTGTCTTTGGAACATAAGGCGACTCAATGCATCCTCTAAATGGGATGCGAGTAAGAAGCAAAAATTGAGGAGAGCTCTGTGCTATTTTTCTGCGAGGAAACCAAAAGAGAAAATCTAGACATGTCTTATATCGAGAAAACTTGCTCCTAGAAGATTTGATTTGCTAAGATTATGTGCTATCGTCGGTGCATCCGGTGGCATTCTGTTTGTATGGAACAACTCCTGTTCAAAGGGACAGTCTTTGAAAAAGAGCGTTTTGGCATCTCCATTAGTTTCCAATCTAATCAAAATAATGAAATATGAAACTAACCAATGTGTATGGGCGTGTGAGGATCCCTGGACGGAACAAATTTCATCAATTGGTTCAAAGAACATGAAATAGATGATGAAGATAACCGGCTATTTATGGGTGATTTTTAATTTTTATCATTCCCTGGACAAATGAAATAGGCCGGAGGTAATCTAAATGACACTCTTGTCTTCAATGATGCTATAGGACATCTTGGTCTAGTAGAGCTTCCACCGAAAGGGAGATCATTCACTTGGAGCAATATGCGGTCAACCCCATCCCGAGAATAAGCTTGGTCGGTTCTTTACGTCTATTAACTAGACAGTGGAATATCCAAACACGAAGTTCTCCCCCTTGCCAAAATCACATCAGATCATTTGCCATGTAAAATTGTTATTGGCACAAAGATCCCAAGAGCAAATGTTTTCACATTTGAAAATTTCTGGGCTGAACAGGCTGACTTCCTTGGTGTGGTTGCTAATTCATGGGGCTCAAGCAGCAACACCTATGACAGGGCAAAGTCATTGTCAAAAAAATTGATCTAAGAGTAAGCCTCAAAAGATGGAGTAAGGAGATTTCTAACCTGAGACTTCTCATTTGAAATTGTAACGCGGTAATTAGTATCTTGGATGAAATTGAGGATCATAGAGGAGGATCATAGAGGATTGTTCTTCCCTGAAGCCAACCTCGAAAAATGCGATTAAGAAAAAAATTTAGAAATGGCTGAGATACAAAAATATCTACTAGAGGAATAGATATACAGTTAACAGAATCAAGTTTGGGGATGAATATACAAAGTTTTCTCATGCTATGGCAACTATGTCTTACAAAAGAAACACAATACCTTGGCTGCAAAATGAACAGGGTGCCACGATTGAGGACAATGAGGGAAGGCTGGTCTCTTGTGGGTAACATACAGGCAAAGAATGGGGCAGACCACATCCCTAGTGATGAGGTTTAATCTTCAATAGCGAATCCAACCAGTTCAAGATTTGGAGAGCTTGATAGAACCCATCCTGCCAGATGAGGTGGATAAAGTGGTCAAGAAAATGCCTGCAGACAAGGCCCCAAGACCAGATGGATTTAATGGTCTCTTCCTAAAGAGATGTTGGTAGATCATCAAACAAGATTTCTACTCCTGTGTCATGATTTCCATCTAGGCACGGCAAACCTAGAATCCATCAACAAGTCATACATTACTCTAGTACCCAAGAAGGAAAACCCAGAGTCAGTAAATGATTTTTGACCAATCTCTCTCCTGAACATTTCCCTGAAGCTAATAACAAAGATCTTGGCAAACGGACTACAGAATGTCATTCTGAGACTCATTCATCTGAATCAATATGGCTTCATCGGATCGAACAATACAGGACTATCTAGCATGGAGTTTTGAATACATTCATCAATGCAAGCGATTAAGAAGGAGTATCATCATTCTAAAGCTAGACTTTGAGAAAGCATTTGACACAGTTGAGCACTCCACCATCCTCCTAATGATGACACACGTTGGGCTTCCCTAAACCTGGATCAACTGGACAAGAGATATTCTCTCCTCAGGATCTTCTGCCATCTTGCTAAATGGAGTTCCTAGAAAGTTCTTCAAATGCAAAAAAGGTGTTAGGCGGGGTGACCCCCTATCACCACTTGTTGTTTGTCTTGGTCGCTAAGCTTCTCCAGTGCTAATAAACGAGAGCTGTTGTTGTGGGCCGACTTGCACGGTGAAGATTTCCTAATAGTCCAGTATGCAGATGACACTCTTCTATTTGTCCAGGCAGATTGAACTCAACTGAACTTCCTCAAAGCCCTCCTACAGGATTTCTCCTCCTCAATAGGCCTAAATGTTAATTACAGGAAATCATATATGTATCCAATTAACATCAGCAATGAAGAAATGGTCCCACTAGCCAATTGTTTTGGTTGTGATATTGGTACCCTAGCATGATTTAACCCCCATGATGGACAGAGTGGAAAGAAGGTTATCTGCCTGCTCTATATGGTTAACCTATACTGGTAGGTTGCATATACTCAATTCAGCCATCACCCCTATGACCACATATGCAATGTGTTCAATCAAACTACCTGTTGGGGCAATAGAAAATGTGGATAGGTGGAGAAAACAGTGCCTGTGGAGAGGCAATTCAGAGAAGAAGAAAAGAGGCTATCTAGTGGCATGGGAAACGGTGCAATTACCAAAGGAAAAAAAGGTGGCTTAGGAGTCATAAATCTCAGGCTTCAAATTGATGCCCTACTTCTGAAACATATTGATAAATTCTATAATAGGGCTGATATTCCTCGGGTAAGAATGATATGGAGCAAATATTATGAAAACAAAGTTCCCCACACCTCAAGAGAAGTTGGATCATTTTGGTGGAAAGATATTATGAGACTGAATGTGTTATAGAGGCATAACAAAATGCAGTATTGGTGGTGAAAAAACAGTGTGTTTCTGGGATGACCTATCGGCTGACGGAATCATGGCACATAGCTATCCAAGACTTGCAACATATGTGAGAAATGAAGACTCCTCAGTTTTTCAGACACTCCAGGCTCGGCCTTTGAGTCCATATTTGTCTTTGCCATTGTCAGATGAAGCAATGGAGGAGCTTAATGAGTTGCAATCTCAGATGCAGATGATGGACTATGATGAGGATTCGGAGGACAAATGGTCACCAATTTGAGGGGTAACTACACAACCAAGAAATTCTATAACCATGCTTTCATTGGTATAGAGGCTCATACTGCTTTCAAGGTCATTTGGAGATCAAGTTGTATCCCTAGAGTCAAGTTCTTTGCCTGGCTTATAATGGTGGACAGATTAAATACTAAAGATATGCTTTAGAGGAGGCACTTTCATCCATAGGGAGGTACAAATTGTGTGCTTTGTCTAACCAACTCTAGGGAAACTATTCAGCATCTCTTCTTTGAATGCCCCTTTGCCCAAGAATGTTGGCAAAAGCTAGGAATAAATTGGAATATGTCGAGAGGCCCTCTTTGGACAGATTCATGGAAGCTCGGACCCTTCACTCAATACCATGTTTTATAGAGGTGTCTCTTATTGCAGCATGGGAATTATGGAACCTTAGAAATGACAATATATTTCAGAGACGTGAACCAAGCTTGCAGCTCTGGAAGATGAATTTCAAGTCCCACTGTCTCCTTCCGTTAGTTAGATTTAAAGTAGATTTAAGATCTTCTTTTTGTATTTGGCTAGATGCCTCCAGTTAAACTCTCTGTATGTATTCATGTACCCCTTTAAAATTTAAATAAAGCTTTTTTTTTTTTTCTGTGGGGACCTCCCCCACAGTCTTTTTGGTCAAAAAAAGAAAGATAATGCTTTGACTAGAAAGTTTGCTTTCAAATTAAGCGGGTGTTTAATTGGTTGTTGCCGACACTCGCCATGCTATACCTTCGGCCGCCACACAAACTTGGCGGGTGTTTTGTTGTGACATTAATAACAGGTCCTAACCAAACCTCTTGTGGCAGGTAAGCCCAAACCATATGGTCCACATACACCTGCCATTGCATTAAAGACCTCTATCCGCTATGAATAGGAACCATATAATTCCGGTAGTCTACCGGGTGTTCTCTAAAAACCGTGAATCATCCGGTTTCCAACTTATTACAAGATCATTACAAAAGACATTGCAGCATTGGAACAGTTGATACGAAAAAAATATTATGGCAGAGTTTAATAGGCGGAAATCTTTCAAACCGTTATTTAAGTTATTACAAACCATAAGTTATGTCTTCAAAGTAGTAGGGTAGCATGACTACACAACTTTTCTTCCTTAGATAATGTATTGTCGTGCCCATAGATGATAGTATACTACATCCACTATTGATTTCCACCATCTTCGAGAACGATAATACAACAGGGTTAAAAGCCTAATTGTTGGGGGGCTTACCTCAAGGTTAAAAACCCTAAGTATGAAAGTACTCTGCAAGACACTTACCTCCAACATACCAAGGGTATATGTTGGCTTACACGGATTCAAGGAAAGGTTACAACAAGAATCAATATTAGCTTTTGCAGAAAAGCATACTTATAGTTGATCCTTACTTTCAATATTATAGCTCAAGTTGAATCATAATGTCTCCATTTTGCACCCGATCCAAATTAGACCTTTCTTTAATCACCCTGGCTTGTGTTCAAAATTAAGTTCCATTTTTTGGTTCATTAATTACTTTGTAGGTGAGAGCATCGAGTCTCCATAACCGAGGAGCAACGACAATTCAAATTGATTAAAAAACGCAGCTAGGGATTCTAAACCACATGACATATGCAGGTCCGCACTACCTGATAGCACAGTACTCCACCGCCCTATCTGTACCAGTAGGGTCGGTACAAACTACTCTCATCGCCATCTTCCACGCCCAGTGTGCGGCTACCTTTTCACATGATGGAATAGCCGAGGTGTAAGGCTCACCGTGAGTATGTGACCAGTTGCAATGTCTCGATCACGACTGGCCTACCCGGCCTGTTGGCTTAACCACCAGCACATAACGCTTTTCCCGTGCAGTCTCCAGTTAATTCATATTCGTCATCAAACATCAAATACTTAAAGAGTATGGAATCATTCTGAATCATCAAATCAGCAACACATACGTATTTTCCGGTGGCGAAGCCACCTTGCCCTTCGGCTTCTTCCAAATGACAGCAGGGAAATTGCCCATGCGTGGATATCTCCCCTATGGTTTGTATGAGGATTCTGCTGTCCAAGAAAATCCCTCCCCTCCTATTCGTTCCCACAGTATCACCCTATGGCTGCCAAAAATAGCCCTTAGTTATCTATGGAGGGTTTTCCATCTCTGGGTGTGCCTTAGCTTCACTTCAATTTCAATTTTCAAAATAGCCCTAAAAGGTTGCTCGAGCCTCATTCGCTTTGGTCTTATTGAATCACATTACCAGAAGTTAACGAACAATCCATCATAGCGTTATGCTTAGCAGATCTCTGGTGTATTGTTTTGTTTATCACATTTGATGGAGACAAATTATTCATAGATGGGAGATGAGCTTTGGAAGTTGCGACACCTTTTTTTGTCTCCATCTTGGGCATCTATGATGAGCTTCGTCGGCTCTTAGGACACATTCGTTGGCTCTTACGACACATTTTCTGTCTTCATCTTCAGTCAGCTATATAAACACACATAATCATCAATCTCACACAGTCACACACACTAGTTAAGCGCACAAGGAGCTTCCAATATCTAACCGCTAGCATGTACTCGCGTGCACCAGCCGTCGGCGCCCTGCTCCTGGCCTTCGTGGCCGCGTTGGTTCTGGCGCCGTCGGCGATGGCACAGAGCGCGAACGGCGTGATGGCTACGTTCGTCGAGTTCAACGCGCCACCGGACTGGGACCTGCACGCCTCGTCCGTGTCCTGCGCGGCCGTGGACGGGGACATGCCGTTCAGGTGGCGGGCCTACTACTGGTGGGCGGCGTTCTGCGGGGGCGCCGCGTGCGGGCAGTGCGTGCTGGTGACCAACGCCATCACGGGCGCGAGGATGATGGTGAGGATCGTGGACGACTGCGGCAACACCAAGAACGGCGCGGTGCTTCGGATCGACAAGGTTGGGTTCTCAGAGATCGACGCTGACGGCCGCGGCAGGGTCACTGGGCAGCTCGAGGTGAACTACCAGTTCGTGTCATGCGAAGGCTAGATGGCTAATCATCACAGTTCACAGGAAGGGTAGCATATATGTTTTACTTTTTCTATTCCGTGTCCAATAAGTCACCAGGCCTTTTACCAAAATAACTAGTAAGATGTATGCCCATGCGTTGGGTGTGAATTTGATTTCTAAGATGCCAGGACTGCCGTCTTCTCCTCACTGGACAGTGCCACTTTCTGCTACAGTTGTCTTCTCAACTGTTTTATAATTTCATGGAAATGATGATGCAGTTCTTGTTGTTTGTTACTCCATCTGTTTTAAATTATAGTTCTTTTCACTTTTTCAGTCTTAAGTTTAACCACTCATCCTATTTAAAAATATTTGTGCAACTATAGTTAAATTGAAGTCATTCGTAAGGGAAGTTTTATTAATAAAACATGCCTACAGGCATAAAGTTTTTAAGTAAGGCAGTGGCCAAACTTGTGGTTAAAAAAGTCAAGCAAACTATAATTTCGGATGGATTTAGTACATTTGTTCTGCTTATGCAGTGTCGTAGATAGTGATCACAGGAGTTTCGCACAAAAAAAAAAGGACAGTCATCACTGGAAGAGTGACAAGCATTTCTTTTCTGCTCATATTCTAGTAAGGGTTTTGGTCAGGTGGTCTTCTTAGAAAGTTTACACAAAACTTAAAGCAGCATGATAAGTAATAGCGCTAAATTTTGTCATGGCTATTATCGTCCAACTCTTCCCATGCCCAATCAAAGTCCAACACTGGCATGTTTGTGGAATCATGGCGCTTGTCTGTTTCCTAGACGAGAGTGGCTCAAATGGATGTGCCGGGAAAAGGTTGAAATTTGGTAACCACCATACTAACATCTTTCTTCTCATCACCACTTACGCAGGTGAGCCGCCACTTCCACCTCCACCTTGAAACCAACCACCCACATGGCCACCCGCTGCCATCCTAGTGGCGGAGCCAGGATCAAAATCTACCTATGGCAAAGTTCCTGGCAGCAATGGCGCACACAGCGCAGAGACAACAGCAGGCCAGCTATAGCCAGTAGGGACTTTTTGCCGGCCAGCAGGTATGGCGGCCGCCGGGGCTAGCCATACTGGTGGCTCCGCCATTGCATCCTACTACACCGTGGACCAGATAGACTACCACTATATCACACAACGACCTAGTTGGTCGCAATAAGTCGGTTTCGCAACCTACAGTCCACAGAGGGGTGCCAGGATCCTCCAGGCGGCCGCTTCCGGGGGGGCCGCTAGGGGCGCGGAGGGTGCTCGCGAGATCCGCCGAGGGACGCCATGGTGGCGGCGCGTGGGGGGCGTGGCCGTGAGCCAATGGCGCAGAGAGGCGCATCAGCTGGGAGTCGTGAGAAGGACGCGGGATGCGGCAAAGTGAGAGTCTTGGCGGCAGCGGGAGTCGTGACAAGGTCGCAGGATCGCGGCGAAATTAGAGTGTGGTGGCTGGGAGGACTGAGATAGAGAGCACTCAGGGCTGATCGGTGGGCTCCGCTAAATTTTACATGCAAATTGACCAAAGAGCGGCGCCAACTTTGCTTTGACGTGTGGGGTCCTCTAAAATTTAGGCGCTGGCCAGACTAAACATGGGCCCATAGGCTCAATTCACTGTGCTGACCAACCGGGAGATCCCGTTGATAAGATATCTCGTCCAACCTGTTGATATTATACTGAGATGAAAATGGTGACACTGACCGTCGGACGACAAATCATGATATTTGCAACAGACTGTATGCCAAAGTTATAGCAACCAACCGTCCTACGCTATTTCAATATTTTTAGGAACCCTTAGTCAGACGCCGGTTTGGACAGTGTGGTATAGTGTATGCCTACGGGCACGCAGCCAAGGAGGTCGGCGAGCATACCGAGAGTGACCGCCAGGCCGTGGGCAGTGGCAGTTCAACCAGCTCTGGATGAAGCTAGCATACATCTTCAATGCCACCACCAACTAGCGGCTACAATATATAGGCCGCTATTTCCCCATATTTATCCTCGGCTATAGCTGTTCTAGAGTTCATCCGCTAAATGCCTTTAGGCGAAGATTTAAAATTTTGCAATCGGCCTACACATGTAGCACTGCATGTGGAGACAGGAGAAGGAATGGGTACTGGTGGATGACAGTAAAGCAGTCAAGAGAGGTGAGGGATCAAACAGCCACTGCTGCACGTAGAAGTGCTTCATCGACGAAGCTCCACAAATCGCACTAAGAGAGGCAAGAAGAGAGAGAAAAAGTTGGAAAAACTAGCTTTTCCCCATTAGGGAGGATCTCAATCAGGTGGGTTGCTGAGGAGGAGCCCCACTGCCGAGGACGGGGAGCCAGAGGAGGGTTGGAGGCTCATGACAACGAGTGTCAGAGGTAGCATGGGAGGGCCGGTGGCTGGGGCATCGAAGCGTGCATCACTGGGCACGAGTTTGGCTAGGGCTCCGCTATGGTGATCTGCCCGCGAGCTGAGCTTGGAGATCGAGCAGGAGCATTGGCGGGTGCGAACAGGACGGTCCGGGATGTGCTCGGGCCTCCGTGCAGGATGAGCCAAGCCCCAATTCCCCTTCTACAGTCAAGCGCGCGTTCCTCTTGGCAGCGGTCAACCTGGCTCCCCTTTCTACTTCCCTCTTTTTTTCATGCGTTGATATAGCACTGATGCAAGCGAAAAAAAAAAAAACATTTATTTTAATTTCTGAACTATTTATCCGTTTTTAATTCCGTCTGCACCAGTATTCTACACGACAAAACAAACAAAACAAGATCCTACTCATATACGTTTCAAAGATTTTTATTTTTCAACTTTTTTTCTAGCAAATTATGTATATTAATTTATGAAATATAACCTGAGTTACACATAAAAGGTTATATGTACAAGTTAATTGTAACTTTGTAACCTGGGTAAGCTATGTGTTTCATTTAATAATTTATATATATTAGACATAACTTTGCAATGTTTGTAGGTTATGTGTATAATTTATGTGCATGTCAGATTCGGCTAGATTGGGCCGGAATTGACATCTGATTGCTGATCGTCGGCGATCTTGATGGCGATGACGGTGGCGTAGGCGAAGGTGATGATGACGACAGCAGGGTAGAGAGAAAGAGGAGGGGGGCAGCTCGGGCGGAAGGCGGTGGCAGCGGGCGGGCGGGGGCGCTGCTGACCCTGGGGGGCCGCGCGTCGTGCGTGAAAGCAAGGCGGCGGCGCTGGTGGTTGCGGCGCGTCGTCGAGGTGAGGGAGAGAGATTGAGAGCTGGAGAGTTTTTGGGTGTTACCCCTTTAATTTTTGATTAAGATTCAAACGATTACAACTCTCTTGTATTTATAGTCCAGGGAAGACTTGCACGCTAAGCAATCTCTAGGAGGTTTCCTTATAGATTGGAAATACCTCTCTCACAAGCAACCTATTTATTTCCTATTTTATCCCTATCTTTATTCCTTAAATATTCCTTACTTAATTGCGAAGCAACTATTTATTCTCTATTTTATTCCTCTCTTTATTCCTTACTTAATTGCGAAGCAGCTGACGTGGCACGTTCACGGCGGGCGGGCGGCGGCGACCGGAGCAGAGCGCTGGCCGCACGGCCTTTGGCCTAGTCTGCGGCGGTTCCCCCTTTGTTGGGCTCTATTCCGTCGATCTCTTTTTGGTTCATGACAGTGCATGATAAGTTATATGCATCAGCTATGTTCATAAATACCAAATTTGTTACAAGATTGTTCCAGCTTGCATTAATTCGGATTCAAATTGAGAAGAATACAACATTTTTTTTTGAAATACGGTAAAAAGCTTTTGTTTTTTTTATTAGACGAGAATAAACAAAAAATTGCGGAAATTACATGAAAACCACCACGGGTACAAACTCGTACTCAACTCTGCTAAAATAGATGAATTTCTAGAGTGTATTAGAAACGCCAACCACATCTGTTCCATAAAAAAACATCAACCACATCTAAAATCGATTTTGAGACGTGGTTGTCAATTGATGCCTCTAAACAAAGATGAAGCATAAAAAAATATCCTAAACTTTTCAAATGAAAGTGATTGTTAGTTGACAATATTTTCATTTGAAAATGTTTTGGTTGACCAAATTTTGTTTTAATTTCTTAAATTTCGAAATCCAAACTCTTGAACATTTCAAAATGCCTTGGATGGATGAGAGACGCCCTGTACCAATATTATAAATGCTCAATAATTCTAGTTGCTGTTTTCATTTAAAACCATTTAGGTTGAATTAAATATATTTAATAGACTAGTATAAGTTATTAAAAAATACTAGGTGAATTCCCAGCGTTGCCGCGGGAATTTGATGAAATGGTGTCTTGGTAATCTTTAGATTCTATTAAAAAGAATGTGAAAATGCATAGCTATTTTGGAAAATAGTTTCATCCATAAGAATGCTTGCTGACCACATGTAGACCATGAGATGAAGCTTGAAACCTGAAAAAAAAAAAATAAAGATTCAATTGGACTCTGCCGAGGAAAGAAAATTAAAACAAAAATTCTCATGAAAGAGATCTTGAGCTCCTGTCAGTGGAACCCGTGCACCGTGGATCGGTGAGTGGTAGTCATGCTCTCGCTGTTGGCGTCGCGACGGTAAGGGAATGGGGTTGCTCCGCCCGACATGCGAGGCGGCGCTCCTCCCGGCTGCGATGAGAGAAGGCGTGGCCGCCCGGCGATGTCAAGACAGACCTGGCCATCAATGGTGGGTCGGTGGTGCTGGAGTTCGAAAGGCGACAGGCGTGGCGGTGGCGAGTCAAGACCGCCCTGGCCATCAACGGCGGCGCTGGAGTTCGAGCGCGGGCGTGGCGGCGGCGAGGTCCATGGCGGCCCCGTCGGCGGCCAGGTAGGCGTTGAGTAGGTCGAAGCGCGCCACTTGCTGCCGGCGAGCGCGACGGGGAGGTGTGGCCGGCGGCGAGGTCCATGGCGGGAAAGAGCAGGGCGGAGGCCGCCCGGTGCGGCGTGGATGGGCCTGGCGATGCCGCCCGAGCAGGACGCTACGATGTGCGCCCGAGCCAGCGCCCGCGGGGCGGGGCCACCGGCGCTGCCTTGTGATCTGAGTAGATGCATGCAAAGGTAGACAATGTACTCCAGACTGTATACGAAATCTGGAGTTCGATCTGAGTAAAACAATAGGAGATGTCAACGAAAAAGTGACATTGCAATTTGGCACCGTAAGTACATGCACACACACGCGAAGAAATCAATCACACGGTTTAGGAGCAAAACCAAAACTAAGGCTCCTTAATAATCAAGAAAAAGCAATTGTGACCATGAACGCTTAATTTTCACGGTGATCTCCACTCTGGGCTCGAAGGAGAAGGCGGCCAAGAACTCGTTGGCCTCGCCGTCACCATTGACGTACTTGGGTAGCTCCTCCCACTGGTTGCTGGCCGCGTCGCACATGAAGTAGCCGCTGGCCTCGGCGGAGGCGACGCAGACCATGAGACGGTCGCCGGGGCGACGCGGTTGATGTCGGCCCGCGTGCCGTGAACGCAGCGTGCGACATGGCGGGCGGCATGGCGACCACCGCCGCCACGCGTGCGGGCGGCGAACTCCCGGACCGGAGGCTGGCCGTGTCCAGGGAACTCCAAGAGCACGACGGCGTGAGCGCGGCGCGCGACGCGACCACGTCGATGGAGTACTCGCAGACGGGGAGGATCTTGCGCGGCAGCTCGCGAACGTGGCGGGAGCCCGCCGCCGCTGTAGAATTGAGTCCGCCTGCCCGCACCGCATCCCATCCACGACTTCCATCGTATTCGTGAGCGCAGCCGAGATCGCGAAACGCCGTGGCGCCGCGCGCCTCGTGCCGAGGCCGGCAGTAGGAAGGGGAGAGGCGGACCGACGCCGCGGACGCCGCCGCCGGGCTCCGCCCGCCGAGTCCGTGTCCCGGCGCGCCCGTGCTCCTGCCCGCTGGCCGCCCGGCGGCGTTGGGCCACCGCCCTTCCAGGCATGCCAGCCACCTCCGCTCGCCCAGCCACATTCGCCCTTCGGGTCTCCTCCGACCGGCGCCTTTCCCCGGGCCCGATGGCCTAGGGTTTTTGGCTGTCCCGAGCTCGGCGCCCGGTCTCCCTGGCTGGCTCGACATCCCGGCCTCATCGACGAGCTCCCGGTCGTGTGCTGCTATCGCTCGATGCTCGCCCTGGCCACGAGTACGCCTTTAAAGGCATGTGTCGGAGACGGGGAGGGGCAGGCGGAGGAGACCAGCGAGGCGGCTATTGATTACGGAGGAGAGGGGCGGCGGAGGAGACGACCCAATCCGCTAACGGAAACAGAAACGAAAAACTGAGCATGGTTGCATGCTCCGCCGAGTAAAAGTTTTTTTTTTTTTTTTTTTCGTAAGGAGGGATGCCTACGTGGGCGCCCGCATGTGCGAGAGAACTCCCCTAGTGGGCTTCATCTATATAGGGGTTATAGATTACAAAACGATCTCCCTCTTCTCCGTGTTATAAAGATGAATATGCAAATCCAGATTCAAACTTCACAGTCTTCTGATCAACATTTTGTTCTATAGTTTTCAATGTTTATAATACAGATTCATATGCTAGATTTGTTATCAAATATGCAATTCATAAGGATACAATAGGAAATAAATGAATGAAAAAAGTATTATTCGGAAGACCTTGCTAATTAGACTTCACCTTATTATATAAACTAAACAGGAAGGAGTAGTATTCTACATTTAAGTGACTAAGGTCGAGTCCCCAAATCGGACCACCTCTAAATTAAGCAATTTTGTTGTAGTGAATATTTTCCTTTAGATATAACTTACTAATATAAGGTGTATGCGTGTAATCTCAGCTACTATAACTAACATTTAGATTTAATCTCACCTACTAACTAGCATGATCTATGCTACTGAATAATAACGTAACTAATTAACCTAGCTAACCACGTGACACAAGTCAATATCACACGCTATTACGTGACAAAGTAAATAAATTGACTTCTGATCATGAACAAATTAATGATGAAAATATAGATGGGGAATTTAGTGTCCCTATCCAACAGTCAGCGCTCGGCCTTGGGGCGGTGACCGCACCGTGTAGGGACGTGGCTTCCGGCTGATGGACTAGCGCGTGCTTCAAGCAGCCGGGTAGGCGTCTAGCAGGGACTCAGCGTGCCTTATTAGGCCATCCGCACTCATCGTACTTCAAATTCATCCTTTAAAAGGAATGTACCGTCCTAGTCATCGAGATTCACACCTTTATATTCAGTTTTCCCGCACTCATTCATGCTCTATATCTCCCTCTATCCTAACTGACCAACGGTGGGACCCACTTGTCAGGATTAAATAATTTTTTTCTCCCCCTACTCCTGTCGGGCACTCTATCTCTCCCTCCTCCCGTCCTCCACCTCCCGCCACGGTTCCCCCACCCCCACCCTCGTCGCCGCCCAGGCCAAGGAAGGTGTGGCTCGCCCAGGTGTTGTCCGCCAGCTCCGAGCCGGTAGCAACCTGGCCTCGGGAGTAGCGCCACGCATTGTAGTTTCCACTGACGCTTTGGAACGCAGTGGTGGTGGTGCTGCTGCTGGGCACAACGCGGGAGGAGTGGCTTTGGGGAGGCTTTGAGGAGGCGGGCGGGGACCGGGGTCTGGGAGGAGGTAGAGAAGAAGTAGACGGATGACATAGCCGCGGAAGCCAGTGGCTGGCGTTATGCAGGAGGCAGTGGTCCTCCGGCCGCACGGCTCACCAGCATCTGTGCCAACCGCTGGTTGGGGAAGAAGACTGGAAGGTAGGATAAGCATCGGCTACACGAGAAGCTCGCCGTCGGCTGGCTCTGTCGTGGTCGGGAGGCGCGGCAAGGCGACGGAGCGGGGTGGCCGCGTCAGGCAAGCGCGGGGGACTTGTGGCCTGCACGGCTCTCCACCTCCTGGGCATTCGCGGCGATGGAGCACGGCGGCCGTGTTAGGCGGGCGTCGAGCGTCGGGGCAGACTCGCAGCCTCGGTCCACGCCGCCGTCTCCTCCCCTCCCTCTGCCCTCCCTCTCCTCTGCCATTGGGAGACTGGGCTCGAGCGGGCGGTTGGGAGGCATGACAACACGTGGGCCCCGCGCCACGGAGGCACGTAGTGGGCACTCGCTTTCGCACCAGGAATACCGGGAACACTCGACTTGTGGACGGCATACGTTGCGGCGCCGTCGTATGCTAAATGGTCCTGTAGTATGCGCGTAGCGTAAGCGCTGCAGTCAGTCTTAGCCTGGCTCTTACGGCTTCACCAATGTGAATTTTTTCAGTAGCTAGGAGTTCTTAATTGCATTAGTTTGTCCCACTTCTAGATGCACTCCGCAGGTGTACCAAGGGAGATGCCTACATGCTTTTCCCAATATAATGATCACTTAAATTAATTAATCATTTATGTATTCCAAAAGAAATCAAGGGCTGTGATTGTTTTGAGGTCTAACCTCCTATAGCAAGGAAAGTATCACATAAGAACATAGTTAGCAAATTTCGACATAAACATAACAATTTGTGTACGTAGTTTTCAATTTGACTGACGGCGAGACATCAATGGTGACTTCGTGAATCTTCAAACCTACCAAAACAGCATATGTATTAATTCTAGAAGCAAATTTAATTATTGAGGCCCAACAAGTCACTGCCCACACTTAGTATAGTGAAAATGAATATTTTCTTTTTGGGTCCAACTTAGTTACTACTCTCTCAAAACTCATAAAACTTGACGTTTTGAAAAAAATTTTGAGTCAAACATAGGGAATATAAATCATCAATAACTTTTAAGTTGTTGAGTTTGCAATTGTGGAAACTATACGAATAAATTTGTCTTGAAAAATACTTTCATAAAAGTATATGTATATCTTTTTTTCAAAAATATTTTTAGAATAGCAAGAGAGGTCAAAGTTATGTTTTTAGAGACCGTGTCGTTATCCTAAACGTAAAGTTTTATGAGTACGGATGTAGTATTAATTTAACGTGTACATGTAGTTTATCCTACTAACTAACCTATAGTTTAATCTCGCCTACTAACTTCCGTGTTTAACAAGGTCTATGCTGCTATAATAATGTGACTAGACCTAACCACGTGACAAGCAAGATGTAACGTTTGAAACCACGAGTAGATGTCACACACTTTTACGTGACAAAATAAATATATAAAAGTGGACTTCACCTCTTTTTAATGCTACCAGTAAATGTGTTGCAACAGAAACCAAGATGTATAGGAATTAGACTCGATATCATCAATAGACATGAATTGTTCTAACTTATCAGTATACGAGTCATAAATTTGGGTCACATACATGCATGGTACGTACTGAGAGCATAACCTGCCAACCTTTGATTTTATATGGAGATATAGATATAGATTAGACGTTATTAGTTTTCGCAAGAAACCTGCCAACACAAACTAACCTGACATTCAGTCAAAAAAAAAAAAAAAAAAAAAAAAAAAAAACTACCAGCGATTTAATTTGTACGTGGCATATATCATGTGGCATTCTTTCATATCATGTTTGTTTTTACATGAATGATATTATATAGGTGTATAAAACTTGAAAAATTGTATGTAACCATAAAGTTGCATACGTTACTACAAATACGCAGAGAAAAAAAAGATGTAACGTGACAATTACCGGGCCTACACAATATGTTTTGCAAAATGCACGTACTCTCTCCATCACAAATTGACCGTCGCCGTCGGTTTTTCATGCCACAAGTTTGACTTGATTTGTACAAAATATATACAACATTTATATCTTCAAATAAATTTATTAGAAAACTAGATGAAAAGATCTTTCTGATGATAATAATTACTTAATATAAATATTTATATATTTTAATATATAATTGCCGGCAGTAGTTTCTCGGGAAGAAGTATGTGATATATATACTTCCAGTTCCACCTACTAAAGACATGACATATTCCGACATGTGCATGCAGGCCCAAATTTTCTCACTAGTAATTCATACGGAGTAGGTAGTTGCATTATTAGTTTGTCTGACTGCTAGTGCTAGGCGCACTCCGTCTCTCTGGCTATAGTAGACCGAGTAGAAATTTAGCCAGCAGCAGTTGTGTTTTTATCTTATACTGATCATTTCACGCACACATATATATGGAACATAACTTCATTTCATTAACAAGAGTCTCCTATATTCAAGCGGATTTTATTTTTCCCTGATTCTTAAAATTAATTAATCAGGTTCTGTATTGTATAAAAAATTGGAGGTCTTACCTCCTAGCGAGTAACTGAAGTATCACATAAGAGAGCCTAGTTAACAAAATTTTTCGACGCAAAAAAATATAACTTGCGTACATAGTTTCCAATTACTAAATATTATGTCAAATCTACCGTTTCTTTACGTATCACAAAACAGTCGACAGACAGATTGCCTACTACTAAAAGACTAAGTAGTAATGTTGTTGCCTTTACTCGCACAATAGTTTTCTCACTTACTTTGAGCTCCTAAGCTCCACCGTTTAAGTCGGTGATTATTATTAGTGTTCAACCCATGTGGCTCGCCTCACCTCCTACACTAGTACTCCTACGTATAAGAGCTATACACAATTGCATATATGGAGGAACCGATCACAATGCGCTGACTATACTCCTACGTAAGAGCTACAAACAAAGAGCTATAAACAATTATATTTTTTGCGGAACCGATCACAATGCGCTGATCAATTGTGTCTGCGTACAACTGCACTCCTTCGTAAGAGCTACAAACAAAGAACAATAAACAATTATGTATATGGCGGAACCAATCACAATGCGCTGACCAATTGTGTCACTCAGTTCTAATAAGTAACTTATGCAATCAAACAAGAGCAAGCCAGCAAGCGATGAGAAAATGAGTATAACAAATAGCTGACAACTCACGCCTGCAAATAATTATGCATAACCATGCGTCCATTCTACATAATACAACTCAACTGTACTGCTATATATGTAAGAGCTATAAACAATTGTGTATATGGCTGCTTGCGGAACTTTATTCTTACTTCTCTTAATACAGCGCGTGTAGTACACGCTTTCAAAAAAATGTTGTTGTGTTAAATCGAGAGCTTGGGCCTTAGTGGACCGGTTCCGGCACCAGAAACCAACTAGCTAAGGTACGCTTAGTTCATGCCAAGTCTACAGGTGTGCAAGTAGGTATGCAGATTACATTGTTAAATTTGGATATTACAATATACCAAAATGGTTTATTTTTTTTTTTAGCTAAGTCAATTATTGAGGCCCAACAACCCGCTACCCACACCACATCTTCCCTATATAAGATGGTAAAGGCCACAACTGCCAAGTGCAGAGCTAAGATTGTCTACTCTAGTCTCTAGATCGAAGAAATCAGTCCTGTCAGCAGGAGAGAATGGAGATTTTACTAGTAGTTCAATATGCAGCTCTGTGTGCTGTTACACTGATGATGGGGTGGTTGGTGCACTGGGTGTACAAATGGATAAATCCGCCATGCAGTGGGAAGCTTCCCCTGGTTCCATGGGTTTACCTATCATTGGTGAGACCATGGAGTTCTTCAAAATGAGTTTCTCCTTGGACATCCCAAATTTCTACAAGAAAAGAATACAGAGGTGAGTTTAATTTATAAATAAATCCAATATTTTTTGAACAACAAATCCCATATTTTTCACTACTATGATTACCATTTACACACACATGCTGCTCGAACTCGAACATGCCTCCACCAATCACCAGCAACAGAGAGCAGCCTGATCTGTATTTGTCCAGGCCTGGTGTGAAAGATTTCTCTTATATGTATACGCATTATAACACTAAAATATATTCAACTTACATTCTCATTATATTGTGTCATGCTTGAAATACTTCCAATAATGTGTCCAGTAATTTTTAAAGTCATAACATTTTTGTTTTTGTTTTTGCTATTAGGTATGGTCCCATTTTCAAGACAAACTTAGTGGGGCAACCTATGGTCATTTGTGCGGATCCAGAGGTTAACCGCTTCATATTTCAGCAAGAAGGAAAATTGTTTCGGAGCTGGTATCCAGAGACAGCGAATCTCATTATCGGTGAGAAGACCATTGATGAGTTTAATGGCCCCTCTCAGAAGTTTGTTCGGAGCTGCATGTCTAGATTATTTGGTCTGGAATATCTAAAGCAAGAGCTCATTCCTGAACTGGAAAAGGACATTAGAGACACTTTTGCCGAATGGGCAACTAAACCTAGCGTTGATGTGCCTGATAGCACGCCTGATGTAAGTGCAATTATGCCTAATCTTTTACGTTTTCCAAAAAAGTTGACAATTGACTTAAATAAGATAAATGGCACCAAAAAGTAAGTACAACCCCTGTATCCTTGTTTTTGTTTTCGAGGCAATACCCTGTATCCTTAAATAATTCATTTCATAGGATAACTTTGAAAACTGATTTAACTGAGGCTAACAACATCTATGGCACTATGTCAGTACATTATAAATAATATATCATAATAAATGTGCTGATATTAATATTATAAATATTGGTGCTCTTGTTTTACAAATTTGGTCAAACTTAAATAGTTTGGCTTAAGATAACTTTGAAAACTGATTTAACTGAGGCTAAGAGCATGAGTTTTTTTCAGGTAATCTTTGTGCTTGTGGCGAAGAAGTTGCTTGGCCTCCATCCCTCCGAGTCGAGAGAACTGAGAAAGAACTACAGTTCTTTTTTCTTCAAGGGTTGATATCTTTCCCTATATATTTCCCTGGGACAACGTTTTACCAGTGCATGCAGGTTTGTAATATTTTCATGTTTGTCATACAGATTAAGTTTTTTATGAAAACTTGTCATACAGATTAAGTAACAATGTTACATAATATTTTCTTCATATTGAACATATATATATGCAATTCAGCTACTCAACTGTAACAATATATAAGTATTTGAGCATGTTGACTTCGGGTTTTTCAATTATTAATAAGCCCCTTGATTTGTTTTATATTTTGTGAGCAGGGAAAGAACAATATGCTGAAGTTAATGTCAAATCTACTGAGAAAGAGGATGGGCACGCCTATGGAAAAGCAAGGAGATGTTCTGAACATGATCGTTGAAGAAATACAGAGTGAAAAGCCAACAATAGATGAGAAATTCGCTACAGATGCACTGTCGGCTCTCTTGTTTACAAGCTTTGTCACATTGTCACCCAATCTTACACTCGCGTTCAAGTTCCTCAGTGATCACCCAAAAGTTCTGAATGCTCTCAAGGTATCTCTACTGCGTTATATATTCCACATACCCATGTATGTGCACAATTTCACTCTAGAAATAAATATGGATAGATATTCTCTCTCTCTCTTTTTTTTTTTTTTTTTTTTTTTTGAGAAGGTGAAACTCAGAGATGGTAAATATTTTACATCCGGTACATATAGGCCATGTTGAATAATGTAAAATCATTTTGCTTCAGGAGGAGCATGACACAATATTGAGGAACAGAAAGGAACCAAGTTCAGGTTTCACATGGGAAGAGTACAAGTCATTGACCTTCACTAATATGGTGATTTTGGTCCTTATTTATACTTCCATTTGATCATGGGCTGTGTGTTTGCCTGTTTGGACCTTCTTCTCTAACTGAATCGTGCTTCTTGTGTTTCATGAAGGTTATAAATGAGCTTACGAGAATGAGTAATGTCACACCAGGGATTTTCAGGAAAACTTTAACAGACGTGCAAGTGAATGGTACATATACTTCTACAATTGTACCAAAAAATAACATATGAAGGTTTCAAATGAAAGGGCCATATGAGCAAATAATTAAGAACCAATAGTAGAAGTCCATATAGTTCCCAATATTAATCAGCTATCTGTCTCGTGACTTCGTGGGATCATGTGGGAGAGCCACAATTGTTTGAATTCTAAGAACCACAAGTACATGAATAATCACATTAGCTAGGATTATTGGGGGTCGGAGATGCATGGTAGCATGGGAACCGGTAGGTCAGTAAGTATGCTTCGCGTGAAAGTTTGTTTGTTTATTTTTGTTCAACACCAAGAAAAAAACAAGTTTTTTGGTCACCAAAGGACAAGGAGTATCCTTGAGTATCACTGCCACTGTCTGAATCTAAACCAACACTAGCGTGCGGGTTATATGGAATCGACATGATGAAGGCTTTTGTGGTAGACGAATTAGATACAAACTCTTGTTTATTGTTTAGGCTGCCATGTTAGGACAATGAAGCATCCAAAGCTATGTAGTGTATATATTTACTTTTGCATGAGTATATAAGAACTTGCACATGTGGCTGAGTAAATTTTCTTTGATAAAGGGTACACAATTCCAGCCGGGTGGATGGTTATGATGAGTCCCATGGCAGTTCATCTGAACCCAGCATTCTTTGAAGATCCACTTGACTTTAATCCATGGAGGTGGCTGGTCAGTGCAAAACTAACACCCAATTGTTGCTACCCATTTCTATATGTTTCCATTACGAAAATACTGACAATTTCAGAAATACAGGATGAGTCAAAGCGTGATGCACAGAAGAATTTTGTGCCATTTGGGTTAGGCATAAGGGCATGTCCTGCATCAGATTTTAGCAAGCTTTTCATGGCACTTTTCCTCCATGTTTTGGTGACAAAGTACAGGTAGTTACTGGCACATGACAAGTCTATTTAGGCATTCGCTAGCCTGGAAGGGGTTTTTACATGCTTTTTGAATTATTTCAGTATTTACAGATGGACGAAAATCAAAGGAGGGAGGTGTCCCGCAAGGCAGTCATCATGTTCCCACAGGGCTATCAAATTCAACTACTCCCAAGGGCCTAACTGATGATTGTTATATATAAACTTCTGCTGGAGATACAGATACCTCCTCATATATATAGTCATATGTGTGTGAAATAAAACTGGAATATAATGTTAAAATGCATGTATGCATGCTCTTCTTATTACCTTAGCTTACACGAAAGTATGGTGTGCAAAATGTATCATTGCATATTTGTAAGTGTCATGTTTCGGTGTGTGAAGATATGATGTAATAAAAACATCTATGAAATGCATGAAAAAATTGCATTATATAAAGCTTCATCAAAAATATATTTTATGTGTGAATCTTAAAACATTAAACAATCATTTAATTATTTAACGGTTTTATTAATTTTTATGAGGAAAACATTTTTTATTTAGCCCATACCTAGTTAGTCGCTATATAAGGCTAGTCTTAATGCATGTTTTACGGGGTTTCATGCATATTAAATAGTATGTCACATTGCTTTGGAAGTGGACGAAAGGTTCTTCATCTTACGCTATGTCTTTGGCCTTGGTTGGTTCTTGACAGGCTTCTCGATTTCCTCGGTTGGTTGAGATCTCTTCGCCCTTATCTTCCTTGTTGGGTGATTCTTTTTACCTGATTTTTGTTAGCAAATACGTTTGCCAGCAGTGAATGTACGTGAATATTTCCTTCTTTAATGCAAAGTGGAGTTGGTGTTGTCCGATGTAAACGTTGGCGGTAGTGAGGAACGTGTCCTTGTTGTTGTCCCCATGTCTAGGATCATAAAATCCATCGGGACATAAGCCTATTTTATTTTTATGAGAATATTTGTGGCTACTCCTTCTGGGTAGCGGATCGAATGTTCACTCTCCAGAATATCCTGGCTACTCCCTTTTACCATAATGTCCGTGACTGTCAAGATTTCTTTTTTTTTTTGTTCTGTTGATGCGTGAAAGATGTGGTGGGCTCTTGCAGTTTCAGCTCCAACTGAAATGTTGAATTGAGTCTGATTTACCGGATGGCATGTTCTTGGTACGTCAGATAATACAATTGGTATGCAGCTGAAATTGTTCAGTCTTGCAATTTCAGATGCGACGGAACCAAATTCAGTAGTAGTTCCAGCTCCTTCTCGGGAATGAAAGTTGAACAAAAAAATGCTTAAATCTTGTATCTCGGTCAGTAAGTTGAACTAAAACAGCTTTGAGGCTTGAGCTTCCTTTCAGTCTCAAAAAGACAGGAAAAGGAGAGACTGATCAGTGTTGCACTTCTGTATCAGATACATCTATATATATTAATGCAGTTGTTGCACAGTTGACGCAGTTCCTGTTATCAGTCAAATCCTTGTTAACAACAGAATGATGCTTCATTTTCTGGTTTGCTTTTACCAAGGTTTTGACATGTTCACTCTAGGCTCGTGTTGTGGCAGTAACCAATAAATTATAGAGCCCCAGAGGCCCAGTGTTGAGGCTTGGACAAAGCATGAACACATGAATGGCTAGAATTTGGAGTTGATCTTTGCCTTGATGCTATACTGTATAGAATATTTAGGAGCTTGATGGGAGCAACTAGTTTGGAACAACAATGCACGCAACACAAGAGCAAGCAGGATATATAGTCTTAGGTGGCCACAGCTGCTGGCAGCCCTACCTGGCCGGCCGGCTGCTGTATGAAATCTTTCCCAGCTTCCGCCCATCACTACTCTGTGCAACGTCTGCAGCTTCCCATGCTTGTTGTAATGTCCTGACATAAATTTTGCATTTTTCTCAAGACATTGTCTGCCGTCACGCTCAAGATTCATGCCTTCATCATAGTGTGTCTGACGTTTCCTGAAACAAATCTCATGGAGAATTGCATTTCTTTCCATTTGTATTTGTAGTGTTTCTTCACAGCACAGCAGGTCCTCAGAAGCTGCCTGGCGCGATACACTTTGGGCCGAGACAGTGTTCGTGCACATGGTTGACAAAAGGAAAAAGTCTACTTTCGGTCCCTCAACTTTTGCAAAAAGTCCGATTTTGGTCCCTCAACTCCAAAACCGGACAAAAAACAGGCCCCTCAACTATTCAAACCGTGGTAGATTTCGTCCCTCGACGGGTTTGGACGGTGGTTTCGCTACAGTAATTCCGGTTTTTGCTACAGTGACCGTGGTTTCGTTTTTTCCCTTTTCTTATTTATTTCGGCTGAATCTTTTAAAAATCATAGTAAATCACAGAAAAATCATAAAATAGAAAATCTAATTTTGTTGAACTCCACATAAAGTAAAGCTACACAATGAATATATAATATGGTATACTTTAATATAAAATTTTTTCTATGAAGGTTTTGCCTTTTTATTTTTATTTATTTCAGCTCAATATTTAAAAAATCATAATAAATTATAAAAATCATAAAATTGAAAAACCAATTTTGCTAGACTCCACATGAGCATATTTACACAATAAAGATATACAGGTGTACTATTTAATTTATTGGCCAGATCCATCGATCGGGTTCACGGCTCGGCAGACGTGCGTGCGTGCGCAGACGATACGACAAAGAAACCTAGCTAGCCTAACCTAGCTAAAGAGCCACAAAGAACTCCGTCTTGTGTTATTGCGCGCCTCATGTGGAGTCCAACAAAATTGAATTTTTATTTTATAAATTTTCTGTAATTTACTATGTTTTTAAAGATTGAGCTGAAATAAATAAAAAAGAAAAAGGCAAAACCTTCTAGCAAAAACTTTATACTAAAGTATACCATATTATATATTCATTGCGTAGCTCTACTCATGTGGAGTCCAACAAAATTGGATTTTCTATTTTATGAATTTTCTGTGATTTACTATGGCCTCGTTCGCTTGGCTTATCGGCCCGCCAGGTCGGCCGGTATTTTCTCTCACAAAGATCGGCCCCAAACGGCCCAACAAAGATATTTTCTCTCACATCATCATCAGCCAGCCGCATGACGGCCGAACGACAGGCTCTATGATTTTTGAAAGATTCAGCCGAAATAAATAAGAAAAGAGAAAAAACGAAAACACGGTCGGGCCGTAGCAAAACCAGAGTTACTCAGAGCGAAACCACCGTCCAAAACCGCCGAGGGACGAAATCTGCATGGTTTGAAAAGTTGAGAGACCTGTTTTGTCCGGTTTTGAAGTTGAGGGACCAAAATCGGACTTTCGCAAAAGTTGAGGGACCAAAAGTAGACTTTTTCCCTTGACAAAATACTACTTCCATGTGGGCCTCAGGACATGGGCCGATACACTCTAGGCCGAGACAGTCTTCATGCCCATTGCCTCTTGGGCCACCAGCAAGGACGAGTTGTTTTTTTTTAACATGTTCGCTTGAACTTATTCTCTCTCACAGAACTTATTCTCAAAAAACTTATTATTCTCTCACACAAAACTTATTATTCTCTCACACAGAATACAACTAAATCAGTTGAAATCAGCCATCAGCAGAACAGGAGTGTGTGATGGCTGATGGGATCCATTTGATTTCCACGGTTGGGTTGGTACTGTTCTACCGCTCGGCTCCGCAGAGTAAATTTTGTGCAATCTATGATGAACATAATTTACCTGCATGCTGCTATTTGTAAAAAAAAAAAACAATACTCCTACGTACTTGTACTGTTGTCTGATTCAGTAGTATACATACATACATTCGGATCTCTAGAGAAATGAATATCTAATCTTAAATATGTCGTGATAATGAAGTAGCTAGTGGTTGTTGTTAGGAATTTAGGCAAATTCATGATTAATTTAATCCATGCAAATGACGCAAACAAGATATATATGATGTCATATATGTGCTTATCTAAAAAATATTTCATAAACATCATCATGCATATTATTTTGGTGCTAACCAGCAAGGTAAAAGAAGTAATATTGCTTAAATAAATCAAGTCTACCATGCTAAAAACACATGTCACAAAGATCTAGATTTTGACAATAAAACGAACAAGACGATTAACGAAGTCATACCAAGCACCAGTGAACGCCATGTCTCTTGTTGAAGTCGCCGTCGCTTCACCAATCACCGGGAAGAAAAGAAGAAGATGTCCGAACCTGCGAGTAGTCGTGCCGCCAAGACATGTCATGCAGAAGCATTCCATGGATTCCTTCTGCATAACATATGCACTAAGACTATTCAATGTTTATTACCTTTGTCAAAACTGATGTGTTGCTTGCTGATTGCTTACTTGTTATTTGTCTGAACCAAAGAAAGTGTTACATGCCTTTTCATTCAGGTTTCCATTAGTATTGGTCGTGTTTAAATATGTGTCCTTTAATCCTCATTTTGTAATTATTGTGCAGGTCATGTACGGGCTTCGACATAGAGGGCTTGCGGGGAAAAGGACATATGAAGCCACTAATGCGAACTCGCAAGGGACCAATGCTGATGGTGGGAACTCCCCGGCGACCAATGCTGGTGCGAACTCCAAAGGGACCAATGCTAGTGGGAACTCCCGACGGACTGTCTTTGATGGCGGCACTGCCAATTCTCAAAGGGTTGGTGATGATTTGAGTAACATTCAAATGAGCAATGCTAGTTCGATGACTTGAATGATGGTGGAAGTGGCAATTTACAAGTTAGGGACCAACCTACAAAAAAGCAAGAGGGAGAGGGAAGAAAAATGAGACGCAATTGAGAGTGCCTCCACCTAGTAGGAAGGTTATACCTCAAAAATCAGTTAGCAAAAGGCAATGGTACATTAGCTAAACAAATGTGGCAACCATCCTTTTTACTTGAAGTCTAAGACCATATGAATTGTCACAAGTCAGCACTAATCCACTTGAAATACTTGCTAGTGCTGATATCGTGGACACTTATGTCGATGATGATGACTACTATGAAGAGATGAATGACAGCAACAACTATGTTGATGGCAATTCTAGTTATGATGACTTTGATGAAGATGATGGTAGTGATGACATTAGTGGCAGCGAAAAACGATGACATGAACATTGGTAATGGAGAGGATAGCAGCAATGAAGAGCATGATAATAAAGGAGAGCACAATGATGATTAGTGGCAGCGAAAACGACGACATTAGCTAGGCTTATTTTGCTAACTGGCAACCCTAGGTTGAAGCAAAACCTTTTGGAGTTGTACTAGATGACCTTGAGTTATGTATGTGCTGGCTACTCGAACTTGTCTTAGTTGGCTATATGAATTATTATGAGACAATATTAGTTATGTATGCGCTGGCTGCTTGAACTTATTTTAGTTTGCTATGAATTATTATGAGACAATATTGCATTTCATCAATGTAATGATGCTGAGACTATATATGTTTGGAGTGCAAGTGTTGGACACTTTGTGACATGCTTTGGATTGAATTTAATTGAATTTATGCATGTATTGAAATCTGATAGTATGTTTTCCTGAAGGTTTTACCCTCATGAAATAGGTATCCTGGTTGCAGCTCATTCCCATATTTCGTGAGGGTTGTACATGTTGTCGTGGTGAGACCTCCCTCTCATGAAATTTATATTTCGTGATGGTTCAAACCTATTTCGTGGTGAGACCTCCCTCTCATGAAATACTATTTTCGTGGGAGTTTTGTAACTGATCACGAATTAATTTCATGACGGTGACCTCCACGAATTACTCTCATGCAAATATCCCCGCGGACTGACGACGACTCAGAGTTTTCGTGGAGGTGACACTCATGAAATTGCGTCGCGAAAACAAATCATGACACCAAACTCTCATGAAAACTTTATTTTCGTGATCCGTTTACCGTGAGAACTATTGTGTGACGGTTGCTCGTCACGAATCATTTCGTGAGAGTAAAACGCATTTCATGACAAAGATATTAACTCTCACGAAATCCGGGATTCGGTAGTGAATATTATTACCAGGATTAGCTATTTTTAGATAATGGAAATTATATTCTGGCTTTAGTCATCCGAGGATGCATCAGGCCAACAAAATTACAACTAGAAAACAGTGTTACGGGTAAGACAGAAGTCACCCGAGAACACTGGTGCACTTTTTTTAAAAAAATAAAACAACTAAACAATGTCCACCATTGGAGACTCCTGATCCTCAGAATCCGGCAACAACATAAGGCCCCATGAGCGTGTGCGATGAGTCGCCACCTTGATGTCCAAGGGATCTTCAACCAAATGACGTCTCCAATGAGAAAATGCCATCCAAAGACGCCATCGCCGCCCACCCAACTGGTGTAGGTTTTCACCGTAGAGATCCGCTTGAAAAAGACGGGCGCCTCCGGCGAGGAAAGTGGCGCCCTCGGGCATCACCGTCCGTCGTAGTAGTGAGCGGCCAATGCCCCCTCCCTGGGGCGACGCCGTTACGCCAACCGGCCGGCGACGTGCACCATCGCCGAAATATGATCGGAAAACAAAAGCCGGCGCCCCGCGCCATCCTCGCCGTCCCTTTCCACGACTCCTCCACCTTGGCGGCCGTGGAAGCCACCATGGCCGGCCACCGGTTCATCCCCGATACGGCCAAACCAAATGCTTCACCATCGCGCCCGCGAGAACCGCCTCCATGGTCGACGTATTCGCGACGCCCCATCGCCCTCGGGTCGCCGGATCGGCCCCTCACCGGGTTCTCCGGCGCCCGGTATGGGCGGTCGACCGCGCCACCATGGGGGCCGGACCTTCGCCGCTCCACTTGTCTCCGCCGTGGCGTCCGCATCGCTTCCAAATCGCTCAAGACACCGCGCCGACACCTCCACCACCGCGGCCTGTTCGAGTGGCCCGAGCGGAGGCCACCTCACCACTCCATCGGCTGCGCTCGGGTGCGCCGCCGCGCCCGAGGCGCCGAACCGGGCACAGGCCCGGAACGCCGACCACCGCACCGATGGCTATGGCGCCCGGCAATCCGGAGGCAAGGGGACCGGATCAGCGGCGGTCGGATCCCGCCAGACCGCTTCCGCCGCCCGGCCGCCAGCGAGCCAAAGGATGGCCTCCAACCGCTGCCGCCCGCCGTCGCCGAGCCGAGACGCTGCCGAGGTGCTGCCCCGCCGCCACCATCCTTGAGAGCCGCCCGAGCTTCCCGGTGGCGCTCTCGGGCGCGCCAAGGCGAGGGGAAGGGGAGGAGGAGCGGCGCGGCGGCGGTTAGGGTTCACCCCGAGCCGCCCGACGCGAGGCGTGCTTCACAAAAGATAGATCGGTTATCAGGATTAGCTAGCTGGTACGATAATAAGTTTCTCTAGATGAGATCGATAGTGTATATATATTACTTTGTGTATGTATGTATATAAATTCTCGAAATATGTATATGTATTAGGTCACCTGGAATGTTTCAGGTTAGATTGTAGATTGCCTAACTATGTTGTGCCTGCTTAGTTTTAATCCCAGCCCAGCTCAGGCAATTGCTGATAAAAAATTAGCTACTGCAACTTGTACTTTGTCCTCCAAATGAGCCAGTCCTTTCCGAACTAAATCTTGCCTTTATTTCCATCTTGAATACACCTTGACCCGTACATTGATCAGAAGTCAACCAAAAACTTTTAAACCGAGCTTGACAGTTAATAGCATTTCTAAATGTTTAAGTAGTTTATATAGTAGGATATAGAAACAAAAAAAAAACATGGCAGGCAGGTAATAACTGAATACTACTAGTAATTTTACACGGTAGTATATAGTCATAGCTAAACCTAAATTAACTAGAACGATGACCACGTAATGATCAACTACGGATAGTACTACATCAAGTATTTATTACTTGCAGGAGCCATCAACCTGCTCGGCGACCACGCGACAGGGTACAGGGCCACTCTCTCTTGGTCATATACGTCGGCGTCGTCTTGCTTCTTCTCACTTGCCCGCCACCTTCGCAACCACCGCTACACCGTCTTTCCTTCATCTTAATTTTACGTTGTATCGTTTCATGTTGTGAGTGTCGCGTTCGATAAACTATAGTTTTGTGTCACGTTATTACAATAGTACTATCACTATCAGTTATGTGACTGCTCTGCTGACACGGCGAAATACTCTGGGAGGTCGAAAGGGGCGGCCGGCGAAGGCTCTTGGCTGCCGACTTGCGTGAGCTCTCACTATTCAGAAATAGCACCTATCGAATCAGCAAGCCGCCACAACTAGCAAGGAACATCTCTCTCATGTTTATTAATAGTGAGAGCTCACAAGGATATATATAATCCAATTTGTCGCGAGCGGCGAATGGAGCAATTAGGAAGCAAGGTGATCGAGTAATGGGTGTGGTATATCCAATCCAATTTAATACAAAAATAAATGGCAGCATTTATTAGCCAAGCCTTCAGGCTTATTGGCAGCCAGGGCAAGCCAGGTGGTCTGATCGGTCGGTCTAATGGATTTGGCACGGCTAAGCTTCATTAGCTAAGCCGTTTTTCTAGAAAACAGCTTCACCACCAACTTCCAAAATTAAGCTGAGTTGTTTTGATAATTGTGTTTGGTAAAGCAGCTTCACCACCAGCTTTTGATAATTGTGTTTGTCCAACATGCCATTATCCACACGATCAAATAGACTGGGCAGGAGCTGCCGTGACTCACTACCCGCGCACAACACAAGCAGGAACAGAGCTCATGGTTACTCACGCACATGCGTTTTCCAAAGTGATTATTTTTTTTCTTGCACAAAAGCTCCATGCACACCAGCCCTAAAAAATAGATCACCGTGAAAAAAGAAGCCATGTCTGAATCCATACACACCAGCCCTAACAAACAACTGGTTTAAGACCTTCACACACATTACAAATCACAAACTCAAACTACTGAAGCAGATAACCTTCACAACTTCTTGGATGCAGAATCGCACACATGTCACCTCCGTCTTCATAGACACCTACATTCAACACTGGCAATCAATCAGTAAGAACACCATGATAAGTAGAAAATAGGTGTGTAATGCAACAGCAGGTAGTGGCCTTCGAACTCGCCTACTAATCGATGATAAGTGCCTGTGGCTCCAGTGGTCTGAGGTACTGAACTACTGCTGCAGGATGGAGCTTGAACAGGGTGCTCTTAAATTTTAATATATCTGTAGATTATAAACAAAAGCTGATCAACAAGTGGGTTGTGCAACAGCAGCAGTACAATTGATCAACAAATGCAACAGCAGCAATACAATTCATTCTTCCAAAAGAAAGTGATGTTCCCAGATGCACTGCTACTGAACTGTAACAGATCAACAAACCATAGTACTAACGGCTTCGCATTATTAGCAACAAGGCAACTGCAATCACACTGGATTTTCACAGGTTGTATCAACTAGCACTACTTTAAAGCCAACTAATAGGCAAGATGAATATTACCGCGTCTCACATCGGCGATGGTGCTGTGGGTCGCCACGTCTCACGTCGGCTACGAGGACATCGTCTTGCCGTGAGTGGTGGGGGCGGGAGAGGACCGGCCGCGGCGCTCCCCGAAGCCGGGCAACAGACTCCGAGTGGTGGAGAGGGAGGGGACCGGCCGAGGCGGGGTGCGGCAGTGCCGGAAAGCCTAGTTGGGTGGTCCCCGAAGCCAAGCAGCAAACTACGAGTGGCGGGGAGGGAGGGGACCGGCCACGGCAGGAACGGCGGCGGAAGAAGATGGATCGGGCGAATCCCAGGCAGGAACAGCGAGCCGGCGGCGAATACTTCTTGAGGAATGGAGGCAGCGGTACAAAGGGTTACGGGAGGAGGACAGATTGTGGATTCTGGGCCAACGGCGTACCCATGGCGGCGGCGGCGGCCAGAGGGCGGCGGCGCTACCCTGGGAGACGACCAGAGAGGAGGGAAAGTCCATGGCAATTTCTTGTAAATTGGTGGTAAACTCAAGGGCATTGAGGTCATTGTGGAGGGAGAGAGCTGTGGAGTTGTGATTCCCCAGCTCCATTGAGCGGACACAAGCGGGACGCGTTTGTCTGAGCGCATTTCTAGGGGAGCAGAAAAGAAAGCTGACGAGCGAGCTATTTGTTTGGCTGCTGAAGCTGTTTTTTAGCTCATAAAGTTACTACTAAAGCTATACCAAACGGGTCCTAATTCTACGCGTACTACATATTGCATCCCGACGAACTGGCAGCATCACGTAGGTCTGGCTCTCGGGCCGTTCGGGTTGGGTGGCAGCAGCCAGCATGGCAGCAGCAGGTGCAGGTGGCATCAGCTAATCTACCAGACAGCACGTTCTCAAAATTATTATCCGGATTAACTAGCTAGTACAATAAGTTTCTCTAGACGAGATCGGAATAAATGTATATATATATATATATATATTACTAGTTGTGTATTTATGTATTTAAATTCTCCAAATATGTATAAGTATTAGGTCATCTGGAATGTTTTAAGTCAGATTGTACATTGCCTAATCCTAACTTCGTTGTGCCTGCTTATTTAATCCCAGCCCAGTTCAGGGCAGAGAGCTGACTTAAACCCCACAAAGCCCAGGGCTTCTTCGGCAGAACCACTGACCATGTCGCCCCAAATGTTACCGACCATCGGATCTACGAATCAACGGTCCACATCCGTCCGCACAGCTACAGATTCTCTAGATTCTTTCATCGAATCGGCTTCCTATCAGCTTCTCCGGCTTCTGATTCCAATTCATCGAGGCATATATATACTGGGCTTCCGCTCCCACTAACCCAGCTTCAGCTTCTTCTCCTTCCAGAAAAATCTCAACTCCTCCTCTGATTTCCCTCAGCACGGCGGCGCCCGCGTCCTCCTCTTCCTCCATCGCCTTTAATATTTGAGATGTATGATAGACCGCAGAATAGAAGCAAAAGGTATATTTTCATGCTCTACGTACTGCTCTACTTATTGAATGTTTTCTATTTTCATGCTTCTTCAATAAATATATGATAAACATAGCACCTTTGTGCCTTTTATAGCATCTTAATCTTATTGACAAATTTTGCATATGCTAAAATTGGTTGAAAGAAGTTGCATCATGCCACCAAGAACCTTTTGAAGCGGTCAGAGAAGAGGAGAGCAGAACTAAACATTTGCAGAACATCTGCATTCCAACCGTCTACAGAATGTAGTCCACCATGAGTCTGTTCTGTGTAAATGTACCGAAAGCTAAACATAACATGGCAGAAATATTCATCCACTATGTATTCCTGGACTTATCTAGATACCTCGAACATGTACACTATCTACTTAAGTATGCTACTATGTATCAGGACATCAATCATCAATGCGAACAGTGGACTTAGCTAGATACCTCGAACATGTACATGTACACTATCTACTTAAGTATGCTACTATGTATCAGGACATCAATCATCAATGAGAACAGTTTATCATAATGACTCTGATAGCTATAAACTGGTTGCTCTAAATTGCTTGCTTTATCATAGACCTGATAGTACAACCTGTAAATCGATATGTTTCCTTTACTTGATTTAGCACCAAACGGGCGCGCGATGGCGCGTGCCCTGCTACTAGTAAATAATTAGCTACTGGGACTTGTACTTTGTCCACCAAATGAGCTTTTCGATCAAACTAAATGTTTTAGCTCCGAGTCTACCTTGCCCTCCATTTCCATCATGAGTACTTGAAACTCTGGTCGGAACTCAACCAAAACCTTTAAACCTAGCTTGACAGTTAACAACATTTCAAATATTTATTAGTTTATAATACGGTATATAAAAACAAAAAAAAAAGTCATGGGCGGGCAGGTAACTGAATACTAGTACTTTTGTATAGTATTATAATGTGTATACTATATATATAGTCATAATGCGCTGTAGTTGTAGCTACATACAATATTGTACTATGTAGTTACAGTAGAAAGAAAATCAATCAATGGCTGAAAGCTAGACTAGAACGAAGACCACGTGATAATTAACCAACTACGGATAGTACGTACATCAAGTATTTATAACTTGAAGGAGCCATCAACCTGCTCGCCGACAACGTGACCGGACCACCACCACTCTCCTGCTTGTCTGTGTCGCCGCCGTCTTGCTTCCTCTCACTTCCCCGCCACCTTCCCAACCACCACAGGTCCACTATACCGTCTTTCATCTCAACTTTGCTTTAAATTTGTTCGCATGGGTTTTGTGTTGTGTGTCACTTTGAATAAACCATAGTTTTCGTGGCACTCACGCTATTGCACTTCTCTCCATTCCAAATTGTAAGTCATTTCAAAAAATCTTGAAGAGTTAAAACATCTTTGGTTAACCAAATTTATAGGATAAAATAATAAGTTATAACCTAGCTACTTTGCTGCCCTTCTTCGGACTGCATACAAAAATAGAATGGGAGTCTCTGAATTTAATGGAATCAGTTATAACCTAGCTACTTTGCTTATTGATCAAACTGAAGCCTTGCAACATCTGGCAGATAATTTTTTCTGAGACTGAAATCCAGGCTGCCATTAAATCTATGCCAAGTAATCATGCTCCAGGACCTAATGGTTTCAATTCTTTCTTCCTTTGTCTTCACAAGCCTTAAGTGAATTACATGAACGGGAAGATTTGTTGAATTATTTTGGCTGGGATCTTGAGGGGTTTAATCAATGGATCTACTGTTGGAACTTCGCGACCTATTCCTCTAAGAAAGCTTATAAAAATCCTGAAAGGTCATGAGCCTGCATCACCCTTATTTGAATGGCTTTGGAAAGGTGCTAACTTGAGAAAACATAAATTCTTCTTCTGGTTGTTGCTCAAGGATAGATTGAATACCAGGGGACTTCTAAGGAGGAAGAATATGTTCTTGCCATCCTATTCTTGTGCCATCTGCAACTCTATGGGAGATGAAACAATTCGCATCTGTTTTTTGAATGTCCATTCAGTCAAGCCTATTGGATTGTCCTAGATATTAATTGGAACTTCAACTTACCTCCTCTTGACATGATAATCCAAGCAAGAATAGATTCCGGGCTCCTTTCTTCTCGTGAGAAGTGGTTATTACTACTTGCTGGGTCGACCGAATATTGGAAACGATTTGATCTTCGACAACAAACCTTGTACATATGCAAATTGGAGAAATTTCTTCAAAAACCAGATGGGTTTGATTTGCATCAAAGCCAAGCCAGGCCTTGCGGGTCCTATCAAAATTTGGTTGGAGATTATCCCTTAATGTTTTATATTTTTCCTTTTTGAGTTTGTGTAACTCGCTTCTTTGCACCCTATGTGCACCTGTATTTGTTTTTTACCCTATATCAATGAAAAAAGATTAGGTCGGGGTGATTTCTCCCCACTGAATCCTTCAAAAAAAAATAATATTTATGATGTCAACTAAGCATCTTTAGATTTCTCATTAATTATATTTTCATAGTATAGTTAAGTGATGTCATAAACTTTCATAATTTTCTCTATAACTAGCAAACATGGCTAGACGTGAGTTATTCATATGAGTGCGGGTGTTGGTAGTAAAAAGTTGTGGGGTAAGTTGAGATGGGACAAGAAAATCACATACAAAGATTAAAAAGGGTTGATATCCTTTTTTACTTGTAGAAACGGGCAAGGCCAGTTTTTCCACTTTATCAAAGTGCACCCTGGATCGATTCTGTAGAGAAAACAGCAAACTACTCGTACAATCATCCGTCGTTTCTAATGTTGTCCTGCCCAAAGTACCGGTCGGGGCCCGGGAGGAACTATACGTGCATTCATAGGAAAGGACATCGTTGATACAAGAGGCAATACTGTACATGTGCCAATGCCAACTCCTACCAAACAACTGCCCGATAGTAACAGCATATAACTGAGCCAAAAGCTTTTGTCCAAAAAAAGAAAAAGAAAAAAAAAAGGCGCCTACAGCTCGAGCTATAAAGAACGCCCCCGAAGACCTGGTGTGTGGTGCAGAGCCGTGCAGCTAGCAGAAGCAAAAAAAACAAGTCATCTGTTTTACCACCGGTGTAGTGTGAGGCACTGAGGCTCGAGTGATCTCGTCCGCCTGCTGCTTCAACACGATGGCCATGGCATTGGCGTCATCAGCGGCCTTTACGGGTTTGGGTACCTGTCGTGTAAACCGAGTGCACCTGGTACATGCAAAGCACCTGCAGCAGCAGCTGCTGGCCGCGGCAACGGTGTCCATGCCCAGGCGATTACTCGCAGCGACCGGTAGGTTACGTAGGTACTGCCTCCTCGCCCTGCCGTTGAGATTGTCGTTTTTTACTTTTTGAGTACCATTCGTCTTATTCAAATTATTTTAGCAAACCATAAAATAAATAATTTATAATTAGAGTATCTCTAATGATAAAGTAAGTTATAAAATAATAACTAATATTTATAAATTTTTTAAAACAAAACGAATGGTCAAACCAAATGCAACGGAGTCTAAAGGGTCTGTCTATTTGGCACCCGGTTGAAATAAAATATTTCCATCAACCGGTTAACAAAAAGCAAATATCAACTGGGTTTCAAAAGCAAGACAGCCGGTTGAAAAAATATACCAATCAACCGGATGACCATAAAAGCCATAATCACCTGAATTTCAACAAAAAGCACGTGCCACCCGGTTGAAATATAACAAACAGGCATCACCCGGTTGACCAAAAAAAAACTGAAACTCTGAATATCTCTTTCTGACTGAAGAACTGTATTGTAGTTGAAGAGCCACTACACTGAAGAACACAAAAGCACACAGAATTTAGATTGCCAAGAGAGCAGCACCCACAAATCATCATGTATGAAACTGAATCAAATACCAATTGAACTGAAAATTGAATCACAGCCTCACATAATCTTGGTGAAACTAAACCAGAGAACCATAGAAGCAAAAATGAAATTTTTTCAAAAATGAAAAAATCACTCAAATGCATTCAAAGTCTGAATGAAAAAAAAGTAGGAACCATTCAACCATGATACAGGATACATAAAACTGTGACTTCGGTTTTGTCAGAGAACTTTCAAAGTATATGAGAAAATCCAATCAGATTCTGCTAACTCCAGGACCATGCACGAGCACAGAATTGCTACACTGAACTCATACTGCAGTTCAGTGAAAAAAAACTCAAATGGCCTAATGGCCAAATGGCTAAAGTAGCCTAATGGACAAATGGCTAGATTTAAAATTAACAAATATAGCCAAATATAAATCAAAATAACCAACTCAAATTATGACATCGAAATCAAATAATTGGCCAAATCAAGTAGCCAGATAACCTAAAAGCTCATAGCCACATGAGCCAATGGCAAAGTGACAGATAAAAATGAGAAAAAATGGGGTCCAAATTTCCTAATTGCAAAATAAACATGGGTCCAAATGAGATTCAAATAGACAAATCATAATGAATAATGGCAAACAAAACCAAAATGGCCTAAAGGGAAAAATAAAATTCAAATGGCCTAATGGGCTCATGGCATAATGTACAACTGGAAATCAAATGGCATACTGAAAAAAACAGACAAAGAAAATTCATAAAAATGACAATCAAATGGCCTAATGAAAAAAAATTGAATAATGAGGAAACAGTGACCCAAATGGTATAATAGCCAAATGACAGTCAAATTCAATAATGGCCAAACATTTTTTCAAAATAAAAAAAAAAGGTACTAATGGCCAAATGAAAGCAAAATGGAATAATAACAAAGAAGTAATAGGCATATAGCTAGCAGCTTTCAAGTCCTGATAAAGATAACAACACAGCTAATACTCTGCTTCTCTCCCGACACAGATCAAAAACAGGGAGGCTATTAATCCATATGCAAAATCAGTTAAGTACATATATAGCGTAATATAATAAGAAGATCAATATCCAGATCCCAAAATGATACTACAACTACTATACAGAACTGCTATTAACTGCCTCCAAAGAAAAAAAAATCCTAGCCTCCAATCATGATCAGTACTCCTACAGTAGGGACACCCACCCTCCCCACACCCATTTGGCTAAAAAAAAGGACACCAGAGAAGCTTCCTAGGGAGGAGTAAATAAAAAAGTACTTACGGTGGGCACAGGGAGTCGAAAAACGATCGAACGAGGCAAAAACACAAACAAACAGGGGGAATTCAAAATGCTATGTTCCATTTTAAAGTTGAAAAGGCCCAATAAAAACAAAGAACAAAAGGCCCAATGAAGTACAAGTACAAGAGGCCCAAACCAGCAGCTAAAGCTGGGGGAGTAAAAATGTTACATTCCATCATACATATGAAAAGGAATAAACAAAGCCCATTCAAACTACAGTACAAGAGAGGCCCAACAAAACAAGAAAGATTCAGCAGAAGTCAGCAATCGAAAAATAGCCCATCAACTATAGGAAAAAAAGCCCAACAACAAACTAGGCTAAAAACAGCCGCCCACGCCAAGAAAAAAAGGAAGACACAGGCAAGGGACAGATCTAGGGGGGCACATCACCTGTGTCCTTCGACAGAGCCGCCCAATAAGGAGGCTTCACAGACTCCAAACAAGTGAAGACAAAGGGAGGGGGCAGCAGCAAGTGGAGACGATGCAACCGCCAGATCCATCACGACAGCTACCCCTGCATCGATTCCAACAAACACCAACGGTGAGAAAACCAAGGATCTGCTCAAAATTTTGAGATGCATTCTAGATATTAAAACCACAGTAAATTCCCCTAACAAATTGGCTCATTTATTCAGATTCAAAACATGTCAACAAATCTGCAGGTAACAGGTGCTTTGAGCAGACTCAACTCCTCAAATGAAGTGAATCAGCCATTGCAAGGAAATTTGGGCATGATGAATAGCAACGAGGTACAAGAAAAAATTAGCAACCCTACTACAAAACTGACAACAAGTTAGCTGCTGATGATTATCAATTAACAAAAATTTCTTTAGATTTTAAAAAAGTAAAGGAATACTGATATCAAACTATGCTTAATATGACTTGAAACAAAAACAACACCAATGCCTTTAATTATCAAATAAACTTGTATATGCAATAATCAAATTTCTTTCATAAAAAAATGGACAGATAGCAAGCGAAAGCTGCTGGTTTGACAACAAATACCTATTCAACTCAAGAATGGCAATTGCAGATGGACATGATGTGCACAAAACCAGGTAACATATCTACCTTCAAAATATTGGAGCTCCTATTTTAATAATTGAGGTTAAGCAAGTCTTTAACAACTACGTAAAAAAAAACTTTGTAACTCAAATCTATCCCACATAAATAAAACTTTCTTTAACTGAACTGATATATAGGTCTTATACTCAGATTCATCTCTAATGGACTAATTCTCATGATAAGCGAGCATGACAGATCGGCCGATGGAGGCAATCGGAAGTTCCCAAGAGGAAGCTTACTCAAGAAGAAAAAAAATAAAACCCAAATGAAGATTGTTATAGCTACTCCATAGATATTTACTAGTTTTTGGTTTTAAGAATGAAGTCAAAAATTTCTAATACAAATAGATTACTAAATGTTTCAGTTCTCACAAGAATTGCAAGGAACATATACAGGCATGATGCTTGGCGCAGATAATTATCGTGGTAACATTAACATACGTAAAAAAAAGCATGGGGTCTCTGTATTTTTTTAAAAATTACAATAAGTGACACATGTATAACATATGCAGGGGAGCCATGGGCCCGAATGCGTAAATATTTGAATCACACGAGAGATGGTGCTTTGAGACACATCGATGCAATGACGTATAACCGTAAATCCAAAAGACATCACTTAAAAAGAATAGAAAAAAAAAAATGAAAGCTTACTAATCACATGAATAACAAAATGCTAATGCAGGTACCTCATCCGTAAGCCAATTTGGATACTCAAAAAGAAGATCATGTCACCGACACAATGATACACCGTGTGAGGTAAATGTCCCTCCAAAAAGTTTTATTGCATAGAATAGTTCTACCAGAACCCGGCCGCGAAAAAAAGACAAAATCAAACATTTGGTTTATAAACTGATTACAAATGATCTATTTCAGGATAACTACTTGTCAAACCGGGATCAAGACCACTTATCTGACATTGATGAAGAGCATCATTGGGCAACACATATATTTGAAGAGATGCAAGTCGAAGAGAATGAACAACCTGCGAGAAGATGTGCATCAACATGAATCGTGATGAGAACAGGGGGCCGAGGATGATCCAAACCAGAAAATTAACTCGAAGCAGAAATAGAAGCATTCCTCATCAAAGAACGATTGCGACTTCCGAAGGGAACAATGCGGATCTTGACAAAGAGGTTCACACCCCAGGTTGGGCAAAGAATTCGAACAGAGGATGAGGCCAAAACATACTTCAATAATTATGGTACCCTTTGCCGGTTTCAAAAACAGAAACACAACATGTAGCAAGAAGCGCTAGTACGAAGAAAGAGCATGACGTAAGCAAAGTAACGCTAAAGTGTCACAGATATGGCAAACCCAAGCAACAAAAACAATAGAGCAAAGAAAGGAGCAAGCAAAGGAGAAGGATGTAGGAAAAAGAAGGGAAGGCCGAGAAAGACAAGTGTATCAATAAAGACAGATTGTCCATGTACAATGGTTGTTAAGGATCAAGAAGGAATATGGGAAATCATTAGGCTTGACCTAGACCACAACCATGAGCTACACCCAGGTCTCATAGGTGTCCATAAGTACATGACAGACATGGAGAAGTTGCTGATAAGAACTCTAAACGCCAGCAACATTCCCACAAGACAAATGGTATCTATACTATCACACCTAAGAGGTGGTCCAACAGCAATGCCAGTGAAGAAGAAAGATGTAAGCAATTACAGAACAAAGATTAACAGAGAGATCAAGGGGACTGACATGAGCAAATTGTTAGAGAAGTTCAGAGTGAAAAAGGCCAATGATCCAACATTCTACTACAAATTTGATCTAGATGACGAGAAAAAAGTCAAGAACATATTTTGGCGAGAAGGATCATCCCTAAAGTACTATGCAGAATATGGAGACTGTGTCAGCTTTGACACAACATATATGACCAACAAATACAGGCTGCCGTTTGCTCCATTTGTTGGAATAACAGGGCACTCACAGACATGTATCTTCGCATGTGGTTTCCTAAGCGATGAAACAGTTGAGACATTCAAGTGGCTGTTTGCAACTTTCATAGAATCTATGGGGGGGAAAAAACCTCAGACGATAATCACAGATCAAGACAAGGCTATGAAGTCAGCGATAGCAGAAATCATGCCACATACAAGGCACAGAAATTGTCTATTCCACATAAAGAACAAATGCTACACAAAGAACCTCAAGGTCTTTACAGCAAAAAAGGGCCTCTATGAGCAGTTTGAAGACATAGTAAACAATTCTCTGACAGTAGCAGAACTTAAGGACTCATGGGAAGAGATGATAAGGGACAAAGGCCTAGAAAACAATAAATACTTCACTAGGATGTGGGAAACAAGAGAAAGATTCATGCCAGTGTACTACAAGAATGATTTCTTTCCTTTCATCCAAAGTACAGCAAGGAGTGAGGGGACAAATGCAAGGTTCAAGCAAAATGTAGGGCCAACTTATAGCATTATGAGCTTTGTGACAGAATACGAGAGAATAGGCGAAGAGATAGATAGAGCAGAGAACCTAGAGGACATGTACAGCTTGAGTCATACTGCAAAAGAGTTGATGTTTGGGTTCAAATTTGAGGAGCAAGCACAAGAGATGTACAATCGAAATATATACAGGAAATTCCGCATTCAGCTAAAAGCTACATCTACCCTAGCATACAAAGAGATTGAAGATGGAAAAACATTTCATGTATGGCAGAGAGGCAACCAAGTACATGAGGTGCAAAAGATAAGAAGGTACATTGTACCGACCGACCTCGAAGAAGGAAGGAAGAATTCAACTGCATATGTGGAAAATTCAGCAAAAGACGGCATCTTTTGCTCCCATATCCTAAAGATAATAATAGAGAAGGAAATAGTCAAATTCCAGATAAGTATATAATAGACAGGTGGAGAAAGAAAACCAAACGGATCATCAATCAGAGAGTGCGAGAGGAACCACTTGAGACAAACTGTTTGCTCAGGTACAATATGTTAGCAAGGAAATCAACAGAAATGAATACGAAGGCGGCTAAGAGAGAGGATGCAACAAATTACCTTAACACTGAACTGGACAGGATAAACAAGCATTTGGATGACTTGCTAGCAGCTCCGTCACTTGAGGAACAACAGAATGAACCTGTAGTACAACAAAAGAGGGGACGTGATAAAGCACGTGGGGCATACGTATTAATATAGCAGGGGGACCACATAGAGGATCCGTCTGCAGTCGAGAAAAGGGGCAGGCCCGAAAAACCCAAAAGAATGAAAACAAAGTGATTGAACAGAAAGGGAAAAGCCGATGAACAGAACAAGAAAAAAGAAGAATGCAAACCGAGAGTGGAGGTAATTGACATAAATGACTCAAATTAATATAAATTTTTCATATCTATTGGCATATATCACAACAAATTAATATCTGTTTCAATCTAATATCACGATTCACCAAAGAAACCAAAACCAAAGAGGGTGAAGAAACCAACGCGAAAGATGAATGAAGGAGAAGATAGCAACTCAGGAAGAGCAAACAAAAACTAGGCGACGTAAAAAAAAAAAAAAGGAACAATGAAAAGGAGATGGGGTGCAGCTACACAAGCAATATATTCATATGTAGCGATATTCATATGTAGCGTATATAAATGCACCGATCATATTGTAAAAGACTTATTTAACTTCAGCTTCCGGCATTACAGATGTAGACCCTATTGTAATCTGCAGCCTAATGTGCATTCACAAGCACAACAAGCTATCCCTAATATTCCTATTACATGAGATACTTGTTTGAATTTGCTTGATGACTATCACAGCAGAAGCACGCCATCCTACAGCTACCATATCTACCGACATCCACCTTCCTGTAAAAAAATCAGAAAATAAATATTTTTTTTAAAAATAACGAAACTAGTGTCATAACATTTGAAACCATAGTTTTTGCGGTAACAACAAAAGGCAAAAAATACCCGATCCGGATTGTAAGAGAGCACAATATCCTTATTTCCAAAGTGTTTTTGTGATTAAACATCATATCATGAGCGAACATGATCCTTATATTGGGGATGTTTTTCAGAATTGAACAAATGAACCAAGGAAGACCTCGAGAATCCCAAAGATCAAGAAACATCATAGTGTAAATCCCGAATCAGCGGCAACAAAAAAGATATATATATATATATATATAAATATAAAAAGTAGAGTACATCATATAATACATATACCAAAGTAGTAGGTTGAATCATAAGTTAAACAAACATACACATCGTACGGCGAAATCTTCGGCACACAGAGGATATAAAGGCTCATAAGCTTGGAAATTCATATCACGCTTAACAATATGATCCCACCAGAATTTGAATTCGGGGATCTAAAAATTCAGATATTAACATGAAGAAAATAATGAAATGGAATACAAAACAAACATGTAAAAAAAGGGCAACATTACCATCTTTGATTTAACATCTTCCCCGGTAAGCATCATGTTCATTATAAAGGCAATCAAGGAAAACAAATCTCTTATCCTTGATATCGACAACAAACAAAACCAATGGTCCTCATATAAGGTTGGAAAATACAACTGCAATAAGCAAACAACAAAAGGAATTCATATTGACACACAATATATAATAGGAAAACTATAAAATTCAAATACGTTATTGAACAATTTATATATAAAGAATAGGACATACCAAATCAGATTTGTAAAGTGGTCTAGCCTTTGAAGAACGATTGAAAGCTGTGATCATCGAATGACTGATAGCTGGATCATGAGCTTGAAGTAGATTATACTTCAAAAAAAAAATGAATAAGCATAATTCAAACAGAGGGATCATTGAAAAAAACAAATATGAGAATATCTACACCGAAAAAACAAACTTACCAAATATTAGGAAAAAAATAATGACACTTGGAAATGTCCGGATGACCATGAGGGCGACAAAGTAAAGGTGGTGGTAGCGTAAACATGCCATAACATAATTGTTCACTTTGCCACCGTGCATCAAAGAATTGCCCAAGGCCCAAAAGTTGCAAAATGAAGGGCTCGGAAAACGAGAGCATCCAAACTGTTAAAAAAAATGCAAATATAAAAAAGTGTTAATTGTCTATTTTTTACAACAAAAACTCAATGTTAAAAAGCATAAAAGCGATCGAGAAGAAGAGGTCACATTACCAAATTGATGAACGAGAACAAGCCAGATCACATATAGCATTGTATCTTTACTCGTCTGAACTTTCGAAACTTGGAATGAATTCTCATTCAAAACAAAATCATCAAGCAAAGATCGATTAGGACAAGCAACTCTCCTAGGGCCATGAATAGGAAGTTTACCACCGGAGTTGAATCTCTTACTTTGAAATCGTAAGCAGGAGCCATACTGTCGGGATCAATTTGAGAATCGATGGAAAACCACGAGTCTCGCCAAGTGACACAAAATGACTTGGGGGCTAATCTTCATGTGAGAAAGGCTAGAATTATACATAGCCTCGGGACTTCTTAGTCTCGCAAAACGAACATTCTCAAAGAAAAGACCTAGAGCCAGTACAAACTACTGGAGAGGTATCCTGAAAAAATAATAAAAAGAATCAAATAGAAGACTAAGGCATTGTTTTCCCCGAAAAAAAACAAATCTCAAAAAAAAAATAAAATTGATTCAAAAACTAACATTATTATTGGCAGCAAACCCTTGAGCTCTCTTGGCCGAGCTGGGTGAGAACAGAAAAGCAAGAGACTTTGCGTAAACCTTTGGCAAGACATTTGCAGCAAAATTAGATTTCGGAGGCACATTAGGCATTATCACACATTCCCGTGGGGAAAAAAAAAAAAAAAAAAAAAATGAACAATTCAATTCAAAAGAAATATAGCTACTTAGTTGAAAGATAGGTTGGATATAAAAGGAAACATAGTCTTGATAACCAATAACAAAAATTTGATCTATTTAATTCAAAAGAAATATAGCTACTTAGTTGAAAATGCTCCAATGCTTGCGTGAGAGAGTAACTTGGCTCACGCAGACATTTATGATTTTCGTAAACAAGACAGTCAACTAAGTCTATTGACACGACAACGTGACAAAGACAACAGAGTTGGACAGATTAGCAAGCAATAACAACTACTGCCCGAGAACATGAGCATGAATATGAATCATGGGACCATAAGACAGTGGAATCATTCTTTGCAAACTAGAATTTAGAATGTTACCACTGCCCGAAACGAAAAAAGCTACACACTAGAGGATGCAGTTTAACACTTTACAACTACTTTGCTGTTTTGACTATGACAGTGAATACAAACTAAAAAAAATCACATGAACTGATAGTGTTCAGATATTGCTTACTGCAAATGAAGAAAAAACTAAAATTTAGTTTCTACGGTCTTTTAATATAACTTTAAATAGTAGAGCAGTATTCAGATGCCATTGTGAAGTCAGGAATAAGGATCAATCTCTATATGCATGCGAATTAGAGCAATGGGAGTTAATTGCTGATCATAGTTCAAGAAACCACATTGAAGATCAGGTACATAGAGGGAAAAAAAAAATCTAGGAAGCCAAACATCAGCATTGGAACTCTCCAAAATAATGTGTCATGAGAAGAATCATATGAACATAAATAAAAAGAGCTAAAGGCAAGCAAAATGTCGGGAGCAAGTACCAATTGTCTCTGTGGCGGTATAGCACTCTTCTTATGAAAAAAAGAGATATAGCTGAACAGGTACAAACAACCTATGAAAACTAGTGACAAAGCAGCACATGGCACCAATTATGGCCTTCCATAGAACAGGACTAACAAAAAGCATGGGGTAAAAATAAAAAAAAGAAAAATCATGGGTGTGAAAAAAGGGACTAACTTCATCTATAACCGAGGTAGCAGGATTAGCATTCTCATTCTCCTTATCAACAAAAATAACATCTTTATCCGAACAATAGGATTCCCACGACAACCATGTCGAGAAGGTGAATTGCTTATATCATTTGAAAGGATGTCGTCGGTACTAGGACCAAAGCAAGATAGATATCTTTGTGAATTCCTCCAACAGGAAAATACCTCAAAGAGTGACTAGAAACAACACTTTTACCTACAAAACACATTTATATTCCAATTTATAAAAACAGGCCAAAAAAATGAAACATAACATAGAAAAACCTAAGAAAAAGAATAAGACCGAAAAAATCTCACTCTTTTTAGACTGATGAGCAACCATCATCGGATCAGCAACAGTTTTGGTATGATTCCTTTCTACTCTGCGATTTGAGCTGGGAACACTACACATATTCGCAAAGATCCTAGAAGATACAGGGAAAAATAATCATAAATGGGGAAACAATAAATGGAGGATAAAAAGAATTGACAATTTCGAATGAGGAAAACCTTAGGAAGAACACCATTAACATCTTGACGGCAAACCCGAACCAGCGGGGGGCGCCATCAGCGTGCCCAAGATCATCATCTAATCCATGACCATCATTGACCGAAGAGGAAACTTCGTAAATAGCCTTCATAACATCCAAGACCAATTTCTTAGATCTCAAATCAACTCTACAAATGTGATTCAACATTTTTGAAAAAGATTCCCGAAATTCCTTTGAAACATTGCCAAGAGAATTAAAATCCATATTGACGAAAACACCACAATCAAAACGAAAGGCTTAGCGATGATCCTTGAAATTTCAATCTTCAAACTTAGAGGAAGACTACGGCCACAAACACTCCCATCCTAGAGCAAAAGTCATCATCAAGATCATGAGCTGAGGAAATTGATCCGAGACGAACAACCCGCAAAAAGTTAAAATGAAACAAATACTTAAATTAGCAATCGACATAGTAATTTAAACTAAAGAACCCAGGGGGGAGAATAGAGTAGATAAAAAATTTAAGAACCTTGTAATAACAAGTCTTCTCATAGTCAAGCAATGGTCTATACCCATAAACTCCAGCAGATGTAAGATCAAACTCAGAATAAGATTGAATCATATCACCTCTCCACACAGAAATTCGAGGAACATTATCAGGAACTTGACGCTGCCGAAAATCAATATGATCCAGGTAGATGACCTTCATTTTGAAAAAAATAATAAAAAGAACATTACGAACACTACATTAAAGAAGGGGCATAAAAGCTGAAAAATGAACATTCATAAACTTAAAGCAAATACACATATTTATCCACGTAAAAAAAAGAAATGGGACTGAAAATAATAAACCTACAAAGAAGATAATACAAGCACCCGCCAAGGCCCTCGTGTCCTTGTGCTGTGTCATGCTTCCCTCTATTAAAAGCCCTGATATGATCCAACAACCACTGGAGGACAAAACCACACCACTCAAAGTCTCTGATATGAGCAATGTCTTCGAAAATTCCAAAGTACTTTGAACTAGGAACAGACTTCATATTCGGGCATAAGAAGCAGCACAAGGCAACTATCAAGAAACAAACTAGAAGATCCTCATCAGACAAAACTTCCTTACTGATTATCTTGTCAGCAAAAAATGATACTTCAGGGATTCTGTTCAGTCCAAACTTAGATAGCACAACATCCAACCCACCCCTTGAATCTGATGGGAATGCAACTTTACCAAGAGGCAGATCCAAAACAAAATTTATCGAGTCCTCAGCGAAAGTGATATAACTTTGCCATCGCGTATAATGTCACCAGTCTTAGAATCCACCAATAGAGCAAACCCAATTAGCAAACTTGATAGGAACACAACACTTACCAACATCAACAAAGAGCCAAATCCATAACCATCAATAACACTCTTCTGGTCAGCAGAAAGAGCAGAGATAACATCCATGAAAGTACTCGAAAGAAATCTGGTAACATCATCCTTAGGCTTCTTATGACCCATATTCTTCTCAGACTGAAAAATAAACAACAACATAACTATGTATTTTATAATGAATTACAGGCGGGAAAAAAAAGGAGAAAGAACACTACCTTACGCTTCAAAACCATGTAAAGATTTTTCTTCTTTTCCTTCATCTTCTCAAACTAAAACAAGTTAAACATTGATTAAACCCTTGACAAAAGGGAAAAAGAAAATTCAAAATTACACGTATATACTTGTCGGTAAAAAAACAACACATACATCTTTTACACACTTCTCATATAGATGCAAATCAGTAGATAAGTTGCCACTTGAAGAATCATCCTGAAAAAATTAAACAAAAGAAGACCTTGGTCTTGATAAAATGGATCAAGGAAACACTAAAATCTTTATGAACAAAAGATGAATATATTCTGAAAACACCTACGTTTTCAGAATCTCTATGGTATGGATTAGATGCCAAAACACGTTACGGTGAACACTGAATATCATCGGATTCAGCTAGGTCAATGACACCCCGACGCCTCTTTTTCGATCCATCCGAAAAAGAGACTAATAGCATGAAAACAGCATCCTAACAACCAAAAATGCAAAAACACGTACAGTAAAAAAAATGTGAAAGCACAAATCTCCAGCTAGGAAAAAAAACCATGATAGACTACAAAAATCAGGAAATCCCTAGGCTAAATAAGGTTGTTTGGCACTTCTCTGTTATCAAGTTCAAATTCAGTTCCAGCCTTGAAAGGCATTGTCAGAAACCATTGTCAGAAACCAATATGACTAGATTCACGAAGCAGGCATCGTTTATACTCTATAATCAACATCAACCTGGAAAATGGATAGCACAAACCCATATTACCACACAAATGAACACCTCTTAGTGCAAAAACATTATCCATTCAAGCATCTCTACGCACACACTACTACTTAAGCAATGTTTAACCCCTGAACCTCAAAGTAAATGCTGAACCATTACAAGTCATAGCCAATCAAAATCAATAAAACTAAAACACCATCTAATAATTTGAACATCCACTTGGAGATCAGCGGATAAAAGCTCTAGTAGCACTGACTGGCTGATTGCCAAAACTGCAAGCTACAGGAGATTCCCCATTCCAACTCCACTACAAACAAACTGCTACTCAATCAAATACGAACCGCTAATCTGAAGTAATAGACGCATCCAATCCCAACACAGTAAAGAGCTAGTAACTGCAACCTATCAATGAGATTTGGCCAAATGACAGACTCTCATCATTTGCAAGCAATGTGGAAGACAGATACAGTACTATGAAAGGAATTAAAGAGATGAGGCCAAGCCATCTAGGATTCAGCAATTTTATTTGCTACTCTTCCAGCTGCACTCTAACTATAAAAATTGTTGGTATTATTTGAACAGGGTAGCAATGCAAAATAATGATTAATGAACAGCCAAGTAGCAAATCTCTGTTATTGCAGAACAAACAGGCAACCTTCAGAGTTTCTGACAAATGGTGAGCTCAATAACAAACAGGCAACCTGCAAAACCTAATGATGGGATTGTTGTGGAACAGAACTACAGGAAATAAAATCAGCCTACAGTTAACTTCAAGCACACAATGTGAACCGAGGTGATGCATTTCCATAAAATCAGATAGTAATTTGTTATTACACGAGATATATGAAGCAAAGCAGCTAATATCAAATGAGTTCGAAATAAGACTGTCAGCCAACACCACCAAACTTCACAGATCAATGCTGGGTACTGGCCTACGATTGGACTTGACCAAAACCCAGCCGAATCGTTCTAGGCCTCTCCAAACAAACACACAGAAAACAAACATTGACTGCCATAGTTCCAAAGCAGTGACTGCCATAGCCTTGACACGCCGGGCCTACGGTTCATCACCAAGCACTTCCGCTACAAAGTTCCCCAACGAAAGCTCAAAGCGCCGCGGCGCACTACTACTCAACCAACTCGCGGGCGTGGGCCACCATCAACATCCAGCTCGCGTTCTTGCAGGTACGGGGCCCCGAACGTCGACGACGGACTGGCTGCGATGGCCGCGCGCCGCCCGCCACCTGGCTGCCATGGCGCGCCGCCGCCGCCGGAGCATTCCCTCGAATCCAAAGCACCCCCAACCCCGGGCCGACGACATGAACCCAAATCAAATGGGAATCCACATCTCAAAACCAAAAATCACCGTTGAAAATCGCCATGACTTGACTACACCATCCGCGACAGGTCAAAAATCAAAATCAAAATCGATTCACTGAAGCTACGAATGGAAGCGACGGAAGCTCGGGACGAACCCCGGCAAAGGAATCGCCGGAGACGCCTCGACGGACCGCAGCAGATGGGGACGAAGAGAAATGGGGAATGCCTCACAAGGCAACGGCGAGAAAAAGGCAACGGCGCATAAGGCAACGGCGCGGTGTGTCGAAATCAAAAAAAAAAAAAAACTGACAAGCCGGACCCACAAAACAGAGCAGCCTACATGCAGCGTCATAACGCTGAAAGTGGGGAGCGGTGAGATCCAACGCCACGACACATGCCGCACAAGTCAGATCGGACGAACCAAAGCAGTCGGTTGATCAAAATGCCAAATCAACCAGTTGAAAAATAGCTTTTCTCAGTCTAAAACGACAATCTCAATGACACGGAGGGAGTACATGCATGAGAGTATATGGGACACATACCTTTTTCAATTCAATTCAAACACGACTGCTGCAGGAGGAGCAGGAATATGGCTACAACGACTATGGCCGCCGGTCGCCGGGCGAGAGAAGCGTAAGGGACGACATGCTCGAGGCGGAGGAGGAATGGCGGAGCTACCTGGCGCCGGAGAGGTTGGAGGTGCTGAGCCAGCTGGAGCCGTGGGTGGAGGAGCACGTGCTACCATTGCTCAAGCCGGTGGAGGCGTCGTGGCAGCCGTCCGACCTGCTGCCGGACCCGGCGGCTCGGGAAGGGACAGCTTCCACGACGCGTGCCTCGAGCTCCGCGGGGCGGCATTGGGGGTGCCGGACGACCTTCTCGTCGCCTCGTCGCCAACATGATCACGGAGGAGGCGCTACCCACGTACCAGCGCGGGCTGAACCGCCTCGAGGTCGTGCAGGACGCCACGGGTGCCGACGACACAGCGTGGCGCGCTGGATCCGCGGGCTGGTCCGCTGAGGAGAACCGCCACGGCGACGTGCTCAACCGCTACATGCACCTCTCGGGCCGCCGACATGCGCCGGTGGAGCGCATCGTGCAGCGCCTCATCCGCGACGGGATGGCGGTGCACGCCCGGCCAGCCCGTTCCACGCCTTCGTCTATGTCGCCTTCCAGGAGCGCGCCACCGCCATCGCCACGGCAACACGGCGCGCCTCGTGGGCGCGCGGCGCCGCCGGGGACGCCACGCCGCGCTCATCTGCGGCACCGCCGCTGCCGACGAGAGCGGCATGAGGCGGCCTACACCCGCGTGGAGGTAAGCTCTTCGAGGCCGATCCGGATGCCGCCGTGCGCGCGCCATGGCGTATATGATGCGCGCCGGATCGATATGCCCACTGCCTTCATCAACGACGGCCGCCACAGCGCGGCGACTTCTACACGCCGCTTCGCCATCATCGCGCAGCAGGCCGGCACGCATTACGGTTTCCGACTACCGCGCCATTCTCGAAAGAGCACCTCATACGGCAGTGGGGCGTCGAGGAACTTGGCGGCGGGCTCACCGGCGAGGGAGGCGCCGCGGGACTACCTGTGCGCTGCCGTACAAGATCAAGAGGATGGAAGAGAAGGCCCACGAGAGAAGGGTCAAAGCACAAAAGAAACCCACACCTATCCCCATCAACTGGATCTTCGATAGGACCATTCCTGTGATCCTGCCATGATACGTATTGTTGGCATAAGCTGAAGGTCACTGAAGCTCGTGAAGTGTTGTGCTGGCGCTGGTTAAGCAGAAGCACAGGGGATTCAAAATCAAGAAGTGGCGGGAGCAGTTTGTAGTGGAGCGGGGTGACCGCGCTCACCACGTCGCTCGGTCAGAGCAGTTCTGTTTTCAGTCACATTGTATCTTGTTTTAGTCGGTTTTATTTTTAGTAAGCGTGTGTTAAGGCTACTGATATATAAGCATGGATGTAAGAGGTATGGGTCAGCGCCTCAGATACTTTGTAATGGTGTTTGTGTACTTAGTAATCCAGAGTGAAAAACGGCACTGTCTCCCGGGCGTTCTCCGGGCAGTTGTCAGAGTGTTCGTCCATGTTCTTCCTCTGATCTCAATTTTTCTTGGCGCAATTTTGTGTGTTAGGCTAGCCACTCCGTGTTCACGATTGTGATTGATGATTCTTTGGCTTACACATATGTTGTTATTGTAGTAGGTTTACACGCGTGTTGATAGCACCATTTAGGGCTCGTTTGGATGCCGCAATACCCGCAGGTATTCCCGCCGGTCCGCTGTGGACAAACGCGCCACGAAATTTCTTCCTCGTCCAATCACGGTTCCTGTTTGGGAGTGAGCCGGGCCAAAAAAAAAACGCGAGCGAGCAAAACCACCGGTACCCATTATCAGTTCAGCGAACGGGAGCGAAAAAATCGAAGTCGTGACCAGTTTATTTCCTTCCCGTCCCAATCGAACTCGCTCTCCTTTCCCCTCGACGCCAAAGCACAGGAAGCATGGCGGCGGCTAGGGTTTGAGCGTCGCCGCCTCCATCGCTTGCACCAGCATCGTCCCCGCCCCACTTCACGCCACCGCTGCCGCCGCGGTCGCGCGGCCACCCCGCCGCCGCCTCGGCTATACCTGCTACGCCCCCGGCCAGCCGCGTCGTGCGTGAGACACAGGTTGGGCACCTCATCGCCTTGTGTTGTGTGTTTCTTCTTAGATCTGCTGTCTTCAAACTTAGAATCAAATCTATCAGATGGATGGATGGATGCGGTCCTTAACGCCGGCCGATGCGTGGGTGGTGCAGGTCAAGGACGCCATGTACGAGATTGACGACGTCATCGATGTCTGCATGATTGAGGGCGCAAAGATCCTCGATGGTGATCGCCCGCCCATGCCCAAGGTCCGGTGCTTCTCCTGCTTCAAGCCTTCAGGGCTCCGCAAGTTCCGCCATGAGATCGGCTTCACCATTAGGGACATTGATCTCAGGCTCAGGGAGGTAGAGGAGGAAATGCCTAGGCTCCCTGCTGGATCTGATGATGCAAAAAGGGACTGGTTCAGCCTTAATAATGTCTGTAACAACTGTTCTGACGCCAAAGCAGTTGGAGTCCACAAGGCTGTGGCTGGCCTTGTGCCAAGGTTGCTTAGAGAGGGCAAGAAGAAGGTGGATGTCTTCGCCATTGTTGGTGCGGTGGGGATTGGCAAGACTACACTTGCTAGGGAGATCTACAATGATGAGAGGATGACTGAAACTTTCCCCATTTGTGTGTGGGTACTAAAATGGCTTTTATGATACATGAAGCATTCAGATGCTAATTCCATTCACACAATCGATCTGTGGGTTGCTGACTGGAATGAGTTTCTTTGGTAGTGCAGATCTGATAGAAAATTCAGGGTTGCTGTTGTTGTTGTTCTAGCTCCAAAGTTCAGACTCCTAAGAAGGTTAGTATGTTTTCAAACATTTTTTTATATAATGAATGCGTTTACTAAAATTATATAATTTAACTATAGATGAATGACTGATTAGTTTTAGCTTCAAGCCTTTGTTGTCTCTACTCTGTTCAGAAGAGTAGTGATTCTGTACAGTCTAGAGGGGGTGTGCTTAAGCACCTGTATCATTGAACCTTTATCTTCTTTAAAAGATCAAATCAATGAATATTGTTCACTTATTCAGTGCTATGCTTTTCAGTGCTATATGGTGTGTCAGCGCATATTTTATTATGCTTACATAAGTTTTGAATCAATTCCATTACATGTTGTTGAACACGAACGACGACGGAGGTCGGAGCGTGGCCACCGGGCGGCAACACGACAGTGCTCCCGGCGAGATTGGATTAGATGGAAACTAAGAAACAACTTGCACAAGTAAAGTAGAGATTATTCACCGCCAAGATGCGCCATCTTGTTCTTTATTCTTTACTTATATATATAGATACATATCGTATCCACGACAAACTCGAGATTACACCGAAGTCCCACCGCGCCGTGCCGCCCATCGTCTGCGACACCGTTTCAAGCTCATGATGCGCTGCGTGCGCAATGCTGCGCCACGGCGCTACGACCAACTCACACAGGATAAGTCCTGACCTAGCACGCCACCGGTCAGGCTAATCCCCTAGCCTAGCTTATGACTCAACTCTAAGCAACAAAGATTACATGCGTGCAACAATTTAGTTCTAACAAATCGCCCCCTAAACTTGATGCACCTTAATGACGCCTAAAGTCTTCCTGAGTTCCAAGAACCCGACACGCCCGAGGGCCTTCGTGAAGATGTTCGCCAACTGATCCACAGTGCCAATGTGGACCAATGTGGATTATTTCTTGATTTCTTCCCCGTTGCTTTGCATGTTGAGCGATGCCTGGTCCTAGGTACCACCAGTCATGTGGCTTCTGGGCGCGTAAGGGCACTCACAATGCAAGACTCTATCATAGAGTCTAAGCACATTTATTACCTTCATACTTTTTGTAATTTATTGATATGACGCTGATGTGGCAGTATGTCTATGGAAGAGAGATGAGAAAAAACAAGACCCCAAGTCTTATTTAAACTCCAAGTCCACGATATTCGAGATAATAAATAGTCTTAGACTCTATGATAGAGTCTGCATTGTGAGTGCTCTAATGGCCTTGCATGTGGCCTGTGGCCCATCGCCTATGCCTTGTGGGCTGAATTTGCTAGCCTAGCCATCCAGACTTGCACAACAGCACAAGATACGCTGCACACAAGCATAGATCTTCATTTCTTTTTGCGTGGCAAGGGGGGCCGGAGCCCTCTATGGCCATAACGTAGCTCCGCCGGTGCCCCTAGGGGCTGAAAACCCACGTGTGTTTTCCTTCCAACATCCAAACGAGCCCTTAGTAGGTTTCCATGAGTATTATGCTACTGTAGTTCGTTCCATGTTGTAATAGTACAGTACTTCCCTATGTGATTTTACTATGGTTATTTTTATTTTGCTTGATGTGGTCCCAACTAGCGCAAAGACTAAGCTCTGGCGGTTGGAACTGAACAGGCCGAAAAAGAAAGGTTTCGCTGAAGTCGCCCACTCTCCTCCGCCTCCATTGAGTTCGTCACTCAAGCGATCATCACGGCCAACACTACTACAGGATTGATTTTACGTGGTGTTTGGATTTCATTTTCCGTGGCGGGCATTTGAGAAACCGCTACGGTTAATATCATGATTAATCGTGGCGGTTATTTTCTATTTTGGCGTGGCGGTTATTATAACCGCCATGGTAAATCGATTAACCATGGCGGTTTTTATAAAAAAAACCGCCACGGTAAATAGGGCCCAAAGTTCTAGCCCGAAGGGAACCTAAGTCCATCGAGCCCGATTTCAAGGCCACCATATATAACCGGACCACCAAACCCTAGCCCAATCATCGAGTCCTCAGCAAAGATCCAACCCCACCTCACTCTTCACTTCTCTCTCTCTCCAACTTCTCCACCCGGTGGCCCCCTCTCTCCCATCCACGAGCGACGGCGGCCCCACCCCTCTCCATCCCCGAGCGACGGTGGCCCCTCCCTCTCCATCATCGAAGCGACGGCTGGTCCACGAGCGGCGTGGCGGCGCGGAGCTCGGGCAAAGCGCGGCGCGGAGCAGCGAGGCGGGGCGGCGCGGAGAGCTCCGGCGTGGTGGGAGCAGCGAGCGGGCGCGCGGAGCTCCCGGGCGTGGTGGAGCAGCGAGGCCCGGCGGCACGGAGCTCCCGGCGTCGGTCGACGACGCGGCCGGCCGGACATTCGGCGAGCTCAAGCCCGGATCCGTAAGGACGACCCGGATCCAGCGCGGATGGCCAGAAGCGGCGCGCTGATGGCCGGAGCGCGTCGCGGCGGCGGCGCTGATGGACAGAGCGCGCGCGGCGGCGGCGGCGGCAGCCGAGACCTAACCTAATGGGCCCGGATTTGGGCCCATTAGGTTAGAGTTTGGATTTTCTTTTTTTTTTTTTTATTCATTAACGGTGGCGGGCTTTTGGTTTCCAAAAACCGCCATGGAAAATCACCCAATTTTCCGTGACCTTCCTTTCGTGGCGGTTTTAAAAACCGTCATGGAAAATCGAAAAAGTCCGCCACGGAAAATCGAATACCTAGTAGTGCAAACCTTCGTTGGGTTCCCAAAATAAGGCGCCTTCATTAGCGGAGTCAGTGGCGGTATCAAACCCGCCAGCTCCTCCCACTGGCTCTGCGCCAAGCCCAACGACAGTTCGTCAATCTTTTTACTTTCCTTTGCATCAAATAAAAATGAACCAAATTGGATAATTTGAGGATCCAGGGCGCATCAATGTATTTCTAGAGGCAGTTGGGCTTTGCAATCGTATCTAAAAAATCAATTTCTATAGACGATCTGGCTCAAAAAAATCAATTTTAAAGACTGTTCTTGATAGAGTAGTCTGTTTGCTTAAAGAGGCTTCTCTAGAAATGTTTTCTGTAGCTGTGAAAAAAGTAAAGATAGTGCTTACATCCATTTTATTGTGAAGCTACTCAATCTTATTGTGAAGATACTCAAGTATTGTTCTAGAAACACATATTTGATATTTCCATCCACTTTTGAGGTGAACGCTTCTTCCTGTTGGGAGAAATATTTTAATCTTACCTACTAATAAAAAGCTAAAATTTTAGGTATCCAGCCTCTTCTCATTTGGCCCAACTACCTAGCTCACTACGTCCAGCCCACTTGCCTTCTACACTGGCCGCACTCGCTCCACTCTTTCCGCATGGTAGGCTTGGTTCTCTAGTACACGAATGGGCTATAAATCCGGTTCAGAACCCCCTTTGGTCCCGGTTTCGCAAACTGGGATTGCCCATCTGGGACTAAAGCGCCCCCAGTCCCAGTTGGTTTCATGAACCGGTTCTAAATGGGCTCTAGGCCAGGAACCACACCACTGCCATGTGGGCACCATTCAATTCCGGTTCAAATAACCAACCGGGGTTGTAAACATCTTTATATATATAAACTTTTGTTTTGCATTTTCTTTGCACTAATTAAAATTCACACAAAATTATAAATTTTATCTAATAAAAATCAAACTGATTAAAATACTACTTCCACGCGTGCCTCAGGAGATGGGCCGAGACCGTCTTCATGCCCAATGCCTCTTGGGCCACCAGCAAGCCGAAGTTGTTTTTTTTTTAAACATGCATGTTCATTTGTCTTTCTTGTTTCAACTTATTCTTTCTCAGAACTTATTCTCTCTCACACAATACTACTAAATCAGTTGAAATCAGCCATCAGAAATGGAGTGTGTGATGGCTGATGGGATCCATTTGATTTTCATGGTTCGGTTGATACTATTCTACCGCTCGGCTCCGCAGAGTAATTTTTGTGCAATCTATGGTGAACCAATAATTTACCTGCATGCTGCTATTTGTAAAAAGAACAATACTCCTACGTACTTATACTGTTGTCTGATTCAGTAGTATACATCCATACATACAATCTGATCTCCAGAGAAATGAATATCTAATCTTAAATATGTCGTGATAATGAAGTAGCTAGTGGTTGGTAGATCAGATTAGCAGATAAACCCTGCTGCTGGCTGCAAGCCCCTGCCGCCCAGCTAATTTGGGTAGTAAGCAAAGATATGGACATGTGTGCTGAGGACGCTAAAACTATTGGATAGTTACTCTGCGATCATAAGAGGACGCTTCCCTAGCTTCTCTAATTTTAGTCTCACCCAAGGTGCTTGGCCAGTATCCCAGTTCAATAGCCTCATCCTTTTAGCTTCTCTAATTCTAGTCTCACCCAAGGTGCTTGGCCAGTATCCCAGTTTAATAGCCTCGTCCTTTTTAGCAGAATGTCATGGTATAGGCCCTGCTCATGGCCAGTGACCCTTATAATCCTAAACTAACTGTCCATCGCATAAATTAATGTAATATATCATATGCAATTAAAACTCTCTAGCACATGTCCAAGACCCTAGTCACCGGGAACGCGGGACGACGCGGGCGATCCTCGCCGCGGGACGCCGTCCCCAAAACGCTGAACGGAATGCGCCGGGTCGATCACGGGGCGTAGGTGGAACGCGTCCCCGCCAGTCGACAGCGCCGCCGCTGGAATTCGTCCGCGCTGCCGCGGATCTCGCCCCTCCCTCGTCCCGCTGCCGCAGCAGGATCGCCGCCACCGCCGTGGAGAGCCTGCTTCCTCGTCCGCGCTGCTCGAAGATGATGGATCTCGGAGGGGAGGGAGGGGGAACGAATGCCGGGAGAAGCCTGTTCCCCTTCGGCCGCCGGCCGCTGTCCGCTCCGTGACTCTATCGCGTGAAGAAGAAGAAGAGAAGGTTGCAAACAGAATTTCGTTTCACTCACGGGGTCACTTAGGTAAAAATGCCGAGAGAGACATTTTCAAATTAAGGCTTAGTAGGTTTTGGAATAACCTAGGGGTCCCGATGCAAAGTGTTTTTCCTACTCCAGCTACGCCAATTCTCGCTCGTTCCTTCTATCGTTCGGGAACGCCGTCCCGAACTAATTTGGATCACGATCCAACTTACTTTGGGACGTCTTTGAAGCTGTATACTCATCGTTCCAAAGAGTATTGAAAAACGGCGTACCACGATCCTCGCTCCGTTCTGAACGCGGTGACTAGGTCCAAGACATCCCCGGAGCGCGTACCATTCCTGTGATCTTGGAGGGTGCGGCTCTTTGGGACATACTGGAGCATGTACAGCTACGACCTTTTGGTGCCGGATCGCTTCGTTTCCAACAGTCGAGACACCGCGTGCGCTCAGCCTACAGGGCCTTCTTCGCTGGGTGGACGTCCATGGCTGGGGCCAAGAAGCTCGCGCGCGCGCAGTCCCGCCAAAGGTGAAATTCTTGTTCTGGTTCTGCCTCCATGGACGGCGGGAGTGACGCATGCGGCACGGACTACAGCAGCGCCGCCACGCCTTGTGCGACCAGCACGACGAGTCCACGGACCACTTGCTCTATTCCTATGTATACGCTCGTGAAGTCTGGTCGCGCATCCTAGCGGCACTGGCTTCCTTTGCAGCGCCACGCCGGGTGACGCCCGCCTACGTGAATGGTGGCTAGTGACTCTTCCTTCCCTTCCGTAGGCATCCAGGAGGAGCTTCGACTCCTTAGTCATTCTAGTGACTTGGCTCCTTTGGAAAGAACGCAACTGGCGGACTTTCAACCAGATCTCAACCTCCGCCGCTCATCTCACGACATCCATCTTGGGGAGGCTGACTCTTGGATCGGAGTAGGCTTCGGGCGCCCTCACCGGGTTGATTGCCTGAGGCTGCGACACCCTCTCCTCGTAGCACAATTGTGTTTTCCTTTAGTACAACTTGTCTAGGCCGCCACTTACTGCCGATTTGAGTTGTGTATTTTTTTTTCAATTGGTGGATAGCCTCTCGCCACTCTAACAATTGGAACAAGTAAAACTTTAATCTTCCACTTAATGAATCACGTGCTAATGCTAAGGCACGCTTTCAAAAAAACTGTTTAGCACATGCAAATTTGATGTCCATACCAGCTAGCATGACACACAACATTTTGTTATCAACCTTTGGCATGTAATCCACAAACAGTACTTTTTCATATATATAGCCTAATTTCAATCTAAATCAGCTACAATTCTGGCAGCAATTCAACGCGCGGGCTTCTTGTATATATTTATATATGGTGGTCGTTATTTCAATGCCAAATCAAGCTCCAAAAACTATATATATACGTTATTATCAAACCAACATCACTCAAGAGTCTCATAGTTTCTCGGAAGATGAAACTTGTGTCGCACCCGACGCCGGTACGGCAACTTCGCTCTCCAGCTTTGGCACCTCAACCGGGAACCTGTGGATCTCCTCCACCCATGGATTCCCGCTGTCTTTCTCCTTCGCCGGATCGATGTCCCGCAGCGCTCGCCACACTGCGCTGTTGCACTTGAACCCAGAGCCAAACGCGATCTGCCAGGCGCGGTGGCCGCGCCGCACCCGCCCTTGCGCCTCCATGTACGCCAGCTCGTACCACACCGAGCTGCTGGAGGTGTTCCCCACCTGTACAGCGTCATCCGGGACGGCTCCATGTGCCAGGGACTGAGCTCGAGGTTCTTCTCGATGGTGTCCAGCACAGCTCTCCCGCCAGTGTGGATGCAGAAGTGCTCGAACGCCATCTTGAAGTCCGGGATGTAAGGCCGGAGTCTCCGGACGCCGAACACCATGCGCGCCACCAGCGACGCCAGGAACAAGATCTGCTCCGACATGGGCAGCGCCAGCGGGCCCAACGTGGTGATGTTGGCCTTGAGCGCCTCGCCGGCCACCGCCATGAGGTCCTTGGAGGGGCCACGCCGACACGGCCCGCCGCGTCCTCCTCCTGGAACACGCACCGGTACGCGCCGTCGTCGGCGCCCCGGTGCGTCCGCACCGTGTGCAGCAGCTGGTACTTGGCGCGGCGCCGGTCGTAGCCCCGGTTGGTCAGGAGCACCGCGGCGCCGCCCATCCGGAAGAGACAGTTGGACACGAGCATCGATCGTTTGTTGCCCCAGTACCCATTAAGCGAGAGGATCTCCATGCTCACCACCAGCACATACGTGTTCCGGTGCACCTCAAGCATCTGCTTAGCGAGGTCGATGGAGATGAGCCCCGTGCTGCATCCCATGCCGCTGAGGTTGTAGCTGGCGACGTTCCCGTGGAGCTTGTAGTGGTTGACGATCATGGCGGACAGCGACGGCGTCGGGCTGAAGAGGCTGCAGTTCACAACAAGCACACCAATATCCGTCGCGCGGACGCCCGTCTTTGCCAGCGCCTGGTCGACGGCGCCGAACATGACGGCCTCGGCCTCAGCACGGGCCTCCGCCACGCACGGGTTGGGCGGCGAGTTGAGGTTGGCCTTCGGCATGAAGGTCCCATCTCCCAGCCCCGACCGATCAAGGACCTTCTGCTGAAACAGCAGGTTTTCGTGCGTGCAATCGCTGCCCGCCGCGCACTGCCGGACGAAGATCTCCCTGGTGACCACGTGCTCGGGCCCAGGCTTGTAGCATGCGAAGTCTAGCAGGTACACGGCCGGACGGCGGCGCGTGATGTAGACGGTGGCGAGGGCGGCGGCGAGGGCCAGGACGGCCGTGGTGAGGGGCGGGTTTGCTGTGAGCACGTAGTGCGCGCACGCGGCGAGGTCGTCTGGGCCGCAGCGGCAGTGGCGGGAGAGGCGGAGACAGAGTGCGGCGGCGACGGGCGCCAGGAAGAGGTAGAGCGCGTAGGAAACGACCAAGTGGTAGCATAGCTTCAGGGTGCATGTCCGGTGGCGGGCGTTATTGACTGTGCCGCTCGTGGTCGCCGTGGTTTCTGGCTGCCTGCTGCAGCTGCTCATTGTCATTGTGGCCGGCATGGTGGTGAGCTGGTTGGACACAGTGCTAGGCCGTGTATATGCCTGTATATATATTTTTAAGGTGTCAAGAGAACCGCAGAAATCTGTACGTACGTGTTTCTTGGCGCCTAGGGTGTCCACGGTAGTAAAACTAATGCTGTGCACCTTTGGCATTGTGAGATGGCCAATAGGGCAGGAGGGAAAAAAAATTAGGTGTGGACGGGCCGCACCCGGCACCGTATGGACGTCCAATCAATTGATGACGCGTGGACAAGTCGACTGCCGTGCGCTCCAGCTCTCAACTCTGCCTCCCAGTCCCAGGACTCCGGCGCGCGACGCGATCTGGCTGAAGTTTGCTTCGGCTCGCAGTCACAGGCTCGTACCGGACCGATCACTGCCAGGAGCCATCTTCGTGTATAGAAAATAGACTTTTACATCATCGTGTATGCATCTCCGCTATGTGTAGCAATTTCTATTCATCTCACGCGCGGGTCCAGGCTCTCAGCATACTATACCGTGGACTGGGCCCACCTGATGTGCACCGATCTAGGCGTTCTCCCTTTTCTCTCTGTATTCCATCGCACTAGGTCCATGGGTTCAAGAGGAGAAAGGGTTGAGTCAATGGCAAGTGGGCCCGCAGGGGAAACGATAAGCGACCGGTGTTGTTGCTCGTTCACGGGTGCTTGCCCATCATTCGTTGTCTCCGTTCATCGAAACAGAGAGAGCGAGGGAAAAAATAGGAGAGGGGAAGGGAGGAAGGTGGCCAGCGGCGGTGCCTCGGTGGCCAGCGGTGGGCTTCAATCGTGAGTTGGCGGAGGGAGAGCGCGCTGGCTGCGCTCGGCGAGCGTGGTACGGTGGCTTGGCTGGCCGGCAAGGCCAGCATTGGCGTGGCGAGCTGGGCGGAAGGCAAAGCGGAGGGGCGACAGGAACAAGGTGTGGCAGCGGTTTGGCGGCGATAAGCGGTGGGGCGCGAGATGAGGAGGAGGTGGTGCCGGGCGGCGAATGTTAAGTGCTGACCGGTCGGGCGCTAAACGCCGCGCCCGACCAATCGGCCCAGCCCGCCGCCCCCCAGCCCGCCAGCCCACCGTCTTCCTTCTTCCTCCCATCCTTCTCCTCCATTGCAGCAAGCGTCGTCACCGTCGTCGGCCAACCTCCCGATGGCGGCGGCGTTGGAGGTCGGAGGCGGTGTTCGAGCTTGGCCATGGCGGAGGGAAGGAGGGGGGAGGAGAAAGGGGGGGAGCAGGCGAGCCCTAGGGCGCCGGGCGGCGGGGGGCGGAGGCGGTGGCGGAGGGGGGCGAGTCGCGAGGAACAAGAAGGGCGACGGGTGGGCTTGCTTTGACGCCGCAACGACAAGGATGGGCTAAGGCGAGCGGATTCTGGTGTGGCGCGGCGCCGGCAGCCGCGACATGTTGCGCGTGCGGCTAAGGCGGGTAGGTGAGCGGCGAAGCGGCGCCCGGGCGGTGCGTGTCGGCAGCGCCTAGGGCCGGCTTGGTCTTTGCTACGCCGCGCATGGTGAGAAGAGGACGATATGGGGCGGGAGAGTTGGAAGGCGATGACGACGCCGACGGGCGGCGGGCAGGATGTAGGCTCGGCACGGAGGAGAGGCCGGGAGAGCGGACTAGACGGCGATGAAGGGGACGGGCCGACGGGGCGAAGCCGAGGGGACCCGGGCGCCGTGGGACTTGGGATGGCGGTATGTGTGCGAGGAAGTTTCGCGAGGGCAACATTGTGCGGGCAGGGCAGGAGCACGGACGGGCGGGCATCGCTTCGTCGATTGGTTGGACGGCGGGAGGGTTGGACGGAGCGGCGACGCCGGGCGGCAGCAACGGCGGGGGGCAGGACGTAGGCCCGGCGCGGAGGAGAGGCCAGGGTGAGTGGACTGGACGGGCGACGGCGACGGGTTTACGGGGGCGGCGTAGGGGACCTCGGCATCGCTGGACATGGGATGGCAGTGGAGGGAATATGTGTGCAAGGAAGTTTCGCGAGCGCAACATTGTGCGGGTAGGGTAGGAGCACGGACGGCGGCGTCGCTTCGTCGATTGGTTGGACGGCTCTAAATGGAGAACTGTAGTTCAACAGTGTGAACGTGCGATGTTCGAACTGTAGTTTGAGAGTGATTTCATCTCCTCAGGATTAAAGTATAGAACTGTAGTTCAATAGTGTGAATGTGAGATGTTTGAACTGTAGTTTGAGAGTGATTTCATCTCCTCAGGATTAAAGTATAGAACTGTAGTTCAACATTGTGAATGTGAGATGTTTGAACTTTAGTTTGACAGTGATTTCGTCTCCTCAGGATTAAAGTATGGGACTGTAGTTCACCAGTGTGAATGTGAGATATTTGAACTGTAGTTTGACAGTGACTTCGTCTCCTTAGGATAACCTATGGACAGATTATACAATATGTACGATATATAGTCATAATGCGCTGTAGTTGTAGCTACTTACAATACGGTACTATGTAATTACAGTGAGAAAGAAAATCAGTCAATGGCTAAAAAGCTAGCTACCCCTCCGTCCCAAAAAAGTATCGTTCTGGAAACAGCACAGGGATCAATGAGCTAACGACTGAGACCTGCATGCCTACGTCTGTTTCTCTCCCTTCCGTATAACGCACTGTTTTTTTTTTGGAATAGAAGGGCAGAAGAGGAGAAAATGTGGGTCGCTGACGTGGGCTTGGCGACATCGTCTAACGGCCACTCGGGAGCTGCGACGGAACCCGCGTGAGGCCGAGCCTGCCCTTCATGCTCGGCCTCACCGTACCGGTGGAGGAGAAGAGTGGCACGGTCATCGACGGGGGCTTGGTGACGTCGTCTCCGGCGGCCGCTCGGGAGGTGCGGCAGATCCCGCGTGTGGCTAAGACTGCTCCTCATGCTCGCCCTCGCCGACCTCCGCACCGCTGGAGGAGAAGAGGAGCCAAGTTAATAGATCTGCAAGGAAGGAGGCGGAACGGAGGGGCTGGTGGCGGATCCGGCGATGGCGGTGGTCTCCTTTGTTGCACCATGCCGGCCGTCTCCTCAGTTGTGCCGCCCTCTCGGTCCCCGTGCCGCGCAGCCAGCTCGGTCGACGCTACCTCCGGCTCCACATCAGGGCGTGCTACAGGCTCTGCTTCAACGGCATATGCTGCTCCGAGCAGCTCTGTTCGCCTCTGCGCTGGGAGTCGCGGTCCTCCTCGCCTCCGCGATGGGCCTAGTGTCCGCTCCTGCCTCCGCGATGGGCCTCGCTGTCCTCTCCGCCACGGCGCTAGGCCACACTAGCCTCTCGATCTGTCTCCGGCGTGATTATGTGTGTTTACGAGTAGTGTATTTTTTAACAGAACGAAGCGGTGAAAGGACAAGGCTGCATGCTACAGTGGAGAGCGTAGCTGGCACCGCACTAAAACGACATTTTCATCGGAACATCCTTCACGGCGTAGAACGACAATTTCATCGGGACAGAGGGAGTAGACTAGAACGAAGACCACGTAATGATCAACTACAGATGGTACTACATCAAGTATTTATAACTTGCAGGAGCCATCAACCTGCTCGGCAACCACGCGACAGGGCCACTCTCTCATATACGTCGTCGTCGTCTTGCTTCTTCTCACTTGCCCGCCACCTTCCCAACCACCGCTACACCGTCTTTCCTTCATCTTAATTTTGCGTTGTAATGTTCATGTTGTGTGTGTCGCGTTGCATAAACTACAGTTTTGTGTCACTCACGTTATTACACTATTACGGGCGTTGCTTAGGTACTCCAAATTACCTATTAGGAGGTAAGATCTCCATTGAATCTGGACCATTGATTTTATTTTAATTTAACAAATTACTAAATGAATTAACAATTATAATAAAACAAAAATAAACCCCCCGCAAGCGCAACCCCTTTTCACGGGAGGATAATTCCCACACATGCAGACCCCACGCCACCGAAGCCAGGAAGATGGCTCCTCTCCCGCCGCCGGCGGCCAAGGCCCGCTTACTTCCCGCATGCAGAGCCGCATGCAGAGCCGCCCGCCGCCGCAGTTCACGGGAATTTTTCCCGCATGCAGAGGAGAGGTACTCCACGGGAGATTAGAGCGGATCCCGTCCCTCCTCGCGCGGTGCCGCCATTCCGGCCTCCTCAGATTCGAACCAGGTGTGCACGTCTTCTTCCCTTGAATCCCCAAGCTAATCCAGCTCGAGTCCAAGCCGCGAGGGACCAGTTTTCAAATTTCTCCCTCAAATCTCTAAACAAAATCTCCGTTAAATTAGGGACATGTTGCTGAACTGTTACCGAAGAAGCCGCGGTCACGAGCCATTCGCGAGGTTTCCTACGCCCGCGATTGCAAGGCAGCCACCGTGGAGCACTGCGACCGCACCACCATCCACAGGCCGCCACCTCCGCCCGCGCGAGTCCAAGCCGGCCACCGTGGAGCACTGCGACCGCACCACCATCCACAGGCTGCATTCACCTTGTGGCGGCGTCAGCAGAGACACGACAGGGTCATCGCCGGTAGAAGGAACTGAGTTATCCTCCAGGCGGGCACCTCCGTGTCACCTGCATCGGTATGTGCTCCACTCCCTACTCCCCTTACTAGGTCACCCTTACTGCTGATCTTGTTATTTTGTTCGAGATTTTCAGATGGTTTCACATAGCATTTCGCAACTTGTGTAGTAGATTAGTAGTTGTATTTGCTTTGCATTTTACTGTACATTCAAAATTTGTTTTCTAGGATTTTCTTCAGTGTAAATTTCTGAACTGAACATATGAAAGGGTATGTGGTTGTTAACTGTTCTGAAGTGCCAGTCAGAAATCATAAAAAACATAGCAGTTTTGAGATGTTACTTGTTTCGTCTTTGTCTTACTTTACTAGAGTGTCACAGCAAAGTGTGTTAGCAAATTCTATTGATCTGCTTGTGAAACAATGTGTTCTTTCAGACATGAAAGTAATTCTTAATTCTTATTTGGTGTGACTGTAACAATCAGAAATTGTGGAATGCCTGTAACAATCAGAAATTCTGGATGAGAATTGAGGGTCAATCCATAGGTAGTAGGAAGTGTTATATTTCTCTATGAGTTTGGTAGGGCCAGTTATATTTTAATAGAGATTAGAAACTATGCATTCACAAAATAAGCAGTTCACATTCTGCTGGGAAACCATGCCTTCAATTCCAGCCATCGTTACATGTGCCTGGTGTCATGCCTACTTATATTCGAATGTCCTTTGGTAGCACATTCTTCCATTTTCATTTTATCTGAATTTTTTTTTTCTGATCTGGAGCATTTACTCTAGATCTGGCTGTACAACAGCTCAGGGAAGAGGAGCAGAAATTTGAAAACTCAATTCCAGCTGCTCATGTCATTTAATATTTGTGCCTTGTTCAATTAAGTTTAGTGCTGCACTACCTACTCCCATTACTAGGTCACCTTACTGAATGAATGTTGGCATTTCAGATTGTTGAAGTTGGTGAACTGTGGGCCTTACCTGCTACTATAAAATGGTAATTTTCTATTGCATTGTTTTTTTCATATATAAGGTTTGAGTGGAACAATTTTATTTTGATGCTTTTCCTCTTTTATATGATTGACAACCAGGTTCAAACCGTTTGTATGCCGGGGAAATTTGCAGCACTGTGCAGGAAGTTGACAATAGAGCAAAAGCGTATTGTTAGAAAAATAAGATTAGGCGGCCTGCTTAGTATACCGTCTATGCCTATTCAACGCACGCTAGTGGAGTCTCTCGCTGAAAATTTCAATGAAATTGATAGGAGCTTCAATTTACGTGGCCATGTGATTCCTATGTCCACTTGGGATATGTACTGTATCTTAGGTTTATTAGACGAAGGAGAGAAGATTGAAATTAGTAGAAAACAAGCGGACCCTACATTGTTTAACCTTTATAAAGAAAAGGGTGATACAGCCATTACTTTCAAATACATGGAGGAAAGGATACCAAGGGAGGCCGATGAGGTTCACTTTACTAGACTTTTCGTGCTCTATGCAATTGGTACAATTTTAGCCCCTACCTCTAAGGAATATGTTGGTAGCAACTACCTGCACCTTGTGGCTGATGTATCGAAAATCAAGGGCCTTAATTGGGCTAGTTTTACACTAGACCATTTGTCGGAGCATCTGGCTATGTTCAAGAAGAGTAGAAGAACTGGACTTGCTGGAAATTTGGCATTCCTCCAGGTGATTTTTTAAAATAGTTTAACGGCTGTTTGTGCTTGCATAATAAGGTAATTTTTTTTTCATAATGTGTTCAGGTTTGGTACTTTGAACACTTTCGGGCAACTGGTGATTGCTTTGACTATGACTTGCATGAACATCCGTTAATAAAAAATTGGCATGAAGCTAAAGTTATAAAGCGGGCGCGCCTCGAAGGCATAAAGAAATTTGGAGCTGAAAAGGTAGATTCAGACTGTTATTATTCTTTATATGTCCATTGAAGTGATGCATTGGATTTTTTTTGGCACATTGCAGGTAGTCATTGAGCTAGATTCGAATGAGTCTAAAGTGCACACTGTTAATAATAACTTTGATCAAAGGGAGGACGGAGATTATGAGGTAATTGTTCTTTTCACTGTTTGTATCCGGATAAATATGTGTGAAGTACATCTTCTCTCTTTTTTAGGTTGAAAAGGAAAAAGTAAATGTTGATGGGCTGCATCACGGTAATGAGGATGACAAAATCAAGATAAAGGTACATACAAATGCCTACATACAGATCTTAATTAATGTATATTTATGTAAGTGTCCATAAATTTCAGGATACCATGGAATCAGTAAAGTTGCTTTTGGAAAACAAAAATACGGTACCAGAAGTGCATATGATTATACAGGTTAAAATATCTATTTGTTTGCCATTTACCTTGCTTAAATGTGAATTGTGAGCATAAATTTTCTTACACCATTTCCATTTGAAATATTAGCTGCTTGTAAAGTTAGCTGATGGAAATAATAAGTCAGCAAAGTGTGAGGAAAAACAGCATGGTTCAGCAGCTAATAGCAAACCGGGAGAATCCCATTCAAATGTACATGATGAAAGTGACAAGGCAATTCCTGCATCAGAGAAACCAGAGAAAGAAAAACCCTACCAACCGGGTACTGCTGCTGAAAGGGAGTTTTCTTCTCAAACCAGAGATCGATCGAACTTTCCTTCAGGAGTAAAGAGGAAAATTGATTTTATTATGAGTCCTACACTTGTTGAAAAGGTGAAAACAAGGAAAAATAGGAAACCAAGCAAAGTCTTGAAGTCCCCGTACGCAGACGTAAAACCAAAGAGGGTGTCTACAAACAAAACTAATGCTGCTTCTGTTGGTATGGTTTCATGCTTTGGCTCTTCTTTACACAGAGTTTTCTATGTCTTGATCTTTACATTTATGCAGATGAGGTCACTGAAGGTCTGATTTTGAGTGCAATTGAAGTTGCTGCCATTACATATGTTCTAAAGCAAATTGTCGTTGAACCCCAAAAAATTTAGTATGTATAGATGGAATGAACATAAATGCAGACCAATTGGATTGTCTAGTTAGACCTGTGAGAGAGGGTGGACATTCAAAATGGTTATGTACTTGGGTAAGTCATGTTCTTTAACTTATGTCCTTCTTCGTAAATTTGTCGCTAATTAATATTATTATGTCATGCAGTTAATGAGCTCATATGTAAGTATGTTCAACTCTAAATGGCATAAGGATACCCAGAAAAGAAACATGCAATTGCAGCTGAGACAGGTCAATGGCTACAATCGATCGTTGCACAAGCCTGGAGAGAAACTGGTTTGCCGTATCGTTACTTCCGTTCGGTATGCAAACAATTAGTACAAGCTGATATGGTAAGAGTAAAATTAGAATTTACAATTCATATGTGAAACTAGATTCTAAATGTTTCTCTCTGTGAATGTAGATCTTTATTCCCATGAACACTAGCGACACTCACTGGTGGCTTTGCGTTCTATACCCTGCTGAAAAAGAATTTCAAGTTTTAGATTCTTTCAATTCGGCAATAAATTATAAACAAATAACAGAAAATTTGGTATGTGCATTAATTTGTTAAGCAATTAAGATACAATTGACGATCTGTTGTACAAGGTACTGAGATAAACTATCTTGCAGAGAATTGGAATTTATTCAATTCTGCAAGCTGGCAAGTCTTCAATGGATAAGTTCAAGTCCAGGTGGTCTAACTATGATATTTTAAATTGGGAAGTTGTTGTGAAGAAAAAACATTCCAAGGCAAAGTGATGGGTACGTATTTGTTCATGATTCTATATATCGTTCATAAATCGTAATTTGTAACGAACTAATATTTTTAAGGTACAAAATTGTAATCGCAGGTGTTCATGTGGAATTTTTGCAATAAAGTATATGGAATACTGGAATGGGAGGGAATTAACAAATACTTTCTCTCAAAATGACATGGAGACATTCAGAAAGAAGATGCCTGCAGAACTGATACTTTCTCCCTTAAATAGTCTTACTAGCACCAAAGATCATGTAAATGCCATGTAGAACTTTTAGCTTGTACCTAGGAGTACATACTGTAACAGGTTCCTGTTAAAGATAATTACTATTTTCATTGTGGTACTCCTTGTGCCGTGGAGTAGGTGCTGTAACAGGTTCCTGTTAAACATAGTTGCTATTTTAATTAGTGGTACTACTTGTGCCGTTTTGTACCCAACATAACAGATTCCTGTTTAAGGTCATGGCTATTTATTGCTACAAATTGTGCCGTAAAAAGTTTACTAAATGTTTTCAGATCGCTTATTTGTGTAGCCTCTCATTTGTGTAATGATCTGGACTCATTGTTTGGATCCATGTTCTGGAAACATTTTGGCATTGGCCACAATTATCATCTGAATGCAACTGGATTTGTAAATTGATGAGATAGATCTTATCATAGTGATGAGATAGAATTTTGTTTGGTTCAGTCTTTCACACCTGGACAGAGGTACCTAGCGAAGGCATGCAACAAACACTCTGATCGATCCCATGCGTACGTTTGGCCTTGGAAACCTTAGGCTACACGATGTGCCTGATTCTGGCCTGAATTGCTTGCCCCAAAACTATCATGATCTCATCGAAACGTACAGCCTCTAAATTACTAGGCTTGATCTATTTCGTTTTGCCACCTTTGGCGATCACATCATCACAATAAACAAGGTACATGATCGAGCAGGTGAGGAGTAATAACAAAGCAGGATGATCGAATGCATATCTTGGTAAGACTCAAGGCTTTACAGTTCACGAGGGGACTCAATTTTTTTTTCAGGCATGTTTACAGCGCTTGATTGATGGCATACAAGCCGCATTGGCCACAGGAACGTGACTGACTGTCTGACTATATGCAGCAATTTCCATTTTCGACCCCCAAACACACCACCACCCTCTGAAGCAAGATCAACATCTATCGCCAATGAACACACCACCTCATTCAGCCTGCATCCAGCTTTACATCCATCCTTGAGATAGGAATCCAAACGCTGATCTGCAAGCAGGAAACCAACCGGGTCAGCATGGTGTTATACACTCACTCTGCTCTTCTGTCCTACAGCAATGAACAGGACAGAAAGGGTTAAGTGTGTGCAAGTAAAATCTAGCTCTGGCAGGTTCTTTCTCAAAGATTAATATGGCTGTCGACTTCACATGCCTTTGCAGGTAAATATTGCACACAGAAAGTAAGACTACACAAGCACCCATCACATCAAAGTAAAACATATAAAATTTTACCTCTCTCGTTCGGGAAATGCTTCCTTGAGAGGAAACAATAGGGACCCTCTGCACAGGAACAAATGAAGCTGATAAAAATGCATCAACAAGGTTTATTCGTAAGAGTAGATGGGACCCTTATTGAGTACCATTACAGGAAGTACAATTCTGTAATCCTTAGTCAATTCGAAGAGCACCAGCACAGACGTCAGTGGAACAGAACACACAGAAGCCAGAGTAGCAGCCATTCCCACTTGAGACACCAGCAGCCACAAGGTTCTTCCTCACTTGAACTTGCTGCAATAAAATCGTAAATTCATAGTAAATGTTGAAAATATAATTTCAATGTATTTTCAGTCTGAATTACAGGTGAAATGACATTTACCTTTTCTTTTTCGGGCAAGTCCTCTTGTCATGATCAGTTGCCTTGCATTCTGAACATTTCCTTTTCTTAGGCTTGTCCAAGAAACTTTTCATCTTTTTGGGGGCACCTTTTGCTTTGGACTGGCTCAGGATCTAGAATATTTAGTGTTTCTTCATCTACTTCCAAATTATTCTCTTGACCTTCAGGATTACTTGATTTCCCATCCATTTCATCGCTTTTCCTTTTCTGGTTGTGCTCATGTTGAAGAATTTCCTTCCACCTCAGAAACGCTTCAGTAGAACTTGATGCTTGTTCAAATACCGGTTTTGCCAAGTTAAGCAGCTCAGTCAAACGAGTTCCCTTCATTGACATCACAAGGTCAGATGTTTCCATGGTGCTACTTGACTTGGCATTAAGTGTCCACCTATTTAACACACAGCACTGTGGCAAGGTAGCACCAATTGAAATCAGCACATGCATTATGTGGCAACATGGTATTCCTTCGCACTTTCGAATTTTAGACAGCTGCAAGTAACATTTTCAAGGGTCACCTCATCATAGCAGTCCACTTCAAATACCTTTCCGCCGACCGTTGGTTTTACCATGTACATCGTGGAACTCTCTTTATCCAAAATCGCCACAATGTGATACCTTTCTGCCCACTCTATTTCCCTTTGTACCAAATAAAAGTTTGTTGGAGTGAAATAATTAGCTGCTGAGGTTTCTAAGACTTGATGTTCTGTCATTGGTACTGGTTTGGACTGTGAAGCCTGACAATCTAGATGCTTTTCATTTCTTCTAATGCGGGTGACACAGTAGAAATAATGATCCACCATATCAAGCAATGTCATTCTTCGGTTTAGATACTTCTGTAGTCGAGAATTTAAGCTTTCACTCCGTTGGTTACTCTGTGCACCCAAAAAATATTTATTCTTCAAATAACTAGCTGCCCACAATCTCCTAATGATGTACATCATTGATAGCCACCTGCGGTACTTACGCCGCCTGCGGCGTTTACCAACCATATGCTTCTTCATGAAGCTTTGCCACCTTGCCTCAAAAGTTTCTGGACTACCACGCCTATAAATTAATAACCTAAATCCCGGTAACATGGTATGGTGAAGAAATTTGGCAGCATTCCTCTCAATGTGCCAAGTGCACAACCGGTGATCAGTGTTAGGCAAAACTGCTCTTATAGCCTTTCGCATTGCATGATCGCCATCAGTAATTATGGACCTAGGTTCCTTGTTGTACATTGCTACTAAGAGGGTTCGCAACAACCATTTAAATGATTCTACAGTTTCATGAGAAACAACAGCACAAGCAAATATCGTAGTGCTGCGATGATGATTCAGGCCTACAAAGGGAACAAAAGGCATCTTGTACCTATTTGTTCGGTAGGTGCTGTCAAAAATAACTAAATCCCCAAACGCCTGGTAGTCTAGGCGAGACTGACCATCACACCAGAACAAATTAAGCAAAACGACCTTCTGAGCTAGTCTGATAGTCAAAGAAGAATTCAGAATCATCAAGTTGCCTTTCTTTCATATACTGCAATACTGCATTTGCATCACCTTGTGCAATCTTTAAATTTTTATTGACACATGAAAAATTATATAAATCCTTAATTGCATAGCCAACATTAAGGGGACCCCGTATTGCTGCTCCATAACATCCATAATTTGACACTTCCTAAGGCCCGCGGTCTGGTATGCTAAAATTTCCTTTTTTGCACCTCCGATATTCTACGGTGTGAGAACATAAAGCCTACTTCAGTCAATCTGGCCATCTCATGGTTGTGTGTGTCGACGTACTTGTGCACATACCATACATTCATGTCATGGTTATGTTTAATCACGACCTCAAATGGACAATCAAATCGTGTAAGTGGTTTTGGCCGCCTTTTCATGTTTTTTATATTCAAAAACCTGGATTGCCTGACCCCTTCTTTTGAGCAGACATACTGTCGCCATAATATATCCACTTTGTTTGCTGCTCGTTCAACCTTTCCCTTCCTTAAACTAAACCCCTTATTCCTAGCAAAAGCATTGAAAAACTCATACCCCTCATCCTCGGACTGGAAGGTCCTCTGTACGATATATTCATACTCTGATAACTTTTCAAGTGTCTGGGTGTGTGTTGACATTATTACTGTAACATGTTGCAAAAAAATTAAAAGGTTAAAAAATGATTAACATGTTGACATCTGGCTTGCAAATTCTCTAAAAGTGCTAAACAAAGAAATGAGCAGTCCCCTGTATTTCAAGTAATGAACTGTCATATCCAATCTGTAATTAACTGGACCAGCAAATGCGTGTGCCTGCTCTGTTAGTTAGGTAAGTAACAAATGCACCGCCAGTGGAGTGAAAAAGCTAGGAAAAGAAACATACCAGAGATGGATCCACGATGCACCGCTGCCGTCGCTCTGTGAAGCAGACGCGCCCGCGCTGCGCCGCCACCGAGGACGCCTCCGCCAGCGCTGCCCCGCGCCGCCGCAGTCGCCCGCGCGGCGCCTCACCCGCCGTCGCCAAGTCGCGCCGCCACCGCTAGGAGTCGGATCGTAGAAGGCCACAGGGCAGTGCGCTGCGCCGCCACCGAGGACACCTCCGCCCGCGCTGCACCCGCGCCGCCGCAGCTCGTTGCCGTCGCCAAGTCGCGCCGCCACCGCTGGGAGTCGGATCGGAGAAGGCCACCCGCCGTCGCAAGTCGCGCCGCCACCTTCTGTCGGGGCGATACAGAGAGGGCCGAAGGGAGCGAGAGAAGAGCCAGCAGCGTTTTTTTTTTGGGAACAGGTTGTGTTGCGTCATGGGCTTGGGCCTTGTAAGCTGAAATTTGACATGTTAACCTAAAGCCTATTATTGTAATAAAAAAATTGTCCATATGATATCAATTCCCCTAAAAATTGAATTTTTAAATTTGAAAATTTTAAATGTATTATTGCATGACAAGATGGTTTCAAATAAAAAAAAATTCAACTACAAAGATTCATTTCTTCTTAGTAGTAGTTTGTATGGGCCTTATAAGTGAAAATGTGACCTGTTAACGTAGACCCATTGTAGGCATAAAATTTGTATTTCACTCAAAAAATAAAATTTGGATTAATTCAAATTAAACTTGATAAATAGTAGTATCCAAATTTGAATCCACACATAATAATACTATGTCTCACAAAATTTAAATTCAAATTTCGTATGATAATATCTTTTTTTAGATTCAAATTTCAAATTTTAAAATTTCAGAATATAGTTTTACGTGACAAGATGATTTCAAATCAAAAACTTGTCAACTACAAAGTTTCATATCTTCTCAGCATCTACAATGTTTTTTTTGTTCATCTCACATAGTATTAGTAACATTGTTCACAAATCTTATATCTCTCTAGTAGTTTCATAAACTATAAGAGAGCTATTTAGATTTTGTGAACCATGATACTATCACTTTGTGAAATAAACAAATGACCAAAAAAAAAAAAAAATTGTACATCTTGATGAGTTATACAGCTTCTATGTTTATGATTTCTTTACATGAAATCATTTAGTGTTCCGAAATGATGTCTAAAGTTGTCATTTTAAAAATTTGAAATTTCAAATGTTCACACGAAAAGGTGATTAAAATAATAACTTGATGTCCACACAAATTAATTGTATCCATACTATGCCTTACAAATTTTAAATTCAAATTCCTTATGATAATACCTTTTAGATTTAAATTTCAAAATTTAAAACGTAGTTTTGTGTATTAAGATAATTTCAAATCAAAAACTTATCAATTACAAAGTTTCATAACTTCTCAGGGATATACACCTTTTATTTTGGTCATTTCTCCATCCGACATAGTAGTAGTAACATTGTTCACAAATCTTAGATATCTCTTCTAGTTTATAAACTAAAAGAGAGATATCAAAATATTGTGAAAAGTGTTAATATCATTTTGTCATTTCAAAAGATAACCAAAACAAAAATTGTACATCTTGATGAGTTCTACAAAATTTATGTTCATGGCTACTTCAGCCGAAATCATATGATGTTTCAAATTATTGTTTCAAGTTGACATTTTTTAAATTCAAATTTAGAAATGTTCATGACAGAATATGAGTACAATATTATTAATAAAACACCATAATACCTCGATAGACCATGATTTTAGAGAAAAATAGAAAAAAAAAAAACCATCACATTTGAAGTTAGTACGAGTGAGAAAGCCTAGTTATAAATTTTAGCTACAAATTAAAAAAAAAATAAATAAATGTTCTTCAACAATTTCAAGTTACATTCTAAACATGACTTTTTTTTTTTTTCAAACCACCCCGTACCCCTAACACCCCCACACACGTACTCTTTTTAGAGCCACGCCCTGGTGTCACGTAGGTTAGTCAAACTAATCTAGTCACGTACACTAAAAGTCTTCCATAAGAAAAAAAAAAAATGTACACTACAAGTCTTCCCAAAAAAAAAAAAAAGTCACGTACACTACTACCGTAATGAGAATATATCAATTAGAAAAAAGTTTAACCATATCACTTAAATATCATGCATGCGCGCATGCATCAACAAAATCTATAAATATGATTTTTGAATTAAAAATCTAGTCACGTACACTAAAAAGTCTTCCATAAGAAAAAAAAAAACGTACACTACAAGTCTTCCATAAAAAAAAGTCACGTACCGTAATGAGAATATATCAATTAGAAAAAAAAAAAAAGTTTAACCATATCACTTAAATATCATGCATGCATGCGCGCATGCATCAACAAAATCTATAAATAGATTTTTTTAATTAAAATCATCATTATTTATCCTATTTGATAAAATAAAATTAAATAAATACTATTACCTCCTAGGAGGTAATAGATGATCGTGACCGTTTGATCGGAAAAAATGGACGGTCCACAATCATTTCGAATACCGTAGCAATTGCCATTACACTAGTTCTATATCACTGTCAGTTATGTGACTGCTCTGACACGGCGAAATACTCTGGGAGGTCGAAAGGGGCGAAGGATCTTGGCTGCCGACTTGCGTGACCTCTCACCATTCAGAAACAGCGCCTATCGATATCGAACCAGCAAGCCGCCACAACTAGCAAGGGAACATCTCACTCGTGTTTATTAATGGTGAGAGCTCACAAGTCACAAGGATATGTATATTCCAATTTGTCGCGGGCAGCGAATGGAGCAATTAGCAAGCAAGGTGATTAACAGGTGTGGTATATATCCAATCAATTTAATACAAAAATAAATGGCTGCATTTATTAGCCAAGCCTTCAGGCTTGTTGGCAGCCAGGGCAAGCCAGGTGGTCTCATCGGTCGGTCCAATGGGTTGGGTCCGGCTAGAGAATAATTCTATAGCAAGCTATAGACTAATAGATTTATATATACTCAAACCTTTTCCATCGTGAATACGTGGAACTCTGGTCAGAACTCAACCAAAACCTTTAAGGCCCCCTTTGGAACCAAGGATACGTAAAGGAAAGGAATTGGAGAAATGGAGGAATTGAGGTGCGTGACCTCTCAATCCTACGGGAACAGTGTATCAAAGGAAGGAGCCTTTCGCTAGCAGGTGAAACAAAGGAACCGACAGCTGAGAATTAAAAAAAACGGCCGCTACTCCTGAGCAATCCGTCCCCGCAGCCACATCTATCCCCATCCTCGCGTCTCTCTCTCCAGCACCGGCACCGCTCTCCCAGCGTCGGCGGGGGCTCGGGGATCTTGGCGGCGCTAGGGGCCACGCGAGCAGGCGAGTTCGAGAGAAGCTACGAGGCGGAGAAGACAAGGCGCGCGCAGGATTTCTTTGGCGCCAGGAATTTTTTCCAAGAGATCGGACCTCATTCTTTGATTCCTGTGTTTTACTGTGGTTATGTGAGAGATTGATTCCTTCGGTGGAATCCTGTGTTTCTCCTTCGCAGTGCCAAAGGGACGATGACGCCATCCATTCCAGAGGAATGAATTCCTCCGTTTCCCCTGCGGTTCACCCGTGAACCACAGGAGGCCTAAGCCTAGCTTGACAGTTAACAGCATTTCAAATAATTATTAGTTTATAATACAGTATATAAAAACAGAAAAAATCATGGGCGGGCAGAACTGAATGCTAGTACTTTTATATAGTAGATTATAATATGTGTACTATATAGTCATAATTCGCTGTAGTTGTAGCTACACCTACATAGAGTATAATATTGTACTATGTAGTTACATATGTAGTTACAGTAGAAAGAAAATCAATCAACAGCTAAAATCTACTCCCTCTGCCCCGTTTTAATCGTCGTCGAAGCGCCAGTTACATGTCCTGATTTAATCGTCATCTAGGCCACTGTATATAGATCAGACACCTGGTCTGGCTAGGCCTGCATGCATCCTGTCACCCGGTCACCATCCATGCCATGCAACAACACAAAAAGTGTTACTGTTAACCGTCACATCGAATCTAACACATCGAATCTCTTAATGTATGCATGAAGTATTAAATGTAGTTAAATAAAATAACTAATTACACAGTTTAGTTCAAAGGTACGAGATAAATCTTTTCAACCTAGTTAATCCATATTAAGACAATAATTACCAAATACAAATAAAACGTGCTACAGTAGCCCAACCCAAAATATTTCACCAACTATACACTCCCTAATGGATCCTAGCCGTTAGTTCTCTAGCCAAGCTGATGCTAGTCGTTCCTTCTCTGGCCAAGCTCGCGTTGTTTATTCGCTACTCCTGAAACAAGGCCACAGTGGTGACATATCGCTGTCATGTGTATTGACTGCATAGCTTACCTTGGTCTATGTGCATGGCAGCCGACGACAATTAAAGCGGGACGGAGGGAGTCTAGAACGAAGACCACGTGATAACCAACTACAGATAGTACATCAAGTATTTATAACTTGAAGGAGCCATCAACTTGCTCGCCGACAACGCGACCGCGACCGGACCACCACCACTCTCCTGCTTGTATGCGTCACCGTCGTCTTGCTTCTTCTCACTTCCCGCCACCTTCCCAACCACCACAGGTCCACTGCACCGTCTTTCATCTCAATTTTGCTTTAAATTTGTTCGCGTGGTTTTTGTGTTAACATTGTGTGTCTCTTTGAATAATTCATAGTTTTCGTGGCACTCACGCTATTACACTTCTCTCCATTCCAAATTGTAAGTCATTCCAAGAATCTTGAAGAGTTAAAAGCATCTTTGGTTGACCAAATTTATATGATAAAATAATAATATTTATGATGTCAACTAAGCATCTTTAGATTTCTCATTAATTATATTTTCATAGTATACTTAAGTGATGTCATAAACTTTCGTAATTTTCTCTATAACTATAGCAAACATCGCTAGACTTGAGTTGTTCATATCAGTGCGGGTTTTGGTAGCAAAAGTGGTGGGGTAGTTGAGATAGGACAAGAAAATCATATGCAAAGATTAAAAAAGGGTTGATATCCAAATTTCTTGTAGAAACAGGCAAGGCCTGTTTTTTCACTTTATCAAAATGCACCCGGGATCGATTCTGTGGAGAAAACAGCAAACTACTCGTACAATCCGTCGTTTTTCAGTGGTCCTGCCAAAAGTACCGGTCGAGGCCCGGGAGGAACTATACTGCATTCATAGGAAAGGACTTCGTTGAGGTACAAGAAGCAGTACTGTACATGTGCCAATGCCACTGCTCGCCTTTGAGACACTTGAATAAAACTCTAATTCCTACCAAACAACTGAGCGATAGTAACAGCAGATAACTAACTGCAAAAAAAAAAAAAAAAAAAAACAACAACCTGCGCCAAAAGCCAACAGCTCGAGCTATAAAGAACGCACCGAAGACCTGGTGTGTGGTGCAGAGCCGTGCAGCTAGCAGAAGAAAAAAACAACAAGTCATCTGTTTTACCACCGGTGTAGTGTGAGGCAGTGAGGCTCCAGTGATCTCGCCCGCCAGCTGCTTCAACACGATGGCCATGGCATTGGCATCATCAGCGGCCTTTAACGGGTTTGGGTACCTGTGGTGTAAACCGAGTGCACCTGGTACATGCAAAGCACCTGCAGCAGCTGTTGCTGGCGGTGGCAATGGTGTCCATGCCCTGGCGATTACTGGCAGCGACCGGTAGGTACTGCCTCCTCTCCCTCGTGTTGAGACGGTTGTTTTTTGACTTTTGAGTATCATGTTGGATCATTCGTCTTATTTAAATTATTTTAACAAACCATAAAAATAAATAACTTATAATTAGAGTATCTTTCATAATAAAATAAGTTTTAAAATAATAACTAATATTTATATATAAATTTTAAATAAGACGAATGGTCAAACAAAATGGCACGGAATCTAAAACGATAATCTCAACGAGACTGAGGGAGTACATGCATGAGAATATAATGGGACACGAAGTATTTTTTTTCAATTCAGACATGACTGCTCCAGGAGGTGCAGGAATATGACTACAATGACTATGGCCACTGCCGGACGCCGGCGAGAGAAGCAGAAGGACGGCGTGGTCGAGGGGCGGAGGAGGAATGGCGGAGCTACCTGCTCCGAGAAGCTGGAGGTGCTGAGCCAGTTGGAGCCATGGGTGGAGGAGCACGTGCTACCGTTACTCAAGCCGGTGGGGCGTCGTGGCAGCCGTCCGACCTGCTGCGGACCCGGCGACTCTGGGTAGCGGCGGCTTCCACGCCCGGCGTGCCTCGAGCTCAGCGGCGGCGGCGGGGGTGCGGGACGACCTCCCGTGTGCCTCGTCGCCAACATGGTCACGGAGGAGGCGCTGCCCACGTACCGGCGTGTTGAACCGTCTCGAGGTCGTGGGGAGACGCCAGGCACCGGACACGCCACGGCATGGGCGCTACTGGATCGGGGCTGGTCCGCCCGAGGAGAACCGACACGGCGACGTGCTGAACCGCTACATGCACCTATCAGGCCGCTTCAACATGCGCGAGGTGGAGCGCACCGTCAGCGCCTCATCCGCGATGGGATGGCGGTGCACGCGCCCGGCTAGCCCATTCCACGGCCGTCTCACGTCGCCCTTCCGGGAGCGCGCCACCGCCATCGCGCCACACGGCAACACGGGCGCCTGCGTGGCTGCTGCGGCGTCGGGACGCCCGCTTCAACGTGCATTTGTGGCACCGCCGCCGCTGCCGACGAAGCGACACGAGGCAGCCTACACCAGCGTCGTGGGTAAGCTCTTTGAGGCCCGACCCGACGCCGCCGTGCGCGCCATGGCGTACATGATGCGGCGCCGGATCGACATGCCCACCGCCTTCATCAACGATGGCCGCCACACCGGCGGCGACTTCTACACGCGCCGTTGCCATCGCGCAGCAGGCGGCACATACACGGTTTCCGACTACCGCGCCATTCTCGAGCACCTCATACGGCAGTGGGGCGTCGAGGAACTTGCGTCGGGGCTCACCGGCGAGGAGGCGCGCACGGGACTACCTGTGCGCACTGCCGTACAAGATCAAAAGGATGGAAGAGAAGGCCCACGAGAGAAGGGTCAAAGCACAAAAGAAACCCACACCTATCCCCATCAACTGGATCTTCGATAGGACCATTCCTGTGATCCTGCCATGATACGTATTGTTGGCATAAGCTGAAGGTCACTGAAGCTCGTGAAGTGTTGTGCTGGCGCTGGTTAAGCAGAAGCACAGGGGGATTCAAAATCAAGAAGTGGCGGGAGCAGTTTGTAGTGGAGCGGGGTGACCGCGCTCACCACGTCGCTCGGTCAGAGCAGTTCTGTTTTCAGTCACATTGTATCTTGTTTTAGTCGGTTTTATTTTTAGTAAGCGTGTGTTAAGGCTACTGATATATAAACATGGATGTAAGAGGTGTGGGTTAGCGCCTCAGATACTTTGTAATGGTGTTTGTGTACTTAGTAATCTAGAGTGAAAAACGGCACCGTCTCCCGGGCGTTCTCCGGGCAGTTGTCAGAGTGTTCGTCCATGTTCTTTCTCTTATCTCAATTTTTCTTGGCGCGATCTTGTGTGTTAGGCTAGCCACTCCGTGTTCACGATTGTGATTGATGATCCTTTGCCTTACACATATGTTGTTATTGTAATAGTTTTACACGCGTGTTGATAGCACCATTAGGGCTCGTTTGGATGCCGCAATACCCGCAGGTATTCCCGCCGGTCCGCGGATGGAGAAGCGCCGCGAAATTTCTTCCTCGTCAATCCCGGTTCCCGTTTGGGAGTGAACCGGGCCAAAAAAAAATACGCGAGCCAGCAAAACCACCGGTACCCATTATCAGTTCAGCGAACGGGAAGCGAAAAAAATCGAGTCATGACCAGTTTATTTCCTTCCCCGTCCAATCGAACTCGCTCTCCTTTCCCTTGATACTCGCGCACAGGAAGCATGGCGGCGGCTGGCGTTTGAGCGTCGCCGCCTCCATCGCTTGCACCAGCATCGTCCCGGCCCCACTTCACGCCGCCGCTGCCACTCGCGGTCGCGCGTCAACCGCCCCCGCCTCCGGCTATACCTGCTACGTCCCCGGCTAGCCGTGTCATGCGTGAGACACAGGTTGGGCACCTCATCCTCTTGTGTTTCTTTTTAGATCTGCTGTCTTCAAACTGCACTTAGAATCAAATCGATCAGATCGATGGATGGATGCGGTCCTTAACACCGAAGCCGATGCGTGGGTGGTGCAGGTATGAGATTGACGACGTCATCGATGTCTGCATGATTGAGGGCACAATGATCCTCGATGGTGATCGCCCGCCCATGCCCAAGGTCCGGTGCTTCTCCTGCTTCAAGCCTTCAGGGCCCCGCAAGTTCCGCCATGCGAGATCGGCTTCACCATTAGGGACATTGATCTCAGGCTCAGGGAGGTAGAGGAGGAAATGCCTAGGCTCCCTGCTGGATCTGATGATGCAAAAAGGGACTGGTTCAGCCATAATAATGTCTATAATAACTGTTCTGACGCCAAAGCAGGCTGTGGCTGGCCTTGTGCCAAGGTTGCTTAGAGAGGGCAAGAAGAAGGTGCATGTCTTCGCCATTGTTGGTGCGGTGGGGATTGGCAAGACTACACTTGCTAGGGAGATCTACAATGATGAGAGGATGACTGAAACTTTCCCCATTTTTGTGTGGGTACTAAAATGGCTTTTATGATACATGAAACATTCAGATGCTAATTCCATTCACACAATCGATCTGTGGGTTGCTGACTGGAATGAGTTTCTTTGGTAGTGCAGATCTGATAGAAAATTCAGGGTTGCTGTTGTTGTTGTTCCAGCTCCAAAGTTCAGACTCCTAAGGAGAAGGTTAGTATGTTTTCATACATTTTTTTATATAATGAATACGTTTACTAAAATTATATAATTTAACTATAGATGAATGACTGATTAGTTTTAGCTTCAAGCCTTTGTTGTCTCTACTCTGTTCAGAAGAGTAGTGATTCTGTACAGTCTAGAGTGGGTGTGCTTAAGCAGCTGTATCATTGAACCTTTATCTTCTTTAAAAGATCAAATCAATGAATTTTGTTCACTTATTCAGTGCTATGCTTTTCAGTGCTATATGGTGTGTCAGCACATATTTTATTATGCGTACATAAGTTTTGAATCAATTCCATTACATGTTACCGGCACTGACAGTTTGTTATAGTGGGCTGAGATTTTCTTTTTAAGCTTGCACAGTAGCTGCTCATAAAATGCTAACGTAATTGTGTGCACTTTTTCTGTTGCTGCTGACAACAACCTGCATCAAGGCTGTATGAACCTAAGCAAAGTTTCAAATCTAAAAAGCAAGTAGAAGAATGGTACTTTTGGCTATCAAATCCTTGTTCTCGAGACATGAAAAGCTCGTTTGCGTTGCACTATTATATAAATATTACACTGCAGCGACTAATAGTGAATTTTCTCCATCTAATTGCAGAGTTGATTCTATATGCTTTGGCTTGCTGATGTTGGTTGTGAGGGATAGATTGTAGTGCAGTTATACTGAGAAAGTTGTTAATTCTTGAGTATTTTTATCAAATTTTGTACCCTATGAGATCAATAATGTGTGCCTTGAATTAGTAAAGTAATTGATCTTTTTATATCAAATGCGTGTATTGTAACGTGGAAAGATTATTCATGTTACTGATTTTCAATTTTACAATCGCATTTTGAAATATTATTTTTTCTGATTTTTTTGAATATTTTGTTACGGCCGGGATTTATATATCCCATTGACATCCAAACAGTACCTAGGAATTTGCTTCCGGGTGGGATTCCTGTCACCCATGTGGGCAGGGATGTCATGTGCAAGGAAACATCCCCCCTAGGGGCTGAAAACCCACGTGTGTTTTCCTTCCAACATCGAAACGAGCCCTTAGTAGGTTTCCATGAGTATTATGCTACTATAGTTTCGTTCCATGTTGTAATAGTATAGTACTTCCCTATGTGATTTTACTATGGTTAATTTTATTTTGCTTGATGTGGTCCCAACTGGCGCAAAGACTAAGCTCTCGGCGCTTGGAACTAGAGAGGCGGAAAAAGAAAGGTTTCGCTTGAAGTTGTCCACTCTCCTCCGGCCTATGAATCTATGCGTTCTTGCGCCTCCGTTGAGTTAGTCGTGTAACACCCTGGTGTTAAGCATGTCATTAACATCTGCATTTCATGAGCATAATCATCATTTAATCATATGCATTCATGCACATGAAATGGTAGAGGCCAATTGCATGTTTAAATGTATTTAATTTGCTTGCTATGCTTTGCCTTGTCATTTCATGTATGAAACGTTTGCATAATTAGTTGTTTAATGTTTATTTATTCTTAGTGATGATCATAGGATGTTTTAGAGCAAGGTTGATGGTGGTCATGTCCTCTAATCATGTTTAATTAGGGTAGTTTGACCTAGTTTGACCCTCGGGGTGATTTATCTTGTTTTGCTCGAAGTCCTAGCTAGGGTTTATGCATGTGTGTGCACCCTTCATGGAAAGTGTAGCTAATTTCATGTAGAACAAAAGGTGTTATAGGCTTGTTGCATGATCTTGGGTGGAGCATGTTCGAAAAGTCGAAGAAGTTTGTCGGTTTTGGATGCAAATTAGGGTTTCATTTGACCGTCGAAGTTGTTACGCGTTGATCGATCATAGTTTCAAATTTAGGCCGAATTAGGGAAAAAATTTGTATAGGTGTTTTGTTCAGAATTTCAAGAGGAACATTTCGTTCAATTAGATTTTTGGCTAATTCTGCACGGATCTCGACTTATAGAGCAAAACAGTTTGCATTAGGGGTTTTAATTCAAAAAAAAAGAAAAAAAGGAGAAAAAGGGGGAAACTTGGCCGGCCACCCTGCCATCTCGACAAAGCCGCCGTCCACGGCTGCGTGGCCGCACTTGCCCATACCGCCATTTCCTGTCGCGCCCACGCCTTATGTGGAGCACCGCCGCCGCCTTGCACTCCACCCTCCATGTTTCCCTTCGCCCAAGCAAGCGGCGGCGGCCGACGGCCAAGCCGGCCGTCGTCACCTTTGCTGAGCTTGCCGCCGCGGCAACTAGCTCGCCATCGCGCCGCGCCACTCCAAAGCTCACCATCAGCTCCGTCATCGCCCTCTCCATCTCGGCGACCAAAACTCCGAGCCAACCACGCCCGAAGCCACAAACCGCGAGTTCATCCTCGCCGGAAAAACCGACCGCCACGGTCGCCGTCAAGGTGTGGCGAATCGGCCGTTTCCTTCCGCCGCACCGACCCTCCACCTCCTAGCGCCCGCATCTGGCCTAGGTTCGTGCCAAGGTGTGGCCGAATCGACCGCTTCCTTCCGCCGCCGCCGACCGGAGCTCCGACGAGCTCTCTGCCCGTCGTGGCTAGCCAGCCTCCGGCTGTCTCTCCTCCTACTTCCGTGCGCACCAAGTCCGCTGGAGTTGAGGATGCTCGAAAAACCGCCGCGAGCGCTCCGCGTCGGGTAGCCGAACACGCCCGCCACCGCGCCGCGTTACCATTCTCGCACCGCCATGGCCGCCCAGCGTTTTTGTTTCGTTGTTCTTGACCGTTTACGGCGTTCCATGCTCGCCCTCACCCCGATGAACCCCCCATGCGGCAGGCGAATCGGCCGAGAAGCCGCCGGTCACCGCCACGCACGCCGCGCCCGCCCGAGGACTCTGTCTCTGCCAACCGCCCGGACCAGTCTTTGCCGAAGCTCATCCCAGCCTGTAGATGCTCATGCGCACACCCTTTGCCGCGCCCTCACGGAACCAGGCGAGTTCGCCCGATGCGTATCGCCGTTCGCCGCCTTGCGCCGCCGCCCGTGCTCCGCCCTGAAAATAGCTTGGGGTTTGGGCACCTTTCAATAGATCTCGGTAAGAAGAATCCAACGGTACCCTCGGTTTCGCGCGGAGGATGAACGCCCGGCGAAGATCCCGTCGACCAGCGCCGCTCACCGCCTCTGTCTCTATGACACGCGGGCCCCAAAATGTCGGGATGAATATCCTTTATATTTCTTTTTCCGTTTTACATGCATGTCTTGTTTAATTCGTGTAGACCTCATTTTAGCTCGGATTTGGGTGAGACAAATTTTGTCATGCTTTTTTATTGTCTGATCTATGAAAGAAAAATATGAGTTTGCATTTTCTGGTAGTTTTTATATTTATTTACATTTATTGCTTTAATTTCCATGTAAATAGGAAAATGCATATCTAATTCTTGGTGCATGATAAAATAGTGGTCCCCGTGCAAAATGTTCATATTTTTGGATGTGTAGTGCAGGAAAAATACTATACATGCTATGTTCTGTTGATGAAATGTGATTTTTGATTTATGTGCTATTTACCATGCTTTTTAGGAAATTCATAGAAAATAATTACTAGGGTTTTTCCATGACAATTTTTGTACACGCATTTGTCATTGTTATGAAGCTTTTCATGTTTATGGTTAGGTAGTTTCTTACATTCCATAGTACAAAAGTATTTTCGTGCCCTGTTTTTTATGCTAGCTTGCCATTTTTGTGTAGGACATTATATGCATTAGTATGCCACGAAATTTTTATGGTAGACATGCTAGACCAGTACCATGCTTCTGTAATTTGTGTAGATTTTTCTAAGGTGTTTGCATATTTATCATATTTTTGTTGCATGGAAAATGCTTGCTAAATGCATGTCATTGTTATAGTAATATGTTTTGGGTGATATACTATTTGTTTTTATGATAATAAGGACCTGTTAGTGTGGTTACGTTGCTGGTATCATGTTTTTATAAAACTAGTATAATTCTAGCTTTTATAGTTTAAAGTGTGCATATGTAGTGGTTATTTTAGGAATGTCATTTCATGTGCTTTAGTTTATCTTTTGGCTTGGTCAGTAGGTTTATTTGGTAGATTATAACTTGTTTTGCTTGCTGGTCAAGTGTGGAAATAGTTGCATGTTTGGCTAGAGAGTTATAAGTGTTGCAAGTTGTAGGTTGACTGCAAACAGAGCCTTTGTTTTTATTGTTTTCGAGGCTGTAGATTTTAGAATCTGGTCGAGAGTTTAGTGAATGATTTGTAGATAATTTTGCTATCTTTCCAACGAGTATTTGTTTGCTGTGTTTCGATTATAGAACTCCAGTTACACCTGTTTTAGTGCGGGGCGTGTCCTGCTGCCCTGTGATAGGATTAGTGTTAATATGCGTGTAGGATGAATGATTGATTTGATTATTTTATGTAATGCTTAGTTTCCTTTATTACAGAAGAGATATGTACTTACTCATACCATGCATCATAATGCATTCATCCATTCCTCGTTGATCGTGCATTCCGTAATATTTATCCTTGCATACATATTCATATTATCGACGGAAAGAGAGCACGAGGAGATCGAGGAGCAGCTGGGAAGAGGAGTACACGTCTAAGAGTGCAGCAAGAGGAGGTGCCAGAAAGGAGCAGAACAAGTCGTTGAACTGCTGAGTGTCGGATCACCTTCTAAACTTTTCTCAAGGCAAGCCCGGTGCATGCTGAACTTTCCTATGTTTTCTCAATTAACTTGTTGAGTCCTTTTTATGAATGCTGCATTAAGTGTAGGATATGAGTGAAATTGTTGATGCACGCATATCCTTGCTAAAGTTGTTGTCCTATCACATTTAGGAGTCTAGGTTAAATAAATGCCCAGTTATGATGATTGCAGTAGATAATGATTTCCAGTCACTGAAAGGATATTTGTGGTTAGTCACATGGGTGACTAACAAGCTGCTGTTGAGAACCAGAATAATAAAACATGTTTAGATTGGATGAATATTGTGGTCTTCCATCGATCGATTAAGGACTTTACCCTTTGTCGGAAGCTTCAGTCAGAAGTTGAACGTACCTGTTCATATAGTAGGCTCCGCTGGGTCGTGAGCCACGAAGCTCGTGAGAATGTTAGGGGCCGGTACTTGTATGCTTAACATCCCTCCTAGGCGTGGTACGTGGGTTGGGTTTGATCGGGCGCAGCGCGGCGCCTGGCGCGCCGTCTTCGTTGCTCGCTCACTTGGTGGCTCGAGAGGGGGGGTTGCCGACAAGTCCGAGACATACGTCCCCCTAACGTCTTGGGAGTGACCTGGGACTCCTCGACGGGGGAAGTCCTGTGTTTATGACAGGGTATTCGCCAGCTGGTCAGTAATCGATTCGAATCGCCATCTCTCCTGGATAGTGAGAACCCGTCTGTCTCCGCGGCATCGTAGTCTAATATCACAATAATGGTTATTCTTATTCATGCTGCTGATGTTAAAATGTTGATCCAGATATTTATATTGTTATTTATATATCGCTGAGCATATGTTTTAATCTTGACTATACAGGACTTATGGTTATGTATATAATAATAACCTTTAACTTGAAAGAACCTTGAGTAGTATGTGTAGGCGCACTAATCAACTTTATTTCTGAAAATTAATGTGAGTCAGCCCAGCTCGGATGAAGCCAAGCATACTCCTTGGAGTCTTTCCCTTATTTTATGGTTTAAGACGGTTAAGTCTTGCGGAGTACAACTGAGTACTCACGGGTTAACTCCCACTGTTGCAGGTGACTCCGTCTAGCATGATCCTAGCCTGTTGTGATGTGCTGTGGTTGAAGAATAATGCCTAGGGCATGGCAGCCTCCATATTTCCCTGTCTCTTGCTATTACAGGGGTGACACTATGTTGGCACTATCTTATTTTGATTTCCGTTGTACAACTATTTTGTTTTCGAAAGCTATTGCTTCTGCACTCGAACTACTTTGAAATAAATGTGTACATCGCACTCGATTAATATATATTGAATTTGGTTTGAGATACCTGCGGATTGGAACTACTGAGCTCAACGATCTTGGTTCTATTGTTGATGAGTTTGAAATCTCTCTGAGATTTCCGGAATACCAGGTTTATATGGACTCAAGTGTAGACTGCGATTGCTTCGGTAATTATGATTTATACTTGATTTCTTATAAATTGGTCGGCTCTGTCACAAGTCGCTCAAGCGATCATCACGGCCAAACCTTCGTTGGGTTCCCAAAATAAGGCGACTTCATTAGCGGAGCCAATGGCGGTATCAAACCCACCAGCTCCTCCCGCTAGCTCTGCGATTCCCACGAGCCAAGCCCAATGACAGTTCTTCAATCTTTTTGCTTTCCTTTCCATCAAATAAAAATCAACCAAATTGGATAATTTGAGGATCAGGGCGCACCAATGTTTTTCTTGAGGCAGTCGGGCTTTGCAATCGTATCTAAAAATCCATTTCCATAAACGATCGTCTGGCTCAAAAATCAATTTTAAAGACTGTTCTTCATAGAGTAGTCTGTTTGCTTAAAGAGGCTTCTCTCGAAATGTTTTCTGTAGCTGTGAAAACAAGTAAAGATAGTGCTTACATCCATTTTATTGTGAAGCTGATCAATCTTATTACGAAGATACTCAAGTAGTGTTCTAGAAACACATATTTGATATTTCCATCCACTTTTGAGGTGAACGCTTCTTCTCGTTAGGAGAAATATTTTAATCTTACCTGCTCATAAAAGCTAAAATTTTAGGCATCCAGCCTCTTCTCATTTGGCCCAACTACCTAGCTCACTCCGTCCAGCCCACTTGCCTTCTACACTGGCCGCACTCTCGCTCCACTCTTCCCGCATGGTAGGCTTGGTTCACTAGTACACGAATAGGCTATAGATCCGGTTCGTACGCCACTGCCATGTGGGCACCATTCAATTCCGCTTCAAATAACCAACCGGGGTTGTAAACATCTTTATATATATAATTTTAGTTTTGCATTTTCTTTGAACTGATTAAAATTCACACAAAATTATAAATTTTATCTAATAAAAATCAAACTGATTAAAATACTACTTCCACGTGGGCCTCAGGAGATGGGCCAAGACCGTCTTCATGCCCAATGCCTCTTGGGCCACCAGCAGGCGGAGTTGTTTTTTTTAAACATGTTCATTTGTCTTTCTTGTTTCAACTTATTCTTTCTCAGAACTTATTCTCTCTCACGAATACTACTAAATCAGTTGAAATCAGCCATCGAACGGTTCGGTTGGTACTATTCGACCGCTCTGCAGAGTAATTTTTTGTGCAATGTATGGTGAACCAGTAATTTACCTGCATGCTGCTATTTGTAAAAAAAAAAAAAAAAAAAAAAAAAAAAAACTCCTACGTACTTATACTGTTGTCTGATTCAGTAGTATACATCCATACATACAATCTGATCTCCAGAGAAATGAATATCTAATCTTAAATATGTCGTGATAACGAAGTAGCTAGTGGTTGGTAGATCAGATTAGCAGATAAACCCTGCTGCTGGCTGCAAGCCCCTGCCGCCCAGCTAACTTTGGGTAGTAAGCAAAGATATGGACGTGTGTGCTGAGGACGCTAAAACTATTGGATAGTTACTCTGCGATCATAAGAGGACGCTTCCCTAGCTTCTTCTCTAATTTTAGTCTCACCCAAGGTGCTTGGCCAGTATCCCAGTTTAATAGCCTCATCCTTTTTAGCTTCTCTAATTCTAGTCTCACCCAAGGTGCTTGGCCAGTATCCCAGTGTAATAGCATCGTCCTTTATAGCAGAATGTCATGGTATAGGCCCTGCTCATGGCCAGTGACCCTTATAATCCTAAACTAACTGTCCATCGCACAAATTAATGTACTATATCATATGCAATTAAAACTCTCTAAGACATGTCCAAGACATCACCGGAGCACGCCGTTCCTGTGATCTTGGAGGGTGCAGCTCCTTGGGACATACTGGAGCACGTACAGCTACGAGCTTCATTTGGCGCTGGACGTCCAACAGTCAGTACACTGTGCGCTCGGCCTACAGGGCCTTCTTCGCTGGGTAGACGTCCATGGCTGGGCCAAGGAGCTCTGACGCGCGGCAGTCCTGCCAAACGTGAAATTCTTCTTCGGTTGTGCCTCCATGGACGGCGGAGCGATGCATGCAGCACGGACTACAGTAGAGCGCCGCCTGCGCCTTGTGCGACCAGCACGACGAGTCCACGGACCACTTGCTCTGTTCCGGTGTATACGCTCGTGAAGTCTGGTCACGCAACCTGGTGGCAATGGCTTCCTTTGCGACGCCACCGTCGGGCTGACGTCTACCTACGCGACTGGTGGCTAGTGACTCTTGCTTCCCTTCCAGAGGCATTCAGGAGGAGCTTGGACTCCTTAGTCATTCTAGTGACTTGACGCCGTTGAAAAGAACGCAGCTGGTGGACCTTCGACCAGATCTCAACCTCCGCTGCTTAGCTCACGACATCCACCTTAGAGGAGGCTGACTCTTGGATCGGAGCAGGCTTCGGGTGCCTCTCCCTCCTCACTGGGTTGATTGCTTGAGGCCCCGACACCCTCTCCGCGTTGCACAATTGTTTTTCCTTTAGTACAACTTGTCTAGGCCGCCACTTGCTGGGGATTTGTGTTGTTTTTACAAATGGCCGATGGCCTCTCGCTACTCTAACAATTGAGACGTGTAAAACTTTAATCTTTCACTTAATGAAGCACGTGCTAATGCTAAGGCATGCTTTCGAAAAAACTCCATCACATGCAAATTTGATATCCATACCAGCTAGCATGACGCACTACATTTTGTTATCAACCTTTGGCATGTAATCCACTAACAGTACCTTTTCATATATATATATATATATATATATATATATATATATATATATATATATATAGCCTAATTTCAATCTAAATCATCTACAATTCTGGCAGCAATTCAACGCGCGGCCTTCTAGTATATATTTATATTGTGGTCGTTGTTTCGACGCCGATACGGCAACTTCGCTCTCCACCTTTGGCACCTCAACCGGGAACCTGTGGATCTCCTCCAACCATGGATTCCCGCCGTCTTTCTCCTTCGCCGGATCGATGTCCCGCTGCGCTCGCCACACTGCGCTGTTGCACTTGAACCCAGAGCCAAACGCGATCTGCCAGGCGCGGTGGCCGCGCCGCACCCGGCCTTGCGCCTCCGTGTACGCCAGCTCGTACCAGACCGAGCTGCTGGAGGTGTTCCCCACCTGTACAGCGTCATCCGGGACGGCTCCATGTGCCAGAGACTGAGCTCGAGGTTCATTTCGATGGTGTCCAGGACAGCCCTCCCGCCAGCGTGGATGCAGAAGTGCTCGAACGCCATCTTGAAGTCCGGCATGTAAGGCCGGAGCCCCAGGATGCCGAACACCATGCGCGCCACCAGCGACGCCAGGAACAAGATCTGCTCCGACATGGGCAGCACCAGCGGTCCCAGCGTGGTGATGTTGGCCCGCAGCGCCTCGCCGGCCACCGCCATGAGGTCCTTGGACAGCGCGACGCCGACGCGGCCCGCCTCGTCCTCCTGCTGGAACACGCACCGGTACGCGCGGTCGTCGGCGCCGCGGTGCGTCCGCACGGTGTGCAGCAGCTGGTACTTGGCGCGGCGCCGGTCAGATACCCGGTTGGTCAGGAGCACCGCCGCGCCGCCCATCCGGAAGAGGCAGTTGGACATGAGCATCGACCTGTTGTTGCCCCAGTACCCGTTAAGCGAGAGGATCTCCATGCTCACCACCAGCGCGTACGTGTTTTTGTGCACCTCAAGCATCTGCTTAGCGAGGTCGATGGAGATGAGCCCCGTGCTGCATCCCATGCCGCTGAGGTTGTAGCTGGCGACGTTCCCGCGGAGCCTGTAGTGGTTGACGATCATGGCGGACAGCGACGGCGTCGGGCTGAAGAGGCTGCAGTTCACAACAAGCACACCAATATCCATCGCGCGGACGCCCGTCTTTGCCAGCACCTGGTCGACGGCGCCGAACATGACGGCTTCGGCCTCGGCGCGTCCCTCCGCCACGCACGGGTTGGGCGGCGAGTTGAGGTTGGCCTTCGGCATGAAGGTCCCATCTCCAAGTCCCGACCGATCAAGAACCTTCTGCTGAAACAGCAGGTTTTCGTGGGTGAAATCGCCGCCCGCCGCGGCTTGCCTGATGAAGATCTCCCTGGTGACCACGTGCTCAGGCCCGGGCTTGTAGCATGCGAAGTCGAGCAGATACACGGCCGGACGGCGGCGTGTGAGGTAGACGGTGGCGAGGGCGGCAGCGAGGGCCAGGACGGCCGTGGTGAGGGGCGGGTTTGCGGTGAGCACGTAGTGCGCGCACGCGGCGAGGTCGTCTGGGCCGCGGCCGCAGCGCCGGGAGAGGCGGAGACGGAGTGCGGCGGCGACGGGCGCCAGGAAGAGGTAGAGTGCGTAGGAAACGACCAAGTGGTAGCATAGCTTCAGGGTGCATGTCCGGTGGCGGGCGTTATGAACTGTGCCGCTCGTGGTCGCCGTAGTTTCTGGCTGCCTGCAGCTGCTCATTGTCATTGTGGCCGGCATGGTGGTGAGCTGGTTGGACAAAGGGCTAGGCTGTATATATGCCTGTATATATATTTTTAAGGTGTCAAGAGAACCGCAGAACTCTGTACGTACTTGTTTCTCGGCGCCAAGGGTGTCCACGGTAGTAAAAATAACGCCGTGCACCTTATTCACTACCGGACTGGCTGCCTTTCCGTGAGAGGGATATTCACGGGAAAGCCTTTCCGTGAGTTACTCACGCGATAGGCTTCACGGGAAAGAAACTACCGGGGAAAGGACCCTTTCCCTTGAGCAGGGTTGATACTCACGGGAAAGAGTTAACGGGGGACGGTTTGATCCCCGTTACGGCCTACGCTAACGCAAAAGCAGAACGACGATTCGCCTCCTTTTCCGTGGGCAAAGCTACAGCTCACAGCAAAGTTTTGGTCTATTTCTCGTGAGCAGGACGCAGCTCACGGGAAGTTATGGTCACTTTCCCGTGAGCCGCTCACGGAAAAGAAAAAATCTTTTTTTTTTGTTTCAACACATAATTGACACATATAAATATAAATATATATATATATATATTTCATATATAACACAAACTTCTCACATATCACGTATATATAGCTCAATAATCCACAATAACACATATATTATATAAAAATCCAACAAGTCATGAGTTCACAAGGTTATCAACCAATGACTTCACGAGTTCAAGTTCACAAGTTTATCACCTAAATCATCACAACTTCAGTACCAATGGCCCCAGCAGTCTTGTTGCTCCGCAGCTCGGTCCCAAGTGTTCTGGTTCGAGATGGGTTCGTGGCATGAGATTGATCCTGCACGTAGGCAAAGATATTGCATTTGTGAGACAAAATTCAAGGAAGATTATACTGACTTGAAAAAAAAAAAGCAAGATAAATTGTTAGAAATTTCGGCAAAGACCTCCCCTACATGGAGGGGTATCCAAAAACCCTGCAATAAAACAACGGCTCGATGGCCGACAACCACATGTCCACGTGCACATCTCATGGTGCATTCAAAACTCCAGATCATTTCCATTCATATTCATATATGCATGTTTGGAGTTAAGGTAGATAAACTTATAGGAGAGACTCCAACCGGTGGATGCACCATGTAATAGCAATGTCACCCTTTTGTTGATGATCTCTTATGAAGTGATTCCTTATGTCAATGCACTTGGTTCTTGTATGTTGAACCGGGTTTTTGTCATCTTGCAAGCACTCTCATTGTCACAATACAAAGGCACATGATTGAAATCAAAACCATAGTCCTTCATGGTTGATCTCATCCAAAGCAATTGTGCACAACAACTATCCGCACTAATGTATTCGGCCTCGGCGGTTGAAAGTGTCACACGGGTTTGCTTCTTTGATGACCATGATACTAGAGATCTTCCAAGGAATTGACAAGTGCCACTTGTGCTTCTTCTATCAACCTTGCATCCCCCATAGTCGGAGTCCGAATATCCAATAAGCTCAAAGTTTGACCCCTTGGGATACCATAGCCCAACATTTTGTGTATGCTTCAAATACCTCAAGATTCTTTTTTTGATGCCATGTAATAACTCTCTCTAGGTGAGGATTGAAACCTTGCACACTTTCCAACACTAAACATCACATCTGGCCTAGAAGCGGTCACGTAGAGTAAGCTTCCAATCAATGACCTATACAACTTTTGATCAACCATATTGCCATATACATCATTGTCCAATGATCCACTAGTAGCCATTGGTGTATTGATGCCCTTTGCATCTTGCAATCCAAACTTCTTGATCATGTCCCTTATATACTTGCCTTGACTAATGAATGTGTCATTCTTCACTTGCTTGATTTGTAGACCAAGGAAGTATGTAAGTTCACCAAGCATAGACATTTCAAACTCTTTTGCTATCATCTTGCCAAACTCTTCACAATAGTCTTGATTTGTTGATCCAAAGATGATATCATCCACATATATTTGCATTACAAACAAATCCTTGCCAATTTTCTTGGTGAAGAGAGTAGTGTCAACTTTGCCCATCTTGAAGCCTTTCTTGAGTAGGAAGTCTCTCAACCTCTCATACCATGCTCTAGGTGCTTCCTTCAACCCATATAGTGCCTTGTTCAACTTGTACACATGGTTGGGATGATGATAATCTTCAAAACCGGGAGGTTGATCAACATACACTAGCTCATTGATGAATCTATTGAGAAAAGCACTTTTGACGTCCATTTGATATAGCTTGATGTTGTGGGCACATGCATAGGCTAATAGAATTCTAATTGCCTCTAATCTTACAACCGGAGCATAAGTCTCACCAAAGTCAAGACCCTCTCCTTGAGTGTAACCTTGTGCAACTAGTCTTGCTTTGTTTCTCACAACAATGCCATCTTCGTCTTGCTTGTTCTTGAAAACCCACTTGGCTCCAATGACATTGTAGTCTTTTGGTCTTTCTACCAATTCCCACACTTTGCTTCTATCAAAGTTGTTTAGCTCCTCTTGCATTGCAATGACCCATTCTTCATCCTTCAAAGCATCATCAACCTTTTCGGGCTCTTCTTGTGATACAAAAGCAAAGTGTTCACAAAATACCGCTAGCCTTCCTCTAGTTAGTACTCCACTTGCAATGTCACCAACAATTTGATCAATTGGGTGATCTCTAGCTATGCTTGAGGTTTGGAGTATTGGAGCTTGATTGCTTGAACTTGGTTGATAACTTAAATTGTCATGAGAAGATCTACTAGCTTGTTGATCTTGCAATTGAGCACTAATAGCTTGAGTTGGTTGCACTTCATCTTTGTCATCATTTGTATCATCAACTTGAGTTGGCCTAATATCACCAATGTCCATACCCTTCATGGCATCTACCAATTGAGTTCCACTAACATCATTGAGGTTCTCATCTTCATCTTGGGACCCATTGGTTTCATCAAATTCAACATCATGGACTTCTTCTAGTTGGCCACTTGAGTTGTTCCATGCTCTATATGCTTTCCTTGTGGTTGAATATCCAACTAGAAACCCTTCATCACACTTCTTATCAAACTTACCTAGTCTTGCACCCTTTTTCAATATGTAGCATTTGCATCCAAACACTCTAAAGTATGCAATGGTTGGCTTTCTTCCATTCATAGCTCATAAGGTGTCTTGTTCATCATAGGATGGCAATACAATCTATTGATATACTGACATGCGGTGTTGATTGCTTCGGTCCAAAATGATTGACTCACATTAAACTCACTAAGCATAGACCTTGCCATTTCAATGAGAGTCTTATTCTTTCTTTCAACTAGGCCATTGGATTGTGGTGTGTATTTGGCCGAAAGTTGATGCATAATCCCATAATCATCACAAAGCTCATCAACTCTTGTGTTCTTGAACTCACTTCCATTATCACTTCTCACTTTCTTGACTACGATGTCAAACTCATTGTGCACCCTCTTGAGAAATGTCTTCAAGATTGAATATGTGTCACTCTTGTCATTGAGAAAGAACACCCAAGTGAATCTTGTATAATCATCCACAATCACAAATCCATACTTGTTGCCACCAATGCTTGTATATGTGGTTGGTCCAAACAAGTCAATGTGTATCAAGTCAAATGGCTTGCAAGTACTCATGAAGCTCTTCTTGGGATGTGTGTTGTCTACTTGCTTCCCGGCTTGACATGCACTACATAGCTTATCCTTCTCAAAATGAACATCTTTCAAGCCTCTCACAAGATCATGCTTCACTAGTTTGTTGAGTTGCTTCATGCCAACATGACCAAGCCTTCTATTCCATAGCCAACCCATACTAGATTGAGAGATCAAGCATGTGCTAATTTGTGTCTCACTAGCATCAAAGTCCACAAGATAGAGATTCTCAAATCTAAATCCCTTAAAAATCAAGCTTGAATCTTTTGCACTTAACACTTCAACACCATCTTCACCAAATATGCACTTGTAACCAAGACCACAAATTTGTGCCACCAAAGCAAATTGTACTTCAAGATATCAACTAGTGCCACATTTGAGATGCTCATATCATTGGTTATTGCTATCTTCCCAAGCCCTTGTATCTTGCCACTTTTGCTATCACCAAATGTAATAGGCTTGCCATTTTCTTGAGTTGAATCAATAGAGGTGAACTTTCTTGCATCACCGGTCATGTGTTGAGTGCACCCACTATCAAGTATCCAATGCCTTCCTCCGGTCTTGTAATTCACCTACAAGCAAATCAATAATATTTAAGTACCCATTTTCCCTTGGGTCCTTGGAGGTTAGCAACCAAAGCCTTTGGTACCCAAATAGCCTTCTTCATTGGGCCAACAATGGGTGTACCAAGAAACTTTGTCTTGACACCTTTCTCACCCTTGGTAAGCACATAACAAGAATCAAAATGGATGGAATGCACTTTGCTTGATTTCTTGTTGTAGTTCATTTTAGCACATTTTTTTGCTCTTGATGCCCCACTTGCTTTGCGTCTATTGCAATAAGCACCGTTGCTCTTCACAAAGCTAGGCTTTGGAGTAGCAAAGGCCTTCTTGCCTTTCTTGGGGACATAGCCTAAGCCTTCCTTGTTAAGGGAAAACCTTTGGCTACCCAAGCACTTTAGCAAGCGGGCATCCCCACCATATGCCTTACCCAAGGTGTGGGTGAGCTCATCCACCTATCTTTTGAGAGTCTCATTCTCAACCAACAATGATGGATCTAAAATCACTTCATCACTACTAGTAGAGGTAGAGTGGGTTGATGTGGATGTGGAAGGAATTGATGGTTCTTCAACATCAACCAAGAATGGTTCATCTATGATGTCACATGTTGAACCAACATCCTTTTTGATGACTAGGTAAATACCCGTCGCGTTGCAATGGGAAAATATAGACCACAATAATTATAATTTGCACGCATGTTCTACCATAACAAAAAAACGATGTTTTCAATGTGATCTTTGCAATATTCAATATTCTATTTGTAGCCAATATAGTCATTATTACATGAACGTTAATGAAGCAATTACAATTATAACATAAAAGAACGCTTATTTTGAATAGTAAAATAAATAGGGTATCTATTGGATTGCCCCAAGCTAGTTATGATGGCTTCCGTCGTGATGGCTTCCACAACGCTAACTCACCTTCTGATAAAAGCATAAAAACAAAAGGTGATTAGCATATGCACAACCCATATGTACAAAGAACGGAGCAGAGTATCACATACAGAATTCTGATGGAAGCAATGTTAGTTTGTAACAATACCCAACTTAAAGTTTACTATGAATCTTTGATCCAGTAGGGAAACCTCTCAATAATCATACTGGAACAATATCTAATCAGTCATTAGCAAGAACATGTTTCAAGTAGGAAGGGGATCAGTTTACTGGCTACATCAGTCCATTAGAAATTATGATATAAACTTAGTACAAGATCGCATGCTTGTTGCTACTTCTATGTAATATAAATATATAACTTCAGAGAAACTGATTAGAGGATCAGAACATTGGTAGTAAGGCGTTGTTTCATCATACAAGAAAGATAAATTTGTAAGAAGGATCAGCGAAATAATATGATCTATAAAGAACTGGTTACTGGTATTTGTGGAGCTAACTGTTGAGCATGACCGAATTTCTGAATAAGGGATTATTGTGGAGCAAACAAACACAAGCAAAGCCGGTCTCTACCTGCCAATCAGTAAGATCATAGAACAAATTATTCACAATCCGTTCACACATGATTTCCACCTGCTCAGGTTCTCACTCTGAACAGAAAATTTGAGCTATTACCTCACCTATATAGGGATTGCTAATGTATAGGAAACAAATATTCAAATAGTTAGTCCATGTACAGATCACATATGGACATGCCAATGCAGTTGCAGTCCACAGGTTATTTCTACAAGATTATTTTTTATGGAAATGCAAAAGTTACAGTACATCTGTTCTTAGGGCTGGCATTTTGGATGCCTGTTTCTAATTATGTTTGAGTTGTATGTTAGAGTTCTACTGCAGTGCACTAAAAATGCTAAGTAAAAATAATATTCATTCAGATGTACACTAAAAATTCTAAATCCGACTGGATTTTGATTTAGATTAAGAAGAAAGCAAAATAGGGTTCCTGAAATTTGCACCTCAAGGAGTGATATGATGCCCTCACGGTGGTGCCTGGAACAGTTTATTATCCATCCTATGTCCCGATGACTGCACGATGCCCTAAGCACAAGGCAAGCATCAGGCCTTGAGAAACAGCAGCCAAATTGGGTGGGATTGTGGGAGGTCGTCCTCTGCCAGCAGCGACATCTGCATCCAGTATATACACGTTTCGTATAGTTTTTCAATGCTCTTCGCTCCAATAGGCTGACAACAACTGTCATCTAGAACAACATGGCTCATTAATGGTCTCTATTATGAAGGCTGACGACTCATGACTCATGAGGGACTCATAAGGCTTTGACATCACTGGCACCAACCAGAAACATGATTTCCAAAAACCACAAATACAATGGATTGAAGGAATAATTAGGAAAAAATAAATATTACCATAGTCTGGGTTCCTTCTTTTTTATACCAAAGTGGAAAATATACAACATTAAGAAATTTGGGTTCCTTCTTTTCATAAATAAGTGGTGCTTGAAGATATGATACTCCTACATATCCAGAAGAATATTTAAGCTTAAGATGACTTTTCAGTAACTAAATGTTCGACTCATACAGTTCAACAAGAACTCATACAGCCATACATGTATAAAAAGCACCAAGTAGGCTAGTACATAAAGAGTCTCAGCCATGTTTAGAATTGTCACGTATTAATGCAGTGAAGGCCTATGTGTTATTTCAACTTGTCTGGGGCTAGTACTTAAAGAGTCTCAGCCATGTTTAGAATTGTCAAGTATCAAGAACACTACAAAAATGTGAGGGGTGACTGCATACCAGCTTGTCCTTTCAGTTCCTCAATTGCTTGCAGCCTCTCTTTTGTTTTCTTTAGTTCAGCTTGTAGTGCTTCTATTGTCTGCTTGACATCGTCGTCGACTCCATGAGTATTAACCATGCGCAGTACTTTTGTGCTTGAGGCAGAGTAATCTCCATGACTTAACTGTCAAACATGACAAGAACTTTGAAGTATGGATACTCCACTCACACTGATAAATCTACACAATTAAGAGATCAACAAATAAGAACTTGCCCTAAATGTGCAAAGAGCAAAAGTCAAGAATATGTGCTTTTGTCTAGCAACCAGCAGAAGATTCTATTGTAATGCAGTTGTGCGACAATCCGATAATCATGGGAGCAATTCCTTATTTTTTTTATTGGTCAGGTTGACTGAAATAGGTTCCTTCAGGAAAAAAAAAAGGAAGACCGGCATAGTGGAACAAGTGTGTGCATGAGCAAGGAAGCAAGCAGGAAGACTATGACATCGTTGTACTGTAGAGAGAGAACCTAATGCCTCCCATTTAAAGAAAAAAAAATTGTGGACAGAACATTTGTGTTAACCTGCTTAGCACGTATTAATCTAACTTTATGACATCTTAGTGGTTTCAGCAGTATATCCAACAAAAACAAATTTTGATAATTATATTGAGGAAAATAAGTCCAAAGCCTGAGAGCTAAAATCGTAGGATGTAGCAACGGCACTCCATAGAAGCATTCTAACAAACACTTAGCATGCAAAACAAGAAGAAATGTAGGCTGTTCCTGTTGCCTCTCTCGCATGCAGCTAGCAAGTTTCCTAGGTAATCAGGGTTTCATATCCCTCTATCCTAATAAATTAAAGATGCAGAATACAAAGAAAAAAAAATCAAAGCAACCCATCCGTTCTCATATACAGTACATACCAGTGAAATGATATGGTGTTCATACGGGAGTAGGATAGAGTTTGTCGTCTTACCAGTTCAAGCTTCCTTAGAAAGGAAGAGGGCAAATTGCATGGACAACTTTGAAACTGAAACAATCTCAAATTCTCGACTTGAAGAAGCAAACAACCATTCTGAGCGAGGGGAGTCGTTACCAGGGATCGGGGACGGCGGCGCGCGGCAAAGGGAGGCTCAGGGGTCACGGCGGCTGCTTTTCTTCATGGAGCGGACGTGGCCTGCTGTTGTGCCGTCGGCTCGTGCGTCCCGGGCCTAAACCGTGAGACAGCCGCGGCGCCGCTATGTTGGCGGCCCGCTGGCTGTGCATTAGCCGACGCCGCGGTGGCCGGGCGGGCGCTGAGGCGGCGGTGGGAGGATGGAGGGGATAGTAGATGGCGGCAAAGGGAGACGCCGGGGTTGGGGTGGAGAGTTTAAATCTCCGACGCGGGTGGGTGTGGGAGCAGACGAGCAGGCGAGGGAGAGTCGGGGGGTGAGGTGCCGGCGATGGGAGGCACGACGTGGTCAAGCTCGCCCTCCTCCGCCCGCCACCGAGGTCCTCCTACTATTGCTTGGCGCGACCGCGGCCGCCGCCATTGATTTTGTCGGGCCCCCGTGTTCCGGCCTATTTCGCAGGCCGAAGGCGACGCCGGCCGTGGTCCCGCAGCCGAAGCCAAGAGAGGAGGGAGCCGGGCGGCGGCCGCGTTCGCCGTCGCAGAGCGGTGGCGGGGAGCCAGGGGCGCGCGGCCCGCGGGCGTTGTGGGTGGCGGCCGGGCTTCTCGAGGGAGCGAGAGGGAAGTGGAAGCGCGTCCGCCGCTGCAGTACCAGGTTAGGGCGCTGCCGAGCGGCACATAGGTAGTCCGGGACGCTGGGCGGCGCGCAGAGGGTCGCGACGGAATTTTTTTGAATTCGGGATGCGGGAAGTCCGGGGATCCTTTGCTGCGGGGGTGAAGCGAGGGGAGCCGGGGAAGAGAGGTGGCGGGGTGAAGCGAATGAGTTACGGGGGACGATTTCTTTTCCCATGTTTTAGGGGTAGAGATTAAGCTAGCCTTATCATTCTTCTCTAAGAGCAAGGCATGGGCTTTTGAAGCATTTGTCCGAGCTAGCTCAAGTTCCCCATGGTCTTCCTTTAGACCCTCATGGGTGGCCTCTAGATCGGTAAAACTTTGTTCAAGAGTTTTTACACTCTTTTGCAAAGTCTTACATTCCTTGTCCTTAGTCTTTAGCATGATATGGGTTTGCTTAAGCATCTCAAGAAAATCTTCTCTAGTGGGTTCATATTCATCATCATCATCACTATCATCATATTTTACTTCATTATTATTTAGTTTTTCATGCTCATGCAATGATACCATAGTGGCCTTAGCCATGAACCATGATGGAGATGAACCGAAAAAGAGATGGCTTCTTGTGTTGGCCAATTGGCCTTGTCTTCCTCTTCATCTGAGGAGCCATCACTATCCCAAAAACAAACAAAAGCACCATCATTTGTCTTCTTGAATGTCATGGTCTTGCTCTTCTTGTTTGTCTTGCCACTCTTGTATGCCTTCATCTTGTCTTTTTCTTTCTTGATTGGGCATTCGCAATGACATGATAAGGGCTATCACATTCAAAGCACTTTCTTGGCTCTTCATTTCCCTTGGATGAATCATTTCTTCTTCTTGAGCCTTGTCCCATCTTCTTGTTCTTCAAGACTTTGCTAAACTTCCTCACAAACATAGCAAATTCTTGATCAACTTCATCTAGATCAATTTCCTCATCAACTTCTTCTTGTGCCTTGGCTTTGCCCTTAGCCATGGACGACGTGGTGGCGGCCTTGAATGCAACAACCTTCTTGTTCTTGTCATCTTCCTTCTCTTCTTCATCTTTGTTGACACCTCTTAAGCTATACTTTTTTTATGTGTCAATTGAATATATAATAAGGGTATAAAAAGAATAAAATACATAGAATAGGTATCATACTAATAAAGTTTCACGAGTTTTGGTGATTTATATCTTTTCGGGACTTAATGTGTAATTGCTTGGGAAAACTTAGAGAAAAACCCCCTACATAATAAAAGGATTTATCAAAGAAGGATTTCGACCCGAAAAGTGAACTAAAACATTCTAGAAGATACCGAGAGGACACCGAAAAAAGACGAGACGCCGAGGTGGCAAGCCACCTGGGCGCGCCCGGTTCAGCATCTAGGCCGGCCGCCAGTGGGTCACCCCCTCACGACCTCACATTTTATGTCGGTTTACCACCGACTTTGGGATTGTATCTACACCGTTGTTGAAGGTCGGTTTGATCCAAGGGTTAGCATTCATCGGCCTCGACTATATAAGGATGGTCCCGCCTCCAAACCATAGGCATGAAAATCATTATTCATCATACTCGGCTTTGATCATAGCTAGAGCCATACCTCTCTAATTAGAAAAGAGCTAGATCAAGTTGAGAGATTAGTAGAAAGTTGAGAGATAGATCAAAGAACTAATTCTAGTTCTAGATCTGTTCTTGAGAGATAGAAAGTAGAGTTGAGGAGAAGTAAGGAGAAGTACGTGATCCGTCGGTGACTCTTCTACGCTTGTACCTCTCGCGATCAAAGGCTTCATTGCACTTGATCTTGAGACTTCTTTGGTGGATCAACCTTATATTTGAGTAAGTTTACTTATTTATATTTCTTTTGGTTTATGACTCATTAGAGTACTTTGATTCTTGTCGCTCTTGAATTGAAGTTGTTACCCCTAGTGTAAACGTGGTGTTTATACTAGATAACTCATAAATACACCCTACTTGCCTGGATCGTGGTAGTTCGTGGTAGTGACAAGTATTTCATTGATTCCTTTGGATTCCACGTCCGTAAGATAGGACACGTAAGACATAGTTGCTTTGGGGAATAGTAAGTTTTGGCCTTACTTTCCTTTTTGAGTACGCCCCCATTAAGAAATATCTCTAAGCCTTATAAGAGTATAAACTAGACAACCTTGGAATTCTTCTCACCTTTTATCCGAACTCCTGTTCCTTGCTACTATCTCGGTGTTTAGTTACTCGCTTTCATTAGTCTCACACCATTCTCCATGTGGATTCGATATAAAACCGTCATGCGGGTGAAGTGCTCATCGTTTTACGTTAAACTTGCGCACTATACAAATTTATAAATAATTCGTAGGATAACTTTTACCAACAATCTTCCAAGCCATCACATTGTTCATCGGTCAACACTTCACCAAGCAAGTCACTAGGTGTCATGGTGTCCAATGCTCCTCTAAATAGAATCTTCCTCAACATCATGAATAGCTTGGGCAAGCACATCAAGAATATGTGCCCAAAGTCACGGTCCAAGGTCTTCACACCCAATGCCTTGAGATCATTCACAATCACTTGTAACCTATGGAATGTGTCCCAGATGCTCTCATCTTTCTTCATCTTGAAATTTTCAAATTCAATCGTGGGGAGAATCACCATTCCCGCCGGTTCCCCGGGTTATCAGATTATTTAATTAATTAACATCAACACAAAATACTATAGACAAAACTAATCAAAGGGGACCTCATCCTAGTGTTGCCCATACCAAGGCTATTTGAATAGGTTTAATACACTCTGCAGAGTTTACACAATTCACCACATGATAGATACAATCCAACCATGATCAGTGGCAGGATAGTTTTAACAAGACCTCGTACCCGGATGGTGCGACCTTAGGTTTTTCCATATAATTACACTATGGATTACACAGGGGCCGAAACCCACTTAATGTCAGGATGATCACACAACATCCCAAATTATATTGTGGTTGGATGATCACTCAACATCCATGGATGATCACTTAGCATCCAGTTCTAATTAAAAAGGGTGCTCACACACGGCACAACAATACATCAAGTATTTATAACTTGCGGGGAGCCATCAACCTCCTCGGCAACCACGCGACAGGGCCACTCTCTCTTGGTCATATACGTCGTCGTTGTCGTGCTTCTTCTCACTTGCCCGCCACCTTCCCAACCACCGCTACACCGTCTTTCCTTCATCGTAATTTTGAGTTGTATTGTTCATGTTGTGTGTGTCGCGTTGGATAAACTACAGTTTTGTGTTACTCACGTTATTACCCTAATACTATCACTATCGGTTATGTGGATTTCTTTCTGGCGACACGGCGAAATACTATGGGAGGTCGAAAGGGGCGAAGGATCTTGTTGCCGACTTGCTCGAGCTCTCACCATTCGAAAACGGCCGCCACAACTAGCAAGGGAACATCTCACTCATGTTTATTAATGGTGGGAGCTCACAAGTCACGAGGATATGTATATTCCAATTTGTCGCGGGCAGCGAATGGAGCAATTAGCAAGCAAGGTGATTAACGGGTGTGGTATATATATCGAATCACTACTACACAACAAGGATATTGTAACGCTTTCTTGTAACATATTCATCTATGTGTTCCAATGAAATCTCATAGTAACATAAAATAGAGTGTTACAAACTTTGGGTTGTAACACAAAACACCTTTTTCAGAAAATGTGTTACTAACAAGAATTTTAGTAACACAAAATTAGTGTTACAAGTAAAATGTTACAATAGATGATGCTCATGCCAAAGGAGTCTCAATATCGCTTAGCCTTTGATGTTTGTTTGTCCAGACTACCTTTTTTTTTTTGTTACTTTATATCAATGTACATATCTGGCCTAATTTGTAATGTTACAACTTATATTTTATTTGCGAGGTTGAAACAATTAATGGTTGCCTTCACACATGGATGCATAGAAAGAATGGAAGAAGCAATGGACTTTATGAATCCTAGCTTGTTCTTAGAATATTTCTTTCTAGTATGGACTATTTGTATTTGCTCTATAGAGCCGTATCATTATGTATATATACTATGATTGGATTTGAACAAGCAAATGTTTGAAATTATCCTATGATATGTGGATCTTGCTATGATTATATATTGAAATATGTGGTTTATGTGATCTTGCAAAAGTTTTATTTTTCGTGTGATTCTATAATAATCAGTCGCCATATGCATAATTGAAATAAATATTTATTTTATATAATGTGAATATATTACAATAGATATAAACAAGTGTTACAAACCTCGTGTTCCCGTGTCCCATACGAAAGGCCCTACCGCAATGTAGAAGTGTTACTATAACTAAAAAATAGTTACAACAAACAATTATTGTAACACTAAACAAGTGTTCCGATAGATAAATAAATGTGTTACAAACTATGTGACCTACCATAGAGTGAAGTGTTACTGGAGCCAAAAGAAGTATTACAGCAAAAATCGTTGTAACACTAAACAAATGTTCTTATAGACAAATAAATGTGTTACAATAATCTAGTCTATAGTAACGTAGGCAATTGTAACACAAAAAGAAAATGTGTTACTAGAAGAGCTAGTAACATTTTTTTTTTCCAACCTATAGTAACACAAGTTGGTGTTACTATATCCCTCTTATAGTAGTGAATCCAATTTAATACAAAAATAAATGGCTGCATTTATTAGCCAAGCCTTCAGTCTTGTTGGCAGCCAGGGCAAGCCAGGTGGTCTCATCGGCCGGTCCAATGGGTTGGGTCCGGCTAGAGAATAATTCTATAGCTAGCTATAGACTAATAGATTTATATATATATATATAGATATATACTCAAACCTTTTCCATTGTGAATATGTGAAACTCTGGTCAGAACTCAACCAAAACCTTTAAGGCCCCTTTTGGAACCAAGGATAGGTAAAGGATAGGAATAGGAGAAATGGAGGAATTGAGGTGCGTGACCTCTCCAATCCTACGCGAACAGTGTATGAAAGGAAGGAGCCTTTCGCTAGCAGGTGAAACAAAGGAACCGACAGCTGAGAATAAAAAACACGGCCCGCTGCTCTGAGCAATCCGTCCCCGCAGCCACATCTATCCCCATCCTCGCGTCTCTCTCTCTCAGGACCCTCACGTCTCTCTCTCCCAAGCACCGGCACCACTCTCACGCGGCCCTCCTCTCCTCCGAGGCCGCTGGATTCCAGGCTCCCTCTCCCTCATACCGCCAATTGTAACACCCGTGTTTTTGCATCATTTTAAAATTCACTAAAAATTTGAACTTTTTTTCGAATTACAACTAAAAACTTGATTTATTTTCCGCTAAACCAAAAAACCTTGCTTTCGAAAACCCTGCATTTCAAAAATCCCACCATATAGAAAACTAGGTCCCTTTGCTTGTTGCTTGCCGAACTTGATGGTGACGCGGATGCACGGTAAGTGCTAGATTTAAAATTATGGAAATATTGCATGAGTAATGATTTACAATTACCTGCAGGAATAAAACACCGAACCACGTGTGCACAAAAAATATATGAATATTCTACGAGCACAACAAATAATTGTCCTCGACAATAAATTCGTGGGGATAAAAATGTGCTTGTGAAAATGTTCATAAAGTATTTATAGACCGCACATGAAATAATAAGAAGTGGGGAAAACATGTGTGCAAATATATATATGTTTATACAAGTACCTCTGCATAAATATTATTCCATGAATAAAGGTTATGGTAATAAATAAGTACTTGGGATAAACATAAATATATATTTACACACATAAAAATGATAAGGGAATAGGTAAAGGAGAATAAAGGAAGAAGAAATAGAAAAGGGAAAGGAGAAATAGAAATCAAGTCATGGGCTCCTTTCTCCCTTTTCCCTTTTTCTCGGCCCGACAAGAACCGCCCTCCTTCTCTTCCCTTTCCCTTGGCCGAGTGGGCCGGCCCAACCGCGAGGACAGGCCGCACGGTAACAACCGCCCGCCTTGACCGGGTTCCCTCCTCCTTCACCGCCCTCCGGTCCCACCGCCTCCTTCTTCCCCCTCGTCGCCTTCCCTCGGCAAAGCACTGTCCCGCCTTCATGTTAAGTCGCCATGGCGAAGACCCCGGCAACCGGGCACGACAACCGGGAGCGAGCACGAGGCGCCTCGCCCAGACCGGCTACACTCATCGCCTACACCGCCACGGCCACCAAAGCCTCTGACGCCGCCTGCGACAAAGGCCGCCACGGCGAGCCCGGGCGAGGAGGCCAGCTGGGCCGTGCCGCCGACGAAGACGGTGGCATAGTGCCCTCCACGATCCTCCCTAATCGGACACCGAGACGACGACGCCAAGACAAATGGCAGGGTCAAACGGCGACAGAGGTCACCACGAGCCAAGCTCGGGCATTGCACCATGGCGACCCGAACCGCCACCGTGGATGACGACGCAACGATGACCAGCTCACAACGCGCGGATGCCCGGCCAGACGGGGCTACCGAGGAGCTGGAGGTCGTAAATGGCTCGACGAATGGTCGGAAAAGATCTCGTGGAGGTGGAGTTCGCCGGCCGAGAGCCCGGGCGGCGAGCTATAAATAGCCTCGGCTCACGATCGAGCACACCAATCCCTCACGAGCTCCGCCCCTCGGCCCGGAACACGCGGTGCTCGCCTTGGCCACCCCTCCTTCCCCTCTCTCCTCCTCGGCGTTCCCATTTCCCCCAAATCGGAACTCCGCCGCCGACACGGCTAGGTCATCCGTTCTCCCCGCCGCCGTAGTCGCCGTGGATCAAGGTGGTCAGGTCGGTGAGTCCTCCGAGTCCTCGCTCTTTCAATTGCCCTCGCTTTCTCTCGATTGTCTTGCCTTTGTAGCCGGTGTCCGAGTCGCCGTTGTTAAGAATCCGCTGCCGCCCGCCGCCGAGGGAGACGAGCTACCCCGCGCCCGGACCTACACCAACGGGTTCGAACCGCGCGAGGATGCCGACAAGCCCCTCGCGGCGAGGGATAGGCGAAGATGGCCACTCGGAACTTTCCGGCGAGCGCCCCCAGCGCATACGGGGCGGGCGGAACGACCCCGATGCCGTCCTAACGGCCGCCGTGGCGCCGTCACCCATCAACGAATGGGAAGTCGACACGTCACCTCCCGCCCCCACCGCCCCGATCCGTTAGGGGCAACAGCAGTGTAACCCACGTGGAGGCGGCGTGGGTCGCCACCGTGGTGTCGAAGCCGACCCACGTGGTGTCCACGCGTAGGGATGCGATTCTGTGTACACAAGATCAATTGCTAGGTCTACCCTGTAATTGTACGCGGTGTTGTAAAAGTAGACCTTCCCATGTCGAGAAAAATTCCCGAGAAAATTTGTAAATTCATTATTTGATTTATAGAATTTTATCATGTAATTAGTTCCAATATTACTACATGATAAAATTATATTACAATATTACCCTAATGATTTAATTAGGGATTAATATTGTAAATTCTATATCTCATGCAATCTAACTCCGTTTTAGCGTGAAACGACTTCCATAATTTATCTAAAATCTAGCTCTATGCATCTAACCCATTATCACCATAATGTTCTATGTTTGTTTGCGTGTTATAGTTCAAGCTAGGTTTTTGCCGATCGCTTAGTAGCTTTTTCGTCGACGGGATTAGGAGTTTCCTCCCGGATCAAGCGAGAGACGTTCAACGCCAGATCTTGGATTCGTAAGAACCTCCCGAGCAAGTCCTTACCCCCTAATCTTGACTTAATTAACTAATGTTAATCATATATATGGAACGTGATTTAAGAATGGAGATTAATGAACCAAAAGCGAGTTTGGGGGCGTCCATGTGGGAAGGATCGTCCTCGGCGGGGTTTCACCTAGTGAGGGTTTCTGTCTTGGAGAGCTTCGCTCCCTAAGGACCGGGTCATGGACCTTCATCCTAGTTTTATACGTCTGACCACACGCCCGATATGGGGCGGCCTTGATTCCACACCCCGTTGGGTTAAGGTATAATTTCGATCCAAGGTGGCCCGTGAGGCAACGATATATCGGGGGAGCGGATATGGGGAGAGTGGCCCCATGGTCCGGTTGGCGTGGTTGCCGAGTGGTCTTCCACGAAAACCTTTGGCGCAATGTTATCGTATACGAAGTTAATAAGTTAACGGGTGCCGAGTGATCATCCGAAATGCTTGAGTGCTAATGAGATGCTTTGAGTGATCTTCTCATTTTCAACCCCCGAAGTCGCGGTAGGATTATACCCCAAACCTAGGGTAGCACCCAAGCTGGTACGGGATCTTGTTGGACCACCTTGACCACCGTACATGGGAGAAGATGGCCCATCGTGGGGGAAAGTGTACAACCTCTGCAGAGTTGATCAAATCTATTCGAATAGCCACGCCCTTGAATGGGCAAGTGCTAGGCGTGAACATCTATGATTAGTACACACTAATGATGTTGGACCCGTGATGCTATGACAAATGGCGACATGAGATAACCCGAACTAGCAAGAGCGGTTTTAGAGACTCGCTAGGGCCCAAACCCTTAATAACTACCACCCCCGGTTTGGGACTTGCTGAGCACGTTTGTACTCACCCCCTCTATTTTTACGTATATCGGCACATGTGAAGGTAAGATCGACGTCAAGTAGAGAACTAGCGTATTATAGAGTCGCGGGTTGTTTGCTTAGGGAAAGGGCGTTGAAGCCCGTGATTTCATCCATGCACAAGTCTGCTTGTGGAGTACGGGCAAAGGTCCTAGTTAATCCACCGCTTCTCGGTTGGCCAACTCGATATTGCAACCCCGACTTCGGTGACCCTTCGTCGCCACTTTGTAAGCCCCTTTCTATCCTATATTTCTATAGCTCGGTTTCTTTGTTAATCCTCGCTTACCATAACCCATTTACTAATAGACGTGTTTGTGGCGTGATCCCCGGCGCAAACACGCGTGTGATTAACGGCGCATTGAAAGTGGGGCGTGATGCAGTGGTATCGGCCGAGCTTGTCCATAGGATGAAATTTGGGTTAGCGAGAATTTTGACTCCACATAGGATAACTACTTTTAAACTTGTTGCTACGAGTACGCCTTTACTATCATAGTTCATAAGTTTCGGAATCGAGGTTAACATCGAAACTCTAGTAGCAATGGACTCGTAAGGATGATCTCAATTGGACTACCCGGCGGAGGAGAAATTCCACAACATCTCGAGAGATGCTAAAGTACCTAGAATACTTTTGGTCTTCCTCGATATTAAAATCGATAATTTCATGAATACTAAGTATCGAAGTACTTAATGAACTTGTACGCTTCCCAAAGCTCCCGGTAGGAAGGATTGTCAAAGTGCTATCCAACCAGATCAACCGGGAATGCCAAGAACGTCCGAGTACCTAAATGGGTGCTAATGAAATGTGCAAGTCCGACATTTGATGGAACCTCCACCCGGGCATATAAGTCTAGGCAAAGAAATGAGTAGCACAATCCCTTTTGCAAGCTTAACATAGATGACTAGGCTTCAAAGCCTTTAGTAGGTGTAAAGTCGCACAATAACCATCATAGCAGTCATTATGTGTGATGCGACCATGTATCATCAGTGTAACTGTCCTGTGATGAGAATTATTGATGCGCTTGTTTGTTTAATATAATGTGCGAATTCTTTCAATCCTAAAGGAAATTCTCCATAATTACTACTCGAAGTGATTAATGGAAGGAAGATTCGATAGGATCGATGAACGTAATGAAAGCCCCCTTAAGTCACGAGTAATAAGACAAGTTTCACATAAACTTAGTTCGCCGTGACACCCATTTTCATCACGTTTCACACGAGTAAGTTTGTGTTGTCCTTAGACACCCGTGTTACTAGGATACCCCAAAGTCTATCCCTACCCAAAATGCTTGCTTTCCCTCTAATCTTAGATAGATCCATATCGTACCTTGTGCTTATCCCTCCCGGTCTATTTTAGTTCCGATGTAGATTAGGAGTTAACTGCGGGGAGACACCACGGCAACCAGGGACTCCACCGACTGTGGCCCGTTGAACCACACCGGTGTTCTCTCTACGACCGTCGCCTTGCCGTCGCTTTTCACACTTTATTTAGGCGGCCCGTGTAACATTGCGGACAAGCTGTAAGCCTCACGCCTAAAGTTACTAAGGCGTTGTACCATTGACCCCGAATCAAGACCCGAGGAGCTGCACAAGACACCGCCTGAGAGGCAACCGGTGCCATTACGAACAAGATGAAGCTGAAGGCGGAGAGATTTCGGACCCATGAAGAACAATTGAGCCAAATAAGGGCGTAAGGATCTCGGAAAAATGCCGGCTAATGCTAAAGGTTAGCATGTGACACATGTCGAACGCTTGGCGGACCATAGGCCCCCCAAACATAGGAAACTCCACGATAAAGGCCACCGGCCACACACTCTCAAGGCCGGACCACTATCAGGAGGTCAATGCGAGCGGGGAGACCCACTCCGTTCCTTCTCCCACACACCGAACCCTTTGCACCGACCATCCAAAGCTTAGCCGCTAAGCTTCCACCCTCCAACCACTATAAAACGGACACCTCCATCACTGTTACCCTCAACCCCACTTCAACCATTCCATTGCTATCCTCCAACTACTCCCCTCACCACGGAACCCTCACCCTCCACCCACAAGACCTTCCACCACACCCCACCAAGATGGCCGAGCAAGGCCCGGGTTCACAACCCGTGCATCAACACCCCTCGATTTCCCCAACTCCTCTACACCACCATGCAACACCTTGGCATCTCCGAAGCGTCCCCGAGTATGAAGGCCGCGAAAGTACACGACGCTTCGGCACCTTGCGTTGCGAGGTCACTATTTATCGCCGGAGCCGAGACTACCCCGACATCGCCGACGCATGGAACGTGGCCGAGATCGGTTTCGCTTCCCGACACCTACCAGCCGCCGCCCGCCAAGCCCTTCGACGTCTACGCCACACCTACAGAAGCCATCATCCGCACCCCATGAAGTACTTCCCGCTCGAAAGAAGAACGACCCGCCTGGATCGCGCGAGATGAGGGCCCTAGAAGGCCCGGAGGTTGGTCCCCTCATCAGAACCGTGACGGCCTACCTACTACTCGACGAGCACTACGACAAAGCAGGCACGCTGAGGCTTGAGATCCGCCCACAAGGCGGCGAGACTCATCCGGTCTCTTCGATGGGGCTCGCCCAAGCTCAGAGCAGAAGTCGCCACTAGGCCAAGGCCGAGAAACCACGCTAGCCGAGACACCCAAGGCCACCCAGGAGCCGCACGCCCAAGAGTCGACGACCGCCTACCGCGTCACCATCCGTGACGTTAGGCGTTCGCCATGATGGGGGACGGAGCCCACCATCCAAGAAGGGATCCCCATCCACCCTCCCCGAGAGGCAAAGGAGGTACGCCACACGCCGACACCGCACGCAGAACCCCCAACCACCCCTTGGCCTCGACGGATCCTTCCTCTCGCTCGGCCTCCCAAAGACCGGGCAGAAGAAGATCTACCCCCACTCGCGGCCGTCGACGGACCTACGGCATCGCCGCTGGGTCATCAACCTAGACGAAGTCGACTAGCTACTCCCCGGGGAGATGTATACATACCCTTTCCGTTGAAAAAAAAAAATGAAAAGTAAAAGATTAAAAGGATTGCTTTCGGAGGAAAGGCACCAACGAGAGAAATCCACGGGCATCTAAACGGGAGAAACCGCTAGAGCAAACTGATAGAAGAAAAACTCTTCTAAGTGGGGTAGATCTAGATCCGAAGGAAGAAGAGAAACATAAAACGGGTGATGTAAGCGGATAATGAGACAACGGAAAACTTAGGGTTACCCGACGAGAAGTGGTCACCCAAGTTCGCGTTAATTGTTGCCCGAAGAACCAAAAGCAACGATCTCGACCAAAAAGTGGCACAACCAAATAGAAGACAAACTCAAAGACTACAGAAGATGGGAATTTCCCTAACCTTAGAGGAATAAATTCTCTAAGTGGGGTAGCCAAGAAAGAAGACTTGAAGATTCGAAGACCACAAAGACGAAGACGCAAAGACCAAGGAAAATGGGGTAACAGCGGCGGAATCATTGGCTAAAGGCATACCCTCCACACTATCGTGCCACCCTAGGAATAGAGTAGCACGGTAATAGTAGAGGCTCAGTAAAGACGAAAGACCGTAAGCAATGGAAAGTTTTCCTCTCTTTCTATCTCTATCCCTTTAGGCCTTAAAAATTAGGACCTTCACTCTGTAGACTAGGAATCTCGGGGCCGAGATTCATCTAAGTAAGGGGTAGATTTGTAACACCCGTGTTTTTGCATCATTTTAAAATTCACTAAAAATTTAAACTTTTTCTAATTACAACTAAAACTTGATTTATTTTCCCGCTAAACCAAAACCTTGCTTTCAAAAACCACGCATTTCAAAAATCCCACCATATAGAAAACTAGGTCCCTTTGCTTGTTGCTTGCGAACTTGATGGTGACCGCGGATGCACGGTAAGTGCTAGATTTAAAATTATGGAAATATTGCATGAGTAATGATTTTCACAATTACCTCTAGGAATAAAACACCGAACCACGTGTGCACAAAAATATATGAATATTCTCTACTTAGCACAACAAATAATTGTCCTCGACAATAAATTCGTGGGGATAAAAATGTGCTTGTGAAAATGTTCATAAAGTATTTATAGATTTGCACATGAAATAATAAGAAGTGGGGAAAACATGTGTGCAAATATATATATGTTTATACAAGTACCTCTCATAAATATTATTCCATGAATAAAGGTTATGGTAATAAATAAGTACTTGGGATAAACATAAATATATATTTACACACATAAAAATGATAAGGGAAATAGGTAAAGGAGAATAAAGGAAGAAGAAATAGAAAAGGGAAAGGAGAAATAGAAATCAAGTCATGGGCTCCTTTCTCCCCTTTTCCCCTCTTTACGGCCCGGCAACCGGCCCTCCTTCTCTTCCCCTTTCCCAGCGGCCCAAAGTGGGCGGCCCAACCGCGAGGGCGAGCGACGGCCCAACCGCCCAAGGCGCGCCCGGTTCCCTCCCTCCTCTCACCGCCCTCCCGGGTCCCCACCGCCTCCTTTCTTCCCCAGCGTCGCCTTCCCCGGCAGACGGTCCCGCCTTCATGTTCGAAGTCGCCATGGCGAAGACCGCGGCACCGGGCACAGCAGAAGCCGAGCGAAAGCACGAGCGCCTGCGCCCTACCGCACTCGGCTACACCCACGCGCACCAGCCACGGCCACCAAGGCCTACAGCAGCGCCCAGGCGACCAAAAAGGCCGCCACGGCTGGCGGCGAGGAGGCCGGCCAAGCCGAGTGCTGCCGAGCGAAGACGGTGGCATAGTGCCCTCCACGATCCTCCTAATCCGGACACCAAAGACGGCGGCAGCGCACGCGGCAAGGGTCAAAGCGGCACGAGGGTCACCACGAGCCAAGCTTCGGGCATTGCCGCCATGGCGTAGCCCGAACCGCCACTCGTGGATGAGCGAGACGCGAACGATGACCCGGCTCACCAACGCAGCGGATGCCGCGACGCGAGGGCTACCGAGGAGCCACTGGAGGTGCGTAAATGGCTCGGCGAATGGTCGGAAAAAGATCTCGTGGAGGTGGAGTTCTCGCCTGCTGAGAGCCCGGCGGCGAGGCTAAAAATAGCCTCCCCGGCTCACGCGATCGAGCACACCAATCCCTCACGAGCTCCGCCCGCTCCGAACACGCGGTGCTCGCCTTTGGCCACCCTCCTTCCCCTCCTCCTCGCGGCGTTCCCATTTCCCCCAAAGCGGAACTCCCGGCCCGACACTGACTAGGTCATCCCGCTTCCCGCCGTCGTAGTCGCCGCGTGGATCAAGGTGGTCGTCGGTGAGTCCTCGAGTCACTCGCTCTTTCAATTGCCCCTCTTTTCTCGGTGTACTGCCTTGTAGCTCGGGTGTCCGAGCGCCGCCGTTGGGAATCCGCCCAGTGGCCGCCACAGGGAGACGAAGCTACCCTTCCGCCCCGCACCTACACCAACGGGTTGGGAACCGCGAGGATGCGAGCAAGCCCCTCCATGGCGGGGATAGGCGAAGATGGCCACTCCGGGCGAAGCTTTCCGGGCGGCGCCGCTTATCAAGATCTGGCGGGGACGGGGGGCACGGCCCGATCACGCCCTAACGGCCGGCGACGCCGCCACCCATCAGCGAATGGGAAGTCGACCGTCACCTCCCCCTCGTTCCCCCACCGCCCCCGATCCGTTGAGACACAGCGGTGTAACCCACGGGAGGCGTGGCTGCCACCGTGGTGTCGGTACCGACCCGCGTGGTGTCCACGCCAGCGTAGGGATCTTGATTCTGTGTACACAAGATCAATTGCTAGGTCTACCCGGTAATTGTACATGTTGTAAAAGTAGACCTTCCCATGTCGGAAAAATTCCCGAGAAAATTTGTAAATTCATTATTTGATTTATAGAATTTTATCATGTAATTAGCTCCAATATTACTACATGATAAAATTATATATCTCTATGCAATCTAACTCGTTTGGCGTGAAACGACTTCCATAATTTATCTAAAATCTAGCTCTATGCATCTAACCCATTATCACCATAATGTTCTATGTTTGTTTGCGTGTTATAGTTCAAGCTAGGTTTTTCCGATCCCTTGGTAGCTTTTACGTCGACCGGATTAGGAGTTTCCTCCCGATCAAGCGAGAGACGTTCAACGCCGATCTTCCGATTCATAAGAACCTCCTGGCAAGTCCTTACCCCCTAATCTTGACTTAATTAACTAATGTTAATCATATATATGGAACGTGATTTAAGAATGGAGATTAATGAACCAAAAGCGAGTTTGGGGCGATCCATGTGGGAAGGATCGTCTCGGCGAGGTTTCGCCTAGTGAGGGTTTCCTGTCTTGGAGAGCTTCGCTCCCCTAAGGACCGGGTCATGGACCTTCATCCTAGTTTTATACGCATGACCACACGCCGATATGGGGACGCTTCGATTCCACACCCCGTTGGGTTAAGGTATAATTTCATCCAAGGTGGCCGGCGTGAGGGCAACGATATATCGGGGAGCGGACATGGGGGAGAGTGGCCCCATGGTCCGGTTGGCGTGGTTGCCGAGTGGTCTTCCCACGTAAAACCTTTGGCGCAATGTTATCGCATTATACGAGTTAATAAGTTAACGGGTCTTGTGGTGATCATCCGAAATGCTGAGTGCTAATGAGATCTTTGAGTGATCTTCTCATTTTCAACCCCCGAAGTCGTGGTAGGATTATACGAAACCTAGGGTAGCACCCAAGCTGGTGCGGGATCTTGTTGGACCACCTTTGACCACTATACATGGGAGAAGATGGCCCATCGTGTGGGGAAAGTGTACAACCTCTGCAGAGTTGATCAAATCTATTCGAATAGCCACGTCCCTTGAAATGGGCAAGTGCTAGGCGTGAACATCTATGATTAGTACACACTAATGATGTTGGACCTGTGATGCTATGACAAAATACGATGACATGAGATAACCCGAACTAGCAAGAGCGGTTTTTAGAGACTCGCTAGGGCCCAAACCCTAATAACTACCACCCCCCCGGTTGGGGACTTGCTGAGCACGTTTTGTACTCACCCCTCTATTTTACGGATATCGGCACATGTGAAGGTAAGATCGACGTCAAGTAGAGAACTAGCGTATTATAGGAGTCGCAGGTTGTTTGCTTAGGAGAAGGACGTTGAAGCCCAGATTTCATCCATGCACAAGTCTGCTTGTGGAGTACGGGCAGTGTCCTAGTTAATCCACCGCTTCTCGGTTGGCCAACTCGATATTGCAACCCCGACTCGGTGACCGCCCGTCGCCCCACCGTAAGCCCCTTTCTATCCTATATTTCTATAGCTTCGGTTTATTGTTAATCCTGTTTACCATAACCCGTTACTAATAGACGTGTTTGTGGCGTGATCCCCCGGCAAAAACACGTGGATTAACGACCCATTAAAAAGTGGGGGTGACACGCGCCCTCCCATTTCTCTCCCCTCACGTGATGGACTCCAGCGGAGGCCGGGCAACGACGCGGCAACGCGAAGCGGAACACTTCGCTCGCGGTGACCTAAGGGCGCTGCATAGCGGCAACGCCGCGCCTGCGGCCCGAGGGGAAGCCGGGCGGCGGCGGCGGGGCGCGGGCGAAGTCACCTCCCTCCCCTTCGGGCGGTGGCGCCGCGCGGGAGGCGGACGCCGGATCCCGCCGCCGGGCGAGGCGTGGGGATGCGGCGGCGAGGCAGCGCTGGGGCCCGCCAAGTAGGTGAGTTCGAGAGAAGCTACTGAGGCGGAGAAGACAAGGCGCGTGGGGGATTTCTTTGGCGCCGGTGAATTTTTTCAAGAGATCGGACCTCATTCTTTGATTCCTGCGTTTTATCAGGTTGTGAGGAGATCGATTCCTCGGGAATGGAATCATGTGTTTCTCCTTCACAGTGCCAAAGGGGCGATGACGTCCATTCCGGAGGAATGAATTCCTCCAAGTTTTTCCCGCGGTTCACCGTGAACCAAAGGGAGGCCTAAACCTAGCTTGACAGTTTACAGCATTTCAAATAATTATTAGTTTATAATACAGTATAAAAACAGAAAAGAAAATCATGGGCGGGCAGAACTGAATGCTAGTACTTTTATATAGTATAGATTATAATATGTGTGCTATATAGTCATAATTCGCTGTAGTTGTAGCTACACCTACATACATATAATATTGTACTATTAGTTACAGTAGAAAAAGAAAATCAATCAACATCTAAAAGCTACTCCCTCTGCCCCCGTTTTAATCGTCGTCGAAGCGCCGGTTATTGTCCTGATTTAATCGTCGTCTAGGACACTGTATATAGACCAGACACCTGGTCTGTCTAGGCCTGCATGCATCCTGTCACCCGGTCATCATCCATCGGCATACTACTTGTTTAGTTGCAATTCAACAACACAAAAAGTGTTACGATTCTCCGTCACATCAATCTCTTAACGTATGCATGAAGTATTAAATGTAGTTAAATAAAATAACTAATTACATATTTTTAGTTCAAAAGTACCTAAAACAAATCTTTTTCAAGCTAGTTAATCCATATTAGGACAATAATTATCAAATACAAACGGAACGTATGCTACAATTAACCCAAAATATTTCACCAACTAAACACCCCAATGGATGCTAGCCGTTAGTTCTCTGGCCAAGCTGATGCTAGTCGTTCCTTCTCTAGCCAAGCTCTCGTTGTTTATTCGCTACTCCTGGAACGAGGCCACAGTGGCGACATATCGCTGTCATGTGTATTGACTTCATATAGCTTACCTTGGACTATGTGCATGGCTGCCGACGACAATTAAAGCGGGACGGAGGGAGTCTAGAATGAAGACCACGTGATAACCAACTACAGATAGTACATCAAGTATTTATAACTTGAAGGAGCCATCAACTTGCTCGCCGACAACGTGACCGCGACCGGACCACCACCACTCTCCCTGCTTGTATGTGTCACCGTCGTCTTGCTTCTTCTCACTTCCCCGCCACCTTCCCAACCACCACAGGTCCACTACACGTCTTTCATCTCAATTTTGCTTTAAATTTGTCCGATAAATTTGTCCGATGGGTTTTGTGTTGTGTGTCGCTTTGAATAAACCATAGTTTTCGTGGCACTCACGCTATTGCACTTCTCTCCATTCGAAATTGTAAGTCATTCCAAGAATCTTGAAGAGTTAAAAACATCTTTTTAGTTAACCAAAATTATAGGATAAAATAATAATATTAATGATGTCAACTAAGCATCTTTAGATTTCCCATTAATTATATTTTCATAGTATACTTAAGTGATGTCATAAATTTTCTTAATTTTCTCTATAATTAATTATATTTTCATAGTATAGTTAAGTGATGTCATAAACTATCGTAATTTTCTCTATAACTATAGCAAACATCGCTAGACGTGAGTTGTTCATATCAGTGCGGGTGTTGGTAGCAAAAGTGCGTGGTGGGGTAGTTGAGATGGGACAAGAAAATCACATGCAAAAGATTAAAAAGGGTTGATATCCAAATTTCTTGTAGAAACAGGCAACGCCTGTTTTTCACTCTATCAAAATGCACCCGGGATCGATTCTGTAGAGAAAACAGCAAACTACTCGTAGAATCCGTCGTTTTTAATGTGGTCCGGCCAAAAAGTACTGGTCGGGGCCCGGGAGGAACTATACTGCATTCATAGGAAAGGACTTCGTTGAGGTACAAGAAGCAGTACTGTACATGTGCCAATGCCACTGCTCGCCTTTGAGACACTTGAATAAAACTCTAGCTCCTACTCCCCTCTGTCCCTTTACTTGTCGTTTTTGATTGTCGCGTCTGTAGTTCGAGTTGAATTGTACAAAAATGCGTCTAACATTTTTATTTTCAAATAAATTTGTTAAAAACTAGATTCAAAAGATCTTTCTAATGGTACTAATTATATACTATAATTATAAATACATTTTAATAGAGATTTAATTTAAGTTGTTTCTTGGGAAAGCGTGAGCGACAAAAGTATTTGGGAAGGGACGGAGGGAGTACCAAACAACTGAGCGATAGTAACAGCAGATAACTGCGCCAAAAGCTTTAAATAATAATTAAAAAAACCTGCGCCAAAAGCCAACAGCTCGAGCTATAAATAACGCCCCTAAGACCTGGTGTGTGGTGCAGAGCCGTGCAGCTAGCAGAAGCAAAAAAGCAACTCATCTGTTTTACCACCGGTGTAGTGTGAGGCACTGAGGCTCGAGTGATCTCGTCCGCCAGCTGCTTCAACACGATGGCCATGGCATTGGCATCATCAGCGGCCTTTACGGGTTTGGGTACCTGTCGTGTGAACCGAGTGCACCTGGTACATGCAAAGCACCGGCAGCAGCTGTTGCTGGCGGCGGCAATGGTGTCCATGCCCTGGCGATTACTCACAGCGACCGGTAGGTACTGGCTCCTCTCTCTCTCCCATTGAGATTGTTGTTTTTTGACTTTTTGAGCACGATCATTCGTCTTATTTAAATAATTTTAGCAAACCACGACTATGGCCGCATAGTTATATATAAAATAATTAGAATATCTTTAATGATAAAATAAGTTATAAAATAATATCTAATATTTATATATACATTTTAAATAAGGCGAATGGTCAAAACAAATTGAAACGGAGTCTAAAAACGACAATCTCAATGAGACGGAGGGAATACATGCATGAGAATACGATGGGACACATAGTTTTTTTTTTTAATTCAGACACGACTGCTCCAGGAGGTGCAGGAATATGGCTACAACGACTATGGCCGCTACCGGGCGCCAGCGAGAGGGAGCTGAAGGACAACTTGGTCGCGGAGGAGGAATGGCGGAGCTACCTAGCTCCGGAGAGGCTGGAGGTGCTGAGCCAGCTGGAGCCGTGGGTGGAGGAGCACGTGCTACCGTTACTCAAGCCGGTGGAGGCGTCCTGGCAGCCGTCCGACCTGCTGCCGGACCCAGCGACTCTGGGCAGTGACGGCTTCCACGCCGCATGCCTCGAGCTCCGCGCGGCAGCGGCGGGGGTGCCGGACGACCTCCTCGTGTGCCTCGTCGCCAACATGGTCACGGAGGAGGCGCTGCCCACGTACCCGAGCGTGCTGAACCGCCTCGAGGTTGTGCGGGACGCCACAGGCACTGACGCCACGGCGTGGGCGCGCTGGATCCGGGGCTGGTCCGCCGAGGAGAACCGGCACGGCGATGTGTTGAACCGCTACATGCACCTCTCGGGCCGCTTCAACATGCGCGAGGTGGAGCGCACCGTGCAGCGCCTCATCCGCGACGGGATGGCGGTGCACGCGCCGGCCAGCCCGATCCACGGCTTCGTCTACGTCGCCTTCCAGGAGCGCGCCACCGCCATCGCGCATGGCAACACGGCGCGCCTCGTGGGTGCGTGCGCCGTCGGGGACGCCGTGCTCTCGCGCATTTGTGGCACCGTCGCCGCCGACGAGAAGCGACACGAGGCGGCCTACACCCGCGTCGTGGGTAAGCTCTTCAACGCCGACCCGGACGCCGCCGTGCGCGCCATGGCGTACATGATGCGGCGCCGGATCGACATGCCCACCGCCTTCATCAACGACGGCCGCCACAGCGGCGGCGACTTCTACACGCGCTTCGTTTGCCATCGCGCAGCAGGCTGGCACGTACACGGTTTCCGACTACCGCGCCATTCTCGAGCACCTCATACGGCAGTGGGGCGTCGAGGAACTTGCGGTGGGGCTCACCAGCGAGGGGAGGCGCGCGCGGGACTACTTGTGCTCGCTGCCGTACAAGATCAAGAGGATGGAAGAGAAGGTCCACGAGAGAAGGATCAAAGCACAAAAGAAACCCACACCTATCCCCATCAACTGGATCTTCGATAGGACCATTCCTGTCATCCTACCATAATCGTCTTTCCGAGATACATATTGTTGGCATAAGCTGAAGGTCACTGAAGCTCGTGAAGTGTTGTGCTGGCGCTGGTTAAGTAGAAGCACAAGGGGATTCAAAATCAAAAAGTGGCGGGTGCAGTTTGCAGTGGGCAGGGGTGACCGCGCTCACGATGTCGCTCGGTCAGAGCAGTTCTGTTTTCGATGTTGGAAGGAAAACACACGTGGGTTTTCAGCCCCTAGGGGATGTTTCCTTGCACATGACATCCCCTGCCCACATGGGTGACAGGAATCCCACCCGGTGGTAAAACAGATGAGTTGCTTTTTGCAGTGGAGCGGGGTGACCGCGCTCACGATGCCGCCAGCTCCTCCCGCTGGCTCTGCGATTCCCACGAGCCAAGCCCCAACGACAGTTCTTCAATCTTTTTTGCTTTCCTTTGCATCAAATAAAAAATGAACCAATCATTGAGGAGCCAGGGCGCATCAAGGTATGTCTAGAGGCAGTCGGGCTTTGCAATCGTATCTAAAAAACAATTTCTAGAGACGGTCTGGCTCAAAATCAATTTTAAAGACAGGCTGGTCCTTCGCCGAGCGTACGGAGCGTTCGGCAAAGGCCAGAGGGCTTTCGGCGAAGGCTTCGCCGAACACTTTTTCCAGGAGCCGTCGGCGAAGGTGCTACGGGAATTTTTAACGGCATAGGCCTTTTGCCGACAACCGTCGTGGCCCCCTTTCGGCGAAGCCTTCGCCGAGAAACGAAAAACAACCGCCGGCGAAGAAAAAGTAACCGTTAACGAACCGCGGTTGACGGCGTTACCGGCTTCGCCGAGCACATGTCAATGCGGTTCTCGGCAAAGAAGCTTGTTTTTTCGAAATTTTTTATATTTTCTAAAAAACCTTTGCCGAAAGCACCCGTCGGTGTTGTTCTCGACAAAGAATTTTTTCAAAAAAGAAAGAAAACACCCTTTGCCGAGTACATGTCGGTTCTGTGCTTTCGGCAAAGTTTTTTTATTATTTTTAAAAAATTTTGCCGAAAATACCTATAGCGAGGTACTTGGCAAAGATGGATTTTTGCCGAGCCCGTTAAAAAAAATCTCGGCGAAGGCTTCTTTGCCGAGAGCAGTACTCGCAAAGAACTGAAAAATTATCATTTTTATTTGTTTTACGCTTTCCACCTTAACAAATAAACACATATATAATATATATGACATCCATTCAATCACAGAACATATATATCACATTTTTCGCACATCCGGCACATAAAAAACACAGCGATATATCACAGAACCCATATTAAACATGTCTCACAAGTCTACATCGAGTCTCACAAGTATAACATCAAGTCCACAAGTCTAACATCAAGTCCACAAGTCTAACGAGTCTCACAAGTTCATTCTTGAGGCGGTAAGGGTGGGAAAGGTGAATACCGATGGTTCGGGGATGGGAAGCCTTGCTCAACACCGAGCACCTACAGCCGGCTGATTCGACCCCCCCGATCCAGAGTGGAAGCCTTGCGCAAAGAAGACAAGTGTTAGATATGATTACTCGAAAATGAAAATCGAAACTCTTTGCTATCATACTCACAGGAGTACCCCGTAACGGCCCGAGTCTGAAGCGGGAGTGAGCGACCTAGGAGCCCGGTGGCGCGAGTCAAACCACGGCCCGGAAAGGAACCTAGTAAGCTCCTCGAACAGCCATTGTCACTCTGCGCGGCCTCCACCTCCCTCACGGCGCCTCCTTTCCTCTGCTAGTGCTATGCTTGTTCGACATAAGCCGCCTTTCCTCTTCTACCTAAGCCTACAACATTTAGTCGCCGTTGTTTCAGTAATGCAAACATTACTAGGCGTGTAAAGATGAATGTCACGTCGATGTAATGCAAACCTCAAAGGGCGCCGACACGACTATCGCCCGCGCCCGTCGAGGGCGTATCGGCGGTTCCGTCTCCGTCCTCCGTGCTCGGACTTACGCTGAGTCTCGAGGCCGGAGTCATTTATGATTCGTCGGGCGATGCCCAACCTCACGTGCTTCTTGCCACCAAAGTGGCCCTTGGCCGATGTCGATATCAATGTCATGGGCGGCCGGATCGTAATCTTGCCCTTATTTACGCCAAGCTAGCCGTTGTGTACTCGCCCGATCCGGTTGCCCACACTAGAGTTGTTGTATGCCTCCGGTAGGGTCGTTCACATCGTAGGGGAAACGCCGAGGTCGCCTTGCCCTTGTGCGACATGCGAGAAGGCACTGCCGGTCGTTACGGAGTCTTGCCAGATGCGCCCGCTCGAGAAACAAAGGAAGAGGATTAGCGTGCTGCACCGCTATAAAAAAGAAGTTTTACGCTGGTAAAGAAAAGCACATACCCAGGATTCTTTGTACTGAAGGCTCCGGCTGCCTTGGTGGTGTATCCGCCTGCATCACCAAACGCCCGGTCCGGTGCAGACTCGTGGCGCCCTTTGCCGGTGCTCCGTGAAGAAGAAAATGTCACCTTTGCCTTGGCCGACGGCGAGATGAGCAGCAGCAACCGGCCCGACCACGGCGAAGAGCGGCGAGCGGCCCGAGCCACGACGAGAGGACTAGCACCAGCAGCCCGACGATGAGAGGAGGTAGAGTGGAACGGCGGGTCCTCCTCTTCCTCCTTCTTCCCCTCTTCCTCTAACTCCTTCTTCTTCCCCTCCTCTTCCTCCTCCTGCTTGGTCTACTCCTCTTCCTTCTTCCTCCCATTCTCGTTGGTGTGGGCGGGCCGGGGGCGGGCGGGTCGGGGCAGCGGCGCCCGACGTCGGGCGGGCGGAAGCCATGGCGAGGCCAGCGCCGGCATCGTGGCACCCGGGGTCGGGGGCCGGGCGGCGTGTCGGGGTCGAGCGGCGCGTCGGGGGTGGGTCTGAGGTGTGTGGAGTGTGTCGTGTGAGGTGTGAGTGTGAGTGTGAGTGTGAGTGTGAGTGTGAGTGTGAGTGTGAGTGTGAGTGTGAGTGAGTGGGTGGGTTTTAGGGTTCTTTTTTTATTATTTTTTTGCTTTGCCTAACGCGACATCTAGGGGCCGTCGGCGAGAGATATCGCCTTTCTTGGCGCCCCCCGATCCGGCTATCGACAAAGGGCGATGTTGATACGGCAACTTTTACCTTTTACCCTTTCTTAGAGCACGCCATGCGGGGGCCGTCGGCAAAAAGCTCTCCTTTGCCGAGAACCCCCGATCCAACCATCGGCAAAGTCCTAGTCTTTGCCGAGAGCCGCGGATCCGGCCGTCGGCAAAGATCCAACCTTTGCCGAGTACCCTCTCGGCGAATTTTTGTCTTTGCCGAGCCCTGTGAGCGACTCTCGGAAAGAAAAATTTAAAAATTTGATTTAGCCATCACAACTTTTTCTCTAGCTTAGCTACAGTACTTGTAATTCGTTGTTGAAGTTTGCAGTTTTTTTCAATCTTTTTACTACATTTTATGAATTTTCATGTATTATTTGAATTTCTTTTGAAAACTAAAATTTGAACTGCAAGTGATTCAATAATGGATCTAAATGATTCAAAAATGATAAATATGCTTGTGAGTCTATCTTGAGTCCTCATCCATGGCGGACACCAAATTCGAATATCTTGTCTTGCGTGGCTGCGTCCGACTCACTTGCGGGTCGACTGTCTTTACCGACCGCTTTTTTTTTGCCGAGTGGGGCTGTCGGCGAAGAATTTCTTTTACCAACGTCTTATTTTTTGGCTGTCGGCAAAACGCAGCATCACCGTCGTGAGACCCGTTTCCGTAGTGTTGTTCTTGTTAGAGTAGTCTGTTTGCTTAAAGAGGCTTCTCTAGAAATGTTTTCTGTAGCAGTGAAAAAAAAAAAAAAAAGATAGTGCTTACATCCATTTTATTGTGAAGCTACTCAATCTTATTGTGAAGCTACTCAAGGAGTGTTCTAGAAACACATATTTGATATTTCCGTCCTCTTTTGATATGAATGCTTCTTCTCGTTAGGAGAAATGTTTTAACCTTACCTACTAATAAAAAGCCAAAATCTCACCTACTAATAAAAAGCCAAAACTTCAGGAGTCCAGCCCATTCTCATTTGGCCCAACTACCTAGCTCACCCGTCCGGCCCACTTGCCTTCTACACTGGCCGCACTCTCGCTCTCCCTCTTCCCGCACGGTAGGCTTGGTTTCTTGCACGACCACATGCTCCGCTCGCCCGCCAACGTTGCCGCCGTTCGTCCCCGCATGCAGAGACACCGCCGGCGCCGCTCCAACAGCACAATGAGTAGAGCGGCCACAGCCGCTGCTGCCGGCGATCAGAGTCCACGGCCACACGTCCTCCCCAGCCATGTCCATCCGTCTCGGCCTCTTGGTGACAGGACCGGCGTCCGGCGGCCGTCCACGACCCTGATCCATCCTCCGCTGTGGTGCCATGTTGCTGCTTGCCGGACCTCGCACGAGAGACTTGCTTCTCCCGAAATCGACGATGACATGTTCTATTCAGGTTGCTCTCTATTATTCCTTACTTTTAAAGATTTTTTTCTTCCTTCTCCAATATTACTCTCTTTGAGAATGGAATAGACTTGGTTCTCCATGGCCTGTTAGGTTCTCTTTTTCCCTATTTTTCGTAATATAAATTAGCCCATGAATCTTCTTTCTTGTTGTAAAACAACAATAGCGAGCCTCAGCAGAGGTTCTGGAGCATGGTGGCTGACGTCCACGAGCGCGGTAGCCAATGTTCAGGTCCAGGCTTGCGGCGGTGGTTATCGACAAAAACTGAATTGTAGTTGGATTCTTTCCTGTCTGGCAAGAGCATTGCATTGCCAAGATAATTAATTTCAAGAGTAAAATGCATTGTAGGTCCGTTAACTTCTAGCGGTGTCCCGAATAGGTCCGTCAACTACAAAACCAAATATCTGGGTCCATAAACTTGCATACTGGTTCACTCCAGGTCCAAAGGGCAAATCCATGCTGGTTTTGCTACGCCATTTATCAAAAACACCCCTCCACCAATCTCTCATCTCGATCAGTATGCCCTTCCCCATCTCCTTCGCTACGGGACAGGAAAAGCATGGCTCTGTGCGCACGGGCGACGTAAAGCGGCATACCATGCTATGCGGCAATCTGAGGAGGGAGGAGGCAGGTGCTTGTGCAGATGTGTCGCCTCTCGCTGTCGCTAGCAGAGCTGTGTCATGCCTCTCGCCGACTACATGCATGGACATGGACGAACGCTGGAGACGCACGGGCGGTGGTCCTGAGATGAATCGGCTTTTGAGTGTCGCGGCCGATGCTAGCCACCACTTTCCCCTTTGTCCGCGAACTCCCTCACCAGCACCTCCGGCGCCGCCGCCCGCACGACCACGCAATGCCGGTCGCCGGCGCCACGCTAGCCCGCCAGCCGCCGACGGTTGTGGCCCCGTCACTCGCTAACCGTGCAGTCGTAGATCGCCGTGACGGGCGTCTCGCCCTTGCGCTTCTTTGGGCATGCCGATTCAACATGGCAGCCGACGCCGCCCCCACGCATGGAACGCCACGCGCGCCCTCGTAGTCGCCCACGGTCCTACACGCACGGCCAGTCTCGCATCAGCGGCGGCGCCACGAGGAGCGACGGCGAACTAGGCAAATCAAAGGGCTAGTTAGAGGTCGCTAGCTCACTTACGGCGCAGAGGATGACGACACAGAGGACGAGGACGCACTGGCCGCCACGGCCAGTGCCCGAATGGACGACGCGGGCGCCCATGGCGTGGAGGATCTTGTCGATGATCTGGGCATGGGCGGGCCACCCAATGGCGGAGAGGACGTGCCGTCATCGACGCAGAGCTCGAATGGTTCCGGTGCACCCACGCTGAAGACCAAGGCCACGCCGCCGTCCGACCCTCCGACGCTAAGGAGATGGGGAGGGCATATTGGTGAGATGATAAATTGAGGGAGGGGTGTTTTTGATAAATAGCGCGGCAAAACCAGGGTGGTTTTGTCCTTTGGATCTGGAGTGAACCAGTATGCAAGTTTACGGACCCGATATCTGGTTTTATAGTTGACGGACCTATTTGGGACACCGCTACAAGTTAACGGACCTAAAATGCATTTTACTCTAATTTCAATATGACAGGTAATGAGAATTGCCTGGTGGCGTTAGTCTGTCATTTATGTATGCTGCACCAGCATATTCAGTTTAAATTTAACAATATATGACACAAAAAGTATGACAAAGTTTTAGCTTGAAGAACCTATATATTGACTGAGGTCTCCTTATTGTGGTCCAATGTAGTAATGAGTTGTCAAAGAGGAACTTTTCTGGCGTTTTTATAGTGAGTTTTTTCTAATGGTGTTTTTTTCATCATTGGAGCGGCTGCACAGGTCTCCCTAAAGTTTTTTTTTTTTTTGAAACAAACCGGCAGAAGAGCTGCCCGCTATATTAAAAAGAAGGAGTAGCCAAGAAGGCGAAGTACAAAACTGCAAAAACACAAGAAAACACAAAAGAAAAGGAAAACAAAACTCCCCCGGATGGATTGGGTCGTCAACACGGGAAACCACTCAACTGTACTAATTAACTATACTCACGTGCCGGTTGGATTGGGACATCAACACGGCCAAACACTACACGCGACGACGAAAGAGGAGACGAAGCACAACCGCAGATTCCACCCACCAACCGCACTCTTGTGAACATCGAAACCTCCGAAATGATCCAGCGCTGATAGGGAACGTGGGGACAGACATCACCACACCGAGAAGGCCACCGCTCTCGTAGGACCCTTCACGCCCAGAGTTGCTGCATCAAATCAAATCACCCGACGGAGTGAAAACACCAAGTCCAAGCAAACCAAACGCTGGCAGCCTCTCCTCATCCGCCGTTGGACACTCTCTCGTGTGCTGGGACTCCACCCGCCACATGACTCCACGCTCCGGACTCGTTTCTTGAATTTCCATCAAAGTGGCGAGATGAGATGCCCTACCCCCAAGTTGCTACCAAGCCGCCAAACCACCACTGTGGTTCGAAATCATCTTGTTGCTTTCCCGCCACCACGGAGCCACCACCATCAAGCCAATAGACCAAGGATGTCGCCTGCGCCGTCTTCCGATGTTGTACCACACCGGGTGGGTCCAACCATGCTGAACAGACCGACGTGATCCGCGGCAGGCCAAGTCATCACCCTATTGCCGTTGCTCCAAGCGCCGTCCTCCGACATTGTCCCACACCGCACTGGCGATTGCCAAGCAACACCAGGCGCCGTGGTCCACTACAAGGAACCGAACAGCAACCAAGCGACGACCCATGGCCACCAACAAGAGAGTAGATGCCTCGGCGAGAGGTAGACAACTCCCTTTCGCATGCCGTACGACGGAATTGTCACCACCGGCCGGAGCGACCATAAGCAATAGCCCGGCCACGACACCGGTCGAAGCGGGCCTCTAGAGATGATGCCTCCAAGGAGGTCACGATGCCGAATAGCGCCGCCGCCGCTCGTCAAGAACTGGATAGGGTTTTCACCCAGAGGCCACATGCAGAAGGATTCTTGCTCGAAAATGGCGCCCTCAGCAGGGAAAGCGACATCCGAGGACGCCGCCGCCATTCCACCAGACGGAGTTTGGCGAGGGCTTTCGCCCGGAGCATCAGAACCCCGCAGCTGCGTTCGACACAACAAGCGTGCACCGCTATCGCGGCCGTCCCAAATGAGGAACGCCACCGGTCGCAGTTCCCACGCACCACGCAGCCGAAACCGCCTCACGACGCCGTCCTCCGCCCAGAATGTCCCAAGCAAGAGCCGCCACCACCACCAGCCCTATATTCGCGCCACCGCAGGCACCATCTCTCCCACCGGTGAGCAAGATCCAGCCATTAGCGCCGGATCCCCTCTGCAGCCCCCTTGCAGACGCCGCCCCCAACATGGAGCCACCACGCCGCCGCAAGCATCATCCCCTTCACAGCGCACAAGGTCCAGCCACCGAGGCACCGGACGCGCCGCCCGTTTGCGCCGCTCCGCTGCACCCCAGTCGCGCCGCCGCACCGGCCATGGCCGTCCCGTTGGCGCGAGAGATCCGCCACCCGGGCACCGGATCCGCCGCCGCCGTCGCTCGCTGGACCAGCACACCACCAGCCTCAGCCATGTCCGTCCTCGTCGTCCTCCACCAGCGTGGCGACCTCGTCGGAGCTGCCGCCACGCACCCGGCGCCCCACCGCCGCACGCCGTAGATCCGGCCAGGAGAGGGCCGGATCCGCCTTGGGGACCCTGGATATGGGGAGGGGCGGGGAGGAGCGGTGGCGGCGGCGCCGCCCGTGTCGCCCGAGCAGGACGACGCGGTCTCCCTAAAGTTGCACTTAGTGATCTGTAGAGATCATGGCAGTTTGGATATGTGCAGAGTGAGAGATACTGCATCTGGATGAAGACAAATATAATATCTCATGATAAGCTTCCCAGCAAGCCTCGGTTACTATAGCTTAGACACTAATAAAAAAAAAAAATATATTCTGCTTTTATACACTAACAATTAATGTTTCAGCTTCGGAAGTATTGTAAGCCTGCTTTTGCTACTCTCTGACTTGACGAATCAGTCCAATCAGTTCATGTTTTTTGATTAGAAAGCACAAATGCATAGGTCCATTATATCTATCTACCCTACTAATGCACCAAGTTTTCTTTTCTATGTCCACACCAAAAAATCGTCCCCGCTGAGAAGCCCCCACTTCGTCCACACAACCATTGTACGCAGAAAAAATAACATCATTCAAAATAAACACTCCAGATTTAATCTCACTTTCTCTCTCTTTACTCACTCATAACCCAAGGGTCAGGATTGGTTGTGTCAACCTAATCCTCCCTCCCCACACGCCCAAACAAAGCAACCATGCGCCATCGTTAATCAATTGCGAGACTCACGCGCGAGATCCTCGGTGACCCGATTAAAAAGAGAAAAAAAAGGCGTCCTGGCCGCTCGCCGCTACCGCTCACTGTCGCTCACGCTGCCACAATCGCACCACTCGCGCTCACCGTCCCACGCGCTGGTACGTGTACAACTGCCGCCAAGGCGCAAACGCTCCGCAACCGCTCACCGTCCGCGATCGCGCCGCTCTCACTCGTCGTCGTGGCCGCTCACCGTCCGCCATCACGCTGGAAACTATGTGTACGTACTATATCACGTTGTTGGGTACGAATTTTACCTCTCGTCTGGTACAGATTCCTTTGTTAGTACCTTGGGGGCACTAACTCGTCAGAACCACGACCACATGTGGTCGATTGGGAGGGTGTTTGATTCAAAATTCTTGATTCCGTGTGTCAATTGTTCTTAGTCTCAGGTGCACTGTTTAGAGTACGAGATAGCAGTCAGGAGTGAGGTTTTTTGTTCTGGTGTGAATACAAATATCTGATTATAGCGTATTTATACATATGTTAATAATGTGAAAACGGGAGCAAATTTTGCAGGTTACCAAGTTCCTTGGGTTTCATGCATCAAGAAAACTCTGGTCCAGGAATCGCATTGGCAAAGTAAGATACTGAGCTCACCATAAAGTTATGCATATTGAAGGCAGTTAATTACTAATGATCTAATGCCAACATAAATAGTGAGATAACCTGACAGATGAACAAATTGGAATTGAAAGGATGAATACCTGTTTATTAGATATGTTCTGCAAGACTGCAATTTGGTCTTAGGTTCGACGTGGAGATAAACACACTATATACGAGGCATAGATTAAGTTAATCCTTGCACTATAGTCAACAATATAAGTTTGATCTTTTTTGGATTAAATAATATAATTACCTTGTATGTTTGTAGCAATACTCTTTTATTTTATACCATGTTTGGTTGTTAATTTGCATCGTCTAATAAAATGTCACCATTGCGTTAGCACTTAGCACATGCAATATACTAGTATATATGAGTTTGTTGTGGTAAAAAAAATAGTGCTACTTATGTCCCCTTGAGATCAATGGAGCAGCGTCTAGCAGGATGCGGGCCCAATCCCAAATAAGAGCACATGACGCATTCATGAAAAGTCTTTCGCCAGAACTCGAGCAGACAACTGTACAACAATAATCTATGCATCCCGTTGCAACGCACGGACATGTTTGCTAGTATATAAAAAATACCAAAAATACACGTAGGGGCCTTCCCTACCTTTCGGTTGAAAAAGAATATTATTAAATCAGTCCAAATTAGCCATCAGCAAAACAGGAGTGTGTGACAGCTGATGGGATCCATTTGATTTCCACGGTTCGGTTGGTACTATTCTACTGCTCGGTTCCGGAGAGTAATTTTTGTGCAATCTGTGATGAAACAGTAATTTACCTGCATGCCGCTATTTGTAAAAAAACAATACTCCTACGTACTTATACTGTTGTCTGATTCAGTAGTATACATACATACATACAATCTGATCTCTAGAGAAATGAATATCTAATCTTAAATATGTCGTGATAATGAAGTAGCTAGTGGTTGTTTGGTACATATTGATTAGCAGAAAAACCCTGCTGCTGGCTGCAAGCCCCTGCCGCCCAGCAAACTTTGGGTAGCCATGCATATAGCAATCTAATCTAGTAAGCAAAGATAGGGACGTGTGTGCTGACTGCTGAGGACGCTAAAACTATTGGATAGTTATTACTCTGCGATCATAAGAGGACGCTGCCCTAGCTTCTTCTCTAATTCTAGTCTCACCCAAGGTGCTTGGCCAGTATCCCAGTTTAATAGCCTCGTCCTTTTTAGCTTCTCTAATTCTAGTCTCACCCAAGGTGCTTGGCCAGTATCCCAGTTTAATAGCCTCGTCCTTTTTAGCAGAATGTCATGGTATAGGCCCTGCTCATGGCCAGTGACCCTTATAATCCTAAACTAACTTCATCGCACAAATTAATGTACTATATCATATGCAATTAAAACTCTCTAGCACATGTCCAAGACATCACCGGAGCACGTACCGTTCCTATGATCTTGGAGGGTGCGGCCCTTTTGGGACATACTGGTGCATGTACAGCTACGTACGACTGTCGGTGCCGGATCCCTTCGTTTCCAACAGTCAGTACACTGTGCGCTCGGCCTACAGAGCGTTCTTCGTTGGGTGGGCGTCCATGGCTGGGGCCAAGGAGCTCTAGCGCGCGGCAGTCCCGCTAAAGGTGAAATTCTTCTTTTGGTTGTGCCTCCATGGAAGGCGCACGACGAGTCCATGAACCACTTGCTCTGTTCTTGTGTATACACTCGTGAAGCCTGGTCGCGCATCCTGGCGGCAATGGCTTCCTTTGCGGCACCACCGTCGGCTGAGCCCGCCTACGCGATTGGTGGCTAGTGACTCTTGCTTCCCTTCAAGAGGCATTCAGGAGGATCTTCCACTCCTTAGTCATTCTAGTGACTTGGATCGGAGCAAGCTTTGGGTGCCTCGCCCTCCTCACCGGGTTGATTGCTTGAGGCCCCGATGTAAGGTCCTAGATGGCTAGAGGGGGGATGAATAGCCTATAAAAATTTTCTACAAACTCACTAAACAAACCGGTTAGTATAACAAAACACGATTAAGCGGTTTGCACTAGCTCTAGTGGTCTTGCAAGCCTTCTAGTGATAAGACTAAATATTGCTATGATCTCTAAGTCACACAAAGTCTATGTCACTACTCTAGCTAATGAACAATCCTAAATATGATCCTTAAGCTAGCAAGAACAACCTACGCAAGCAAGTGTTAGCTCTCTACTCAAAACAAGCTAGGAAAGTAAATGCAAGGGAACAAGCTTGTTATACCGACATATAGAGGCAATGAACCAATCACCGGGAAGAGGATGAACAATCAACACAAAGAGATGATGAACCAATCACCAAGACAATGGACACGTCGATGTGTTGACCCGGAGTTCACTTGTACACCGACAAGCTAGTCTCCGGTTGTGCCGACCAACACAAAGATGGTGCTTGAGCTAGGCGGTGCACTTGCTAGCCCCAAGCCACCACTCACAAGTGAGGTACCCAAAGCACGAGCAATGTATTCCTTGCAGTTTGTCTTCCCGACGAGGAGTGTGTGATCCTCTCACAAAGCACCGGAGGTGGCCAAGAACAATCACCTTCTCTTGCCAACGCCTCCACCAATTCACCAAGCCGGCTTGGAGCGGTGTCTCCAAGAGAAACAAGAAATCAACTGGCTCACAACAATCCCCAAGTGCCTCTAGATGCAAGAACTCGATGCATATGCACTTGGATCACCTCTTCTCTCAAGAATGAAGCTCACAAGCAAGAATGAGAGAGGGGGAGAGTTGTTGCTCAGCTCTAGGATGTTAGGAGTGATTCAAATGACCAAGAGAGCGAGCACAAGCCAGCCAAACAAGTATATATAGCCCCCATCACGAAATCCAACCGTTGGGGGGCAAAACTTGTTGTTTTTCAGCCTGACCGACGCGCCGACGGACTCACCAAATGAAGTCCGGTCGATGGGTCCGTCATGCGTCCGGCCACACCGCACAAACAAAGTTGGCCCACACCGACACTGAATCGTGCGTCCGGTCAGTCCAGACCGAAACCCCTGTTGGTATTTGTTAAGCCTACAGAAATATTTATAATAATCCACAAGCGAACGGATACTAGTGAGCATTTCACCCGGGAGAGGGTTTTATATCGAATCCACAGGGAGGATGGTGTGAGGTAACTAAGGAATATAACTAATCCCTGAGCAGTGGTCAAGGAACTGAAGAAGATAAAGAGATAAGGAGATTTCTATGGTTGTCTAATTCTTATCCTTGTAAGCATATGTTGTTATTGTCTTAAAAGGAAGCACCCAAAGGAAAACATGAGCGAAACATGCAATCCTCTGGCACTTCCATGCCCAACTTGTCTTATAGACAGAGGGTGGATTCCAAAGGACTCAACAGGACTTGTCACTCCCGCGATCTACCACACGACCCGGAATATAAGGTGTCATCACAAGTAACCCCAGTCTAGGCACCACGCCTAAACCTAAGCTACCCCTCTAATCTATAGGGTCCTACAGATTAAAGTACTCAAATAAGAGTTGTGAACAATAAGAATAATAAGAACATTTACTTACTCAAATAAGGAGTTGATCCACCATAGAAGTCTCGGAATCAAGTACCAGTGTTACTTGATTCCGATGGTACAAGATGTAGAGGAGTCACCGACAGGTCCGGTGCTTCCTCAGCAACTCTTCCCATCACCAACACTTTAACTCTAGGAACAAGATTAGTTCTAGTCTCTCTAATGAGGACTATGGCTCTAATCTCTTCTTAACTCTTACTCTTGATTAGATCTAATTAGATCTAATCCACTTCTAATTACATGTCTAATTGTCCTTCACTAATCTCTTAGAGAGAGTTGATCCTTACAAGGGACCCCTCTACAACTAAGAGATAATGAGATAGAATAATATAGTAATGAATTAGGGTTTAGCCCTGGGGTCAGGGGGTCTTCTTATATAGGCCTTGGCGATGAACGATAGCCCTTGGATCAAACCGACCTTGGCAACGGTGTAGATACAACCTCAAAGTCGGTTTGAAACCGACCTAGGAAGATGAGACCGACAGGTGGGACCCACCTGGCGGCCGGCCTGATCTTCACTGGCGGCCGTCAGGCCATGGTGGGCCCAGGCTGTCAGGTCCTTCCTGGTGTCTTCTGGTGTCTTCTAGAATGTTTTAGTCCACTTTTCGGGTTGAGTTACTTCACGGTCAAGTCTTGTCATTGTATGAGATGTATATTCCGGAACTTTCTCCATTCTTCTCTGCATTTATCTGTTAAGTCCCTGAAAATGTATAAATCACCAAAGCTCGTGGAATTATGTTAGTTAAACCCCTAGACTTATGTTTATATTCATTTTAAACCTTTATTCATGTTTAGTTGACTAGTAATTTTATGCTATAACAGGTGTCAACAAGCTCCTCCAAGCTTACCCTTTGCTAGTCCCTAGCAAAGCCAAACTTAGCAATGGATCAGGAGTTGCTACAACGCTATCACACCTTAAAAGTACACATGCTTTCAAACAAAATTTCTCTCCAGATAGGAATAAAATTTTGATAACTTTAAACTTGCCCATATTACCTTTAACCATGGAGCTTATAGCCTTTTCTTGGGATCTTGGGTAATTGAAAGATAGAACAATCAAGTCAAACACCATATCTCAAACTCTTTGTTCAACTGTCCTTCGAGTTTTGCAAGTTTTCAAATAAAACTCAAAGTTCCTAGTATGACTCTCCCAAGTCTCTCATTTGTGGTATTTGTGAATCCTCACTAAGGCAACAAGGTTGTTTTGCCTCTCTCTCATAATATGTGGTATTTTTGGACTAAGGCAGTAAGACACTATGCCTTCTTCTCTCTCACCCTATATCTAAGGCTTATATCTGAGCTCATAGGTGGGAGAAAAACTACATCTACTTACTAAGCATATATTGTAAGTTCAAGCAATGGATCCAAAGTTACAAGTCACACCGATCAAGTGGTGCATGTGTATGGTGGATGGAATATAGATAGTATGGAATATAGTAGAGTATGTAATGAAGTGAATAGAATAGATGAGGTAAAATCTTACTTATGCTCCTTGAGGAATCTTCTCTCTTTTGGATTTGGAAACTTTATAGAGAACCTTGGTTGTATCTTTTTCTTTCTTTATTTTTTTTTATGGAGAGGCGAGCATCTAAGTACCCATTGTTTTCATCGGACACTTGTCCATTTTTTTAACTCTCCTTTATTCTTTCTTTTTCTTTAGAGAGGTGGGTCCTACTCACCCTCGGACTTGTGTCCATTTTTCTCTCTCTTTTATTATTTTAGAGATGTGGGCTCTACTCGCCCTCGAACACTTGTTCATTTTTCATCTCTTCAGTTTTGGGAGGTAGGCTCTACTCGCCCGTAGGACTTTTGTCCATTTTTCATCTCCCATTTTTTTTTTAATCTACAACCCAGATCTCTTTTGTAATAACTTTTGAGAGATAGATAAAAGTAATGGAGCTTCTGTAAGATGTTGGCTAGCAATGAATGAGTGGATGGGTATAGGGAATATGTTTGGTTGCTCTCTCTTCCAGGATAGGAGTAGAATATTTTTGGTGACTGGAGTGAAATGGATAGTGGTATGTATATGATGGGTGTATATGGTGGTGTAGTGGAATGGAGTGGAATGAGGTGGAGTGTACATGATCAGCATGACAAGTTTCTAAGGGTCAACAAAGATTGAACAAACTCAATGCAAAGCAAGCAGTCTATATATATATTTTAAAAGGTTTTTCTAATTTAGGGAGCATATATATAACTGTGGTAGGAGGTTCAACACTTTGTCACACAGGAACTTATCATGTGCACTTTTAAAGTTTCAAAATAAATCTCCAGAAATCTAGTATCACTAGGAGTAAGATCAATAGCAGCTCAGACTCTCATATATCATATCCGTCAATTACCTAGACTTTAGAGCAAGCAATTCGCAACCCATAGGTTTTAGGTTCAGAGCAAATCTCAAGTCAAAGCAATTTTGTATTTAAGGCTTAAGAGAAATTAAGCTTGAAAGCTAGGTACTGAAAAGGAATTACGGCGGAGCAACTATTCATCATTTCCATGCATAAGACTTAGCTTCAGAGATTATTTTATGTTGGTGGAAAAGAAAACTATGGTACACTCCTATTCATTTATTCACACTCTACTAAAGACTCTTTAAACGACTTTATGAACTAGACTCTTAACAAACTAAGCAAACTAAAATATTAGCTAATAATAATATAAATATAGTAGTAGAGATACTTATCGTGATAACCGAGGGTGCTCTCCCCCAAGCTAGATTGAAGTGTCGGGTCTGTTGTAGGAGTTGAGGTAGACAGTGACGAGGGTATCGCCCTATCATGTTTCTCTCCTTTAAATCCTCGCTGAACTCAAATAGACAACCAAGCTAGTGGAACTTGATTAAACGTTAGTGGTTTGCCACATAGACTTCATATGTCTAGAGATATTTAAGATGGATCATGATTATTCTAGATAGCACTTCAAAGCAAGATTTGTCTTCTAAATGTTTTTGGAGTTTTATAATTTTATATGCATGCGAAGAACTTATAATGCAAATGCAGCTAGATGAATGCATAATTATTTTTTATGCCACCACAGTGGATATCCTTATGGGTTGTTACACGCCACAAAATTATTCACATGGGGCTTGAGAATTTTTCAATGCAGTGCTAATGCATAAATGTAAATATGCTAAAGGAAAATGATTATGCAATGCAAGGAAATAAATATGCTAATGCAAGATGCAAAAAGATAAATATGATATGCAATGCTAGAAATTAAATATGGATAACTACCGAGTTACCTTTCGGCGAGGGTTCAATGTTTTAAGTCCTTTGAACAAGACTTCTTACCTTACTCACTCCTCAAGTTTATCATCTGATCTTGGTGGTTGCGTCTCCTGAGATAATGATCTCTAAGAATGGCATCACCCATGTTGCTTGCATGTCTCATGGTTTGAAGTGAAGCTTTGACGGTGGAGGCAGGCAACATCTTGTTTAGTGTGCGTACTTTGTGGGTCAGGACATTTCCTTGTAGAATTTTGGGAGAGTGAGATGCTCCTCCACGTTGTGCTCGAAGTATGTCCTGTTTACAAAGGCAAGGTAGAGATCAACTGCATGGGCTCTGTTGGTGGAAAAACACCAACAGAACCAAAACTTTATTCATTCTTCTCTACCCTTAAGCACATTAAACAAGGCAGAGTTAATGTTTTAGCTATTTTATGTATAATGAGGGTGATAAGATCATAAGATAGAGCATCAATAGTTTAATGATTATGACTATCTTGCAAAAGCAGGATGAGCAACATTTTAATTCACATGAATGGGGGCTATGAGATCAAGAGAGTGGTTGTTAGGAACAAAGAACTAAACATGTGAAGCTAAGCAGGATGGATAATGTTAGGTTTTGACTCCAACATATTTGACTCTTTATTTATGAACATGCCATAATTAGGAAAAAAAGATTAGTTAATGATAGCTTACCTCAAGATGTTACCTTTTATTCGGCTATGAAGGCATCGTAACAACCTTGTGGTGATTCCTTCCTTTGCTTGGAGCTTTCCTTAATTGGCCTTTTATGTATCTTGCTCCTAACTTGTCTCCTTTATTGCATCATCCTTTCTTTCTTCTCCTTTGAATTGTACTAGGACCTTTTTGCTCCTCTCATGGTTTTACTCCTGTGTCATTAGTGAACAACACATACCCGAAGGAATATACAAGTAGTAACGAGAATAGTGTTATCACAGGGCTAAAGGTCACTTTCTATGCTACAGAAAAAGTTTGGTTAAAGATTTTAGCATAGATCTTTTATATTATGTTTTCATATTTACCTTGCTTTCCTAAAGAAATGATTTTAGAAAACCTTAAGTTTGATTTTTATGCATTAAAATCATTCAAACTTGTAGGAAAGAATAATGGTGAATAGAGAGATTGCAAACCAAAGATGTGGAGTGATGGGGCATGTAAGGAAGAAGAGCACGCTTGGATTATCTTTGGTGGAGTTGGTCTTCTTCTTCCATGTGCCAATCACTCTTTCATCCTTGAGCAAATGATTTTTATTTATAGACTCTGTTTGTGGCACTCCTCTTCTTTCTCTTGCTTCCTCTCTAGTATGGTGGTTTAGTTTGCAGGTTCATTTCATTCTATGAATAAACTTAACATAATCCTTTCCAGCAAAATGTCAATGGACACATACCCGAGGGAATACAACATGGTTGAAGAAGGGGTTGTTACTCAAGGTTCATATGATCCAACCTATGCTAATGAAAAGGTGGTTCTTTGATTACCTTAGCACAGATTTTATTTATTCATGTCTTATATTTTAATTATGGTTGCACTCTTAGCATATGGATCAAGGCAAAGGTAACTTATAGCAAAGGACAGAGTGAATGATTTGATACTTACAATTCTTCCATAAATGAGCCGTGTCCTTTGCAAAATGTTGGAATTCATCATATGCCTTGCTTCATCTCTGATCTGAGTTCATCTCTGGACTTCCCCCAAGCTTGTTTGAGACCTTTTCTTTCTGCAGGGGTTAGTCTAACAAAATATACCAATGTCTACACAAGTAATATTTAGTTTAATAATCAAACTAGACTCCATGTCTAATTTAATTAAGGAAGGCATTTTAACCTAAGCACCACGCTTAATTTAAAAACCTTTGAAAATACTCATATGTAGTACTTCCAAACCAAAGCATACTACGGCAGATAAGGGTGATGAGAAAGCTTTATAGAGATTTACTCAGGTGAAGATAAAATAGTGTAGCAACTTGAGCATATCTTAAAGGTAGATACAACCAAGATAATATAGCAACATGGCAAGAAATATTTCTATGCATATGATTTCATGATAATTGGTTAGACATACCTTTACATTGTCATCCTTGTCATCCTTCTTTCTTTGCTCTTGATCTGAAATCGTTAGTGACAAAAATACCCGAAGGAATATTCACACAATTATATCTCTATGCTCACTACACAAGAGGGTGTTATAGCAAAAAATCTATTCTTATATTACTCCCCTAGAGTGCTAGTTTTTAGAACAAAAAGCTCGTCCTTGGGAAACCTTCAAAGATGATTCAAAATGATGAAGAGGTTTTCCCTTAAATCACCAATCTCAACTTTTTAAGCCAATAAGATCAACAACCTCCCTTTCCAAATCATTATGAACAGTTATCTCAAGGGAGTTTGAAATCTTATAAGTGGCTAGATTAGAGATGGCAATCAATTCGGGAGTTTGTTCACATGGGCAAGGATTGGATAGAAAATTTTAGGATGTAACTCCTATGCTCATGGATGTTCTCTAACTATAGATAATGTTCTTTCTGGTCTTCCTTAGATCTATCGTGATGTCTATACTTAGGATTTCTAAGATCGTAGGTAGACTTACGAAAAAGAACACTAGAGGATTCATTGGGGTCAAGGATGAGATTAAAGATGAGTTTGGATAAGTTATCTAATCTGAAATAGAAGGAAAAAAATATAAATGGATTCTAGATAGTTTTGCTCTCCTTCTATGGCATCATTAGATATGCCATCCTTGGGCTCCCAACGTCCTTTGTAAGAATAAGGATGCTTTCTAAGAGACGCTTCTCTAAGAGGATTTGGTTTATAGGCACTCAAAGGTCTCCTGTGAAGCTAGAAGTTTGTCTCCCAAAGTCATCACCATAAAATAATCAAGGGTAGAATTACTTCTCCCCTTGGAGAGGTTTAGAATATGGATGATTTAGGATTGGTAGCTAATCAAAGAATTGGAAAGATTATGATCTGGCTATCAAAACTTCTTCTATGGTCTAGAGGATGATTCCTTTTCTTCCTTTGGGTGTTAATAAAAAATTCTAAGAAAAAGATCATACCCGCTGAGTTTGTCAAGGACAAACCTTGCTTTAGAAAAGGAAAGAAAAGTTCCTCCAGAGAACTGCATGATGGTCATGCCAACAACTTTTCTAGGATGAGATCCAAATACATTATCCTTTGTAAAGGATAGGATTTGGCCTGAGGTTAACTTCAGAATTCTTTTCCTATAATGGGTTATTTCATGATCATTTAGATCAACCTTGGGCACAGCTCATGGCCAGGGGGTAGGATAGGTTCTTAAGATTCTAGTGGCCTGAACTTGTGCTTATGGATGCAGCATAAGGATAGTGTGGAATCCGAGGATCCCAAAAAGATATAAAAAGGAAAGAAAATATAAAAACAAAGATTACACTAAGATATGGTACAAGATTAGTTATACTTAATATTTTCTCAGCAATCATTCCTCCCCGGCAACGGCGCCAGAAATGCTTGTTGGTATTTGTTAAGCCTACAGAAATATTTATAATAATCCGCAAGCGAACGGATACTAGTGAGCATTTCACCCGGGAGAGGGTTTTATATCGAATCCACAGGGAGGATGGTGTGAGGTAACTAAGGAATATAACTAATCCCTGAGCAGTGGTCAAGGAACTGAAGAAGATAAAGAGATAAGGAGATTTCTATGGTTGTCTAATTCTTATCCTTGTAAGCATATATTGTTATTGTCTTAAAGGGAAGCACCCAAAGGAAAACATGGGCGAAACATGCAATCCTCCGGCACTTACATGCCCAACTTGTCTTATAGACGGAGGGTGGATTCCAAAGGACTCAACAGGACTTGTCACTCCCGCGATCTACCACACGACCTGGAATATAAGGTGTCATCACAAGTAACCCCAGTCTAGGCACCACGCCTAAACCTAAGCTACCCCTCTAATCTATAGGGTCCTACAGATTAAAGTACTCAAATAAGAGTTGTGAACAATAAGAATAATAAGAACATTTACTTACTCAAATAAGGAGTTGATCCACCATAGAAGTCTCGGAATCAAGTACCAGTGTTACTTGATTCCGATGGTACAAGATGTAGAGGAGTCACCGACAGTCCGGTGCTTTCCTCAAAGAACTCTTCCCATCACCAACACTTTAACTCTAGGAACAAGATTAGTTCTAGTCTCTCTAATGAGGACTATGGCTCTAATCTCTTCTTAACTCTTACTCTTGATTAGATCTAATTAGATCTAATCCACTTCTAATTACATGTCTAATTGTCCTTCACTAATCTCTTAGAGAGAGTTGATCCTTACAAGGGACCCCTCTACAACTAAGAGATAATGAGATAGAATAATATAGTAATAAATTAGGGTTTAGCCCTGGGGTCAGGGGGTCTTCTTATATAGGCCTTGGCGATGAACGATAGCCCTTGGATCAAACCGACCTTGGCAACGGTGTAGATACAACCTCAAAGTCGGTTTGAAACCAACCTAGGAAGATGAGACCGACAGGTGGGACCCACCTGGCGGCCGGCCCCGATCTTCACCGGCGGCCGCCAAAGCCATGGTGGGCCCAGCCGTTAGGTCCTTCCTTCTCGGTGTCTTCTAGAATGTTTTAGTCCACTTTTCGGGTTGAGTTACTTCACGGTCAAGTCTTGTCATTGTATGAGATGTATATTCGGAACTTTCTCCATTCTTCTCTGCATTTATCTGTTAAGTCCCTGAAAATGTATAAATCACCAAAGCTCATGGAATTATGTTAGTTAAACCCCTAGACTTATGTTTATATTCATTTTAAACCTTTATTCATATTTAGTTGACTAGTAATTTTATGCTATAACAGGTGTCAACAACCCCCAAAAACATGCCCTCTGGAATCCCGACCGGAACCAGCCACCGGAGCGTCCTGGTCGAAACCGCGTGCTTCCGGGTCGCGGTCCGGTCACCGCGGTCCGGCCAGCACGGGCTGCGAAAATCCGTCGTTGTGTTGTTGTTCCTTCGCCTTTGCTCCAAACCGACTTCCATCACTTGATTCTTGTTGCCGACATGTCGAAGAACACACCAACACTCTGTGTTAGCATTTTGAAAACATTTTTGTCAAGTGCGGAGTTAGCTCTTTAGGTTAGAATGCATGCATATAAATTTTGAACCTAAAGACACATAAGGACCGATATGTATGATAAGTTTCCCCTCTTAATAGTACGGCTTATCGATCCTATAATCACTCACACCCTCTATGGTGTCTTGAGTGTGAAATCAAAAGCCCTATGGTTATACCTTTGCCTTGAGCTTATTTGATCTCCAAATTCCTCCAAGTTGGACACATGATCATCTTTTGGATCACCTTGATCCATCCTCCATGATCACCGTGCTCCAAGCTTGTCATGACCAATCTCCAATCTAGTCACACACTTAGCATCGAGAGATTGTCCTTAGGTGTCACTAATTATCCAAAACCAAACTAGAGATCTTCACCCGACACCCTCTCCTCGTAGCACAATTGTTTTTTCCTTTAGTACAACTTGTCTAGGCCGCGAGCTTCTAGTATATATATTTATATTGTGGTCGAGAGCATCTCCAAGAGTTTTGCAATTGAGTTTGCAATTTGCAAAATTTGCCAAAAAGCTGAAAAATAACCCTCCAACAGTTTTGTAATTGGGTTTGGCAAATTAGTGATTTTTGGCATTTGGAGCTCCTTGCGCGCTGGTGCTTTGCCCTCTGCCAGGTTGTCAAACAACGAAGACCGGTGATGGACGTTGATATCATTGTGAGACCCAGACATTCCAAAAAATGCATGCCATATCCGGAGGTCTCTAAAATTATAGTTGGCTTGTTCACATGTCCCTTGTATTGCCCCTGGTGCTCGTATGGACAATTCTTCCACACCCAGTGCATACAATCGACGGCCCCTAACATGCCAGGAAACCCCTCGCTCGCACCGAGTGCCAATAAGCGTTCCATGTCAGTCTCATTGGGGTACCACAGGTATTCGTCTCCAAATATAGCAACAACTGCACGGACAAACCTGCAGAGGTTCTCAAGTGCAGTACTTGACGACAGTACTCATCCGTAGCATCAACTGCAATCCCATATGAAAGCATTCGAAATGCGGCGGACACCTTTTGGAAGCAACTCAATCCAAGTACTCCAGCCTCATTTCTCCTCCGTCAGAACCATTTATCGTGTGCTTCCACAGCATTCATTATGCGTAGGAACAACCCCTTGTTCATCCTGAACCTGAACCAAAGAAACAAAAGTTTAACAACACACATAATATTTCAACAAATAAATTGCGCCATTCCAAACAGAAAAAACATCAACCTCCGACAGAAAAATTGTGCCCCATACATCGGATTGTTCGCCAAATAATTTTGAAACATCCTTTCATGGCCGCCTACTCTATCTCGATAAACAATAGCATGTCCAGGGACAGAACCACCGCGTCTTCTTTTAGGTAGGGAATATTGGTACACAATTTGAGCAGCTGAGAATATGAGAACGTCGTCGTCATCTGACGAATCATCGTCTAGTTGATGTTGTAGAAGTGATCTATTCATCAGAGACATAATGTCGTGCTGGGTAGGGTTATGGCGACCTGGGGAGGGAGATGGGGTCCTGGGGATTATGAAACAGATGGACTAGATGGCGAGGAGGACTAGATGTTGAGCGGGGGGAGGAGATGGATACCTTGCAGCGTTGATGGCCGGTTGTGGGAGGACTTCGCCGCGGCAGTCTGGTCTTCGACGTTGGCGGCGGTCTTCTACGAAGGCCGATCGTGCGGAGGGAAGAAACTAGCGGACGGAGAATAGGGATCGCGCGAGGAAGGCCAACGACCTCTCCTTCCCTGGCCCCACTTTTCCAATTTACCAAGCCCAAATAGCAAAACTATTGGAGGAAGACTATTTTTAAACTTGGCATTTGCATTTCACATTTGGCAAATAGGGAAATTGCCAAAGCTCTTGGAGATGCTCTTATTTCAACGCCAAATCAAGCTCCAAAAACGTATATATAGACGGTGTTATCAAACCATCACCACATTTGTCATATGCGTAGTTGCGTACGACTTCCAACTCAAGAGTCTCCTAGTTTCTCGGAGGATGAGACTTGTGTCGCACCCGACGCCGGTACGGCAATCTCCCTCTCCACCTTTGGCAACTGAACCGGGAACCTGTGGATCTCCTCCAACCATGGATTCCCGCCGTCTTTCTCCTTCGCCGGATCGATGTCCCGCAGTGCTCGCCACACTGCGCTGTTCCACTTGAACCCAGAGCCAAAGGCGATCTGCCAGGCGCAGTGGCCACGCCGCACCCGGCCTTGCGCCTCCGTGTACGCCAGCTCGTACCAGACCGAGCTGCTGGAGGTGTTCCCCCGCCTGTACAGCGTCATCCGGGACGGCTCCATGTGCCAGGGACTGAGCTCGAGGTTCTTCTCGATGGTGTCCAGCACAGCCCTCCCGCCGGTGTGGATGCAGAAGTGCTCGAACGCCATCCTGAAGTCCGGGATGTAAGGCCGGAGTCTCCGGACGCCGAACAGCTTGCGCGCCACAAGCCACGCCAGGAACAAGATCTGCTCCGACATGGGCAGCACCAGCGGGCCCAACGTGGTGATGTTGGCCTTGAGCGCCTCGCCGGCCACCGCCATGAGGTCCTTGGACAGCGCGACGCCGACGCGGCCCGCCTCGTCCTCCTCCTGGAACACGCACCGGTACGCCCGGTCGTCGGCGCCGTGGTGCGTCCGCACCGTGTGCAGCAGCTGGTACTTGGCGCGGCGCTGGTCGGAGCCCCGGTTGGTCAGGAGCACCGCCGCGCCGCCCATACGGAAGAGGCAGTTGGACATGAGCATCGACCGGTTGTTGCCCCAGTACCCGTTAAGCGAGAGGATCTCCATGCTCACCACCAGCGCGTACGTGTTCCTGTGCACCTCAAGCATCTGCTTGGCGAGGTCGATGGAGATGAGCCCCGTGCTGCATCCCATGCCGCTGAGGTTGTAGCTGGCGACGTTCCCGCGGAGCTTGTAGTGGTTGACGATCATGGCGGACAGCGATGGTTTCGGGCTGAAGAGACTGCAGTTCACAACAAGCACACCAATATCCCTGGCTTGGACGCCCGTCTTTGCCAGCACCTGGTCGACGGCGCCGAACATGACGGCCTTGGCCTCGGCGCAGGCCTCCGCCACGCACGGGTTGGGCGGCGAGTTGAGGTTGGCCTTGGGCATGAAGGTCCCATCTCCCAGCCCTGACCGATCAAGGACCTTCTGCTGAAACAGCAGGTTTTCGCGGGTGAAATCGCCGCCCGCCGCGGCTTGCCTGATGAAGATCTCCCTGGTGACAACGTGCTCGGGCCCGGGCTTGTAGCATGCGAAGTCTAGCAGGTACACTGCCAGACGGCGGTGCGTGAGGTAGACGGTGGCGAGGGCGGCAGCGAGGGCCAGGACGGCCGTGGTGAGGGGCGGGTTTGCGGTGAGCACGTAGTGCACGCACGCGGCGAGGTCGTCTGGGCCGCGGCAGCTGCTGATCATTGTCATTGTGGCCGGCATGGTGGTGAGCTGGTTCGACACAAGGCTAGACTGTATATATGCCTGTATATATATTTTTAAGGTGTCAAGAGAACCGCAGAACTCTGTACGTACGTGTCTCTCGGCGCCTAGGGTGTCCACGTAGTAAAAATAATGCCGTGCACCTTTCGCATTGTGCGATGGCCAATAGGGCTGTAGCCGTAAAGCGCTACTGTACATTCGGTGCATTGTTGTCGATCTCTGATTGTGGCCTATGTTACTGTTGATGTTAACATCGTGACCTAAATCAAACACCAGCAAGGGCCAGCACGCCGCAAACAACTCCCAGAACCTCTAAACCGAAATATACGGTTAGGACGATCTAGAGCTCTCGTCCAATGCCATGCAAAAGCTTGGGAACACCTCCAGGGCTTCTAGGGGGGAATAAATTGGGTGGGCGTGAGGACCTCCCCCATTTTACTCTAAATAGAGATATTATGGTATAAAATTTAATATAGAGATTAGGGTTTAGGGTTTAATATAGAGATTAGGGTATAAGACTTAAAACAGAGATTAGAGTTTAGGGGCTTAATATAGAGATTAGGGTTCAATTTAATTAGTGTGTAGGGTTTAGGGTTTAGGAGCTTAATATACAGATTAGGGTACAAAATTTAAAATAGAGATTAGGGTTCAACTCATAATATAGAGATTAGGGTTGAATGATTAATATAGAGATTAGGGTTCATGCTCTAATCTCTTAATATAGAGATTAGAGCAAAATGGGAGGAGGTCCTCACGGTGAGGACCTCCCCCACCCAATTCGGTTAGAGGAGGACCCGTCAGCGAGAAGCATACATAGGGCCGTTTTAGGACCAGTAAGGCCGTCTAAAATGTTGTGAGTCAAACCGAGAGATGGAATGAACAACAAAGGGGTTGGAAATAGTGAAAAATACGGTATTAGGACCTGCTGTCGCCGCAAATCCGACCGCCATGCCGCCGGATACGGCATCCACACTGCTAGATCCACTCCGAGCTAGAGCTGGCCTCCCCGCCCACAGGCTGTGGAGGCTGATGAGGTGTTGGCCGTCGATCTAGCGCCCTCTCTACTACATCCCGCGCCGAAGGAGGGAGGGCTCGCTCACATGCCGCTGGCCCACAGTGCTGCCAGGGACTCCGCATCACCGCCTGCGCGCCGCCACCCCATATCGCTACCAAGTTTCATGAGTTTCATGATGATCAAACTCATTTCACCCCATAAAACTTTTATCGTCTTTCTTCATGTTTTTTGTTGAAAAAAATATGTCATAGTGCCGCTGTAGCTTCATAGCTAGTGAAAAAAGTTGCAGCTAATTTTAAACGATGCTATGATTAGCATTATAATAACAAGTATAATAAAGGACTGTAAGTGGGTTTTATGCCAGGGTGGAGAGAAAAGATCGAAAAGAAGAACGGTGCTTGGCATGAGGATAGGGAAGAATGAAGCAAGAAGAGATGTTGACCCGTGAACAGAACAACACTAATATTGCTTCATTTTGAGATTAAGTATGTTTAATTTGATCTTCTCATCTATCAAATACTTCATGACGTGTAGATGATTTCTTGGTGGTGCCGCACCCATACCGACGCCTGGGTGATGATCGTGAACAAATGGTTCACGCACGAGTACTGCGAGGCGCATGACGCTGCACGAGACGGTCGTTTGGTGATGCAAGGTCCAGCATACCACCAAGGTAGCCGGAGCCTTACAAAGGATTATGGGTACGTGGTTTCTTTTATCGCTTCTGATGCTCAATCTTCTTTTATCGCCGGTCCAGCACACTAATCTTCTTCCTGTTTTTCTCACAGCTACAGGCACATCCCGGCAAGGACTACAACGACTTCTAGGCCTATTGCATGTTGCACAAGGGCAAGGCAACGTCTGACGTATCCTACGATGTGAACGAACCACGCGAGGCGTACAACAACCAGAGTGTCGGCACCCGGATCTCTGAGTACACGGCAGCGATTAGGCAGAAATATGGGGAAGATTACGATGCGGGCGCTCATGACATTGATACAGCTTGGGAGAAGGCAAGAAGCACGAGAGGTTGTGGATTGGTGATGGCATCATCGATAATTCCGGTCTCAGACTAGCTGACGTCCGAGTACGGAGGACGGAGTCTAACCCACCGATACGAAAAAAATGGCCGAGCATGGCGATGGGCCGGGTTGGCGCCCATGAGGTTCTTCCTATTTTACTCATCGTACATTGATCTTTAAACGCCTTATTAGGTTTGCATTACTGAAACACTGAGTTAAATGTTGTAGGCTGAGCTAGCACAGGAAAGAAGCCGATGTCAGGAGCTAGAGGCCACGCAGCAGTCAATGGCTTAGAAGTTTGAGGAACTTACTAGGTTCCTTTCTACGTCAGGTGGTATGACTCTGCCACCTGGGCTCCTAGCTCCGGTCGCTCCACGATTGTTTCCGACTCTACACGTGATGGGTACTCCTATGAGTACGATGGCAAAGGGTTTCGTTTGTGGTTTTCTTGTATCAAGTAATCATGTCTAACACTTGCAACTCAAGATGGCAACGGGTACGTACCCGATGGGTACTAGCCACCCACACCCGCACCCACCAAATCGCACCGGCACCCGGACCCACGAACGTAGACGGGTAAGAAAATATTCCATACCCGCACCCAACGGGTAACCCGCACCCGATAATATACCCGACTGAGCATCAATTGCAACCAAAGATAGCTAGGTCACCGGCCGAGCATCAAGAGCATCACCGGCTGCCATCTTGTCCTAAGCCGAGTTCACCACCATAGCTAGGTCGAGGTCGGATGGAGGAGGTCGGTTGACGGAGTTGGAGGTCCGGTCGCGGAGGTTGGAGTCGGAGCTCGAAGGTGGAGGCCGGGCCGGATTGAGATCGCGTAGCCCCCGCTCCCGCGGACGGGACTCCCGCATCCCCGCTCCCTCGGACTCGTGCGGACGGAGGACTCGCATCGTCGCGGTCGCGGCCCGGGGACTCGCGCCGATGGAGAGACTCACGCGGGCAAAGGACTCCCGCGGACTCGCCGCGGTCGCCTCGCCCTCCCGCACGAAAAAGAGCGGCGCGGCCTCGGGGCCGGGGAGGGAAGTGAAGAGTGATTAGGGTTTCACGCAGTGACTCGAGCATATATATACACTAGACCTCCTATGGGCCAAATTCATGGGCTCCTATGGGCCAAATTCATGGGCTCTTAGGCTATTATTGCCGGTTTTTTTTACCCGCGGGGTATGCGGGTATGGGTACTATAGTTCCATACTCGTACCCGCCATACCCGATGGGTAATGAATTTCGCCCATTAACGTACCCACGGGTAGAAAACTAGTTCCACACCCGCCTTTTTATCGGGTAAAACCCGTCGGGTTAGCGGGTTTTGGGTACCCGTTGACATTTTGACTTGCAACCTCGTGTCCTTTGCGCAGTTTGGATCGGCGGGTTTAAATCAGCCGCCTCTAGGTGCTGACCAAGTCCTCTCATCGCCGGCAACTCAGTATCCACCTTTCCCACCTCACGGATGAATGCCTTCTTCACTTAGTTGATGGTGTGGTGAGACTTGTGGCACATTTGATCACATGTGAACTTGTTTGGACAAATTTGATGCACTTGTGAACTTATGGTACATTTGATGGATACGTTATATGCACTTGTGGACTTGTGGATGTGTCAAATATTAGATTAATGTGATATATATGTGTTTTGTGTTTGAATGGATGTGATATATGTGATATTTGTGTATGTTTGTCAAGGTGGAAAACAAAAATAAAAAAAGGCAATTATTGTAGTCCTTTGCCGAAGCGCAGTGGCAGCGGCGCGGCAAAAGTTGCCTTGGTTTTCGAGAGCCGTGCTTGGGTGCTCGGCAAAGGTTTCTTGAAAAAGAGAAAAATTCCTTTGTCGACGGCTTTCCTACGTGAGCCTCGGCAAAGATTTTTGCAAAAAAAGGAAATTCTTTGTCGAGAGCTCCTCGGTGTGGCTCTTGGCAAAAACAATTGCAAAAACAAAAAAGAAAATCTTTGCTGAGTGAAGAGGCGACCATTTTCTGTGATTTTAAACTAACGTTAACAGCTACTTTTTCTATGCCGAGAGCCCAACCCGACTCTCGGCAAAAGTCTTTGCCAAGCGTCTATTGGTGCGGTGCTAGGCAAAGAGCCTCTGTCGTGAAAAAAAAAAAAAACAGAGGCTCTTTGCCGAGCACTACACTCGGCAAGGGCTTTGCCGAGTAGCCTTTGTTGTGGCGCTCGGCAAATTGATGCATGAGTTTGAATAAACTCCATGAAACCCTCAACCACCTGCCACGTTTTTGGTCTGGCTACCCCTCAACCACCTGCCACGATTTTACCATAGTGAAGTAACAGTGAGCTGTACGTACATATATCAACCACCTGCCACGTTTTTGGAATGACGGACACAAGCTTAAGAGCCAATAAGGTGCTGCTGGGAGTAGTGAGCATCTTTCGTGCATCGACTCAGGTTCCGCTCCCGACGTCTCCATGGCCACGGTATTCTGAATGCAGGTGTGATTGCCGTGGTAGATGACGACGTGGAAGAGCCTCGGGTCCTTATCGCTGCGCTGCACCTGCTTCATATTGGCAACATCAGAAATGCGAGTTGTTGTGATTACTTTAATTACTTACACGATTACTATCCACCAAAAGCACATTTAATCAGCTTCCAGTTCCATGTTGATGTCTCCCATATATCATCAATAATAACAATCAAAATACCTATTGGCATGGAAATGAAAGGGTCATGGATGTCTAAAAAAAAAGATCGAGACAGAGAGAGAGAGTGTGTATTAAAAAAGATGTAAGAATAACCAAGATCTAAAGAAGACATTAGCAAAGCCTGTTCGCAGCCAAACCAGCCAGCCAGTATTTTCTCTCACAAAGATCAGCCACCCAACGTACGGACCAAATAGACTTTCTCTCACAAAGATCGAATTAACACCCGGTCGAACAGGGGCCATTTACTTAGGCCTTGTTTAGATGTTAGAAAAACTTACAAAATTAACTCGTTGGAACTCCTCATGAACGCATCAGAAGACGTTTCGTTTGTTTGTGGTAAATATTATCCTACCATAGGATAATTAGACTCAAAAAATCGCCTCATGAATGTACATCTAAACTGTGTAATTAGTTATTTTTTTTACTTACATTTTATACTCCAAACATGTGTCTTTTGGTGTATTTAATGTGATGTGATGGAGGGAGAGTGAAAAAAGAGTTAGAAATTTTAGCAATCTAAACAAGGCTTTACTGTTTATGTGGTGTTGACTTATATTCTACAGAGAATTAGGTATATGACCCTCAAAAAGTTGTCTTAGGTATGTGGCCCTTTTTTCAAATTTGGGAATCCGCCTTCAATTGAAATTTTCTTAGGAATATGGGCTTCCGTCAAGTTTGAGGGGTAACGGTGTTAACTAGAGGGGGTAAAAGACCATTTTACCCCTGAGTTAAAAAATAAAAAAAAAAAACCCAAAGTGTTTTTTTTTTTAAACTCAAACTGTTAAAAAAAAACCTTCCGTCCATGTTTTTTTATGTGTATAATGGTTATACATTATTTCGCTTTTTGTAGGAGTGAAACTGGTGCATCTGTGCAATGTTTTAGCGCAGAGCGGTTGATAAAGTAGATTGCATATATGAATGTGAAGGAAGCCTATGAATGTTTGAGGAAGAGTGCTGCAGAGTTGGAAAAAGATTGGGTTACGCCAAGTGCAGAGAAGCTCCACGTTGAAAAGAGGAAGTCGGAAGCAGTAGAGGAAAATAATACCTTAAGGATGTCTAGAAAGGACGGGTTTCTGCAGCAAAACTTGAGGATGATTGTGGTATGGTATGTTATGGCGCCTGTGGAACACTTGCTGCTGGCAAGCGCGGACTACCCGTTTGAGCCACTCCAGGACACTCTGAACTCTGTAACGATGGATCATGGAGATGTACATTTTTGGCAGCATATATGAGCTCGATATGTTTATTTTGTATCTACACCTGCGATGCGCCGATGTGCTTTGCCACTAGTAACGGCATACAACGCTTTAACTTTTGTGTTGGAGTGGTAAAGCTTCAACGTTGTACAGTTTTACATGGTTCTAATGTGTGCATAAATGCATATGCTTTGAGTATCTACTGTTTATGCGTACGAATTCAACCATGCAAACATATGACAATGCAAATATAAGAGGAAAAAAAAATTGTACTGTCTGAACTTCATGTGTCTCAAGTAAATGGACGGAAGGTTTTTTTTTTTTTTAGTTTGAGGTTTGAGGTTAAAAAAAAAAAAACAGTTTGAGTTTTTTATTTTTTTTTTTAACTCAAGGGTAAAATGGTCTTTTTTACCCCTCTAGTTAACACCGTTACCCCTCAAACTGTACGGAAGGCCATATTCCTAAGAAAATTTCGATTGAAGGCCGGATTCCCAAATTCAAAAAAAAAAAAAAAAAAGAGGCCACATATCTAAGACAACCTTTTTTGGGCCATATACCCGATTCTCTCTATATTCTACTGTAGTTTATTTAATGATTGCCATGGATCATTTACCCAAGTGGGTTATCAAAGCAATATACAAGAGAAAAGGGGGTTTATGTGGATAAGCCAGGAGCCCGTCAATGGAAGGCAATTATCTTGTCTCTTTTTTTTTTTTTTTTTTTTGAGCAAAATTTTTCTTGTCTCCTGGCCTGGCCTCAGTTCCCGCTGCGGCCTGTCTCGAGTCTCGATGCATGGAAAGGGAGCTCCCGCGGCCTGGCCCAGTGGAAAGGCCAGATTTCGGCGTCACTGGCGGGCCGGCCTGTGTGCGTGGATACAGCTCGCGGCCCGCGCGAAATGCCATGTCCCCTGTTAAACCATGTGTGATCCAGCCTAAAGAACATGAAACCAAAACCAGTCATTTGTTGGACCTTGGGCCACACGGCAGGTACAGTATAGTCATTTTTTTTTAGAACAGGGTGCTGTATAATTTTTTTATGGAACAACAAACAGTGAGCTGTATAATTATCTTTGGTACCCTCAACCAGCTGCCATGTTTTTGGAATGACGCACACAATGCAACAACTAATGCTGGGAGCGGTGAGCATCATTCATTGACACTAGTGGCCACTCAGGTTCCGCTCCCGATGTCTCCGTTGCCACGGTATTCTGAATGCAGGTGTGAATGCCGTGGTAGATGACGTGGAAGAGCCTCGGGTCCTTATCGCTGCGCGGCACCTGCTTCCTCGCCGCACATCCCTGAGAATAACCTTGGGTGCACCGATAGTAGGTCCTGCATTGTTTTGCACCATGCGAAAGAGTTTTTAAGGTGTGAATATCGTATTGTAATGAAAAGGTATATTTTGCTTTAAATGTAGCTAGATTGGCACAAACTTTGTTTCTCAAAAAAAAAAAAAAAATTAGCACAAACTTGCATTACCACATTCCATATGGACATTTGTACAATACTGATCCGGCTATCCTACCACAAACACTACTATAAAAATATGGTTCACCGGTGAAAGACCATTATATTAAATATATTGCTGAAAGATAAGTAAAATGTGTTTCTGAGGAAATGAATTGAACAAACGACCTCATAGCTGTCACTTCCAATTCTAAGGCAACTGATTGTGATAGCCAGCAGTGATATGTGTTTTTTTTGTAGTAAAAGGTTTTGGAGATAGTGTTTTGGATTTGCAATGAACTTGCTTTTAATTTGCATAAGAGGCCTTGCATTGGCTATATTATACAGACGAACTACCAAATGCCACAATGTCCAAACCCAAAAGCAGAAGAAAATGATTCGAACAACTTTGCGAAACAAAAAAATGTCATCATCAGGCATTGGGAGGGATCTGGAAAGAAAAGAAAAAACCAACCATGGGTGCTCGTCTCCAAGAATCTCTTTCTGGCCATACTTCCTCCAGCTGTGGCCATCGCCAGAAGGGTTGTCACCATCCTCCGTGCTCACCCTCACCTGATGCTTCCGCCTCTCCATGGTCTTCCTGCAAAGCACAAAAAATAATTTTAGCACGTGAAAAAACGAGAATAACTAATTAGCTCCTCTATAGAACAGACCTGCGCACATTGACATCTTGGAAAATAATCATGTGACTATGAGATCAGATTCCACGCATTAAGGATGCTCACCTCTTCATGGATTTCTTTAAAGACCCACTGGCGCAATCACTGAGTGAGCTCGAAGTCGGCACCACCGATGACGATAATGTGAGGCTCTGTTTGTACTGGATGCACTCTGCCTGCGGTGCCGTTGCTCCCGCTGTACTTTGAATGCAGGTGTGAGCGCCATAGTATATGACATCGAAAAGTGTTGGGTCCTCGTTGCAACGCTGAACCTGCTTCGTTGCTTTGCATCCTTGGGGCTGGGGCCGGTACATGCACCTGTAGTAAGACCTGCAAATTTTGCAGTTTAACATTAGCCAGTGTCTTTTGCACTAATTGTCAACAATGCCAAAAAAACAAGAGATATTCAAATTCTGAACTCAGATATTAGAACAGAATTGCATCACCAATCCAGTCCATTTCAAAAATTGTTCCATATACTTTTCAGAAGTGGAGGACAATCATTTGGGATCCACTTTTCATTAAGGACAGTCACAACATTGAAAGAATAAAAGAAAGAAAAACCAAACCTTGGGTACATGCCTCCAAGAACCCCCTTCTGGCCATACTTCCTCCATTGGTAGCCATCATCGAGGGTCTTTTGAGGATCGAATTGTGCTATATATGCAGAGGTTGCGGAGTTCCAACATGCTCGCAAGGACTTCCCAGTCCCGCTTTCCACAGCCTTCAATTTAAGGCGCAGGTAGGAGAGATGCGGGACATGCGTAGAGTTCACCCACGCAGGCAGTCGAGCCAGGCAAATGCCTTCCATGACAAACTGGCAGAGCTCCCACGGTGGCTCCCAGGTATCCCAAGAGCTCACCAAGAATTCCTCTTCCTCATCTTCCATGAACCGGAGCGTTAGGTTCTTGATTCTGCGAAAGCCACGCACAGACTCAAGCAGATGGTAGATGCACCATCTGGTATCCAGAAACGAAATATCGAACATCCTCAGCTCCCTCAATTTTCCCAGCTCCATGGTGAACATCCTCAGCTCCCTCAATTTTCCCAGCTCCATGGTGAACACGGAGACATGACCACTTTTCCCAGCACCAGCTCTTGCAGGGACGCCAGGTTCCCTATCTCAGACCGCCACAGATTATTTGTGCCACGCAGGCTCATCAGCATGCTTAACTCGCTGACAGAATCTGGTAGTTCCTCCAAGTTGGTGTCCCTGACGTCCAGTACCGACAGACGCATGAGATCCCCTATTTCACTTGGGAGCTCAGCAATACGGGTGCCTTTCAATCCTAGGTACTTCAGCTGGCATAGCTTCCCCAAGCAATACGGGTGCCTTTCAATCCTAGGTACCTCAAAATGATTGTATGATTGACCTGGGACCCCTGTGCCTAAAAAATAATGTAGCTCCGCCCCGCGAACATGTGGTATATAAATACCCCTGAAACTGAAGGGGTATCGATGATGAACTGAATAACCACCTCCCTGGTGTCGTCTTCTTCGATCTCTGAATACCCTTCTCTGCGTCTCTCTGAGTCCTCCATTCTACCAATTTCTATCATCTCATTCTGATCCAGATTGTGATAATGGAGCACATTGGTTCTTGTCCGCCTCAGGCGACATAAGAGCGCAGGGACGGGTTGCAGGAGTGAGTGGACTGGGGTACTAGTGCTCACTGGTAGTCGGGGCATTCACCCCAACATCAGGCTCCGACTGATGCATGGCTGTGATACTCTGAAGGCAGGTGTGAGTGCTGTAGTAGAAGACGTCAAAGAGTGTCGGGTCCTCATCACAGCGTTGTACCTGTCTCTTCGCTGGGCATCCCTGCGAGTGGCGATGGATGCACCGATAGTAGCCCCTGCAGTTTTGTACAAGCGTATCAGGCTGAGTTTTAAGTTGTGACGAAACTCATCGTGTAAGGAAAAATAATTTTGGCTGCAAATTCAGAGATAACATTGGCACGAAAATTGCATCACCAATCCAACTCCCCATCTCCCCTCCCCCCCAATCTGAAAAATTGTTCTACCATAATATTGATCCCATTCCCCAGTATCCTATTTGTGAAAAGGAGGGTGGCCAACTTGAAATAAACGAAGGCCGCAATTAACAAAGGACAGCCACAATATTGAAATTCCAGAGCAGAAGCAAATGATGTTGATCCACAAGTAGTTTGGGCTATGAGAAGAAAAGAAAAACCAACTTTGGGTACTTCGCTCCATTAATGTCCATCTGGCCATACTTCCTCCAGCTGTAGCCGTCATCAAGGTCCCTTGTCTGAAGCCTCTGCTTCTCCATAATCTTCCTGCAAATCACAGAATAATTTTTGCAAAGAAAACGTGAATAACTCATCCACGCTGCATCAGAAAATTTGTGCCCATTGACACTGTTGCAGGAAGGTCTCATGTATCTGATGGAAGGGGAAGAACCCAATTCACACATTAAGGGTGCTCACCTTCTCTTCACGTGTCTCATAAGCTGGTCGGCGTGATCACTGAGCTCACTTGAAGTCAGGCGTGTGGCTTCGTTAACCTGCCCTGCCATCATTGCTGTCTCTGTCCTCTGAACGCAGGTGTGGGTGTTGTGGTAGATGACATCAAAGACCAGTGTCATGTCCCCATCGCTGGGCTGCACCTGCTTCGTCGCCATGCATCCCTGGGATTGATGGTGCTTACACCGTAGTACAACCTGGAAATGTCCCACAATTCAGATTGGCCACAGCTTTTATGCTGTAACTGCAAACCTTATCACAAGAATAAGAGGGATTTTAATTGTGAATGGGAAAAATTGTAAAGTTGCATAACCAATCCAGCCCATTCCATCTGAAAAATTGTAGCATACTGTTTGTATTATCCTATCTTAGGCCAATCATTTGGGAATAGAAATCTCAAAATTCACAAAAGCCAGCAACATTGGAACCCCAAAGTAGAAGCAAAATGGTTTGAACGAGTGTGAAGAAGACATGTGCAGACTGAGCTCTGGAAAGAAAAGAAAGGAAAAACCAACCGTGTGTACTTGGCCCCAGGAATCTCCTTCTGGCTATACTTGCTCCAGATGTGGCCGTCATCAACAAGGCTCTCGATGCTCCCTGCTGAACTCAACCGCACTGTGCTGTATATGCAGAGGTAGCGGAGCTCCGCCATCCTTGCAAGGACCACCCAGTCCCGCGCTTCCACAGCTAGCAATTTAAGGCGTAGGTTGGAGAGATGCGGCACACGCGTCAAGTTCACCCACGCTGGCAGCCGAGCCATGCAGACGCCTTCCATCACAAACTGGGAGAGCTGAGGTGGTGGCACCCAGCCATCCAAGGAGCTCACCAAAACTTCGGGCCAGAACCGGAGCGTCAAATTCTGGATTCTGTACAGTCCACGCAGAGAGTCCAGCAGAGATTCCATGCGCTCTCCAGACTCCAAAAATGAAATCTCAAGCACCCTCAGCTCCGTCAGTTTTCCCAGCTCAGCAGTGAACCATGAAGACAGGACCACTTTTCCAAGCACCAGTTCTTGCAGAGATGTCAGGTTCCCAAACCTGGGTAGCGACAGGTTATTTGTGCCATCATTGACATGCAAGCTCATCAGATTGCTGAGCTCACAAACAGTCTCTGGCAGTTCTTTCAAGCCAGTATTCCTGACATCCAAGGCTAACAGGTTCACGAGATCAGCTATTTCCCTTGGAAGCTCCATAACATATGTGTCTTTCAATCCTAGGTACCTCAACTGACGTAGCTGCCCAAGATGATTGAGGTTGCAGCCTCCTGTGATATCACAGCCTTCCAGTGCAAGCACGCGTAGAGTCTGGAAGTGCACAAGCTGTGACATCATGCTAATAGGGCATTTAATGGCATTGAATGACCTCAGCTTTGCCATGGCGTCGGTCAAGTTTTTATTTGTATCTTGTTTGCTCCCCTTGTGTAGTGCTAGCCTACGGATAATACTGTTCTGTGTAGAAGAGCAATCTCGAAACCCACTATCCAATACTTTCACAAAGTTTTGTTCAGTTGCCAAACTGCGGATGAGGTCCAGCACCATGTCATGGACACGGCATCCATCCACAGCATTGTCCTCGTCACCCTTCATTGGCTGTATCATGCTTTTGTTTACCAGCTCGGTGAAGTATCTCTCGCCAACCTCTAATGCCCCCTTTCCTTGCTCTCCATTGAGAAAACCTTCAGCTGCCCACATCCATATCAAAGAATTCTTCTCAATCCAGTGATCTTCCGGAAACATGCTTAGGTGCAGCAGACAAGTCTTTAGGTATGAAGGTAGATCATAATAGCTAAATGACAATATAGTCCTTGTGTTCTGAACTGCTCCAGATTGATCTTTAGGCCCAAAACCAATAGAGTCATATACCATGGACCAATCCTCAACAGGTTTGTCAACCAACAAACTAGCTATTGTAATTATAGACAATGGTACGCCACCACATTTCTTTAGGATCTTTTTCATTGCTTCATCCAATTGAGTGTCTTCACATTGAGAAAGTGGGTCATCGAATATTCTTGTGTAGAATAACCTTTTTGAGTTGTCATCGGAAAGTGTCTCCATGACATAAACATCACCGACTTCATTGGCAACATCAGAAATGCGAGTTGTTGTGATTACTTTACTTCCACAATTACTATCGACCAAAGCACATTTAATCAGCTTCCATGTTGAAGTCTCCCATATGTCATCAATAACAATCAAATACCTATTGGCATGGAAATGAAATGGTCATGGAATTCTTAAAATGATCGACAGAGAGAGAGAGAGAGAGAGAGAGAGAGAGAGAGAATGTGTGTGTGTGTGTGTGTGTGTATTAAAAATATGTAAGAATCAAGATCTAAAAAAGACATAACTAATCATGAATAATTCCATTTAGTTACTGTCAATGTGGTATTGACTTCTAGTCTAGTTTATTTAATGATTGCCATGGATTTACCTAAGTGGGGTATCAAATTAATATACAAGAGAAAAGGGGTTTCTCTGGAAAAGTCAGGAGCTAGTAAATGGAGGCAATTATCTTGTCTCCTGGCAGCATGTTGAGCGCCCCTACAGTATGATGGCTTAGCCCGGTTCAAAAAAAAAAAAAAAAAAGTATGGTGGCTCAGGCATAATAAATTTGAAGATTACAGGATAGGCATTGTGCATACGTTGGCTTGAGCCACGTAATGACCACTTCACGATATATATTAACACAAATTCACATCACTTTGGGGTAGATACACTTCACGAAAAAACCTTTGGGGTGTGCAACATCCCTGCACTAAGGGAGAGAACAGTACTGACATGGCATTTGCTAGTCAATCTGACTATCTGAGCTCTACAAAGCAAAACAGGTGCCTTGTTTCAATGCCATGTTGTTGGCTTGGCGCAAAACCAGTTCGGGGTGTAAAGATCAGGTTTGTATAATTTGATGGCTGAAGTTATCTATTTCAGGTCAAGGGCCAAAAGTGGACTCTCATCATAGTCAACACTCCTTCCAATTACCTTTTTATCTGTGAGGTTTTAATTTGAAAGTTACCTAAGTTACAGTAGGCTATAGGCTTGTATCCAACTCAGCTATAAGCTAACATAGTTTTGATGTGTGACAAGATTGTAGGCACATATTTGAAGTTCGCAGAGATCCTTATAATGTTTTTCTTCAAGTAACTAGGTGAATACCCCGCGCGTTGCTGCGGGGGATTACAAATGATTTAAAAAGAAAATTAGACTATTTTTGTCTATAGTTGTATGAATGAAACAATTTTAAATTAATTTTGTGGACAACTAAATGCATGTTAGTGGATGAAGAGAAACTATCATAATTACATATGCTAATTGGATATAATTGTAACTTCTAGTGGTTGTTGACTGAATGTTAATGTGGATGTCTTGCATGTTGAGAGAAATATTTTAGTGGGGTATATCTTTATAGGAGTAGTAGATGTGGGGATAACATATACAAATAAAGTGAAATGTTTTCAATTCATAGTTTCATACTTTCCAGCACTAGTGTGAATATTGGATAGTACTTATTAGAAGGGTGACCTCCAGTTAGAAGGGATAAAAATAAATTATAGTCTATATGCAAATAATACGGAGCTTTAGCTACTGTATACACCTAAGGGTGTGCAGAACATGGATTGGTTATATATGGGTTCGACCTAGCAGACCCATCGGTTGAAGTACTTTTGGTTATCTGGAATTGATCTGATTCCTTTCTCTTCCTAAATCCTGTGCCGTACATCCAAAATTGAGTGTCATGTGGGGACGCCGCGTACACTAGGCGTCGCAGGGGCCGAGACATGCGCCGTGCCACAGAGCGCGCCGAGCGCGAGCCCGCGCTGGACACCACCGTGAGTGGCTAGGATTTTTTTTTTTTTTTTTTTTTTTTTTTGAGAATTACACAGTACAACGCAGACGCTCACAACACGCACGCACACTCACCCCTATGAATACACGCACGCAAAACCCTACCCCTATGAGCACCTCCGGGGGACCGGGTAGCCGGCAGATCTGGAGATTCTCGAAGTCACCATAGGCGCCTCGTCGTCGACGGAACGCCGCTACCACTTAATGCATAACGCCGGTAAATCCTTGGGAAAATCCCGGGAAAAGGTGCGAGCACCGTGGATTTGAACCCCGGTGGGTAGCGTCCCCACCGGACCGTCCTACCATTGGACTACAAGCCAATTCGCGTGAGTGGCTAGGATAGGAAGTCGAGGAAGATTTGGTTGTTACTTTCTATTATTAGTCCTTAAGTTTAGGAGTGATTGGTTCAGCCCACGGGCTATATATCTTGTACCGCACATTGATTAAGGATTAAAGCAAGATCAATTATCCTATCTCTCTCTCTCTCTCTCTAAACCGTAAGCCTCGCGGAAGAGGGGCATAACCTCACCGGAGAAGACGACAGGTCCGAGGCTACGAACTCCGTGAGCCGAGGGCCTCCTACCCTCGACGCCAAGGCCCTTGACATTGATCATGGAATAAAATTCGTAGTGGATTTGGGCCTGAAGCCGTAGCAACGGTCTTCGCTCGAAACCATGTAAACCCACCCATGCAAAGGCCTACAACTACCACAATAACACAACGATCTTACATTAACTAATTGGATGCACTTGAAGAGCCACCGGGTTAATCTCGCACAAGACGCCCCTGTTTTCATATCGTATTATCGTTCCTAGTCGTAAGACCCTCGATAAGAACGATAAGGAAGATTAGTCGCCCTTATCGGACGATTAATCGGTCTGATCGGTCCGATCGGGCTTATCGGACAAATTTATCGTCCCCGATGCCCGATGACCTTATCGACCTTATATATACTATATATATATATGATGTAAATATCTGTGATTTGACCTGATCTGTGACAATTTGCACCACATACTCCTTCCCAACCTTGTTAATTTGTTCCTCTAACAAGTCTGCTAACATAGAAGCCCTTGCTACCCGACTTGAAGCGTCAACCGAACCTAAGAAGAATGTTCCAAATGGGCTGTTGGCAAAAAGTTGATGAGATGATGCTTGCTAGTGTCGACCATCCATCCGACATTATTGTGCAGCCATATTCCTTCCAAGCTTCCTCATGCTTCTTTCTCGGCTCCTCTGTCTTGTTCACTGCCCTCTCAAGAAGTGGATTTCTAATCTCATGGTATGAAGGTGAGCGATACCAAGGACCATATTGCCCAATGGACTCAAGCATAATCTCCCGGCTTCTTGAGTTAATAACATTTAATGGTATTCCATTCTCATAACCCTAGTGGGTAGCCGGGAGGGTTGAGGATAAGGTTGACCGCTCACCACTCATACTAGTAGTCACTCCCTCACTCTTCTCTAACCCTAGTGGGCCTTGGGCTGAGACTTACGAAACCAGCCCAACTTATCGTCCCGCACAACTTATCGGACGACTAATCGCTACGATCGCTCAAAACGATCGAACGACCTTATCGAAGGCGCAGATACGATAAGGACGACTAATCGCGATTAATCGCGATTAGTCGTCCGATATGAAAACAGGGCAAGACGCGATCGTAAATTTTCTCATAAAAATTAGTTACCCACTTTAACTAACTCAAGATATGCATTCAAAGTATGCATCATGTTGCAGTGAACAAAAAAACTGATGAAAGTGAATGCAAAGTAACTAATAATTAAGTCTATTGGAACCAGGTAAAGATAAGAAAGTACCCATATTGGCATTTGATATTTAATTCAAAAACAATCAATTTTGACTAGTTGCAAACAGCCCATGGGGAACACGAATAGATGGACAAGTAGTAATTCAAACAAAACACACATCACAATAGTATACGTTATGAACAATAACATTTCAATTTGGTGGGCTTTGTGTCCGTACCTCCTCTTGTCAAGATATTCCCTAAGCTCTTTAATGAGCTGCCAATCACTCAGTGTTTCTGAGTCAAATCCCAGGTACTTGTGCCTGTCAAGTCCAATTAGGATGTTTTTAAAGACTTTCTTGATGTCAGATTCTCGGCCTACTGGAACAAAAGCAGTACACTCAAATTGCTTTTCAAGTATATCAAATACTGCTTTGGCAAGTGTAGTCTTGCCTAATCCTCCGAATCCAACAATAGACACCATCTTGAGCTTTCTATTGGTAAAATCATCTCCATTGAATAACTTCTTGATTAGATTATTGGTTGTATTGGAAATGCCAACGAGATTGGTCATCTCATCAAACAATGTAAAGATGCGAGGGTCCACAGTAGGGTGCTGAGCAACGACTCCGTCAATCCTGTACCTATCATGTCGATCCTTCACCTCCTCAACCTGACTCTTGATATCTTTGATTTCATTGGCTAATGCGCGGCGATGCTTGAACTTGGACACTGATGTGCAGCACCTCTGGATTAACCCCATGAAATCTTGTTTCATATTGGGCTCGAGGCCATCAACACGAAGCATGAAGGTGTCGACGATGTCTTCTATGTCATAGGATAGCTCCCTAACGTCCCTAGCCCAGATGTTGACAATCCCATCAAGCTGATCTGGTGGCACGCTAGAGACCTTCTTAAGGCTAACTTGCATGTACTCGAGCTCATGCATAAGGAACTTGATTCCCTCCTTCAAATTCTTTTGCAGATCGTACTCCTCCTTGAGCAGCGCTCCTAGCTTGGGGAGGAGCATGCCGATCGCCCCAGTGGCAATATCCATGACAAACGAATTGCTCCCTCTCCGCTACTAAATTTCTTTCCCCCAACTAAGGACTACCAACCAATACAAGCAAATGAACTGAGATAGCACAAAAATGAATCCTGCTCCTTATCTCTATGTCCCCTTCATCCCCCTCCATGGCACTGCACGGCATGCTCCCAAGCCTGAGGCATCTGTGGAAAAAAAAATCAGAACAAAAGGGTTCAATAATTCATATAAACTTTTGATTCCAAGAAAAAAATCTGTGGATTCAATTTCTTTACAGAAAATTGCCTAGTAGACTAGTAGCACTCAAAATGAACTGTTATGCTAACAAAAATACCCTCTGATCAAAACCCCTCGTCCCACCGTCTTCCACTCTGATATGTTTTTTTTTTTTTCAAAAGATCGCCACTCTGATATGTGATTCTTCGACCTCTAGCTTTGCATCCCATCCGCTCCCCTTTTGCTCAGTGTACTCTACCCCGGGTGCTCCTGTGCTGTTCCACTCCCGGCCCCTCCCCTCCGACTCAGATCTACCCATCCTCTTCATTCCCAACGTCAGTGCAACCCATCCTCTGCTAATTTCATCCTGGATCTGGCGCATCGCACCATGAACAGCCGCCGTCCCCGCACATCGCTGATTTCATCGGAAGAGAGAGAGAAACGATGGGGCTAACAGTACTACAGTAGGGTTGTAGGATGAAGGGATCATTCGGTGCATGGATCTGGTGGTATTACGCAAACTTGAAAACAATAGTGGTCCCAAAAAAATAGATTCGCAAATTCCAAATTCAACAAAAACACCCACAAGAATGATTGCTCAGTGTATTCAGGTCCACCCACCTTGGCTCGGCGGTGGCTTCCTTGCCGGAGGATGTTTGAGGAGACAGCCGAGTGGAGGAGTGGAGGGGAGCAGTGGCGCAGGGTGGATTCAGCCTTGAGCCTTGGACCTCGGGTCGCTGAGAGTCAGGCCGCCGAGTGGAGGAGTGGAGTGAAGCCTTTTCCCTGTAAAGCAGTAGGAAAGTTCGCTCACCACTAAAAAAAAAAGTTTTTTTTTGACAATACACCACTAAAATTTTTTTTTTTTAACATCACCACTAAAAAAAGTTGAGAAGCCGAGAGCCTTTTACCTGTAAAGCACTAGGAAAGTTCGCTGAAACCTCCACACCACTATTGAGACTTCACCTATGTATAAGATTGTTTTGTACGATTAAAAAGATATCTTCAATTGTTTAAATAGATTTCCAACCTTTTACCTCTAAAGCACTAGGAAAGTTCGCTGAAACCTCCACACCACTATTGAGACTTTTTTTTTTTTTTTTTGAGAATCACTATTGAGACTTTTACCTATGTATAAGATTGTTTTGTACGACTAAAAAGATATCTTCACTTGTTTATATAGATTTCCAACGGCCTGGCCCGTCTCGACGCCGTGTGGGTCGTGCCGGGCCGGGCTGGGCCGGCCTGCGTCGTGCCCGACGGGCCACCGTGCCGGCTTTCGGCCCAAGCATGGCCCGTGGGCTGTTTTTGTGCCGGGCCGACCCGGCAAACACGACCTTTTCTATTGCTTTGGGCCGGCCTGAGGCCCACGAGCGTGAGCAATTTTTTTTTTTATTTTTGCAAGCAACTAATCCGGCCCAATAGAAAAAACACCAGCGACTTGGCCTGTGCGCAGCAAGCAAGCTAACGACAGGAGCAGTACGCATGTCCACATGCAGGCTGCAGCCAAGCAAAAAACTTTCTTTTTCTTGATTAATTTTTTTAGAATTACTTGTGGGTCGTTGCTTGGGAGTTTGAACATCGGGCCACCTTCTTTTACCAGGCATTGCTCGTGCCGTGCATCATGCTTAGGGTCGGCCCAAGCACGCACTAGTTCCTCGTGATCGGGCCAGCCCGGCCCGTTGCCACCGGGTCGGGCCGTGCTTGGGCCGGACCAAAAGCTCGTGCTTTGGGTCGGACCGTTGGGCGCGGGCCGCATGGAAAACTATACTTGTATATACCATGCACCTAAACTTTCTTATCTCTCATATCACTCCGTCCACTTTGCACTCTAACGGCATTAAATAATGCGGAGAACAGACCTTCTTTCCCTCATGCCTAAATCACCATTGTCCTTCTGTGCCACTCCTTGGCTGGCTGGCTAAGCGGGGCAGTTGTGTTGACACCAAAAAACAATAGAGTCATCTCACACATCACAATCACCGCCCGCAAAACCGCCACAAGAGAGCAGGCGTCGGGATCGCATGATGGGGAACACCGGGTGGCGCGGGAGTGGTGGCCGTCGGGGCGGATGGGGTGGCGGGGAGAATCGGTGGCGCAGTCTTCGGCTTCCGGCCGCGAGGGGAGGCAACGATAGGTCACGAGATTATTTTTACTTTAGTTCCTAGGGGTAACATGGTCGGTGTTTATGCTTGGTCCCACATGTTAGGCATGTCAAACGTCACAAACGAAACGACACTTGGATGGAGTGGTATGGGAGACACTACGCCACAAGACCAAGTCATTGTCAGACCATCTGACGCTAAAAAAATATTTTTATCGTTGGATGATCTGATGCTAAATATAGCTCACAGACCATCTGACGCTAAATCTTCATTTAGAGTTTTAAAGTGTGAAGCTATAGGTATCTCAATTCAGCGATACATGATAAAACTATATATAGCGTTGACTTCTCTAACGCTAAAACTAGATATAGTGTTGACTTCCCTGACGCTAAAAAATGAGCCGCACACCAGCTCACGAACCTTGTCTCCATAAGCAGCCCAACTAGCTCATATTCAGCCCAGCTCTCAATCTCCTCTGCCTTAGGCCTGTTTAGCCCACTCCACCGGGCGGCAAATCAGACGGCTCGCGTCCCTCCTTCGTCCAGTCAAAATCATTGCGCTCCACCTTCCTGGAGGAAATATAATTTTCAGCAGTGAAAGAAGAATGATTTGTGAAATTGGATTATGTTTTAACTTCTTGTTTATATTATTGGCACTTCTCAGAATGGGCGATGTGTCTTTTATCTAAACTCTGAAGCATACACTATTCAACTGTCCATCTCAACTACATTTTCTTAAGGAAAATTCGAATTGAATAAAAAAAAACCCACATCCGAAGGATTGTCTCTCAAATATTTGAAGTGAACGTGATCTCCGTTGAGGGGCTACAAGTTAACCGATCAGGCCAATCGAGGTAACAAAGGCAAGCAAGTTATTACGAGTAGTCAAAAAGCACCGGCACTTCAGATGCAGAGGAAATTGAGCAAACAGATGAAGCCACACAGTTTCAGATTCGACGCTCAACTGTTAAACAAGCCGTAGGGTCTGAGAATGGCGCAATAAGTTAAGAGCCTCTTTGGGAGGGCTCCAGAGCTCCTCGGCTCCTTCACAAGCTTCTCGACCGTAGCACGCCAGAGCCGGAGCCGGTGAAGCTCGATTTCCCGGCTCCCGGGGCTTCGATCTTGTCAGTGAGAGAGCAAAGGAGGAGAGAGAGAAAATTGCTTCGAGCAACGGTGACGCTTCAAAGGTTCCGGAAGGAGGAGCCGGAGCCGGTGCTCCGTGCGCCAAACGAGGCCTAAAAAGAATGCAGAAAGATGATAAAATGCAGTAGAATCAATCAATCAACTCTTACGAAATTCAGTGATGCGTTTTATTGTATCACTAAAAACAACCGATGTAACTTATTGCGCCATTCTCAGACCTCGTGGAAACAATGAAACAAGAACCGGGCGTTCAGAACAGAGTATTCGGTGCTCCCAGCGGGCCACACTAGGAGATACAACTGTTACAACGTGCACTCAGAACGCGTGTTTTTCACAAAAATATTTGATCCACCAAGTACACATGTTTTTCACCTTTTTTTGAGCAACTCGTGCCTTTCCCACGTGAGAAATAATGCGCGGGCCTGCCAGGCCCATGTTATTATGGTGTTTGAGCCCATATGAAAAGGCCGAAAGACTTGTTATGAGGTTTGGTCGAGTGGGCTTCCAGCCCGTGCCCACTGCAATTTGTTAGGCCGCTGTATACAAATTTCTGCTCAAGCGGTAGCCACAGCCGTCATTCGGCATGAATGATATGTTGTATACGTAACAGCCTTCATTCGTACTAAAAAAAAAGTACTTATCATTCAGCTGATTTGTTTCTGTGCTTCCGTCGATTTTTTTGACCAGTCAAAACGCAACACGTCCACATGAACCAGTACTCCTACGGGTGATCCCTTCTTCACCTTGTGGTCCCAAGAGCTAACGTGTCGATCCCACTTCCCTTCGCAGCTCCCACGCTGTGCTTCATGTGGTTGATTTCATAAATACAAAATAAGAGCAACTCCAACATAAAGCAAAAAAAAAAAAAAACTTTATTTGAATTTATTTAAATTGTTATACTTATTAAATGATGTATCTATTTTAAATCCGTTTGCACCATTATATTACAATGACAAAGCGAACAAAACTAGACCCCATTTGTCTACGTTTTGAATAATTTTATTTTAGTAGTAATTCATATATGTAAAAATAATGTAGGACATTTATGAAGGAGTTGCTACCGTGAAATACTGAAGTTGCTGCACCTAAAATATACCATGATTGCTGCCAAAGAAAAATAATAGATTTACATGAAATTATAGGCCCTAAACCTAAAGAGAACAAAACAAGCTACAATCCCGATGGAAAAATATTAAAATAAATATTGTATTTCTTACCAATTAGAGCGACAAATTATTATACAACACATTAAAAGCTAGGAACATGACTTACTGTCATCAGAGGTATTTAAATGAGGGTAGTGATACAAAACAAGACAAGCTGCAACCTAGGGACAAATTATTAGAACAAGCATGGTATAACGCGCCAATTGTAGGAGCAAGTTCTTATAAAACACACTATATGAGCTCGAAACATGACTACCTAAAAATTGAAGATCATTTATCAAAACGAGAAAAGTAGAGACCTAGAATAAGACAATCTTCTATAAGATAAATTATTAAAAAATATTACATAAGGTGTCAACTTAGAGTGTAAGTTATTACAACCAAGTATGTAGGTTTAGGAATGCATTTTTAATCTAAAAGGGGAAACTAAAACTAAAAACATTAAGAAGAAACTTGATTGAAAACCACAAAATGATAAAATACGAAAAAGTTTGACCAAAACTAAAATAAAAACATTAAAAAATAATTAAGCTATAAGACTAGAAGACACAACGGAAGAAACTAAAAAGAATACAAATAAACAAAGCATACAATAAAAAAAAAAATACAGAAACCTGAAAAAATTGTCAAATAAAAATACAAAGAGTACCAAAAACCAAATAAAACAACAAAGAAAAAACTCCACTCGAATAGAAAAAATAAAAAAAAACATGGAGTGGCCAGGCCAGGAAAAAAAATACAAACCTGAAAAAAATTGTCAAATAAAAATACAAAGAGTACCAAAAACCAAATAAAACCACAAAGAAAAAGCTCCACTCGAATAGAAAAAAGAAAAAAAAAACATGGAGTGGCCAGGCCAGGCCGGAGAGGATCACTCGCTCCTGTGACTATGAACCATCCCATACGTGCAAGCGCCAGGCCAAGTGTTGTGGGTCGCTCCGCGTGCAACAGTAACCTTGCTGGATTAGTGGTGCGGACAGGCAAGCCCATCTCGCAGTTGGCATGGGCCGGTGACGACACAGGCCACCTTGTAAAAGCCAGCCCAAAACAACAAAAGAAAAATCGACCGACGATGAACACAAAATCAGCCGGAAGATGGTTAGAAATTCCGAAAAAAAAAAAAGGCTTCATGCCCCTTTCCACGTGCACGCTAGCTGTTCAAATAAAGACAACCGGTTAGTTGTAGTAAGGTGAGATACAGTTAGCTCAGATTTCCAGTTGGGCAATCTACGACCAACTAATAAGTACCTACTGTTTGGTTAAAAAACAAAACTAAGCACGTACGTACGACCTACGCCTGCTAGAGTGTTCTTATAGATCGATACATGAGATAATCTAATCTCCAGACAAATTAAATCTAATCTTGGATTCGTACGTCGTATGGTGGTGTGGTACTGTTGTTTAGTAGATCATTAGATGATAGTATATATAGATATACAATAAAAACCTGCTGATGCTACCTTCCCACCCAGATCGATGCATGACCCACTCCCACTACAATCTAGAGTTTTTTTTTTTTTTTTTTTTTTTTTTTTTTTTTTGAGATTACAGCAAGCTAAAGCTAAGCCCACTGATGTTGCCGTCATGCATGTGTGCCCAGGATCGATGCTAAAAATAATATTTGGAGATATATAGTATGCAGTTGGTAGGTTGGAGGATATGAGTCGCTGACCGTCCGTTTGACCATCGGTGCCTGCATACTGACTCATCACTGACCCAGACGAGACGTACAAGTATTAGCCTACTGCCGCCATTTTCCCACTGCAAAGCTGCTTGTTCACATGCTACTGTTCCTAGGTCACGCCCAAAATTCATCATCGGATCCTGACCCTAAACGCTCCGGATGTGTCCTTGGCATCAGCCTGATAGCACAGGCAGGCTTCTACAGAATTTAATTCATTAACCGTGTCAACCAACGTGACGTTCAAAGCTCTCTCGTGCCGCCGGGAGTATTTGTGTACTGAATTTTAATCTCACTGAGGCATCCAGCCGGAGATCTGATGATGATGCATCCAACAGTGTTTATATATGCCTGTCAGACACAGTACAAAGAAAAGGGACCATGATTAAAACACTCCCTGAAATTTTTTTTGACGGTCGTGTAGGTGTCACCTAATAATAATTAACTGATGATAGTGATAGTACTAGTACGTGTAATAGCGTGAGTGTCACGAAAACTGTAGTTAGTTTATCCAAAGCGACACACAACACACGCCAAGGAATTTAAAGCAAAATTGAGATGAAAAACGTACGGTGTAGTGGTGGTTGGGACGGTGGCGGGCAAGTGAGAAGAATTAAGCAATTCAAGACGACGGCGACTTACAAGACCAAGAGATCCCAGTGGCCCTGTCGCGTGCGTGGTCGCCGAGATGAGATCGAGCAGGTTGATGGCTCCTTCGAGTTATAAATACTTGATGTAATAGTATCCGTAGCTGGTTATTACGTGGTCTTGGTTCTAGTTAATTCAGATATATTTAGCCATTGATTGACTTTCTTTCTCACTATGACTATATATAGTAGTATCATTTAGTTACGTACGTACTCCCTCCATCTCAAAATAGACGTCACTATGGGATGCGTGCGGTCAAACTTTTTTTTAACTTTGACTAGATTTATAGAAAATACATGTAACATTTAAATTTCTAAATAAATTTGTTAAAGAACTAGACTTAAAGATCTTTCCGATGATACTAATTACTTAGCATAAATATTTATATTTTTAATATATAATTGCCGGCATTTTGAAAACGTTGACTTCTCGAAGCGAGAATGACATCTATTTTGAGATGAAGGGAGTACGTGCCCATGATCCTTTTTTTTTTTGGTTTCTGTATATACTGTGTATTATAAACTAATAAACATTTGAAATGCTATTAACTGTCAAGCAAGGTTTAGAAGTTTTGGTTGAGTTCTGATCAAAGTACGTACGGGTCAAGTATGTTCGTGATGAAAATAAAGGCAGCATTTAGGCGGAATCATTTGGTGGCCAAAGTACAAGTCGCATGCAGTAACTAATTGTTTTTAAGCAATTGCCTGAGCTAGGCTGGGATTAAGTAAGCAGGCACAAACATAGTTAGGCAATCTACAACCTAACCTAAAACATTCCAGATGACCTAATGCATATACATATTTTTTGGTAATTATATACATATATATGCATCACAACTAGTAATATATACATTATTCCGATCTCATCTAGAGAGAGCTAATCCTGATAATAATATTGACAACGTGCTGTCAGGTAGATTAGCTGATTTCATCTGCACCTGCACCTGCACCTGCTGCCTGCCTAGCTTGCCGGCTGCTGCCAACACCAGGCCGGAAAGCACGCAACCGTACGTGATGCATGCTGCCGGCTCGCCGGGATACAATACGTAGTACTTGTAGTATATACAATGTATTATACTGTGTGCGTGGTTGTTGTCAGATTGGAGATGAGCCGGTGGCCACCGCATCCATATCCGTCCATTTGACCAACGTTAATAGTAACTCTTAGTTAGCTACCCGTCGTCGAAATACTTACTACCACGTACGTCTCGCTGGTCAAAAGAGGATTACAACTTAAATATAACTCACTTTAATTTGTCGTTGCACTAAAAGAGGATTACAACCCTTTGTGGTATGCTTTGCCTGTGTAGCGCCGCCGTCGTCGCTGCTGCCACCGTAGGCAACCTCGTCGCCGTCGATCCCACCGCCCCTGGTAAGCAAGTAGTATAAATAAAATAACTTGTGCCTCCCATCGTCTCCCCTCCAGCAGCTCCCTCTCCGCTCTCCCCCATCCTCTGCTGCTGGAGTTTCGTCGCCGCCACCCCTGATTTGGTCGGAGGGGAGATCGATCTGAGTGCGTCTCATGTACATTGGGTCCTCCCTTGGGCGGATCTAGTCTTTGGGACTGCCTCTTGTTGCCTCCCCCTCTTGGCTACGATTTTCGCCACCACCGCTTCCGCCTCCCCATCTCAGCGAGCGCCCGATCCTGGAGCTTCCTCCCAACATAGTGGCTCTACTCCTGGTCCTTGTGCGGGCGCCGCCTCCTCTGGGATCCCGGTCCAAGCCGCTTGATAAACCTCCGGTGATGACTCCAACTGAACCTTACGGTCGTCGGTGTGCTTCTTCCTCATCGGCTTCACCGCCCGCCTTCAACCGACACTTTGTGTGGTCTCCTCCCGGGTGTACGCGTCTTTGACGCACTTACGACCCACCACCGGCGGCTCCATAGTTCCCGTTGCCAAGGACAGCGCCGCCCTGTTTCTCTCCAGATTCAGAACCTATGTGTAATTTGGTCTTCATGTGAGCACCTATCTATAAAAAGGTTGCTGCCTTACTCTAATGAACATATATGTTTGTTGCAAAAAAAAAAAAAAAAAAAAAAAAAACCCGCACCGGCTGCTGGTAGTATAGGTCGATCTAGCAGCTAGTAGCACACCTTGCCAGTTGCTTGCCGGCGTGATGAATTGTAGCACGCAACAGGCAACTGCTGGGAAAGATATAGTAGCGCGCCAGCATTTGGCTACCAAATGGTTGAGTTGGTTGCTTTTGTTTGGGGCTGCAGAAAATGAATGTGATCATATCATCCGACCATGAAGACCATGACCACATCCATTCCAATCCATCGTCCATGGACGGACCGAAGAAGCAGCCGGCATGTGCATGCTGGATAGTTTCCTTGTCGAGCGCAGCAGGGATGCACGAGCTAGGATCCAGTTGTGCGGCCGAGAGCAAGCGTGTCCATCACCAGTAGGATTCCAACTAAATATATGTATCCTAGGTATTTTTTCAGTGATTTGATATGCCCGATGACAGATGGGTGACTTTGTAAGTATTGAGTACCATCTCCGTCTTTTAGTGATGATGATTTATATCCACTAGTTGTGTTTTATATTATTTTATTATATTGAAGGCATTAATAGGTATATTATAAGACAAGAATTTTGTATAATCTCACTCTTAATGTAAATAAAAATATTAAATTATGTGAGCTAGAAAGTCTCTCCGACAAACTTCCTTACAGATGCACAAGAACAAACAAGAACAAGAACAAAGTATTTTTGGTGCAATGCAAATCACTACAACTTTTCTCAATATATTAGCAGTTATTTATATATATTTTGACACTATAAAAGGAAAGCTAAAAATAGGAAAAGAAACAAGCAAGCTATTTTTACATTATAAAAGGAAAGCTAAAAATAGGAAGGAACTTAGGATTATGGCCCCTGTTTGGATACTCTAGCCGGGCTAGAGCAAGAGTTAGTTTTTAACTTTAGTTCTAGCCCCCAAACTAGCTCTAGGCTTTGATGTGTTTGGATCCATGAGCTAGTTTAACAATAAATGCACCTTTTCAATCATTTATCACATTTACACCAATTTTGCAACACGATTTGGTGTGGCTTCTTCCCCGTGTGACCTCCTTCCATGGCACAATCGGGGATGGGGCGGATGGGATGGCGACGGCGATATCTGATGATGTCACGGACCTCGCTAGTAGCACGGACGTGCTCCTCCCAAAGCTTGACGCTGTTAAGGATGCGAGCGGACGGCCGCGCGGACGCCCCCGGGCGGCGCTGGCGTCCCTAGTCCTGGCGGCGCAGACGGTGGCGGACTCGGGCTAGGGGCGGTGGGGCCGGAGCCGTGGCGGCGTGGATGCAGCCGAGAGTCGGGCTGTGGGATTTGCTAGGGCGGGGCTAGGGGCGGCCGGGTATCTTTGGGTGGCGGACGGGACGGGAGCTAGGGCCGGCGCTCCGCCATCGTGCTCGCGGAAGAGGAAACTGCTGCGCCAAGGGATTTGGTGCGGCACGGGGAGAGAGGAAAAGCAATTTCTTTCGGTGGTCCCACTAGAACTAGCCCCAATATGCACCCTTTGGATGGGCTAGTGATTTTGGGAGGGCTAGTTGCATTTAGCCCAATTTAACCCCTCCTGTTTGGATCCCTTTAGGGCTAGTTGAGCCAAAACTAGCCCAATCTAGCTCTAGCCCAGGGATCCAAACAGGGCATGTCTTGCTTATAGATTATACTATTAATTTTCTTTCTTGCTACGTAATGTTAGGGGGGCCCAACTCCGCCACCGCCGTCGTCGAAATACTTACTACCACGCACGCCTCGCTAGTCAAAAGAGGGCTACAATTTAAATATTACTCACTTTAATTTGTCGTTGCACTAAAAGAGGATTACAACTCTTGGTGGTATGATTTGCCAGTATTGCGCCGTCGTCATCGCTGCCGCCACCGCCGCAACCTTGTCGTCGTCGATCTTGCCGCCCCTGGTAACTAGTGTAAATAAAATAACTCGCGCCTCCCCATTGTCTCCTCCAGCAGCTCCCCCTCCGCCCTCCCCCATCCTCTCTTGCTGAGTTTCATCACCGCCGCCCCCGATCCGGTCGAGGGGAGATCGATATGAGTGTGTCGCGTAGATCGGATCCTCCCTTGGGTGGATCTAGTCTTTGGGACTGCCTCTTGTTGCCTCCCCCCTCTTGGCTACGATTTCCGCCACCACCGCTTCCGCCTCCCCATCTCAGCGCCGCCGGTCCCGGAGCTTCCTCCCAACATGGTGGCTCTACTCCCGGTCCTTGTCGGCGACGGCGCCGCCCCCCCCGGATCTCGGTCTAAGCGGCTTGATAAACCTCTCGTTGATGACTCCAACCGGACCTTACGGCCGCCGGTGTGCTTCTTCCTCATCGGCTTCACCGCCCCGCCTCAACCAACACTTTGTGTGGTCTCCTCCCGGTGTACGCTGCGTCTTTGACGCATGCGCGACCCACCACCGGGCGGCTCCATCGTTCCGTTGCCATGGACAGCGCTGTCCTGTTTCTCTCTAGATTCAGGACCTATGTGTAATTTGGTCTTCATGTGAGGACCTATCTAAAAAGGTTGCTGCCTTACGCTAATGAACATATATGTTTGTTGCAAAAAAAAAAAAAAAAAAAAAAAAAAAGAGAGAGAGAATCCGCACCGGCTGCCGGCCGGCTGCTAGTATAGGTCGATCTAGCAGCCAGTAGCACACCTTGCCAGTTGCTTGCCGGCGTGATGAATTGTAGCAAGCAACAGGCAACTGCTGGGAAAGATAGTAGCGCGCCAGCATTTGGCTACCAATGCAGAGGGTTGAGTTGGGAACCCACGCGAACGAATTTAAAGCAAAATTGAGATAGAAAAACGTACGGTGTAGTGGTGGTTGGGAAGGTGGCGGGCAAGTGAGAAGAATTAAGCAATTCAAGACGACGGCGACGTACAAGACCAAGATCCAGTGGCCCTGTCGCGTACGTGGTCGCCCAGATCGAGCAGGTTGATGGCTCCTTCGAGTTATAAATACTTGATGTAATAGTATCCGTAGCTTTTTAGCCCTTGATTGATTTTCTTTCTCACTATGACTACATACTACAAAATTCGGTTACCTGTGTCTGCCCATGATCTTTTCTGTATACTGTATAATAAACTACTCCGTGTTCTTTCAAAAAAATAAACTACTCCGCCGTGTGGATAAATAAATATTTGAAATGCTATTAACTGTCAAGCTAGATTTAATAGCACTTCATCATGATTATAGATTTCCAACGGGCGGCCCGGCCCGGCCCGCCCCGAGGTGTGCGGGCTCGGGCTGGCCCGGCCAGCTCTCGGGCCACGGGCTTCACCGGGCCGTGCCCGATCGGGCCGTGCCTAGGGGTCGCCCAGCCCGCCCCCACGGGCCGAGAATCGTGCCGCCCCGCCCGCCGACAAAAACTACGGGCCGGGCCGCCCACGGCCGATGCCGGCGATCCGGCCGCCATCGCATCGCATGCGCCGCCGCCGAGGCAGATCCGTCCCGCCGCGCATCCGCACGGCTCGCCGCCGGGCCGAGGTAAGAGCGCCACACCCATGGTAGATGCGCCGGGGGAGAGAGAACTAGTCCACTCGACCGCACATGTGCCCATGCAAGAGCTCGCGGGCCGCACACGAGCCAAGGGCCGAGCGCATGCGGGTTCCAAAGATAGGAAGAGAGAGAGGCGGTGCCGCCAACAATCCAAAGATGCGAGAGCTCCGTGGCGAGAGGGAAAGAGGGAGGAAAGAAGGGAGTGATGTGTGGCCGTCCATTCGCTCAAGATAAGGATAAGGATAGAGGAGGAGAGTTGGGCTCTGCTGGGCCAAAATAGCCGTTTGTGTGTGGCGTTTTTTTCCTCAAATTACAGGCCCATAGCAGCCCGCAGCCATACCACCGGGCCGGGCCGTGCTTTGAGGCCGTGCCCGGGGGTCGGCCCAAGCACGCCCGGCGGGCCTCTCCGGCCTCCCTACGGGCTCGGGCCTTTTTGGGCCGGGCCAAAATGCCGTGCTTCGGGCCGGGCCTTCGGGCCGCATGGAAATCTATAATCATGATGATGAATACTTGAATCTCTGGTCAGAACTCAACGAAAACCAAACCTAGCTTAATGACAGTTAATTAATTAAATTGGTGGACAACGCAGGAGCTAAAACAATGCAGGTGGCATCAGGTAATCTACTCGACAGCACGTTCTCAACATTTTTATCAGGATTAGCTATAGTAGGATAATAATGTGTGCATATTATTACTAGTTTTGTATATGCATGTATGCACATGTATTAGGTCACCTGGAATGTATTAGGTTAGATTGTAGATTGCCTACCTATATTGTGCCGGCTTATTTAATCCCAGCCCAGGCAATTGCTGATAGATACTAAGTTGCTACTCGGACTTGTACTTTGTCCACCTGCTGCTGCCAACCCGGCCCGGACGCCCAGAGAGCCAGACATACGTGATGCTGCCGGTTCGGCAGCATGCAATACTCTACGTAGTACGTGTATATACGTACTATGTATTATACAAGTACGTATGCGTGCGTGTTAGTTGTCAGGTTGGAGATGGGCCGGTGGCCACCGCATCCGTCCGTTTGACCAACGTTGCCCGTCGTCCAAATACTGGCTACTACGTCTCGCTGGCGGCGCCTGGTCAAAAGAGGATTACAACTTGAATATAACTCATTTTGTAATTTGTCGTTGCACTAAAAGATGATTACAACTGAAATAAGATACGAGTAGAATTGCTAGAATACAGTATACGCCAATCAGGCAGGCAATAAAGAAACTGAAAAGTTTCTGTACATGTGAATCTACCCTTTAATTTCCTCGTTTCCAGGTTTGCTGAAAGGGAGTGTAGAACGATGAAGTCCTGAATCCAGGCACAAAGAAAAAAAAAAATCGTTTGGAGACGTCTCTGTTGATTCACATAATAAAAAAATGAAGCTGTTTCTCACATCCAAATATGAGCCCTTTACGTCTCATTGATCCTCCCCTCATGGCGATAGCAAAAGGAACTAGAATAGATACTATTTGAGAAACGTATGTACTATAGGATGGGTGAGGGTGAAGATCAGATACGTACGTATCTAGCCATGCATCCATATTCCACATCACTATACAAAGTCAGATACATCATACATGCATCGACTCAGCATCCGTATTAAAATCGAATGTTGACACGGATATCTAGCCAAGGGTTTTGTGATGGTTGGATGTATGAAATTATCCGGCGGATTCAAACGCAGGCACCGGCCGCCCCGCCTAGCAGGTGTAGCAGCTAGTAGTACGTTGTTGCTGGCCTGATGAATTGGGTGGCTATAGCAAGCAACAGGCAACTGATGGGCGCATGCATTGGCTACCAATGCAGCAGAGAGTTGAGTTGGTTGGTTGGGGCCGCAGAAAATGAAGGTGATAGTATATCCGGCTATGAGACCATTGCATCGGCCATGGACCGAACAAGCAGCAGGCATGTGCACGCCTGCGTGCCACTGAACTGAACAAATGGCCACGGATAGTTTCCTTGTTGAGCGCGGCAGGCAGGATTCTTTGGCGGATCGAGGGAGGACGACGCGGCACGGCAGATATGACGACGATGGTGTCCCTCTCGTCGATGGTTGACCTCGGCAGGGACCGCATCTACGGAACGAGATCGAGGGTGTTTTGCCGTTGGTACGTACGAGTACTAGTATACTTTGTAGTGTACAGTATGCAACGATGACGACAGACATGACGAGCTCTGGAACCTGGCCGAAACGAAACCCTCGATCGGATCGATTCCGTCGTGGATCGATCTGTTTCGTGATTCCAAGCCGGCCGGCCGGCAGTGCGCGCGGAGCCAGAGCATTGGCCGACCGCTGAGGTGGCTGCAAATGTGTGTACGTTCGTACACCGTTGCAGCAGGAACAGGCAACTGCCGCCTGCATGTAGCCGCTGGACCCGAGCAATAAATAAATGAGATGGAGCTGGTTGTTGGTTGGTTGGGGAGGATGCCCATGGCCCCTGGGATCAGATCGAATGAAAACAAGAGAGAGAGAGAGAGCTCGTCAGGTCTGCGCCATCGCCGACCTGCTCGATCCCTTGGCTTTCCTTCGGTTCGGTGCACCCATGCCCCGACGGGCCGCGATACACCAAACCAAACAGATAGGAGGGTCCCTCGATGAACATGACCTGTCGCTCGCTGCATGCTATGCTTGCAGGTCGTTGACGCATCATGGAACGCGTCGCGTGGTCCAGCCGCCGGCCGGGACTTGAATGGGGTTTGTTCGCTGCATGCTGCAGGTACCGATCGAGGATCTGCTGGCGCCCTGCTGCTCGATCAGTCTGCAACGACTGCACAGAATGTCGTGAGGAGACATGGCTACGGCTATGGTCGCCACACCGTGGTTACGTGCACCATCACCCGCGCGACGTACGTACGTACGTGCCGCTTCCACATGGCCGCGCACGCAGCACACGGCACAGTAGCACACACGCAACGCCCCTTTCGTTAATTTCGTGCGCGGCTGGGTCATGTTACTCATGTAGGCGAGGACGGATGAGCGGCCGCCCGGAAATTTGGACATCTTTCGCCAGCTTCCGTCCGTCATGTGTCGCTTGCTTAATTCCATCGTTCGGGGCCGGGCGGCTTCCTCTGCACGACGATCATGCTGTCATGGTTTGCAAGTACTTACAGCCTGCAAGTACTTCTAGGGTACGTGTGTGTGCACAAAATCGACAGTACACCCAAAAAGTGCAGCTCGTTGTACAGGCATCTCTCGACGCACCGTGTATGTACATTCTTCTTTCGCTATTTTTGGTCTTCCTTTAATCTATGGATGATGCGACAGCAGCAGGAGACCCCAACATGTGCGACTTTTTTTCCCAAACAAGTCAACCACCCACAGCTTTCGTACGGCCCGTGCTTTCGCCATGCATGCACCCAAGCTACAAGCCTGCAATATCAATGCTTCAATGGTAGGATATGTATGTGAAAAGCAAGCTCATCCACTCTTGTGGAGGGACGTGATCAATGCCCATTGTTGGATTGATAAACCCTCGATCGAGCTCCATCGATCAGTGCCTCTAATACACAAGTTTCAGCGAGTAAAGTAATTCCATAGTACTCCTAGCTTGCGACAAACTCCCCTGTTACGCAGTTTTACCTATCCAGGTACGATCGATATACCACGGGTTTTGACCAGTCGATATATGCTGCTTTGGGCTAGCTTCCATGCGGGGTACCGTGTACAGCCTTAAATTGATGATTACAGCAACTATACTAAACATCGGTAAGTCCAGCTGCACGTCGATATATCGTTGACCCCGGCGAGGAAGGTAGGAGTATGTACTAGCTAGTACTCGTACTGTACTGTACTACTACCTGGTGCAGCCGTGCTGATCGACGCCGGCCCGTGTGCGTGCGTGCTGTGCGTGTGCTCTGCGTGTCTTGGTTTGCAAGAACAACAGGCCGCACGAAGCAGCTAGCACAGCCTATACGACTAGCGTGCGTGCGTCCTAGGTCGTGTAATATACGGTGTTGACAAAATGGGTACCGAGTGCAGCCAAAGAGTTGCTCCTTTTATTACAACTTCACTCATCAGCATTTCCGGCCCAGTACGTGTAACTTGTACTTCCTGATACGTTCTTAAAATATATAAATCTCGCTTCGTAGGAAGTCAAATATTCTTTTTTTAACTCAACATGTCATTAAATGAATTATAGAATATATATATATATATATATATATATATATATATATATATATTCATAATAATAAAACTACTATAACATAAAAATCTAGAGTTTTTGGTGTTCTTGACCCTACTTTGAATTGCAATGGTGATTTTACCCTCATTTTTTAAACTTTGTGATTTTGCCCTTCACTACTTGCAAGTCAACTCGTTTTTACTCCTGGTCAATGCGATTTTGCCTTTGTTTTGACCGTTGACTGGGGGCAAAATCGCGTTGACTTGCTGGTAGTGAAGGGCAAAATCACAAAGTTAAAAAATAAGGGCAAAATCACAAAGTCACTTCAAAGTAGGGTAGAAACACTTAAGCCCGAAAATCTAAATCATATCTTCTAGAAACTTCGGGTTGACTCCTGGTAAAATTCTTTTCACTTCATATAAAACGAGATTTACTTATTTTTTTTTTAGAACGGCGGGAGGAGCTAGATATAGTATGCGCTCAAGACACACCTTCCATTACATTCTTTTTCCACCCTTTTTCCCTTCTTCTCCACTTCATTTATGGATGGATGATGCGACGGCATGCAGGAGACCCAACATATATTATTCGAGGTTTTTCTTTTGGCAAATAAGTCAACACCCTGATCTGATCAGCTTTCGTACCGGCCGTGCTTTCGACATGCGGCAAAAGTATGGTGCTTTCAAAGCGTCATCTAAACGCCAACCAGCACGAGGTTGCCAACAAAGCCGTACGTCGTCACCAATCTCAACGCCGCCGCGCCGTGTTACCGTGTGTTTATCCATAGTAGCTTGCAAGAAACTCCCGGTGTGTTACGGTACACTGGTTTTAACCAGTCCATATATCCTGCTTGTGGGCTAGCGAGTTTGGAATATGCGGGGGACGTAGCGTGTAGAGCATCAGCGAGATGATTACAACAAGTATATATACTAATCATCCGTAAATCCATTTTAAGCTTAACATCGCTTAATAATATACTAAACAGAGGTAGGGGCCGGGAATGATGATATGGTGGTGGTGGTCAAACTATATATGCCTTGAAGGGCGTACGTACACGTAACATGGCTCGTCCTATCGCCACCATGATCTGCCTAGAGGAGTGTACAATACTCTATTTGGCATGTCGACGTACGAGAAATAATAAGGGACCCCAAATAATAGAGCGCACTGTTCGGGCGTATTACTCCTCGATCGTACATGGACTTACTTAACTTTGAGGTTTGGCACCATGCCAAATCACGAAAGACGCAAAGAGCAGACATATATACAGATACAGTGCAGCAGCTGGAACTGCCCAACAAAACGTGCCGACACCATATTAAAACCAACGCACACACACTCGTCATGCTCCAGCCTCGCCGTGGCCGGCAGGCATTTGCACGGCGCGGCCCCAGCCAGCCAGCCCACCGCGCGCACGTTGCCGCCGTAGATAGCCGTAGCACGCGGCCGCACGTAAAAGAAGCGTCCAGCACCAGCGAATCGAAACCCAACCACGCCACGGCGCGCGTCATCATGCCGGGACTGCCGGGCAGCTGCCGCCTGCCGCTATTCACGCACGCGCAGGCAGGTCGCAGCATTTAACTCGGCGACTGGCCGGGCGGCCGGCCGTCCCCCCAACCCCCGCCCTTCCTTGGCCACCACCGTCTTAATGGTCGCTCCGGTGGTTGCACCCACCCGGCCACCGCCATCTCTCTCTAGCTCTGTTCCGGTCTCCGGTCTTCCCCTTCCATCCACCATCCACCCATCCCGGCGACTCCTATATATTCCCGCCCGTCCTCTCCACCACACCTTCCAAACTCGCTCCCTCCACCGCTGCCTACGAAGCTAGCTACGAGCAGCCAGCAGCAGTCTACTTCGCCTCGCCGACGAGCAGCCACCACACGACGGCCATGAGCAGCCAACACCATCAGCCAGAAACCACGGCTCCCGCCGCCGCCTCCTGCGGCGGCGCCGCCGCCATGCCCACCACCCCCATCCCCACGATCAAGAACCCGCGCCACCACACTCGCCCTCTCAAGCAGTTCTACCACCTCGCCATCTCCAACTTCCTCTACCTCCTCCTCGCACCACTCCTCGCCATCGCCGCGCACCGCCTCTCCCCACCACAGCCTCACCTCCCTCTCCACCTCCCTCCACACCACGCTCCTCTCCAACCCGCCCCTCTCCATCTCCCTCCTCGTCCTCGCCGCCGTCCTCACCACCGCCTACCTGATCCGGCGCCCGCGCGCCGTCTACCTTCTCGACTTCGCGTGCTACAAGCCGGGGCCGGAGCACGTGGTGACGCGTGAGCGGTTCATGCGTCAGTCGGAGGCGGCGGGTCTCTTCACCGCCGACAACCTCGCGTTCCAGCGGAAGATCCTGGAGCGTTCCGGCCTCGGGCAGGAGACCTACTTCCCCGCCGCCGTGCTCAACTCGCCGCCCAACCCGTGCATGGCGGAGGCGCGTGCGGAGGCCGAGGCCGTCATGTTCGGCGCCATTGATCAGGTCCTCGCCAAGACTGGTGTCAAGGCGAGGGAGATTGGGGTGGTGGTGGTGAACTGTAGCTTGTTTAATCCGACGCCGTCGTTGTCCGCCATGATCGTGAATCATTATAAGCTCAGAGGGAATGTTGCTAGTTATAACCTTGGTGGGATGGGGTGTAGCGCTGGACTCATCTCCATCGACCTCGCCAAGCAGCTGCTCCAGGTAAACGAAGCTGATTCATCTGATCCTAGCTTGTATAATTTCCTCTCCGGCGTGCTATCAGCGAGCTGAGTGCGATTCCATGGGGATTTGGAGCTGAGGGAGTGTGTGTGTGTGTGTGACGACTGATGAGCGTTCTGGGTGGGGTGGGGTGGGTGGTTCAGCCACCGTGGCTGCTGGTTGCCGATGGCCGGTGATGGGTGAACGGACGGTCGAGTCGAGATCGAGTGGTCTGACGAAGCCGGGGAGTTTTGACTTGGGTTTGACTCTGCGTACTTAGGTGTAGGTCTTGATAGTGTAGTGGTTTCAAGGTTTGGTACGGAAATTTTGGTCCATATAGTTTGAGATGAACTTTATTGATTAGGTTCCAAATTAATTGGATCGTACTACAAGGTAGAAATGGATTAGGTGGCATAAAGAAATAGATTAGGTTGCAATTTTGCTAATTCATGTACAATTGAATTACTCATTAATTCGAGCTATTAGTTTGAACGTTGTGAGGATTTTCGTCTAGTTTTACTGATTATTAGGATGCAAGTAATTAGCACATTTTGGCTGTGTACGTAGGCAAGTTCAGATTTTAGCAAAAATTTTGGGCAAGTTGGAACGTTCATAAAAGAATAAATATTCATGCGACCATGTGACACATATATTTTGGGTTGCTAGCTGTTAAATCTTGTTGTGGATCAAATTTATAATTAGCAAAAAAAAATTATTTGTATCATCGTTCTATATACATATGTAAACAAAGTTTAACAAACGTTTGGAGCAGTTTTGAAGTTTTCAAAAAAAGCTTAGATTTTGGGAAAAGTTAGCAAACTTTGGCTTTCATTGAAACTAGAAAGGTCCGGCAAATTTTGTATGAAGGGGTTGAAAGTGAAATTCCAGTTATTAGCCGCAACTATTGTGTTTATAGCTAATTTGTATATCATCGTCATCAGTATCGTATTGATCGATGTCATCACCAACTAGTTAAGCATATATTATTACTGTATTTTCTACTTAAAAACTACTCGAAATCGTGTTTGTTGTTCGAATGAATAAAAGATATAGCAATGGACCGTTTTCGGGACACAGAAACCTACCTGTTTGGGGAGAAAAATCTGCTGTTTTTTTTTTCGAAAGATTACCAAATTGAGGATCGATTTAAAAATCATCTTCTAACTGCCAACTGCCAACCATAGCAAGATCCTATCTGTTTCCTGTTCAAGTGCACCACCCAATCCCATAGCACACCCAATCGCCATCACCCAATCACTCGAAATGGCCACGTTGGCTTCACACGCATCATCTAGAACATCGCTAGCGTGTAGTACATGCGAGGTAGAGTAGCTCCTGATCGATCACCAGCCAACCAACCAACCAACACGAAACTGCACCCAGCTGGCCTTGCTGCTGCTGCTTCTAGGCTCTTCTTCCTCCCGTCCTTTCTCTCTCAGCTCGCTCTTAACGTTAATGGCGACCCGCCGGTCGGTTGGCCGGCCGTCCACATCAATGCAGTTCTAGGTTGCTGCCGCACGTATCAGCATCCATCGCCTGCAACCAATGGTGGTCTCCGCATGGGTCCGGCATGGGCACCGCTAGCTGTGCATGCAGTTCTCCCTGCAGCTATCTCTCGATCGCCATTGATGACCAACAGCTGACAGAAAGCTCGCCGAGTAAATGCGATCGAGTAGGAGTAGTTGGCAGGTCAGATCGATGAATCGTGTGGTCAGAATCAGATCGATGAACCTGATGCATGTCGTCGTCTTTGCTGTCTGATGAACAAACAGGTGCACCGGAACACGTACGCGCTGGTGGTGAGCATGGAGAACATCACGCTCAACTGGTACAGGGGCAACAACCGCTCGATGCTCATGTCCAACTGCCTCTTCCGGATGGGCGGCGCGGCGGTGCTGCTCACGAACCGTCGCTCCTCCCGTCGTCGCGCCAAGTACCAGCTGGTGCACACGGTGCGCACGCACCACGGCGCCGACGACCGCGCGTACCGGTGCGTGTTCCAGGAGGAGGACGAGGACGGTCGCGTCGGCGTGGCCCTCTCCAAGGACCTGATGGCCGTCGCCGGCGAGGCGCTGAGGACCAACATCACGACGCTGGGGCCGCTGGCGCTGCCCATGTCGGAGCAGATCCTGTTCCTGGCGTCGCTCGTGGCGCGGAAGGTGTTCGGCGTCAGGGGACTCCGGCCGTACATCCCCGACTTCAAGATGGCGTTCGACCACTTCTGCATCCACGCCGGCGGACGGGCGGTGCTCGACACCATCGAGAAGAACCTCGAGCTCAGTCCGTGGCACATGGAGCCGTCCAGGATGACGCTGTACAGGTGGGGGAACACCTCCAGCAGCTCGCTCTGGTACGAGCTGGCGTACACGGAGGCGCAGGGGAGGGTCCGGCGAGGTCACCGCGCGTGGCAGATCGCGTTCGGGTCGGGGTTCAAGTGCAACAGCGCCGTGTGGCGCGCGCTGAGGACCATTGATCCGAAGAAGGAGAGCGATGTTGGGAACCCTTGGGTGGAGGAGATCCATAGGTTCCCCGTCGAGGTGCCCAAGGTGGAGAGCGTCGTCGTGTCCTGACGTGTGTCGGAGGACGAAGCTGCAAGAGTGCTACTAGTTGTTGTCTCTCTGTTTTTCAGTTCTTTTTTACTACGTTCTGAGAATTCTTTATTAAATATATAAGTATGTCGACAAATTAAAAGTGCGTGCTGATGGAGTAGGGAAGAAGTTCTGTAACTGTAAACATACCTTAATACAACAACAAGTGTGATGATTGAATGAGATGTACTGTAGCTGACATGGTTTATTTGGAGCTTCGATCGGAAGCAGAAACGACCTGATGTGGATCAGTTGGGTTTGGCACTGGAATAAAAGACTTTAAACTGTATAAAACTTGCCCAATTGGGTGTCTGAAACTGTGTTCAAATTAGTTAATAACGTGGATAAAATGATAAATGTACATAAACCATGGTTTTGTACTCCTACGTCATTGGACTGGGCCTTATTGGGTACCCCTTTAACTTTTGTTATTTTCAATCAGCCCAGCTATGGGAGGGTTGCAATATGGCTATTTTGGTTGCAACTGGTATCAATTGCATCTAAGTCCGATGGTCGACAGGTGGTTGCGGTTGGAACGTCCACAATAGCCTCGTGCAACCACTTAAGATGTGGCGTTGCAACAGATCTGGCGCTATTGCAACGAACGGCAAGGCCTACTGCAACCAATACTTGGTTGCAAGAACAAATATTGCAACGAACAAAAAAGACTAATACAACCAATACTTGGAGAACTCACCAATAGCGACCAGCTACTGTAGGAGGGGCTGCTCGTTGCAATAGCTACTCACCAAAAAAAAGGTAGTTATATATCAGCTACTGTAGGGCCAAAATAGGAGGGGCTCAACTCGGGTACTGTAGCGAGGGCTGGCATGCAGGGGCCATGCCCCCCCCCCCTATATCATGTCAAAAATTTTATGCAACAGTAATCATTCACATATCCTTTGAATTCCCTTGTTAAATCTTGTTTTGTCTTCACTTTCTCTAACCGAGCCTGAACACCTTGGGTTGCATGAAGCTGATTCATGCATCACCCTTACCTATGCTCGGCATGGGAATTTGATTTGGACATTCATCATCTTTGTTGATTAGTTGCACTAGATCAACTCTCTGATTGTCTTGCTTCGCGCACGCCTTGCATCGTCGATGGCGAACAGTGCTGCTACAGTAAGGCCAGATTGCTTAGCTGAAGTGGTCGCAGCCATGCATTCGGATCCCTTGATGAGATGGTAGCGCACATTCCTCTGGCTCACATCCTCAACTTTGGCCCTGAGCTCCTTCATGTGCTTGGCTATACGGCGCCCTCGAGTAGGGTGCGAGGGAATCGCCACCGGGAGGGTTTCTTGAGACGAACAACAAAAATCTTGGAGATTGTCCTAGACGTCATAAGAAGCTTGCCCACACTCAACGCCGTTGCCTCCATGGCCACTAGCGGAGGCAAGAGGGGTGGGCAGGTGAAATCTCATGTTTGGTTTTGGAAATTGATGACACACTTGTTATGCTAATCCTTTGCTCTAAGTGTATGACTTGAGAGATAAGATTGCATGGATGACGTGGAGCATGATGATCATGAACATGGACGACGATGGTGGACATGATGGATCGTCAAGCTCGGCGTGTCGTTTTGAGAGGAACCCGGAGATCAAGACAAAGGTATACTTGATAGGGTTTTTCTTTTGGTGATCAAGACACGATAGAGCGTGTGATCACATTATAGGTTAGATAGCCGACTATCAAGAGGGGATGCCGCGACTAATCCTTTGGTGAAGTGCTTCTAGGTCCAATTGACTTGCATATTGCATTTAGGACATGAAAGCACTAACCGTTCTTGCCTAACCGATTGACATGCTAACATACGTGGTATTGAGATGATCTTCGACGTGTTGGCAACTTGTGGTAAGAGGCGAAGCAAGGTTGAAGCACGCGACAACACAAGGCTGAAATTCGCGAGCAGTGACGGGCCTTCGACCGAAGCCGGAGCTCGAGCGAGGAAGCACCGACCGGACGGTCCGGTCCGGCCGTGAGTCTCGATCGATTCCAAAGAAGCATGTTTTCGAGCTCGACTTCGGGATCGACCGGACGCATGGACCGGAAGCATGAAGACGTTTGTCACCGTGGGGGCCAGGGTGCTTTTCCTGTCTAACCGCACGCACGAAATGGTGCGACGACGCTTGACCGGACTCTCGGCCGGTGAGTCCTGTCCACTGCTGCAAAAGCCTATTTCAAAGCACAACGGCTCTATTTCGAGGGGAGCTCTATATATACTTGGATGGCCGGTTCTTTGAGCTCCCTCTTGCACATTTGAACACTCCTACACACTTATGAGCTTGTGAGACTCCTCTCCACTCATCTCTTCATCCAAACTTCGAATCTTTGGTGAGATTGAGAGTGATAGAAGTGCATTGCATTGCTTGGTTGCATTTAGAGGCACTTCATCCTTGGAGAAGCCGCGATTTCGTTTCTCTTGGGAATTTGCTTGGTTCCCTAGCGGCTTGGAGCAAGAGGCGGTGTTGAGCTCGATTGGAGCTTGTTCGAGGCCACACCTGGTGGTTTTGTGAGGGGTCGTTCCTTACCCCGCTGGAGATTCACGAAAAGGAGCACTAGTGGATTGCTCGTGGGCTTGTTTGATCCTCTCTTGTGATCGGTGTGCTTGAGCTCCCACCGATTTGGCACCGTGCCATTAAGCTTAGCAACCGTCAAGTGAGTGTATCGCCACAACGGGGACTAGCGTGCCGGCAAGCACGTGAACCTCGATGAAAAATCATCGTGTCACTTGTACTAGCTCGTTGGAGATTTCTTGTACACGGTGAATGGCTTCGACCTCGACACTACAACGGTGGTATTGTATTCTAGCACCTCTTTGCTTTACTTTGATAACATATCTTGTTAGGGTGCTTAGTTGGTTAGCCTGAGTAGCTTGAGCAGTTTGCTTAGTCTTGTTAGCTCCTAGAAGTAAAATTATTTAGCCTCTTTGTTCACCTAGGAGTAATCTAGCGACCTAGCCTTTGATTGTGCTTAGAGACTATACAATTAACTTGCGGCTTGCTTAGCTAGATTGTCGCACCGCTTATTTAGCTTCGCCATCTTATATACTAACCACCTTGCTTAGTGTTGTTGCAAGAATTTTTAATAGGCTATTCACCCCCTCTAGCCATTAGGACCTTTTCAAAGGGGCCATGCCCCCCCCAACGATGTTTAAACGAGGAAGTGCCGAAATGACCTAGCGGCTTTTTCGCGGGCGCCCGTTGATTCCCCCCCCTCCCGCTCTCGCCTTGACCGATTCAAAATCCCTAAGACCCTAACCATCGTGCCCACGGGCGGCGCAACACAACCAACTCCTCGAGGCCAAGACCACGAGTCCGCGACCACTCTCTCGCCTAATACTACTAAGCACCCAAGTAGTCGATCGCCGATCAACCCATACTTTCCACGAGGCCAGGTCAGGAATAAATGGGAGATTAATTTCTAAGAGATTGCTTGATAATCTACATCGAGAAGGAGATTGCAATTCAGTTCACAACTGATACTCTTATTGATAATTTCTATTTTATGAAGACACGCAGAGTAAGACTAAAATGGAAAGGTTACTTTTGCCTACAAGAACTTTATGTATTGAAAATATGAAACTATGACTTTATATGTGATATTTTTGGTAAAGTTTATCCAATCTTCATCTTTCGTGGTAGTACAATAACAATAGCCGATTATTTGTACTTGACTGGCCCCTCTGGCTCCGCCACTATCCATGGCTCTGCTGTGTTTCTGTATGGATATGTGGCAGAAGTGATATTCTATATATATATGCTCATACCCCTGATGACAGACTTATATATAGTACCTGAAAAGTAAGAAAAGAAGGCTTCAATTTAACTTGGACATCCAATAAATTTTAAGGCACAAAGGATGCAGGCCAGGTAGAGGGAATTATTCCACATTTAATCCAGATGGTTTGTCAATCCTACAATATGGATGACACAGTTATGTTTATGAGCCATGATGTTCAAAAAGGCAAGAAATATGAAGCTTTTATTAAGTACCTTTGAACAATTATCGGGCTTAAAGATAAACTTCCATAAAAGCGAGATTTTTTGCTTTGGTAAAGCAAAAGAGCAGGAAGAATTTTATTCGCAGTTGTTTGATGTGTTGTTGGAAAATTTCCTTTCAGATACCTTGGACTACCTATGCACTTTAGGAAACTAAATAATAAAGACTGGAAGGTTATTGAGGAGAGGATTCAAAAGAAACTAAGTGGATGGAAAGGTAAATTGTTGTCGAGTGGGAGGGCGACTGGTCCTCATAAATTCGGTATTGTCCAGGTTTACCGATGTTTATGATGTCTTTTTTGAACTACCAAAAGGTGTTCTTGAAAAATAGATTGCTTTAGATCGCTGCTTTCTACCGGCAAAAAGATGGAAATAAAAAGAAATATAGATTAGCAAAATGGGAAATACTTTGTCAACCCAGAGATCAAGGAGGTTTGGGCATTCAAAATTTGTGTATACAGAATAAATGCTTACTAAGTAAGTGGCTTTACAAACTACTAAATGAGGATGGTTTGTGGCAAGAATTAATCGAAAATAAATATATAAAAGACAAGACTTTGAGGAGTTGTTATAAAAAGCCAACAGATTCACATTTTTGGAAAAGCTTGATGAATATTAAAGATTGTTTTTTAGATCTTGGCTCTTTTAAGGTAAAAGATGGGTCTCAAACCAGTTACTCGCACGATACCCGGTTGGGAAATAAGCCTCTAAAAGATAAATTCCCTTCGCTTTTAACATTGTTAGGAGAAAAAAATGATTCTCAAGGCACAAGTACTTAGTTCAGTCCCGCTAAATATTTCTTTTTTAGACGAATTTAGTGGGAGCAAATCTAAATGCTTGGTATAGAATTGTTGCATCCGTGCAAAATTTAAATTTAAGCGAACAGAGGGATATTTTCTCTGAGTCTAAATGCATCCGGAATCTTTACAAATCAAGTCTATGTATGCCGCTAAATTAACAATGGTGTTAGAGTGTCAAAAGATATTTGGCGATTAAAGTTCCTATGAAAATTAAAATATTTCTTTGGTACCTAAAAAGGTGTGATTCTAACTAAAGATAATTTAGTTAGACGTAATCGAATGGTGACAAAAATTGTTCGGTTTGTCACTCTCCTAAAACAATTCAACATCTTTTTTTTTGAGTGTTTTTATGCCAAATTCTTATGGCGCGCTATACATATACTTTTTGGTTTAGCTCCTCCCACTAGTATGAATGACTTATTCATAAGGTGGTCAAAAATTGCAAATAAAAAGTATAATTCTTTGTTATTAACTGCAGCTGCCGCACTTTGTTGGACTATCTGGTTGACAAGGAATGAAGTAGTTTTTGATAAATGTAGACCAAAAATCTTTCTTGCGTGTATCGCTCAGGGAACGCATTGGGTACGTCGCCAAGGCAAGTCTCTAGCGCATGAGGACCACGGATCGACCGATACATGCTTTGCACAAGATCTTGAGTCATCACATATACAATTTTTGTTCCAGTTGGTTGGTCATCTGCAAGACTTATTGGTTACGCTTAGGGAAAACTTTTCTATTCTGTCCGCAAAACTTGTTGCAGACGTTATTTTTAAATTAGGACTTACTTTGTAATAGTTGGTCTGATTCGGTTGATAGATGAAGCCGGATTTGTTAATCCATTATCTAAAAAAAAAAAAAATTTAAGGCACCATCCTGGCTGCAGATGTCATACCTGAATCGTTGAATGGCGTTAGAACCGGGGCTCACACAGCAAATATGTTACGACTGTGAGTAACAATAATAAAAATTCAACCATTCAAATGTATTGTTGATGACAACACACTCATCACAACAGCACTAAAAGGCTTTCACTATCGTGAGTGTATAGTATATGAGTGTGTGCTATGTACTGTGCGTTTGGGAGAAATCTTCCACTAGTATATGTACATCCAAATTTAGATGCTCAAAATGAAGCCCTTGAAAAACTGGTGAAAATGTATTTATTAGTATTACTACCTTTCATGACCTACTGTGAGAAGGCGCTGTGACGAATTGAAGCTGTAGGTCGCTGGACGGCCCAAGAGCTTTCTGAAGTGGATTCTTTGGGTTTGGCACTGGAATAAAGGACTGAAAACTGTAAAACTTGAAACTAGTCCAATCGGGTAACTGAAACTCTGTCCAAACTTGAAATTTACCCTTGCGGAACAACCTGTCGACTCCACTACACTCTGCACTTCCAGACAGACGACTCTCTCAATTCAGCCGATCACCGGATAAGCGGACACATGAACCATCTACAAGCTCCTCAAAGCAAGGGGACAGCCCAACGACCCGGCCTCAACCTTCATATGGAAGAACGCTGCTTCTCCGAGGGTCCAACTCTTCATTTGGTTGCCGAGCAAAGGCCGAATACAGACAGTGCAGGTCCAACGTATTCAGGAAGAAGGTTGTGGACTCACCTGATTTTGTCTGGTTTGGGGCGCCCAGATGAATCTCCAGAACACATCATCTGCAGTCAGCCTGTACATGGGTTGGTTAATGCGGTTTCTGGGCAGAACCCTCTTAAACCGGTAGATATCTTCTTCCACGGTTTCCTAACCATGGGTTTCATGAGTTTCGTCGGGTTTGCCGCTGTTCCGTCTTTTTGCCGCCGTGGTCTCCGTCGCCGCCGCGCTCTCCTGGTTCGCGCAGCTCCGGGCCCGCTCCTTCATCGAGGCCCGCCTCCTGCCCGGCACCGCGCCGACGCACGTATATAACCCGCCACGAACGTGCGGACGCCGCCCGCGCCACAAAACCAGCCGTGCCCCGTGCGTGCGCGCGGCATCTTGTCCCGTCCGTCCCCGATGGCCACGCCCGCGCCGAGGCCGCCGCAGCGCGCAAGCGCAATTGCCGGCGCCACCCTGCTCGCCCTCGTCGCCGCCGCCGCTGCATCCGTCGTGCGCGGACAGCGGACAGTGGCGGCGACGTGCTACGCCGGGCGCAGCGCGAGGAGTTCGCGGGCGTGGATGGCCGGCGTCCGGCGGGCATCCACAAGCGGCCCGAGCTGGCATTGCAGGAGCACGAGACGAGCGCGCGGATCCGGAGGGAGCTCGACGCGATGTGCGTCATGTATAGGTACCAGGTCGCCGGGACGTGCGTCGTCGCGGCCGTCGGCACCGGGGGCCCGCCGTTCGTCGCGCTGCGCGCCGACATGGACGCGCTCCCGCTGCAGGTAGTAACACGTAATACTACTATGCGCCCCACGCTGTTTGTTTTCGTCGTGGACGCCGTGCTGTCCGAGCCCTCCGCGCTGGTAGTGCAGGCATGCTCGGCGTCGTCGGCGAGCAGCGGCGGCGAAGAAGATTAATTGACGGGCTAAGCGGTTTCTACCCGAAGTAAACCAGCCCGTACGTTGCCTCTGGTTACGGTTTGCTACGGTCCGGTTTCTGGGTTGGGCTGGGTTGAAACCGGCCAATGTACAGGGCGAATCTGCAGCTGCCCGATTGCAATTCTGTTCTGGAATGCACTGGGGATGCAGGCAACTCAAATCAACCATACATATCATCTGCAGTGTATTGAGAAGCTCCCAAATTGACCGAACGAATAGTATACCCTTATCTCATTACGCTGTTGGCAACTGTGGAAAAGAAGAAACCATGTCGTATTCAAGAACGAGTACCAGAACCTGAAAAACTTACTACTTCTTCGTCGTTCTGAAAATTCTTTATTAAATGTACAGGCATGTCGACAAAAGTGTGCTGATGGAGTGTGGCGGCGTAATTTCATAATTTGATTTGATACAGGGAATATCTGTAACCGTAAGAATACTACCTTACATACAACAAGTGTGATGATTGGATGAAATGTACTGTAGCTGACATGGCTTCGAGGAAGCAAAAACCTGAAATGGATTTTTTTTTTTGGGGGTTTGTTATACTGGAATAAGGGACTGAAAACTGTATAAACTTGAAACCAGCCCAGTCGGGTGACTGAGAAACTCTGTTCCATCTCTTGAAAAAAGAGTACCAAAAACAAATAGCTATGTACTGTACTTCATTGGAGTGGGCCTTATTGGATACATTTGTCTTGTGTAGTATTCAATCGGACTAATTATGGGACTGGGCCATATTTGTTTGCCTCTCTTCTTCTTCAGCATCAAAACTGGGCTCAGTGAATACTTTGGGCTCCAAAGCCGCTTCGTTGTACTCCCTTCGTGCCTGAATAAATTTCTATAATTTTTGAAGTCTAACTTTTGAAATTTTAACCAAATTTCTAGAAAAAATGTACGATCCAACTACGCCGCCACCATCGATTCGATGGCGCTCCGCGCCGCCATACCCGGAGATGATCATGGAGGCCACCTACGCCGCTTGGACCCGAGATCACCGACAAAGCCGCGATCTCCAACTATATCAAGGTCAAGTACAGCTCCATCATTCCGTCCCTGCACCACGCCATCTTCGCTGGCCACTTCTCCCGCATGAAGGCCACCGGTCATCTCGACGACCTCCCCGACGCCGCCACTACCATGAGCACCACCGACGACAACAAAGTGCTCCCCACGGGCGCCGCCGGCGCCGTCCCCTCCACGATCACACCGATGCTACAAGCAACAGTCATCCGTCTACCTCGAGGATGCCCCCTGTTGTGGTCCGTGATCAAATCAGATCGGGAGGCCACCACCGACGCCCACCAATTGCTCGACGAGAAGCCTACCCAACTAGGACAACGTCGTGAGACCCCACAATGGTCCGATAAGTTACTACAACACCAAAGAACGCTATCTCTGACATCAGGAACATCGGGAACACCAACGCCACTATGGGCGCCACAACGACCACTACTACAAAATTGATTTTACAAGACACTTCGAAACATTTTCCGTGGCGGGCTTTTAAAAACCGCCGCTTAATATCATGATTAACCGTGGCGGTTATTTTTTATTTTCCTCGTGACGGTTATAATAACCGCCATGCTAAATCAATTAACCGTGGCGCATGGTTAATGTGGCCCAAAACCCCCGTAAACCCGGCCCAAAAAGCCCGAAAAAAGAGCCCAAAAATCGGGCGCGTATATATATAGAAAGAGGAGGACTTAGGGTTTGGACTCCGGCTCCCTCACTTCCTTCCGTACTTCGATGACGGCAGGCGCCGATCCCTCCCTTCTCTCCCTCCGTCTCCCCCCCACGCGCCCGACACCACCTCCCTCCCCGTCCCGAGCGGCGGCGCTCCTCCCTCTTCTCTCTTCCTCGAGAGCGCCCAGCGCGGCCCGGGCGGCGGCGGTCCAGCGTGGCGGGGGCGGTCCCGATCCCTACGGCGCATGTGGACGGAGACCCGGGCCCGGCGCGCTGGCAGAGAGACCCTTGCGACAAAGACATGTGGAGGCGTCTCGGCGCGACGACGCATGGATGCATCCTCTCACGGCGGGCGCATGGAGGTGTCTTCCGCTGCGCATCGAGGCGGCGACGGTCGGATCCGGACCCCCGCGGCGGATCCAGCGGCGGCAAATGGATCCCGGCCTAATTTAGCGGTGGTGGCGGATCTGGCGGCGGCGGCCCCGTATCTAGCCGGATTTGGGGGGGTTTTTATTTATTTATTTATTTATTTATTTATTTATTTTATTAACGGTGGCGATTATTGGAAACCGCCACGGTTAATCACGTGATTTTCCGTGACCCTACCTCGGTGGCGGGCGTGAAAACCGCCACCGAAAAATCTATTTTGCCCGCCACCGTTAATCATTTATCTAGTAGTGGACGTCAACCGACGTCGACATCGACGTCGCCGACCCGACATCCTAGACATCACCGGGCGCCATAAACAACAACGACGTCAACTCCTTCGCCGACCAGGACATCGCACGCTCCAGAATCACCAGGCAAGTCCATACCAATCAACATGGAGCCTCTACTTCTACCACTCATGCTACAACAACGACACTCAACATCATCATCGCCAACCATTACGTCCTCAACACCGGCACCATCGACGACAACAACGCCACCCCTACGGGCGCGGCCATAGGAGGGAACAACATCGCCCTCGTGAGCGCCAACGACATCACCGACGACCGCAACATCTCCATCGACGTCGCTACGCATGACACCCTCGGCATCGACAACATCGCCAACAACGACGACGCTACCATGGGCGCCACGAACGGCAACGACGCTACCCTCGTGACTCCAACAATAGCCAGGTAGCCGCTGTGAGTCGAGCGAGTAAATGGCAACAACGCCCGAAAACCCTCGCGACTCCAACAAAGACCAGGTAGACATTGTGAGTCGAGCGAGTAATTGGCGACAACGCCCGAACGACCCTCGCGACTCCAACAGCTACTAGGTAGCCACTGTGAGTCAAGCGAGTAAATGGCGGCAACAACAGCCAGGTAGCCGCTGTGAACGCCCAAACAACCCTCACGACTCCAAAGACGACCAGGTAGCCGCCGTAAGTTGAGCGAGCTTAAGGCGAGAGCAGCCAAGGAGCCGCCAGAAACCCGAACGAGCCTCACGACCCCAGCAACGACCAGGTGGCCACAACTGAAGGACCCTCGCGACCCAGTAGTGGCCGTGGAAGTCGTTGTGAGTCAAGCGAGCAAATGGTTGGCACTCCGTCGAATCGCCGGATAGCTGCCACCGCATCGCCTCGTCCCTCGCCCTCCGAGATGTGGCGTCAGGAGGAAAACGGGAGCAGCCGTGGGCTCCAAGCGCCTCGAAGAAAGGCCAGCCGTAGAGAGGAGACGGAGGCGGCTGGGCGCGCGGGCGTTGCTTGATGTGGCCGGGCGAGGGACGCCGCCGGGCGAGACGTCCGCTGTAGCAGTGCCCAACGGCGACATGCACAGCCTCCATGTACTTGGCGGCGCTCCACGGCAGCAGATGCGGGGCGGTAGCGCAACATGACCGCCGCTGAGGGCCGCGGACCGGGCAAATCCGGTGGTCGTGGCCGCCCAGCCGGTTTCACTGGCGCCCACCGGCCTCGGCAGATCGAGATCGAAAGGTGGGGGCTTCTATCGGCGTCGTGGCGCTCCCTTAACGGCAGGCCGGAGGGGAGGTGGGGGAGGCGGACAAGGCAGCGCCGACGGGCTCACCCGTGCCCAAGTGTCCCCGGACGCAGAGGCGGGCGAAGAAGAGGCGGACAGAGGGGCGGCGTCCTTCCTTCCAGATGACCGATACGGGCGACAACACTCTGGTATGCGCGAGCGGCTGCGCGTACCCTTTGTGCGGGCCGGTGACGGTGACCCGACGTAGCAGTAGCAACCGTGGCGCACCGGGTGTCGTCGGAGGTCAGCCGCGTTCTGGGCGGTGGCTTCGCCATGGAGGCCCATGCCCACGGGCACTCGAAGATGATTAGGTTGCCGCGCTCGAAGTACGCGTGGCCCTGCCCAGTCCGAGATGCCGACATCGCTGCTGGCTCAAGGCGGCCAGGGCCAGCGTGATGTTCGTGGATCTAGGCGGGGATGTGTGATCCGGGCGGGTGGAGGCATTGGCATGGCGCCGGGCGGCGGGCAAGCATCGGGTGCCGAGCCCGGAGTCGCTCTCACGTTTCTCTCTAACGGTCCGCCGTTGTCGTGCTTTCACACATGTTCCTCCCGGCTTTCCATGTGGTGGATACCGCTCATGTTGAAAGAATCAGCTAGTGGAGCCAAGTAGTGGAATGAGGAGGTGGATAGCTTGCATGTTGAGAGAATTAGCTAGTCCGGGTTTGTCTATATAGATGTAGTAGATATATATGATCCATACATTTTTTTTTTTTTTTTTGACCTCTCATCTAAGTACAAATTGTAGTATCTGCTCGATACAAACACACACCACACACACGCACACCTCACACACGCCACCGTGTATACGAACAAACCTACAACTACACCTAGAACTAGAACGCAACCGATAGACACTCGAAAAATCATCCGCACTCCGAAGTTGTGTGGCGGGCACGCCACTTGACCATTGTGGCACATCTACGTAAGAGGCAACCTGAAATAACCGAACACACGGTTCCCACCCGGTGGGAAATCGTGGGGAGCCAAGGTGCGAACACATGGTTGATTTAGGTCGCATGTGTTTAGTTTTGTGATGTAGTGATTGTCAATACCAACATTCTCCTTCTATTTTCTTTTATCTTTTCTCGCTTCGCTATGTTTCACCCAAGATACGTGGAGTGTGTCGAAGACGATTCTTGGTTCGTGTTGTGCGTGTGGAGCCTCGGAGATGGTAGCCGACGGCGAGGTGAAGGGGCCAAGGAGGACGTGCCGGGCCGACGGACCGCGAGGTGAAGGACGGACGTGAGGCTTGGACCGAGGGACCGGATCGCCGGGCGGCTAGCCATGGTGGCCGACATCCGGGACATCGACGGATGCAAGAGGACGTGGCAGACCGCGTGTCGACGGGTCAAGACGGGCGAAGCGTGCGTGCGCAGCGGGGAGCTCGGATGACTTGGCGACTTCGGGCGTCAAGACGGCGATGACACGTGTCGAGGAGGTTTGGTGGTTTGCCCTCAAAACCATCGGCGCGGGTTTGGTGGTTTGGGCCTCAAAACCATCGGCGGCGGGTTTCGCGGGTTTGGGCCTCAAACCCGGGCGGGCGTTCCGGTGGACGGAAGGACGGCGCGTGGCGGCATCGGGGGAGGTTGCGTGGATGCAAGGCTACCGATGAGGAGGCGCGGTGGCCGTCGGATCGAAAAATATCTAGAGTCGACCAAAATAGCCCTAGGGTTAGTGGTTTGGCTCATATGTATCGGAGGGCAAAATAGGGATGAGAAATAAGGACCATATATATAGGATGGCAGCCATCCTCCCCTCTTTGCCTCTTCCATTTTCGTTTTTATTTTTCCCCAATTTTAGGGTTCTTGTTTAGAGGTCCAAGAACACCAAATTGGTAACATTTTGTGGTGATTTTCGTTTGGAAAGGGGAGTCCCAAATCTCCCTGTCGTCTCTGGGCGTTTTGGATCAATCTTCTTTCTCCTTTGCTGTGATTCTTCTTGGAAGTTTTTGGATCTCGTGTATTTGTCTTGTGTTGACTGTGCAGGAACAGGCATTCTGCTCTTTGGAAAACGCAGGCAAGCAGCTATCGGCCAGCCACGAGCATCTGCTGGTTGGTGCCTTCGTCAACGGGAGCAGGACATCGGTCGGCAGCTAGCGGCACAGGGAGAGCTCGGGCTCCTGCACGGACGCGTGGCTGCGCGCTGCTGCCCAGCAGCCAGCGGCAGTCCAGAGGCCGGGCGTTGGCGCTTGTGTGCCCTCGCTGCTGCAGTCCAGAGGCCGGGCGTTGCGGCAGTCCAGAGGCCACGAGCGCGAGCTGCAGCGGCCGGTGGTCAGGACCAGCGCCTTCCCAGCACAAGTGCAGCAGAAGCATGCCGCGCTCGGCAGCAAGCCACGCACGAGAGCGCTGTACAACTCGCGCAGCCATCGAACGGCAGGAACAGCAGCGAACCACCTCTTCCCAAGCTTGATTTTTCTTCAACAAAGGTCGATTTTTCTCTTGCTGTGAATTGGCCTTCGAGCCAATCTTTCTCTCCTTGTGCAGGGTAGACTAGATCGAGTTTTGCTTGTGCAAATTCCCAGCTTTAATTCAACTCAATCTCGTTCTTTTTCTCTGCGCCCACAAGGTGTTCGATGAATTGTCTTAGTAGCAATTTCTTCCGTGGTTTCCTCGTTCGAGCTCCGTTTTGTGATCTGGTTTTTGCGTTGGGTTCTTTGAGTCCTTTACTTCACCTGTGACATCTTGCTACCAGTTAGCACGCGTGTTACTTGTTTCCTTCCGAGATCGTTTTTGAGGTTGGGGTTGAGCCGATGACCCGAAATTGAAAAGGAAAATCGAGGCTCCCATTCACCCCCCCCTCTGGTCGCCGTTTCGGTCCTTCAATTGGTATCGGAGCCGGTTAGGGATCATATCCACCTTAATCGGTCCGTGATCCGCAGAAGGCGACATGGAGAAGTTTGGTCACTATGGTGGCAAGCCTCCGGAGTTTGATGGCACCAATTATCCCTATTGGAAGATTAAAATGCAAGCACATCTTATGGGGATGGATTGGAGAGTGTGGGAGATTGTCGAGGATGAGAACTACCAAGTGTTAGCCGCTCGAGTGGGTGAGGAACAAATAGCCCAACACAATGACAACAACCGAGCGAGGAGTGTTTTGTTCTCTAGCCTCAAAGACACAGAGTTCGAGAGAGTTGCCACTTGTGAGACTGCTCGTGAGGTGTGGAAGACGCTTGAGAGCTACCATGAGGGAACCCCACAAGTCAAGGCCCGCCTATATGAGACCTACAAGAGAGAGTATAACAACCTAATCCAACTTGATGGCGAGTCCATCGATTCTCTTTTTGCTAGGTTTCAGACGATCTGCAACAAGCTTCGGGCGAACAAGCCGTCAGAAAGGCTTGACGAGCACGAGAAGGCGATGAGGCTCTTGTACGCTCTGGATCGGAAGGTGTGGGACGTGAAGGTGTCCGCGATCATGGAGTCTGCCAACTACGACACCCTCACGCCCGACGAGCTCTACAGCAAGCTCAAGTCCTCCGAGATCGAGGCCCAGATCCAGGCGAAGCTCAAGGACCCATCTGCGCCAAACGTTGCACTCGTCTCAGGTAAGGGCAGTTCAAGTTCTTCTGCTAACCCTTCACAGACTTCGTTCGCCTTGTCTTCTTTGGTGTCTGTGACAGAGGAGCAGATGGAGTGTCTTGGAGACGACGAGCTGGCTCTCGTCATCAGTCGATTCTCGCGGTTCCACAACAACCGTTTGAACCGTCGGCGTGGCGGTGCTCCCAAGGGCGGATGCTTCGAGTGCGGCGATCCAGACCACTTCATCGCCGCGTGCCCCAAGAAAAACAAGGACAAGCATTCTGGCGAGAAGTACTACGACTCCGGCAAGCGCAAGGACAAGCGTGAGTACATCGCCGGCAAGTACAAGTCCAAGAAGGGCTTCGACAAGGAGGCGATCAAGAAGAAGTACCTCAAGCGTGCCAAGGAGAACAAGGACGCCTTCTTCGCCTCCCTCAGCGACCTCGACAACGACGGGCAAGCTTCCTCCAGCGACGAGGAGCCCGAGCGCAAGATCGAGGACGACCTGAACGGACTTTGCTTCTTCGCCGACTCCAAGCATGGGGGTTTCTGCACCATGGCCCTTGACGGAGCGGTGATCGACAAATATTAAGCCACACGGCAAATGACTCTTCCTCTGAGGTATCACCCACTATCGAATCCCTCTCTGAAGAAGTTGATTCTTTGGGCGATGCGCTTGTGTGTCAGGAAAAGTTGCTCAAGCGAGCAGCTAGAGAGAGGAAGGAGTTTAAGGAGAAGTGGGAAATGGCTATGGTTGAGATAGAGTTGCTTAGGAAGCCTGTGGATGTGTCTGAAGAGACTGAGTGTGACGCTTGTGCTATGCATATGTCTAACATCATGTCTTTGCAATCCAAGTACTCTGCTTTACTAGATGAGCACGTTGAGCTGAAGGCTAGGCCTATGTTGTTGAGTGCGTGCAAGTCTTGTCCTGGCTTGCAATCTGAGTTGGCAGAGAAGGTTGCCAAGCTTGCTATGCTTGAGAAGGCCAGCTCAGATAGCACTGTGCTGAAGTGTGCTAAGTGTGAGGCTTTGGAGTTGGAGCTCATGTCTTGTAGGCATGACAAGGGGAGAGTCGAAGAGGAGAACAAGTACCTTCGCTCTGTCTTGAGTTGGGTGTCTAGTGGAGAGCCACAGCTTGGCATGATGATGAGTCGGCCTCAAGAGGGGACTGACACATCGGGATTAGGCTTTGCTATAGGTGGGAAGGGTGAAGTTATCTATGGAAAGGTTGGTCAAGGTAGTGGTTTGAGCTCGAGCGAGAAACCAATAAACACTCCCAAATTGACCAAGATCACCCCACCTGAGCCTACCAAGCCCATTGTGCAAGATGGTATTCTCCAAGAGCCAACAAAGACTCCACCTCCCAAACAAGTGTGGCTTCCCAAACCGAACCACCTCAAAAACCCACTTGACACTTTGCCCAGGATCCCTGAGGAAACCCTTCCTAAGGCCAAGACCACAACAAGAGTGAACCATCCACCCAAGAGAGTGAACCAACCACCACCTAAGAGAGAGGTGAGGTATCACTGTGAGTATTGCCAGAGAGATGGTCACTTGGTTGAGTTTTGTTTTAGGAGGAAGAGGGATGCTAGGCGTCGAGTGGAGTTTGAGAACCGTGACATGTATCACCCACCACTTGGCATGTATGAGAGGGGTGTGCAGTCGGTTCGTAGGGCGCTTTGCTAGGCCTGAAGGTAGGAGGCCTCGTGGGCTTAGGTCACGTTTTGTGAGACCCTTTGGTGGTCGTGCTCAGCGAGTGGATGTTGATCCTCGCTTTGGGAGCTTTGAGTTTGACAGGGAGGAGTGCACCACACTTTGTTGTGTGTGGTGAGCTTTGGGGAAGAAGGGTCATGGGATGTTTGTTTTGCCTAATGCTTATCTCGGGCAAAATGGTCAACACTGGTATTCTTCTAAGTTTACTAACCCCAGTGTTGTGCCATTTGCTCATCCTATGTTTTTCCAATGATGCAGGTGACTAAGTCTTGGGTTCCCAAGTTTATGCTTGTTAACCCTTCGGGATCCAAGACTTGGGTTTCCTTGTCCTCTCATGTGTAGGTATGAGGACATGGGTGGAGAACACATGCTTGGTGGAACTTGATTCTTTGTCGTGGTGTGATCAAGACTTGATGGTTGTCTACACCACTTTGATGGCCTCCAAGAGGCATGTGCCTTATTGTGACACCTACACACAATCTGTGAGCTATCATATACACTCATGCCTTGTACATTCATGATTCCATACTTGTGGTATGAGATGTTCATTTGCTCACTTGTATATTTTTGGCATATTTTGGTTCTATGTCTTGCTTGTGTATATACCATGGTAGGCTAGCCATCTTATTCATGATAGCTTTGTGTTATCTTGTGTATTATATGCCATGCTAGCCTTTGTGCCCTTTTTATTTCCTAGTTTTATTTTGCTAGGTGTCTTTGGTTGAGGGGAGTTGTGAGTTTGCTATCCTTTTTTGAGGGGTAGTTTTGTAGCCGATGTACAGTTGTAGCTTTAGGCTTGCTTTTGCTTTGTGCATCATCTTGTATCATATTGCATTCATTATGTACACTATTGCACCTTGAGCTTCTTGTTTATATTGATCACAATGAGACTATGCTCGTTTAGTGTAACAATTACATGTTGGTGCTTATAGCTTGTGCTCTTTTACGCTTAATTGATATATGTTATGAGCAAAAGCTGTTTTTAATGTGAACTTGCTTAACAACGATGAATCTTGCAAAATGTTCACCATTGAGATAGTTCCTAGCATGTTTAAGTTGTTGAGATCCTTTTGTGCTTATCATGTATATGCTAGGTGACTATGTCTCATTCATCGAGTTATACACTTGCTTAGATGACCACATGCTTTTATATCGCTAAAATCTAAAATCTAAGCTAAGTGTATGGAAAAGATCGAGATGGGTCCATACCGTCCCCACATCCAAGTCTTGGGACTGGCTGCTCATTGCACTTGAGTTGAACCTGAGCTTGGTAGTGTTTGACCCGACCATTGTCTTAAGCTTCGATTGCTCACACGCATAGGCTTGACATGGTTGATTAGTAAGGCCGACGGTTGTGGATAACCACTCGCAACATGCTTTTGTCCAATGCTTGTAAATTTTGCAACTCCGATAACTTGAAGTTTTTTGACAAGTGTTGGCTCTGTTTTTGCATGATGTATAAACCGTGCTTGGGGTAGTTTACTTGATATACATGTGTAGCACTTGGTAGATTTCCGACTTACTTGTGCTATGTGCTATTCTTTGTGGTGAACACCTTTTACGATATGCTTAAAAGCGAATCAAAATGCTTTCAAGTCATATTTCATATCTCTTGATCAGTTTGAGCACCGTGTTAAGCACTTGATCTTGTTGCCATGACACTACCTAGAGCATCTTCTCATTTGGATTGCTATAAACTTGGAGCTCCCTCATTGCATTTTCATGCATTTCATAGCTTGATTAGTGCATTTGCCAACAAGGGGGAGAAAGATACAAAGACGATGGACTCGCATTTGTCCAATGGGAGTAGCACTTTGAGCTAGATGTGTTGAGCCTTTGCCTCGTCTTGAGGGTCTAGCCGTTTGTGTGTGAAAGTATTTGGTTTGGAGCTTTGCTAGTGGTGTTGAGCCTGTTCTACCTCTTCTTGAGGACTAGCCGTTGTTTTTAGCTTGGTTGTGTCGAGCCTTTTGCCCATGTCTTTGGGAACCAAGTCTTTGCTCCATGTTTTGCTATCCAAAGGAGGTTGTCTTAGCTTTTGTTCATCCGGATGTGCTTTCTTCTATCTTATTTCTGTCTTTGTGTTGAATGTTGACAATGCACTCATCAAGGGGGGAGATTGCGAACACATGGTTGATTTAGGTCGCATGTGTTTAGTTTTGTGATGTAGTGATTGTCAACAGTCAACATTCTCCTTCTATTTTCTTTTATCTTTTACGCTTCGGCTATGTTTCACCGGCATACGTGGAGTGTGTCGAAGACGTATCTCTTGGTTCGTGTTGTGCGGTGTGGAGCTCGGAGATGGTAGGCGACGGCGAGGTGAAGGGGCCAAGGAGGGCGTGCCGGGGGCCGACGGACCGCGGAGGTGAAGGACGGACGTGAGGCTTGGACCGAGGGACCGGATCGCCCCGGCGGCTAGCCATGGTGGGCGACATCCGGGACATCGACGGATGCAAGAGGGCGTGGCGAGACCGTGTCGATCGGGTCAAGACGGCGAAGGCGTGCGGCGCGGCGCGGGGAGCTCGGATGACTTGGCGACTCGGGGCGATCAAGACGGCGATGACACGTGTCGAGGAGGTTTGGTGGTTTGCCCTCAAAACCATCGGCGCTGGTTTGGTGGTTTGGGCCTCAAAACCATCGGGCGGCGGGTTTCGCGGGTTTGGGCCTCAAAACCCGGGCGGGGCGTTCCGGTGGACGGAAGGACGGCACGTGGCGGCATCGGGGGAGGTTGCGTGGATGCAAGGCTACCGATGAGGAGGCGCGGTGGCCGTCGGATCGAAAAATATCTAGAGTCGACCAAAATAGCCCTAGGGTTAGTGGTTTGGCTCATATGTATCGGGAGGGCAAAATAGGGATGAGAAATAAGGACCATATATATAGGATGGCAGCCATCCTCCCCTCTTTGCCTCTTCCATTTTCGTTTTTATTTTTCCCCAATTTTAGGGTTCTTGTTTAGAGGTCCAAGAACACCAAATTGGTAACATTTTGTGGTGATTTTCGTTTGGAAAGGGGTCCCCAAATCTCCCCGCCGTCTCTCGGGCGTTTTGGATCAATCTTCTTTCTCCTTTGCTGTGATTCTTCTTGGAAGTTTTTGGATCTCGTGTATTTGTCTTGTGTTGACTGTGCAGGAACAGGCATTCTGCTCTTTGGAAAACGCAGGCAAGCAGCTATCGGCCAGCCACGAGCATCTGCTGGTTGGTGCCTTCGTCAACGGGAGCAGGACATCGGTCGGCAGCTAGCGGCACAGGGAGAGCTCGGGCTCCTGCACGGACGCGTGGCTGCGCGCTGCTGCCCAGCAGCCAGCGGCAGTCCAGAGGCCGGGCGTTGGCGCTTGTGTGCCCTCGCTGCTGCAGTCCAGAGGCCGGGCGTTGCGGCAGTCCAGAGGCCACGAGCGCGAGCTGCAGCGGCCGGTGGTCAAGGACCAGCGCCTTCCCAGCACAAGTGCAGCAGAAGCATGCCGCGCTCGGCAGCAAGCCACGCACGAGAGCGCTGTACAACTCGCGCAGCCATCGAACGGCAGGAACAGCAGCGAACCACCTCTTCCCAAGCTTGATTTTTCTTCAACAAAGGTCGATTTTTCTCTTGCTGTGAATTGGCCTTCGAGCCAATCTTTCTCTCCTTGTGCAGGGTAGACTAGATCGAGTTTTGCTTGTGCAAATTCCCAGCTTTAATTCAACTCAATCTCGTTCTTTTTCTCTGCGCCCACAAGGTGTTCGATGAATTGTCTTAGTAGCAATTTCTTCCGTGGTTTCCTCGTTCGAGCTCCGTTTTGTGATCTGGTTTTTGCGTTGGGTTCTTTGAGTCCTTTACTTCACCTGTGACATCTTGCTACCAGTTAGCACGCGTGTTACTTGTTTCCTTCCGAGATCGTTTTTGAGGTTGGGGTTGAGCCGATGACCAAATTGAAAAGGAAAAATCGAGGCTCACCCATTCACCCCCTGCGTCGCCGTTTTCGTCCTTCACAAGGCTCGAACCCACGACGTCCGGCTTCGCATCTGGAAGCCGTGACCAAACGAGCTACGCTCGTTCCCCCCATGATCCATACATAACATAATTAAACAGAGGGTTAGATTGAACAAGGTAATTTGTCGATGCACATGACAGCAAGCGCACAGCTGGAAATTACACAATAGAGGTGACGTGCACGGCTGAGAACGAATTTATTGTTCCATGTTTTATTGTTTTTCCTCATGAGCTTAATCAGGGGAGAAGCTCAATGACAGATACTAAACCTAATGTTGCCAAGACTTTGAACTCGCTGAATCCAGCTTCTACGATAATCCTCTTCCATTCATGCTCTTCTCGCTCGGCCCCGTTGCCACTTATCATGTGAAAATCAAATAAAACTTGCGCCTCTCTGACAACATCGTCCTGCGCCCCAAATCCAACCACCGAATTGACGATTATGACTCTTCCTCCAGCACCGTCGTCCCTGCTATGAATTGCTTTCTTGCACTGTCGAAGTACTTTGACACAGTCCTCATCACTGATACTATCCAAAACACCCTGCAAACACATATAATTTTACTTGTTGGCCGCCAACAGGGATCTGTCGTCCGTTTTGAAAGAAAAACGAAGGAGAATAGAGAAGCGTGCACTACACCTTGAGGAAAATGACATCTGCTGGCGGAATGAAGTCGAACATGTTGCCGGCGACGAACTGCACCGTACTATGCTCCGGCGCTTGGCTTATCACGTGTGGGAGGTCCAGCACGGTGCACTTGACCTGCGGGAATGCTCGGAGATGGCAATCGCGGCGGCACCGTGGCCGCCGGGCGACGTCGACCAGCGTGCCGATCCAGCGCGAAGACGTCGCCGGCCTCCCTGAGCACCAGCTCCATGACTAGGTTGGTCTCGGCGACGCACGCCGCCGTTGAAGGCGGTGTTGAGCACGGGTCGTTCTTGGTCAGGGTCCACGGCGACGAGCCGCGCACCATCTGGACGAGCGACTCTGCGCCGGTGTCGTCCCCTGAACCACTCCTCCAGGTGGGAGAACATGCCTGTCGTAGTGGGGCGCATCGAGGCGCCGCAGAAAGGCGGACATGTCGCCTGGCCGAGGCCCCCTCGCCGCCGACGAGGAGGGACGACACCGGGTGAGCGTGTAGATGGTCTCGCCGGTGGCGGACGACGGCGGCTGGTGGTTGCTGGCTGCGACGACGCCGGAGACGGCGAGCACGCGCATGAGACGCCTGAGGTGTGGGAGCTTCGATTGGGGAGCCCGGTCTCCGTAATGACGCCGGAGATTGTCGCCGCGCCACCGCGACGGTGGATGGCTCCAGGGATGCCTAGATTGCTGGCGCATCTCAGCGCCTGTGACTTGAGGTGGCCAAAGATGAGTCTGAAAAGCTCGGCATGGCCTTGCATCAAGCTCGCGGTGTTGATCTCGTCTTGGCTACTAGACATTGTGTAGCTGGTTTGTTAGCTAGTTGGATGTACAGCTTTACTTAGTTGTTGGTGAGCAAGATTGGGAGGACTCCGCAGCTGAATGCGCAATATATAAACTGCATCCGTTCTAAAATATAACGTTTTTCTTTACTGTTTTTCAGGGAAGCCGCCTAGAGCACCTTTTGATTTGGGGGCTGTTTTATGTTTTAGCTCCCGTTTTGACCATCTGACGATGTAAATGATAGTCTCTCTGTCCCAATCCCAAATGATAAGTCATTTTATGAATTTGGAAGACGGAAAACATCTTAAATTTGACCAAAATTATTGAAAGAAACCAAAAAAAAGTCTAACATCAAATGGATGTATACTATGAAAATATAACTAATGATACTTAGTTAGAGCTAGGACTTGGGCCGTGCCCTCGTGTTCTTCAGTACCGCTTCGGATTGTGCCTTTTAGACACGGGAAGTACGTCCGACCGAGCCGACATGGAAGGATAAAGTTTTTCTTCGCCCAAGCACGGCCCGTGGCACGGCGGGCATACTTCGGTCGTGCGGTCCAAGCACGGCCCTCAAAATATCTCAGCTACTTCTCTTTTTTATGCTTGTGGTATAAGAAATATGTATGTTGTGTATACCATTTCATTGAAGTTTTAATGATTTTTATAATCTATTTAAGTATTAGATGAGAGGTACTATAGTAAATGCAATAAAATTACATTGTAGAGTTATAGAAGTGTGTATGTGCCACTTTAGGTGTCAGGCGGACCCAAGCACGACCCAAAATACAGGCTGGGCCATGTAGCCCATTGTGCCGAGATTCTAGGCACGGTACGGCCCTCGTGTTCGTGTCGTGCCAGCACGGCTCAGAATATTTCGTGTTGTGCCGTGCTTCGAAGTCATGCCAAAAGTCCCTGCCATGGCCCACCTGCAAATGGCAGACCCAAATCCTAGCTCTACTTAGTTGGTATCATAAATATTATTATTTATTATATAATTTTTTTTGACTTGAAAAAACTGTAACCCTCCATGATTGTTTTTGGAACAACGTATAATTTGAAAATAGGAATATAGTTTTTGAACAAAACCATGAAAAAAAATCGCGGGCTATAGAATTTAGTAGGAGCTTAGCCAAAACACTATAGTGACGCTATTAGCACGCTATTCGATGATATAGCCCTATTTTTTAGTTGGAACAAAACAATATAATCGCATCTTTTGTCTAGGTCATCCTTAGGGATACATAAACAGTTTCTTAATTAATAACACCGAGAGAATGAACTCAGAGCAGTTCAGTGCGCAATGCTGGCAAAAATGGACAGCAACGCTCCAGGACGTCTGTTCCGTGCTAGTAGCAATACACTACTAGGATAAACACTTCGGTCAGAAATCGATTTGTACTTGCACACACACAACACAAGGTAGAGAACACAGATGTAGATGTAGCAGCACACTTCGTTTATTTCACTTCTGGTGAAACTTTTCTATGTTTTTTTTGAGATTACACAAGCACAACGCAGACGCCAACACGCACGCACACTCATCCCTATGAACACACGTGCGCAAAACCCTACCCCCTATGAGCACCTTCAAGGACTGAGCCGGTAAATCTTGAAGTTCCGAAGTCACCACCGGCGCCTCGCTATCGACGGGACGCCGCCTACCACTTAATGCATATACGAAAATCCTGAAATAAATCCAGGATAAAGTGTCGCACTCGTGATTTGAACCCCGGATGGGCGCCCCCCCAACCAATGGCCTTTACCATTAAGCCATGAGCCCCTTGACAAAACTTTTCTATGTTTACAGGGAGAGATAACAGCCTCTATTTATAGAGCCAAATCCATCGTTGTGAAAGGTGGCAGCGTTGTCTCCATTTATTTCCACCACCGGCTTCCCCCCAACTACCCCCTTTGTCTCAAATGGAATTTGTCCTTAAGTATTCTACAACAGCACTATTCCATTGGCTTATATACATGTGTCCTCATGCATTCAACAGTATTACTATTCCATTGTGATTCACCCACATCCGGACAAGTTTCATAACACTCCCTCTTGGGTGAATCGTGCTTAAGTACATGCCTCATTAAGAACTTGCCCAAAACCCGTGAAAAAAAATAGGGTAGGAGAAAAGAGAACATTACTTGTGCTAGCTATGTTTGCACTTATTGCCTCATTAAAAACCTTGCATGAGAAAACCTAGTGGGAAAAAACTCATTAAGGGAAGAAGAGTGCAACAGTTGATACTCAAGTCAGGTCTTCAGGACCGGCTTGTGATCATCAGGACCACGATTATGGGTTAAGACTTTGGGTCTGTCTCCCCCTGAACTGTGCAACTCTCTAAGTCGCCTCATGCCAATTCCGGAGATAGACTTGCAGAAACTGGAGGCGGGCAGAGTGGTTGCCGCGGCAATCACCATCGTGGACACCAAAGTTACGGTGTCTGTGGTTACACTAGATGAATTCATCGCTATGTTCAAGAAGCTATTGCGGCAGCCTCTCCTGTCGACACCAAAGCTGAGAACCACAAGGGCTATGCGGTGGGGAGCTAGAAGACGAAGAGCTGGTCCCCAAGCAGAGTGCAAGGCTGGCCTCCAAGAGCTAGTTCAGGGAGCCCAAATCGGAGGCGTAGAAAAGGAAAGTGTTGATGAAGAAGCTTGGCATGGACACAAAGACGCAATCGCCTCGACAAGGCACCCTTCAACGAGTTTCATACTGCCTTCAAACCGCCACTAGCGGGACGACGCACGGGAGGCCATGCAGGTCTACAAGAGAAGGGGGCTCCGCGGCGACTCGTGATTGATGTCGCTATAGTCTAGGCCAACCAAGCTAGGTTTTGTTTGTTACGGTCACTCCTCTTAATGAAAAATGGGTGAAGTCCCCGATCAAAAACAAATTGTCATCTACTCCCAAGTACCGAACTAATTAATCAGGCACGAGAGGCACGAATTAATCTAAAGCCATAGCAAAAAACTTGTACGAAAAGCATACCATATTATATGTTTATTGTGTACATATATTCATGTGGAGTCCAACACAATTTGATTTTTGTCTTTTGATTTATTTATGATTTACTATAATTTTTTCAAACATTCAACTGAAATTCATAAAAAGGTAAAAAAAAAAAAGGCGAAAGTCATGTAGCAAAACCTCAGTCCAAAGCCACCGAGGGGTAATTTGAACAGTTTTGGAAAGCTTAGAGCAACTCCAAGAGAGTTGGTAAAAGTAGATGGCCAAACCTGTGATTTAGCCAACATAAAAAATACAAAACTATAGAAAATTGAAAAACTTAACAGCCTTTCTATTATGGCAAGGCTAAATAGCTAGCGCCACATGCAAGCTATATTTAGCATGCGAGATTCCAGAAATAGCCAACTTGCTATTTTACAAAAACAAGATAGCAAACCTGTTGCAGCTTAGTTTTTGTAAGAGAAAAACTCATTAAGGATAGCACATCTCTTGGATTTGCTCTTCGGGGCGTAATACCCCTGTTTCATAGTTGAGTGGGTTATGTACTCCCCCATAGTTGTGTGTGTGTGTGTGGGGGCGGGGGTTGAAGTAGTGTTTTTCCAAATATATTGGTAACAAGATTTATATATAGAAAAAGGATTACAAGAGTTTATCTTACCAAAAAATGATCCACAAGGAAGGAGGTTGGTAAATCCACTAACACGGTTGTTTTAACGTAAATCATTGTTATATATTTTCTTAAATGAATGGTTTAAATATTTTGACTGTGTACACGAGATATTCCTGATCATTTTGATACTGAGGCAAGTATTTTTTACTAATCTACTGCATTCCAGTTCATATATTTACCGTGTGGTACAATACTACTAAGAGAAAGCACTTGTAGAAGTGCCTACTTTTTTTCCGATGTTTTATCATTCTCTGTGGCCAAGGACCTGTGAAAAACAACAACTTCTAGTTGCATGTAATATTGTCATGACCCAGAATTGGGCCAGCCCAGACGGGCTAATTGGGCCCCGACGCGCCGGCCGCCGGTCCGGGCTAGGCTAGGCGGCTGCTAGGGGCCGGCGCCCCTTGCCGCCGCCTCTCCTCCCTTCCGTCCAAACCCGACTCGCCCGTCGTCAAGTTAGGATTACCTTAGGTAATTTTTGGTGTGTAAAAGGGGATATTCCAATCTAGGAAGACCCTTATTAGGAAATAAATAAAAGATTGCTTGTAAAAGGTATTCCGATCGTATAAGGAAACCTTATAGAGATTGCTTAGATTACAAGTCCCACTAGCCGGGCTATATAAGCAAGAGGCATGTAATCTTTAGGGGATAAGCAAGCAATAAAAATATATCTATCGTTCTCTGCACCCTACCTCCACCGCCGCCGCCCCCCCACCCGCGCCCCGCCGCCGCCCCGACCAGCGCCGCCGCCCGCCACCCCGGCCTCGCTGCCCACGCCGGCCGCCCCTCCTCCCCACGGCTCCTCCTCTCCAAGCAGCTTGCTCGTGCCGCCGCCGCCGTCGCCGCCGGGCGAAGCTGCAGCCCCCTACGCCATCTCGGGAGCTACAACGGTCGACGAACACGTGTCAATTCCGACCCAATCTAGCCGAATCGACAAATATACAACAGCATTTGCCAATCGACAATGCCTTTTCACGCACAAAATATAACTGCATATGAATATCGATCAGCAGGCAATTTCTTAATTTATCCTAACTGCCTGTGGGTAATTTGTCATTGTAGAGATACGCCAAAAATGCTGTGCTTGGATACCATGCTATACTGTCATATCCGACCTGATGCTTATCATCAGAAATTAACTAAATAATCAGCCTCGTGATGCCTGTTGCACTGCTACTGCCACCACCATCAGGATCACACATGGGCATGTCGACCAATCATCTTGGACTTCAAAAACAATAGTATCTCTATCTTACTGACTGACACGTCCGCGAATCTCCAAAATCGACTGGAGCTGCACTTGAGCTAAGACCATCTGCAGCGGGACACGGTAACGCTCCCTGGAGGAGCACGTACCGGAATAAATTGCTGCAGCGGGACACGGCAAAGGCTACGGCACGCGCTCCGAGGCTCCCGCTCCCGGTATTCCTAGCGCCTGCGCGGGCGTACTATAGCGGGAGATGGTGTCGCGCGCGGGGAGAGGTGAGGGGTGAGTGACATGCAACTGCGGGCCCCACCTTTCATGTATCTAAAAAAAATATAACTTGCAACCCAAAACATCAAATTAAATTCGATTACACCATTAAATTTGTTTCTATAAATACTTCAAAACAAGATCTCACATGGGTATATTTAGATAAAATTATAAGTAGGCCCCATAAACGACTAGGACGGGATAGAAAAGCATTTAAAGGAAATGGGTGCGGGAGAAAGTGGTATAGAGAAGAGAATCTCATGACTGGGGCATATAGAGGAAGCGTTTAAAGGAACATGAGTGCAGATGGTCTAATCTATCTCTCAGGACGTCGTTTGACGATGAGGGATATATAAAATTATTCGTGTCACTACTGTACACTGTCATATGTACAGCCGATCACCAGAATTAATTAATCAGCGCCGATGGACATGGGAATTACGTCATCATTTTGATATATATATATATTTTTTTTTGAAATTGATTGTTTTGAAACTGATTGGTAAGATAAGAACCTTTTTTTCTTCAAAACTGATTGGTAAGATATAAATATTTTGAGGTTTGAAAAGACATAATATTCCTAGCGTCATCATAATTTTGATATAAATATTTTCATAATAACACTGTTGAAGCAGCCGGCCACATCTAACAATAGATTCTTGAGCGGCCACTAAAAAGGGTTTAGTTATTAGATACGAGAGCCACACTGATGGACACATCTTACCAATCGGTTTTGACGAAAAATGATTCTTATCTTCACCCAAAAGAATAATATACATGCATGTCATATTGTCACAGCCCAAGAAGACGGGCTCGGAGGAGGAGCCGCTGGCCCAAGGTAACTTAAATTATCTTAGGATTTTCATAATCTTCGAGTTCGGTTAGGATAAGATATCTTTTGTTTAGGGAATAAATAGTCTTCAAGTTTGATTAAAAAAGAATATATTTTTGTTTAGAAAGAGGAGTTCTAATCTACATGGAAGCCTCGTAGGATTCTTGCTTGCAACAGTCCAATATGGACTATAAATACAGGGTGAATTTAATCTATTAGGGCAAGAAAGAAATATATTGGAGCAAAAAGAAATAAAAATATCCTTCCGCCTTTTGCCTCCCTACAAGCACTCCCCGACCCCCCGCCTGTCGCCCGCATCATGGCTGTGACACTATCCGTCACAACCGCCTTGTGGAGGGGCGGAGATGACGGTGTCGGCAAATAAGACCGGCGGCGGCGCCCCTAGGGCAGGGTGCGGGCACGCGTGTCTTGGGGAGGGGGCGGCGGCGCTAGGGGCAGAGAGCAAGAGCGGGGAATATTTTCTTTATTTGCTTGGCCCTAAAAGATTACATCCTCCTTGTTTATATAGCCCCTCCTATGGGACTTGTATCTCAAGCAATCTCTAAAGATTTCCTTATATTTTTCGAATACCTTTACAAGCAAACTCTTATTCTTTTCTAATAGGAGATTTCCTTATAGATTAGAATATCCCCTTCACACAAAAGGTCCTAATCCTAATTGGAGACGATGACGTGGATGATGGGAACGGAGGCGGCGGCGGCGGCGGCGCCAGCCCCTCCTTGGGTGCGCGTGCTCGCCCCCTCTTGGGTCGGCCTAGCCCCCTCTAGGCCGGGCCGGTCCTGTGCTGTGACATCTCCCAACCGCTCGACGAGGCGACGAGGTGACGCTGGCCCACGCTGGGCCAACCTACCGCTTGACGCTGGGCGATGGCGACCGGTGATGGCATGACGCTCGGATCAGAAGCGGAGCTGTAGTGGACCCATCATGTCATGGGACTCATTGATGATGAAGGCGCCGTCGCCGGCGGCGAAATCAAAATTCAGGTCGCCAAAGTAGATGTTGAAGTTTTAGCGAAACGGGGGGAGGGGTGGATGCTCAAATGGCCGAGCGACCGCTGCGCCTTCCATGGTGGCACCACACCTGACGCCTGACTGGTAGAGTGTCTTCTACGAGACTGGTGGTCTTGGGATGGAGAAGACTGTGGGAATGTACTTGTGCATGTATCTGCCGGCAGAAGACGCGGACGAGTTGACGAAAACCAGTGTCGACGTGAAGCATAGTAAGCGCCATAGAGAAGGTCGCCGGGTGGTTTGCACGCTTTGGCCCGATCCGAGTGGTCCTAGCATCCGGGAGTCGACTGTTACATTGTCGATGTGGATGAATTCTTGCCCGTTGTTGTCAAAGAGTAGCACCGTAATGTTGTCCACTTGACACACGAAGCGCACCCCATGAGCAAGATGCTTGCCGGGAAGGCCTCGTTGAGCTAGTGCCGCTGCCGGGAGGTAGAAGCCCACCGCCACACCATGTAGGGAACTGCATTATAGTAGGAGGTCCTGCAGCAGAGTCGAGGCTGTCGGAACATAGTAGCGATGGAAGTACCTCACAATGTCATTGTACATGGGCCAATCTGGTGCTGCTACCTAGAACTCGATGGTAGTTGCTATGACTGCAAGCTCTTGGTTCATCATGGTTCCCAGATGTTGCTCACCGAGGAGGTCGAGTGCCACCTTGTCATTGATGGCGTCCATGGCCGAGGCTAGGAGCGGTTGTCCCCGGGCGCCCTAGCCTCGGTTGGGTGGCATCGATGTCGCTTTCGTGTTGTCGTCGATGTCGCCGCTCCCCACAGTGTGTGTGGCGCGGTAGGAGCCGGGCGTCATGCGCGTGAGGCAGATGGCTTCGTGCATTGTGCATGGTTCCTCCCAATCGGTGCTTCCCTGAGAGCAGGGGCAAAGCCTCGCCGACGAAGAGGAGGACGCCGGGGAGCAGGCTTGGGAGGTCCATGCATGAAGCATAGGCCTCGAAGGTGTCAATGTAGTCGCTCGTGTCACCTTCCTATCATGGGGTGCCAGATCACCCCTCATGTTGTTGTTAATGCGTGGCCCAAAGTCGTGCCTCGAGGTAGCGTAAAAGGTATCCCACTCCACCAATGGTCTCCTCCTAGATAGTCCATTGAACCAGAGCTCTACAACACCCGTCGATGGAAAGCAAAGATACCGGGTGTGGAACTTTGGGTCAAGGTCCTTTTGTATCTCGAAGAGCATCTCCATCTTGCCGGGGAGAGAGGTCGTGGTCGCTCGGTGCCATCGTATGTCGGGACCTCCAAGCGTAACACAAACTATGGAGGGAGCAGGGGTCACCGCCGGGGTACGAGGGGTAGGCGGACCGACGATCGGGGGCTTGGGAACCACAGGCGGCACCACAAGCGCTTCCTCTGCGCTGCTGTCCTCTTCTGGCTGGAGGATGGCGAGGCCGGTTTCAGCGTCGGTGGCATCATTGGGGACGAGGGTGGCGCTCGTAGCGGCGCCTGGGAGTTCCTCTGGCCAGCGGTGGCGGACATGGCCGGGCTGTCCTCAGTCGTCATCATGGAGCGAGTGGTGGAAGGAGGAGCCCGGTGTTGGCGTGGTCGTTCTCCATGCGGTGAGGGCGGGCTTCAATCTTGTCGAGCGCCCGGCCGATCTTCTCTCGGTTGTCGTCGAGGAGACGCTTTGAGAGCCATGAAGAAGTCATGCATCTCAAAAGCCATCGGTGGTGAAAATCATCCTAGTCTCCGGGTACCATGTGTCACAACCGCCTTTGAGAGGGGCAGCGATGACGGTGCCGGGCGCACCGGCGGCGGCGCTAGGGGCGAGAGCAAGATCGGGGGAATATTTTCTTTATTTGCTTGTCCCTAAATGATTACATCCTCCTTGTTTATATAGCCCTCCTATGGGATTGTATCTCAAACAAACTCTAAAGGTTTTCTTATATTTCGGAATACCTTTTACACCCAAACTCCTATTCTTTCATAATAGGAGATTTCTTTATAGATTGGAATATCCCCTTCACACAAAAAAAAAGTCCTAATCCTAATTGGAGACGATGATGTGGATGATGGGAACGGTGGCAGATGGCGGCGGCAGCACCAGCCCCTCCTTGGCACGCGCTCGCCCCCTCCCAGGCCAGCCTCACGGGCTGGGCCACGCCCCCCTTCTCCGGGCCGGGCCAGTCTGTCTTTGTGACATTATCTTATTTTCTATGTATGTGTACAATTGATTTAAATATTTTGTGCTTTGAAAAGACGTAATATTCCCAACGTCATCGTTTTGATATAAATGTTTTGTAACTAATTGGTAAGATAAGAACCCTTTCTTCAAAACTGATTGGTAATGTACATACAAATATTTTGAGGTTCGAAAGACGCAATATTACTAGCGTCATCATTTTGATATAAATATTTTGATAATAACACTATTGAATCAGCCGCATCTAACAATGGATTCTTCAGCGGCCACTAAAATGGGTTTAGTTATTAGACACGAGAGCCACACTGATGGACACATCTTACCAATCAGTTTTGACAAAAAAATGATTCTTATCTTCGCCCAAAAAATAATAATATGATCTTCCTTTCTATGTATTTGTACGAATGATTTAAATATTTTGAGTTTTGAAAAGGCGAAATATTCCCAACGTCATCATTTGATACCGAGGGAGGTGTCCTTTATTAATTTATTGGTTTCAATGCTTTAATTGGTTCTATTTAATTAGAAAGATTATAATAGGGGAAGGTGGCCGGCTATATATATCAGAAATATACAAAACATTGCGTATGTTATCATTTGTTCTAACATCCCATCATTTCTATCGAGCGGGATGCCTGCTCAAGCAGGTCTTACGTCGACTAGCGCAACCGGCTGTAATCGATGAGGCCACACACTTCTTTGTAATCTATTTCGAAATTAAATTAATACTGAAATCATCTGAATTAAATTAACACTAAAATTGTCTACATTTCTATCCGGGGCTTATCTCTACCGTAGTCACGCCAAAAATGATGTGCGTGGATACCATGTTACGCTGCCGGTCTATCCCTATCACCAGAAACTCAGCCTCGTCAAGCATGCAGGCAGGAGCGTCCGTCCAATCAGTTTCATGCAAAAATAATTGGGCTTATCTCTGACGTAGTCACGCCAAAATATGATGTGCGTAGTGGATACATGTTACTGTCAGCGCACGCGCCGTGGGCATGGGCGAGGCGTGGTGTGTCCTAGGCGTTGCATGTGCTGTGAGCTAATTATGGGTAGGTGTTTTAAATCAAAGAGTTAAGTTTTTGCTCCTAATGGGCAGGAGTTTTAGTTAAGCCCTATTTGGTTAATTAGTCCTGCCACTTTGGTTTAGTCCAACGACTTTAGAAAAAAAAAAAAGTTCCTCCATGAGGTAGTTTTAAGGGCTTCTAGGAAAAAAAAAAAGTTTTTAAAAAGTTTCTCTTGTTTGGTTTCTTTGGGACTAAAAGAGATTTTTTTTTAGTCCCAACTCTAAAAAGACCATAGAATCAAATGGGGTCTTAAATGAGAGAGTTACAAGAGTTTCTGGGTAGGAGTTTTAAATGAGTTACAAGAGTTTTTTGCTCCTCTAATAGCAAGGGTTACAAAAGTTTCTGCTCTTCATGGTGAGAGTCAGCGGATCCGCTCACGATGATTGAACTTTCTCTCTTCTGCATCTAATTTTTCATCTGCTGCTGCTGGTTGGCCAAACTTTCCCGTCCTGGCTCTTGCGAGCACAAAAATAGGGAGAGCAGGCATCCAAAACCAAGTCGTCTTTGCTTTCATCTGCTCAGGTGAAGTGCGACCATCAGGTTTTCGGGGGAGCAATTAGGCGACCGCTCAATCGATTGATCACGACTCTCTGGCTTCTTCCTAGCGTTTCTAGCGGCAGTTGGAAATCAACACCGTAGCTTCTGTATCGAGCCGGACGACTACTCCAACCATGTCAACTAACACAACCGGCTTTGGTGTCCACTACTACAGAATTGATTTTGCGTGACACTACACTTTTAATTAACGGAGGCGGTCACAAATCAATTCTGTAGTTAAGCCGTGGATTAACTGTGGGAAAAGAAGTACCGCGTCGACGTGGAGAGGAATAGTCCGAGCGCGCGAGACCACAACTACCGCAGGGAAAGTCATGAATGCCAAAGGAGCTTGCACGCGCAAAAATGCGCCGATTGCCGGAGAAATTGCCAACTCTCCCCAAATGCCAAACGTGAATGCAAAACTATTGGAGAGTGATTTTTGAGCTCTTTGGCAAAATATGCAAATGCTAGACATGAATGCAAAACTCTTGGAGATGTTGTTAGCTCTTGCCTTAACTCCCTTGCGATGGCACTTGTAAATGCGGCCTCATATGACATGGCAACTTCATGGGGTATCCAGCTTCCACATTTTCTGGTTGACTAAAAATCATTATTATTTTTAGATAACTAAATAATTAGGTACTTCGTCCGTGTCCCATAAGGGGTTTCGTGCATATTCCCATGTCAATTATGATTTTAGATAACTGAAAATCACTAAGCTTAATTAACATTATGTCCCATCAGCCGGGTACATGCATGAACCTGGAACCAAAGACGGATAATTGCTAACTTATTTATGACCAAATCAATGAGGTATTAACCACGGTTCTATCGAGCCGGACGACTACTCCAACTATGTCAACTGGCACAACTGGCTTTGGTGTCCACCACTACGTACAAAATTGATTTTGCATGACACTACACTCTTTAATTAATGGAGGCGGTAACAAATCTAGCTGCCTAGGAAAATACTGGACGATTAACGGAGCCAAGCATTTTTATTTACGGAGGCAGTCACTTTTACTCACCTCCTAAACTTGGCTTACGAAGGCGGTCATCATAAGACAACCGCCTCCAAAAATAGCCTATTATCAGAGGTGATCTTCCAATAATGCCCACCTCCGTAAATTGATTTTAGGAGATGGGCAACGTTAATGGCCCGCCTCTGAAAAGGGTGAGGGCCATTAGTTATGTGCAAGTATATAATAAACACTTAGGGTTTGGGACTCACTCAGCCGAATTCTCTCTCCTCACTATATCCGGCACCGCTCTCTGCACGTGACCGCTCAGCGGCGTTATGAGACAACACCTGTCATGCAGTTTTTCTTTTCTTTTTCCGCAGGGAGGAACTCTTCGCGCTCCGCCGCCTCGATGCGGCGCGATTGTGCCGTTCCGGCCTTACAGCCTCCCGTCGGCAGCTGGACCGTGGAGTCCCACACGTGACCACCGACACCTCCCAGTTGCCCTATGATCAGCTGGTCAACAGTACCTAGTACGAGTAACAGGGTTCTGCGGCTGTGTTTAGAGGCCAAAGATTGCCTCCAAAATTTCCTGCACTCCCATCACATCGAAACAATAAATGCACTAAAAAGACGTATTTTCGGAGTATAAAATGTAGGTAAAAAATAAACTAATTACACAGTTTAGATGTACATTGCGAGACGATTCTTTTAACCTAGTTACCCCATGGTAGGATAATATTTACCACAAACAAACGAAATGTGCTACAGTCTTTTTCAGTTAAGCTACAGTGTCGAATTCCAGAATTTTGGCCCAAAAATTTTGGCCTCTAAACACACCGTGTGATTTTGTCTGCTGAAAATACGAGTGCAGATCCCGTCCAAACGAGTGCAGAACTGAGCATTTGTTTTCTTTCAATCGGGAACAACAACAGTAAGATGATTATCGAATTGACCCTGTTACTCGTACTATTGACCAGCTGATCATAGGGCAACTGGAGGTGTCGGTGGTCACGTGTGGGAGTTGTGTGGGAGTTCACGGTCCAGCTGCCGACGAGAGGCTGTGAGGAAGCGCTGCCTATCAATAATCAGCCTCGTCAAGCATGCAGGAGAGTCCGTCCAATGCAATCAGTTTCCGTGAGCATGGGCGAGGCGTCGTGTGCCCTACGCGTTACATGTGCTGTGTTTTGTTTTGCCCCTCAAGCTAATTATGGATAGGTGTTTTTAAACCTTAGAGTTAAGTTTCTGCTGCTAATGGGCTGGAGTTTAGGCCTTGTTTGTTAATTAGTCCAATGATTTTTTTTTAGTCATAGTACTTTTAGAAAAAAAGTCCTTCCATGAGATAATTTTAATGGTTTCTAGAAAAAAAAGTTTCAAAAAAGTCTCTCATGTTTGGTTTCTTAGACACTAAGAGGGATTTTTAGTCCCAGCTACAAAAATTCCCTGGAACCAAATAGGGTCTTAAATTGGAGAGCTACAGTGGGTAGGAGTTTTAAATGAGTTAAGAGTTTTTGCTCCAAAAGTTTTTGCTCTCCACGGCGAGAGTTACCAGAGTTTCCGCTCATGATGATTGGACTCTCTCTCTTCTGCATCAAACTTTGGGTTGCCTTTTCACCAACTATCTCCTGCTGTTTTCATTTGTATTTGATAATTATTGTCCTATTGTGGACTAACTAGACTTAAAAGATTATTCTTTTGTACTTTTCAGCCAAACTGTGCAATTTATTTTATTTTTTTTAACTACATTTAATGCCTCATGCATGTGTCAAAAGATTTGATGTGACAGCTACTTTGTAGCACTTTTTTGGGTTGTCTTTTCACCAACTATCTCCTGCTGTTGGTCTCAAAAAAAAAAAAAAAACTATCTCCCGCTGTTGGCTGGCATCCCAAAAACTATCTCCCCGCTGTTGATTTCACGCCGGGGGTTGAAGGGAGTGGGGATCGATCGTTTTTAATAAGTTTTTTTTCCTAGTTCAAGGTTTTTCCGGAGATCCAATCGAAGAGATTGGCCACGGCGTAAGGCGTCGTCAAGATCATCGATGGAGCAATGGAGCATGTCGTTCCTCGGCGGTGATGGCGGGGACCGAAGACATCATCATTGATGGAGAATAAGGTACTCCGGCCCTTCCTTTGTCTCGCTATGGTTCTATGCAGCCATGGCGATGGGCTAGTGAGATTTAGTTTTCCAACGATATCTATCTCGGATGTCGGTTGGACTTGTGTTCTCTCATGACGAATCTAGTGAAGGCAACGGCGATGAGTTCGGACGACGTGTCGGCGGCGCCAATTTCATTATGTTTGCATGTGGAGTTTTAGCGGTTTGTTCCTCTTTTGTAAAACTGATGGGTATGAGGATGACGGCGGTGGATGGTGAGATGGCCCCCGTTGTTCGGATCGGAGCTTGCGTCCGTGGCATATCTCATGCGGGATGGTGATCCTAGATGGTGGAATTTATGGCTTTTTCAAGGTTTCTTGTCTCCCATCAATGGAGGTGGAGTAGTTTGGTTTACTTTTTGTAACAAGAGGATGTAACTTCCTTTAGTATTAATAGAATTTTTCCTTATCGCAAAAAAAAAAAAAAAAAGTTTCTAGGGGAGCGGTTACGTGCCTGCTCAATCAATTGATTACGACTCTCTCACTTCTTCACGGTGTTTCTAGCAAAATGGTTGGAGATCAGCACTGCATTTCTCTACATTCTATTGAGCCGGACGACTACTCCAACTATCTCAACTAACACAACCGGCTTTGGTGTCCACTACTACGAAATTGATTTTGCGTGACACTACACTTTAATTAATCTGAGGCGGTCACAAATCCAACAGCCTAGGAAAATACTTGGACGATTAACGGAGCCGAGCATTTTTATTTACGGAGGCGATCACTTTTACTCACCTCCTAAACTTGGCTTATGGAGACGGTTGCCTCCTAAAATAGCCTATTGTCAAAGGCGCACCTTCTCGTAAGTCGATTTTAAGAGGTGGTCAACGTTAATGGCTCGCCTCCGAAAAGGGTGAGGTCCATTAGTTATGTGAGTATATAAGAAACACTTAGGGTTTGGGACTCACTCAGCCCAACCCTCTCCCCCACTATATCCGGCCACCGCTCTCTACACGTGGCGCTCGGCGGCATGGCTCCGACGCCCCGAGGTAGATGCGAGAGGGGTTCTTCACACCGGCGTCCATAGGTCAAATCCGAAATCGCCCCCACCTAGCAGCCGTGGTAGCGTCCCTACCGGTAGGCGGCAGCGCCCCTCCACCAAGCAGCGGCGGTAGTGGTGGCGCCCCATACCAAGTAGGTAGTGGCAGGGCGTGCATCCACCGAGCGGGCAATGGTGGCGGCGCCCCTCCTTCCCTCCGGCTCGGTGCCCCTCTCCCATCCCTCTCTGTCTTAGGCCCATCCTGGATTCTAGATCTGGTGGTGCAGGCCGGGAGAATCACAAATCCAACAACCGGGAGTTTGTATCCAAGTGCGAGCAAGGCTACGGCGGTGTCGCGAAGTCCGGCCGACGAGCTATGACGCCGGATCACGGTGTGAGCACGGGGATGCACGGCCCGTTCCTGGTGGCGTGCGTGGATTGACGGCGCGGCCGGCCTCGCGACCGTGCATGGAGTGGCAACACGGTCATGAGCTACATCACACAGCGGCGGATTTAGATCTATGATTTGGGAGTGGGCTCGCCAAATGAGCTTGTTTCTTAAATGATTAACCGTAGTGGGCACAAGCAAGGACCGCAGTTAAGCCACGATTAACTGTGACCTTTCAACCGTGGCGGATGCCTTTCTCGCCATGGTTAATGAAAAACGACCACCACGGTTACGTTTATGTAGTAGTGGTCGTTGGGTATGGTGCGTTCCATCCCTTATTTTTAGCGATTAAAACAATTATTATTAGTATCATCTAATGTTCATGTCACTTAGATCACACATGCGCATATATGAGGCGACAAACTTGTTTTGATGTTTTTAATAAAATTAACACTAAAATTGCCTAGATTTAATTAATACAAAAATTGCCTAAATTTCTAACAACAAGAGTTTATCTCGCCATAGTCACGCCAAACATGATGTGCGTGGATATCATGCATGTAACGTCGTTGTCGGTCTATCGTGTAAGAGCACTCACAATGCAGACTCTACCATGGTTTCTATCCTCATTTATTACTGTTTGGGGTTTCTTAACGCAAAATGTAATGAATTTCTCGCAAGCGCACGGAAATGCCGGGCCAGTAGCTTTCACCCGAAGTATTCGAGGGGTATCGTATTTTCCACGGGGAAGGCATGGTGCAAAAGTCTCTAATAGAAAGATGGACACGAGAACATGACTCAGTATGGTAGACCGAGGTTCACAACAGGGATGAACAGGATAACTAAGGATAACTTGACACACACATTCGAGCAGTCTCAAGGATAAAGGAAAATGCTAAACTAGAGCAAGGCGTATCCTAAATAGCTATGTTAGTGAGCGGGCATACTACATGCTTGTACCATTAGAGATTCTAAGTTAAGATAACCTTAGTCACTATTGGTTTACTTCGGCACCGGATCGCACTGAAGTCCGCCAGTGATGCCGGCCTCCAGCTCTACTCTCTAGACGGACGTGGAGGAGTGCAAAGGGACGAACAGTGGCTGTCACCACCTATCGCCTACCTCACTACCGTGGCCTAGACAGCAAACGCAAGCAGCCCATAGCCTAGACACCACGCCTACGCTATCGACTACTACTCTAGCGTTGATCAGGAACATCCGTCTTTATCAGGAGTCCTCTACTAGAGCATCCGCCACGGGGGACGGACGACGAACCCGCAAACCAACAAGCAACTAAGACTAACTCAAAGTAGAACTCTACTACATCTCAACTTGGATTTGGTCTAAACATGTATGTATAACTCATAAGCATAGCTATATTGATAATATGAACAAGAACAAGAACGAAGAACATGATATGAAGAACAATGGATTGATCATACCAAGCATCTCCATGTTGATCTTGATCTTGTATTACATCTTGCCAAGCTCCTAATACTAACCAAAAAGTAAAAGATACAAGTGGGGAATGGAGAGAGCTCTTGTGTGGTGTGTGTTGAGGTGAGAGCACTCCCCATCTATTTATATCTAACATGGTCGGTTTCGTGTAGGTAAATAAGGAAGCACCTAGCAATACCGCCTATACATGGCGGCATGCAACCGCCTGTGAAAGGTCGGCTCGAGCGGCAAGCGTGGGTCCGCCGGACCCACTTCGATCCGGCCGGACCGGGGGTGGCCCGCCTCGCGACCGCCTTTTCGCTGTGGGCTTCGGGCCGGCTTTGGATCCGTAGTTTAGGGGTGCCGGTCCATATTGTTCCAGGCTTGGCCCTCTTGTATTGCACTTGTTTGATAAACGTGTTTTCCAAAGTGCGCTTCCTATGAAGTTTGGCACGTTCTCACTTGATTCCATGTATTTGTCCCATAAAATATATTTCTCGAATACAAGTGGAACTAGGTTAGAAGTAAAGGTATATGTGCCATTGGTGTGTAAGATTCCCTAGAAAAAGACATAAGTTGGCGGTATAAAATGGTCGATAACGACCGCCAACAAGTCCCCTTGCTTAACCTTTGCTCGTCCCGCAAATAGTTAGATACTTGGTTGTTGATCGGGAGTTGCTTCAATCTTTGATATAATTCAAAGTGTAACATGTTTATAACAAAGCATTCCTCCTCTATTTAAATAAGTTGGCACTTATATCCACCTTTTGTTCTTCAACGTATGCGGGGCTTTTGACTTTTTCCAAGTTCTTCGGTGGTTGCAAGAAAGAATGGTTGCTTTCGAAACACTAGTCATTCATTCCTTCGATCATCTTTCAATCCGGGAATATTTTTATTTACCTAGAACTATTTTTGAGAAAGTATGTGCTATATCTCTTTTTTTTTTTTTGGAGAGGTGGGTTCTTCTCACCCTTGGACTTGTGTCCTTTATTTCCTCTCTTTTCTTTTTCTTTCTCTTTTTTTTTAGAGATGTGGGCTCTACTAAGCCCTCGGACACATGTCCATTTTTTCACCTCTTCTTCTTTTTTTTTTATAGCCCATATCTCTCTCTCTTTTTTATCTTTGAAGAATTAAAATTCCCGGATGTCAAGTTTCTCTTTAGAATGAAATTATAGCGATTCTTTTTGCACTATATCAAATCCGGCAACAACTTAGAAAAAGGATCATGTCTTTTGCAAACCCACAATTGTTTAAGCATTTCAAGGTGAGATATTATTTAGCCAACAAACTTAAATATTGGGGAATACAAAGTTATAAACTAGTCACAAGTTGAATTATAGACGAGCAACTATTCATCACTTCAACTTTTAGGGAAACTTGAACATACCAAAGTCATATATAGGAGTGGAATCATATTTTTGTTGTTTTTATCATCTTCATTCATTATTTTTTTTTTTTTGAATATGGAATAAAACAAATAAAAGAAAGCTGGGAAAGTACTTACCTCTGCGAGGGTCCTCCCCAAGCTAGCTCATGGCCTATGCATCGGGGTCAAACCCGATGGATCTCAAGTAGGCCTTACGTTGCTTCTTGCATATAATGCAACGATTGCTAGATGCCCAAGAACTACTGCTCATTTTGTTTGCTGCCATTGTGTTGTCCGCTGCACATGGTTAGTTATTGTATTTTGTATCTCACATGTGCGGATCTCAATTCCTCCGACTCGCCGGGCGAGGTTGTCGATCGCTGTCGATCCGGCGGTGGACCGGTCTTGGTCGACGGATGGTGGTAGCCCATTTGAATCGGATGACAGCTCATGCATCCCTGGTCCCCCTGAGCTCCCAGCTCCTCCTGAAGGCTGAGTGTACCCCCCAAGGATCGCGATACTCGGGTGTCACCCTAGGAGTGTGCACGGTGCAGGTATACCCCAGCGTCGGGGCGTCTTGTGGTGTAGCCCATGGCTCTGTGAGCTTCCCGGGCTCATCTGCTCCCCTTCTCTGTATGACTGCGAGAGGCGAGAACTTCGGCACGCCGACCACTCGATCGAAGGTAAGTGATGCGGACTTATACAAGGAGAGTTCGGGTTAGGAAGCGGATACTCATTTGTATAGCCCGGAAGTAGTAAACAAGTGTCTCGTGGTCATTATCATCAAGATTCAAATGATGCCTTTGTATCAAGGAGTGCTGCGTGATCTCAATGCATGGGGTAGAGATGTATGTCACATCTTGTCCCTCCAACGCACCAACCTTACTAGCAATCCTTGTTACAAGCGAAGTGCAATAGATAGCAGATAGAATATCGAAAGTTATCTACCATGCACTTCACAATTTCTTTTACAGGAGTGAACATGGCATAAGCATTGCATCTCATCATCTTAAACATTTTGAATGTCTTGCCTAGGGAACAGGGGTCATGGCTATCCTCTCATGCATGAAATAAGAGAAGGATGATGAATCACGAGCATTGACAGGCATGATTCTACCATGAACATTTTGACTAGAAATTACACTCCAAAACTTTTTGCAATGAAAACTTCATAGAGAGTAATCCAAGGTGATCGAGCATTTCTAGAATCAAAGCCTATGTGCGTGGAAAGTTCTTTCCATGTGAGATAAAAGCTATGCTCAAAAAGATGGAAAGAAATGCCTTCATCATCATATTGCAAGGAGCAAAGAAATTGGATGGTGAGCAACCGAGACCCTTCTTCCCGGAGGGGGGTTCGATATTCTTCCATCCAACAACGATCTACATACGATGTAATTCGATGTCCATACCTAGCTTTTGAAGGAGGTCGAGGTTGAAGCGTAGCGCGTAAGGCGAACTCTCGATCTTTGATGAGGTTGTACCCTTGGAGTTCACGATCTCCTTCCAAGTCAAGGTGGGGGGGGTCGCCGTCGTTTCCGCTTGTTGTTCTTCCTTTGCGCTTGCAATGGTGCTTTCTCTTCTTCATGCATCGGTTTACCCTTGGGCTCGGTGGAGTGAGTGCTCATGCTTTGAGTGGAGCGCCTTGAGCTTCCACCTATGGCCTTGAAGGCACCAGCGATATTCTCCCGAACTTTCCCGTGGCAAAAATGACAAGACAAATATTTGCGCAGATGTGATGTTAGCGGGGAAAAACTTGCGCGAGCTTAGCTTGTGGATGGTTGTCACTAGAATTTTGGTAGAGGTTCCTTGCACATGAGCTTGCTAGAGCTTTAAGAGTGCGAAAAATGGAGCAAGCACAATTGAGAGAGAGTGAGGAAATGCGAGTGAGAGAGGTGGAGTTGCTCAACCGGCTCTCTCGGCATTTTGAACCATTGCTCCAATTTTTCAATTTCCCAAAATTCTTTTATTATATTTTGATTTTCATAAAACTTTTCAAATAAGAAAAGGTAAAGATAAAATCTAATTTATTAGAAAATGAATTTTATGAAAAAAACTTTTTATTTTGAAGAATTTTTATATATATATATGTATCTAGAAAAATATTTTTTTTTTTTTTCGCCAAACAAGTGTTCATCTCCATTGTCATCTCCAGGACTTACCCTCTTGAAGATAATAAATTCTTACAGTGGTTAGCCCATATGATCGACCAAAATCTATACCAGCAGTTCTGATTCAAAGATCAAACTAGACACCATGTCTAATTTGAGCAAGGTAGACTACTCAACCTAAGCATCATGCTTAAATTAACAAGCCTATAGAAGTTTGAGCATGACATCCTCGACTTCAAACTAAGCACCATGCTTAATTCAAAAGATGTGTGATCAATACTCCCAAACCAAAACATGACAAAGATAGAGATTGGAAGTTTGAATAGGCAGCAAGATTCATCCAATGGAAAAGAACACTTTGAAAGGGGAACAATCAAGGTAATGGACAAAGATGAGAGTGTAGGTCTTAAATTACCTTGTTATGGTCCTCCCCAAGCTAGATCAAACTCGATGGATCGGGGTTGTACCCCCCATGCTTTCTTGGCCTTACCTGCATGGTTAGTGTATGGTAGATTCACGAGTGGACTTACCATCCTTCGTGATTACCTTATTTTTCAAAACGTTATGCGGGAGGGAGCAATTGAGCAAGCTTGGTTTTTTTTTGAATTTTTTTTTATTATTATCAAGGGAGGACAACTTCACCAACTTTTCATACTCAAACAAGGCTAGGATAAAAATGTAAGGTAAGTCTAGCCTTGTTTTATCTCCATCATAAAATGAAAAAAAACTGGGGTGTGCACCCGTGCACACGCATGTTTTGGTGTGCACCCACGGTAGATTAGCGCCACGTGTTCTGCGAATCATCATTGTCGTCCGCATCCCATGTAGTACACAACAACTCCCCATCTATTTATATCTAACATGGTCGGTTTCGTGTAGGTAAATAAGGAAGCACCTAGCAATACCGCCTATGCATGGCGGCATGCAACCGCTTCAGTGAAAGGTTGGCTCGAGAGGCGGCACTGCGGGGTCCAGCCGGACCCACTTCCAGTCCGGCCGGACCGGGGTGGCCCGCCTCGCGACCCGCTTTCTTCGCCTCACAGGCTTCTTCTCAGGCCGGCCTGGATCCGTAGTTTAGGGGTGCTTCGGTCCATATTGTTCCAGGCTTGGCCCTCTTGTATTGCACTTGTTTGATAAATGTGTTTTCCAAAGTGCGCTTCCTATGAAGTTTGGCACGTTCTCACTTGATTCCATGTATTTGTCCTGCAAAATATATTTCTCGGAATACAAGTGGAACTAGGTTAGAAGTAAAGGTATATGTGCCATTGGTGTGTAAGATTCCCTAGAAAAGACATAAGTTGGCGGTATAAAATGGTCAATAACGACCGCCAACAATTACCCCTCTATTTATTGTTTTTGCTGATGTGGCACTATATTTATTGAAGAGAGAGAGGAAAAACACAAGAAACCAAGTCTAACTAAGAAATCAGGTCTTCACGTAAACCAAGACAATTTGTGAGAGTGACTAGTGGGCCATGTAACATCATGAAAGAAAATTGCATTGTGGGAGATAATTTCTTGACACAATGTCCAAAACTATAGAAATCAAGATAGTTTCTAGCGTTGTGAGTGCCCTAATGCCCATCACCAGAAACTAAAATAAATCAGCCTCGTGAAGCATGCAGGAGGGTCCGTCCAATTTTTGAGTTTATCGTGCACGGAAAAGCTGCATTCATGTTTGTTTTCTGCCGCTGGACCATTGGCTCTGTGCGTTTAAACTTATTGTTCAGAATCAGCCCTACTTTTGAACTGTGAAATAACTTTTTCTCTGGTAACAAATCAGTTCTACAAATTAGACGTAGCCACGATAACTCCCACTGAACAGAGCGATTGTATTCCAGTTCCAAATAAGAACTATAGCACTGTTTTTAGTCCCCTACAAATGGTTCCAGCAAGTAGTCCCAATATATGCATGTGTAGGGACTCATGCTGTTTTTCATCTGTCCCTATATATAACCTTGTTTGTAGGACGACTCTAGATCCAATTGCCACTACAAAACTATATTTATAGGGGTAGATGGATGGAAAACCGCACCTATGAATGGATATGTGGATTTGTAGGGGTGGTTGGAGCCGCCTCTACAAATGATAGCCGAATACTAATAATTGTAGATCGATCTCGAAAAGTTATACAAAAACTTTGCAATTGATAAATTTTTATATAAAATAATCTAACATTTAAATTTGTCACATTTGAAATTCAAAATTTTCAAACGATCTCATATGAACAAACGACCAAAATAAAAGTTGTAAATTTCGACCGATCATCTTGGACTTCAAAAGAATTATGTCTACCTTCTGTGCCTGACTAACACGTCCATGACGCTTCGAAATCGACGAGACCTAGGCACTTGAGCTAAGCATATCTCCACGGCCGTCGTTGACGACGAGGGATTATTATAAATATATCGGCCAAGTCCCAATCGAACTGTGATGCATAAAATCAACAGTGTCATGCATAAAATCTTAACAGTGTCATGCATAAAATCTTTCGGAACGCTACTATATACTGTCATGTACAGCCGATCATCAGAATTAATCTATCATATCTTACGAATCAAGCAGGTTTACTGAAAACGATTCTTGCCTTTTCCCAAAAAAAGGTACAGGCGATCACCAGACTTAATTAATAAGCATGAGAGGCACGTCGATGGACACATCTTACCAATCGATCAGTTTTATAGGAAAAAAAAATCTTATCTTCCTCCCAAAACAGATCTATATGAAAGGATCGTGGTTAGGAAATAATCCACTATTGATGTTTTAACAAACAAATCATATGTTATTTTTGTATATACTAGCAAAACGTATCCGTATGTTGCACCGGGATGTATGTGTAATTTAGTAATTTATTGTCATGTATTCTTGTCAAAAGCATGTTGATAGACCGATATGTTGTAGCAAATTGGTCTGAAACTTTTTCTGTTTTTCTATGTTTTTCTGACAAATTTTGCAAGATCTCTGTTTTCATAGAAAAAAAAAAAAATGAAAATAAAAGAAAAAGCAAGGTTGAAGAAAGAAGAGGCTCACTGAAATCTAAACATTCGTGCTTTGCCCGGCGGCCCGAGGGTGGAGTCCCGCGGTGCTCGGCGCACCCGGCCTTGCCGCCGTCCCTCCCCAAGCGGCGCCTCGGAGACGACGCCGAGGGGCCCTGCATGGGTGGCCGCGAGTAAATGATTTGCTGCGGTGTTTAGACTTGGCGGTCGAAAGATAGGAGAGGTGGCATGCGGAGGAAAGCTTGCGATCACGGTGATCCCGCACACAATTACCGGGAGGCTATGCGCAGGGTGTGACGCGCGAGTGGGAGAGGTGGGAGAGGGGTTCTCCAATACTTTTGATCCTGGCCGTTGAATCGTGGATCGAGTAATGAGAGAGAAGGTTGAGATGCAATCTGGGTGGCTCATTTTGAATGGATTCGAATGCAGATATGTTGGTGCATTAGTAGGTTAGATTAGATGTATGTACGAATGATTTATATATTTTGAGGTTTGAAAAGACGCAATAATCCTAGCTCCATCATTTTGATAATAACACTATTGAATCAGCCCCATCTAACATTGGATTCTTCAGCGGCCACTAAAAGGGTTTAGTTATTAGACACGAGAGCCACACTGATGGACACATCTTACCACTCAGTTTTGACGAAAAATGATTCTTATCTTCGCCCAAAAGAATAATATACATGCATGTCATATTTTCACAACCCAAGAAGACGGGCTCGGAGGAGGAGTGCTGGCCCACGATGGGCGCGGCTAGCCGGGGGTGTGGGGGGCTTGAAAGACGCTGCCAGGCCGCCGTTCAGCGGTTATTTTGGTAACTAAAATTATCTTAGGATTTTTTAATCTTCGAAAGTCGTAAGGATAAGATATCTGTTGTTTAGGGAATAAATAATCTTCAAGTTTGATAACAAAAAAAGATTATATTTTTGTTTAGAAAGAGGAGTTCTAATCTACATGGAAACCTCCTAGGATTCTTGCTTGCAACAGTCCAATATGGACTATAAATACATGGTGGATTTAATCTATTAGGGCATGAAGGAAATATATTGGAGCAAGAAAGAAATAAAAATATACTTCCACCTATTGCCTTTTTGCCTCCCACGCGACGCCGCCGTGACCCCGCTGCCGCCCCGCATCACGATCGGTGACACTATCTGTCACAACCACCTTGGGAAGGGGCGACATGACAGCCGGGCGGCGCACCGGGCGGCGGCTGCCCTAAGGCTGGCGCGGGCGCGCACGTGTGGGGGGGGGGGCGGCGCTAGGGGCAGGGGAGCAAGATCGGGGAATATTTTCTTTATTTGCTTGGCCCTAAAAGATTACATCCTCCTTGTTTATATAGCCCTCCCTATGGGACTTGTATCTCAAGGAATCTCTAAATGTTTCCTTATATTTCCGGAATACCTCTTACACCCAAACTCTTATTCTTTCCTAATAGGAGATTTCGTTATAGATTGGAATATCTCCTGCACACAAAAAGTCCTAATGCTAATTGGAGATGATGATGTGGACGATGGGAACGGGCGGCGCGCTGCAGTGCTAACCCCTCCTTGGGCATCTTGCCGCTCGCCCCCTCTGGTCGGCCTGGCCGCTGGGCCACGCCTAGCCCCCTCTAGGCGGGCCGGGCCTGTGCTGTGACACCATCTTAATTTCTATGTATTTGTACTAATGATGTAAATATTTTGATCTCTGAAACGACATAATATTCCCAATGTCATCGTTTTGATATAAATGTTTTGAATCTGAATTTGGTAAGATAAGAATCCTTTTCTTCAAAACTTATTGGTAATATACATATAAATATTTTGAGGTTTGAAAGACGCAATATTACTAGCGTCATCATTTTGATATAAATATTTTGATAATAACACTATTGAATCAGCCGCATCTAACAATGGATTCTTCAGCGGCCACTAAAAAAGGTTTAGTTATTAGACACGAGAGCCACACTAATGGACACATCTTACCAATCAGTTTTGACCAAAAAAATGGTTCTTATCTTCGCCCAAAAGAATAATATACATGCATCTCATATCTTCCTTTCTTTGTATTTGTACGAATGATTTAAATATTTTGAGTTTTGAAAAGACGAAATATTCCCAACGTCATCATTTGATACCGAGGGAGGTGTCCTTTATCAATTTATTGCTTTCAAGTTTCAATGCTATAATTAGTTCTATTTATTTAGAAAGATTATAAAAGGTGGGAAGGTGGCCGGCTATGTAAATAAAAGAAATATACAAAACATTGCATATGTCATCATTTGATACCGGTTGCGCTAGTCGACATAACACTATTGCTAGTCGACATAAGACCTTACAGGAGAGAAAGTGGCAGATGCGATGTTGGGTGGCAGTTACATCATTCGTGCACATATATGAGGCCACACACTTATTTTAAATCTTTTCTAAACTAAATTAATACTGAAATCGCATGGATTAAATTAATACTAAAATGTTACATTTCTAACCGGGGCTTATCTCTGCCGTAGTCACGCCAAAAATGATGTGCGTGGATACCATGTTACGCTGTCGGTCTATCGCTACTGCCTATCACCAGAAACTAAAATAATCAGCCTCGTACGTCATGCATGCAGGAGCGTCCGTCCAATCAGTTTCATGAAAAAAATAATTGGGCTTATCTCTGACGCGGTCACGCCAAAATATGATGTGCATGGTGGATACATGTTACGGACGGTGTCAGCGCACGCGCGCGGCCTCCGCCGAGCCGTGGGCATGGGCGAGGCATGGGCGAGGCGTGGTGTGTGTCCTAGGCGTTGCATGTGCTGTGTTTAATTTTACCACTCAAAGTAATTATGGGTAGGTGTTTTTAAATCAAAGAGTTAACTATTTTCTTCTAATGGGCAGGAGTTTTAGGCCCTGTTTGGTTAATTAGTCCTGCGACTTTGTTTTAGTCCAACGACATTAGAAAAAAAGTCCCACCATAAGGTACTTTTAAGGGCTTCTAAAGGGGGTCTAAAATGAGAGAGTTACACGAGCTTCTGCTCCTAATGGGTAGGAGTTTTAAATGAGTTACAAGAGTTTTTTGCTCCTATAATAGCAGGAGTTACAAAAGTTTCTACTCTTCATGGCGAGAGTGACCAGAGTTTCCGCTCATGATGATTGAACTTTCTCTCTTCTACATCTAATAATTTTTCATCTGCTCCTGCTGGCTGGCCAAACTTTCCCGTTCTGGTTCCTGCGAGCACAAAAATAGGGAGAGCAGGCATCCAAAACCAAGTCGCGTTAGCTTTCATCAACTCGGGTGAAGTGCGACCATCAGGTTTTCAGGGGAGCAATTAGACGACCGCTCAATCGATTGATCACGACTCTCTGGCTTCTTCCTAGCGGTTCCAGCAGCAGTTGGAAATCAACACCGTAGATTCTGTATCGAGCCGGACGACTACTCCAACTATGTCAACTAACACAACCGGCTTTTGTGTCACTACTACAGAATTGATTTTGCGTGACACTACACTTTAATTAACGGAGGCGGTCACAAATCCAACTGCCTACAGAAAATACTAGACGATTAACGGAGGTGAGCATTTTTATTTACACAGGCAGTCACTTTTACTCACCTCCTAAAATTGGTTTATGGAGGCGGTCATTATAAGACAACCGCTTCCTAAAATAGCCTATTGTCAAAGACTATCGCCTTATAATGCCCACCTTTGTAAATCGATTTTAAGAGGTGGTCAACGTTAATGGCCCGCCTCGAAAAGGGTGAGGTCCATTAGTTATGTGAGTATATAAGAAACACTTAGGGTTTGGGACTCACTCAGCCCAAGCCTCTTTCCTCACTATATCCGGCACCACTCTCTACACGTGAGCGCTCAACAACATGGCTCCGACGCTTAGCAAGGAAGATCATGTGAGAGGGGTTGCGCACACCGGCTTCCATAGGTCAAATCCTCGCATCGCCACACCACTACAACAACTTTCATTTTGGTGGCGGTTATTTTTTATTTTCCGTGGTAGTTTTTAAAACCGCTACCAAGGGAAGGTGACCGTAAATTAATGGATTAACCGTGGTGGTTTTGGAACCCTAAATAACCGCCACGGTTAATAGAATAAAAAAAAAAAAAAAAAGCCAAGATCGAACCCCTAATGGGCCCGATCCGGAGCCGCCGCCCCTCGTAGCCGCCGCCACCATGGCGGATCTGGTGCGCGAGGCGACGATCTGCCCTCCCACCACCGAATCCGGCCTCCGCGCCAGCCGATCCATGCGGCGGAGAACGCCCGCCGCCGCCGATAGCCACCACCACTGGAGCCGCCATGCAGCGCCCTTGCCGGAAGTTGAACCTGTGCGCCCGCTGCTGGAGATGGAGCCAAAAGCACCACCACTCCACCTGATCTGCCCCGCCGCTATAGATTGGAAAGCCGCCCGGTGTGGATCTCGCATTCGCCGCCGTGGATCCCGCAATGGACGTGGATCTCGCAGATCGCCGCCGAAGGAGCTTCTTGGCGTGGATCTTGCACCTATCGCCCCCATCAACGCGCCCCGGCGTGGGAGGGAGGGCCACGCCGCCACACAGGGGAGGGAGGGCCAGCGGCACCTAGGGAGCGCTTGGGAAGTCGGGCCGGCCCGAGCACGCCG